>JASAOG010000019.1:5052500-5675000 GCA_030265305.1 Biomphalaria pfeifferi
AGTTTTTTTTAATTATTATTTTTATTTATTTCCTCTTTTCTTTTTGCATTTTCCGAAGGTCCCTAATTTAATGCCCACATTCCCTGTTACCCTTTCTACAATTATTTTTTTTTTCTCTAAATAAAAATAAATATCAATTTGGTTTTATTTATTCAATTATTGTAATCATTTATCTCACCCCTTACCACATTTTATCCCTTTAGAAAGTAGCTAAATGACAATAGATATAGATTTATGTCCGTGACGGCACTAAGATTCCTCCTTTTTTTTTTTTTGACAGTGTTACAAAGTACCGTATTACTTGCTCTTTTTCTTTCTATCTATCGTCTATCGTATTAAAGCTATTGTGATTGGGTTTTTGTCTAAAGGGAAGTGGAAATGACGAAAGGGGGCATATTAAAAATAAATTGACTTAGGGAAAAAGAATATTGCTTTAAAATACGAAATTTGTGATTTTTTTTTTTTTTCTAAAAATGCTTAAGATGTTGACTGCAGCCTTTTGTGGAAATACCGAAAATAAAATACAAAGGTTTGATAGAAAGCTTGCGTTTTTTTTCCCGAATAGCGGCGCCCTCAGGTGGCTGAGAAACTGTTCTTAGTGCGTACCTAGGAGGTAAAAAAAACCTGTTTACGAAATTTAATGCTAATACTCGTGATCGATGAATCAGTCAGTTAGTGCTGTTTTTGTACGCTTATACACTTTATTTTAGCAGAAATCTAGTGTAGGGAAAATATAATTACATTTTTTTTCGTGATTAAATTTAAAACTTTGGCGATATTTAGTTTTTGGAACAATGAAAATAGATCAGGCATATCATATTATTTCATTATAACACTAGCAAATGCATAGTTACCTACGCTTATGGGTGAAAATAAGTTTAACTTTTGGGCTTCCAGGATAAAGGAGAATTGTATTTAAAGTATCGCAGAATTATAAAAGTTGAGAAACGCTTATGAAGAATGAAAGAAACGCTATATAAAAACATTTTTTTTAAAACTTGAATTCTTCCAATGAGAATACTCATTAAAACGTTTTAACTTCATTCTAGGCGCTGACAAAGTCGAATCGATCCTATTTCTGCTGAACATGATACAGAAGAGCTTCAGGTGCAGTTACGTCATGTGTACACTTTGTCTATTAGCATCCTGCACAAGCAGTTGAAATGTGAAAGTCTGTTTCTGTCTGTTTAGCATTCGCTTCTGCTCACGTTTCACTTACTTGACACCACATGTCAAACTTAGAAGTCTCAGCAGTCAGAATGTGCATAGAAGAAAAATAGTCAAACAATTAGTTGAATTTAAAACAATGGTATTTTTTTTTTTTTTTACAAACATTTCATTTTGCGGTCTCGCTCAGATAACAATTTTAGAATTGAATTTACTAACCAAAAGAAGGAAAAAAGAATGATTAAAAAAACATGCAAAGGGAGATAAAAGTGCACAATTTCACTTGCAGAAGATACTCATTTTGATGGCGGGTAAACAGAACATTTTTTTTTTAGTGAGACCGTTGTTTAAAAAAAAAAATTGCGGTAACGAATCGAGCTTAGCTGAGAGTTTTGTGGTCTCTTCTAAACACAGCCGTCTCTAAGCAAATACAAGCCGAAGGTCCGACGAAGTTGATAACTGTGGAGCGATTATAACACAAGTGGTCCTTTTGTCTTTCTAGCTGAATGTCATCAAAGACTAACAAGATGCAGCAGATGAAACTCGTGTGTGTGTGTGTGTTTGTTTGCGATCCAGATATCGCTTTATTTGGATAGTGGCTTGTGGCTCACACTACGATGCGTTGTTCGAAGTTCTGCTCATACAAGCCATCACTGACCATCCCTTGCTCCCTAATCTCCCCCTCTCCTCCCTCATTTAATCCGCCCTTGATACAGGTTAAAAGAGAAAACGTGAATGTTGAAGGATGGACTAATGAAGTCCACCCCCCCCCCCCCCCCCCAGCGCGGGGGAGGGGGCTGTAAAATAAAAAGTGTTGAACTAAATGCAGTTGTTTAACGAAAGTGTGTGATAACGAAACGAAAGATGATTCTTTGAAGTTTGATAATCCTTCCGAATTTAAAACTAAAAGTCCCAAGGTTTAAAGTCCGATTTTAACCGTAGAGACACGAGACTAGGCCAAATGCCGTATGTAAACACGATTGATGATCACATCGCCTAATGTAGACATGCCAAGTTAATTTATATTTATGCTAGACATATGTTAGCCGCGGCCCGCGGGTCTTTATTTGCGCATTACTGTCGATATAGTCACAATTAAACGAAATAATAATGTAATAAGTAAAGCGAATGTGTCAATGTAAAAATAGTGTGAATGAAGCTATCAAATAAAAATAGCTAATCGGCTTCAATCCATTTTTTCAAATTAAAACATTTGCTTGAAGGCCTACATATATTTGATTAAAATTTGAGATGAATAGACTTAATTTTGTATGTTCATGTGTTAAAGTATAAAGTAGATCTTGAGGTAGACATAGATCTAAATCTACACTAATCTAATGTCTAATGAAAGAATGCTCGCCAGGAAATCTGTAGTCACAGATATCAGGAACTAATTTATGTAAAAAATGCTTTTGAAACACAAAATTGAAGGTTAATTTTATTACATAATGAAATTAATGGATCTTCTTTTGTATTTTCATGTGTCAAAGTAAAAAACTAAGTGCGCAAAGCGTATTTATTAAAATTAGATCTAAGTCTAAATCCTTTCGATCTTTTCTCATGTCAACATTGTTAACCATGGCCTAGATCCATAAAATACTATAGCTGTAATAGAGTCGGACAACTTTATTTTTTTGAGGGTCTTAAGTTTGTTTTAGGGCTACAATACATACACTACGGTCTAAGTTAGTACCCAAGGAACATTCCTGGCTAGTTTTATCAAGATTGGTCAAGCGGTTTTGATGTCTATAAGTAACATACATACATACATACATACATACACCTCACATTCTACTTTTAATATAGATACTAGAAAAATGTTAAATAAGACAAGATTACAGAGACGTTTTGTGTGGAAACACAAACTCAAAATCGGCCCTCGAAGTGGTCCACCCAGACTGGTAAAAAGACATGTTTCAATATTTTCAGAAAGAATATCAGAATGAAATTCATTCAAATGCAAATGACAGAGAAGAATGGTAAAAGAAGGTTGACCGATCATATGTGGTGCCCCAACCGTCCAGCAGACCAAGGAATATGTGAAAGTGAAGGTGACGTTAGTTGCGAACCTGGCATAAATGACGTCTTCTAATGAATATCTAATTGTTTTGTAAAGGGTCAATCCTCAAGAAAACAAGACATTTCTGTAATGTATCGTCTGCACCGTAGCTCACGTGATAATATGAAAAACTACTTATTAATTGTTTTAAATTATGTCCAACATGCAAACTAAATAGATTTTTTCTATTTAAAAATATAGTAAACATTTTTTTTGTGTGTGTGTAAATATAAGTATTTATTATAACAGAACAGAACATACAAAACTTAACAATACAAATGCACAAAAAAATAATAATAAATTTTGACAAAAAATCTACAACCATTTGCATAAATGTCTTAAAAATATGCTAAAAAGTCTAACAAAGGGCCTCTTGTGTTTGTTACTATTAATAGTGAATAGTTGTAAGAGTGGTGTATTTTTACGAAAAAAAACCTCTTGCACAAGTGATTCAAAAAATTTGATTTTTCGCTTTCAGAAAAGAAAAAAGTAGCCGTAGCATCAGAACTTTGAATGGTCGGATTTTCACCATCTTTTCTAGTTTACGAGATCTAAACGGACGGATGGACGGAAAGACATTCCATACAAAACTAATAGCGTCTTTTCTCCTTTATAGGGCCGCTAATAATATAATAATTATAATAACTTTGTTCGTGTAATAAGACATTAGTGTTATGAAGAAAACAGAGCTATCTTCAGCCCGCGTGAAAGAGAAACAGAAAGTATTAGGCTAGAGCGGAGGGGGAGGGGGACAACATTTTCCTATCGAGTGCCGCACTACAAAAATTTTGGGAATAGGGGGCCGCATTTAGCATATGGGGGGGGGGGTCGGAATTAAGTGACCGATTTGTTTGGTTTTGATTCTGTTTAAGGTGAGATTTTAACAACCATCTTTTGTCCCAGCGCAGTCAAGGGGGTTTTGAGTTTAAAAACCCCTACCAGGGGGTTCTACAGTCAAATCCACCTCTTCTATCAAACAAAACCAAAAAAAACAAAAAAAAGCAAACGACAATTCCCAAAGTCCAAGAGCATAGCTGAGGAAGATTTTGATTTTCTAAGCCCCCTCCGAAATTTACGATAAAACCACCTCTTCAATAAGACTATCCATACATCAGTCGCCAGATTCTATGAGCGTAGCCAAGAGGGGTTTGTCGTTTAAGCCACCCCCCCCCCCCTCCAGCGGGGTTTTGAGCTAAAAACCACCTCTTCAATATACAAAAAGCAAATTAAACACTCAATATTCCTCGAATAAACCCCAAAGGGGTTTAAAGTTTAAACCCTCCTTCAGCAGGGTTTGAAGCTAAAAAATACCTCTTCTATATATAAAAAAAAGCAAATTATACTCTCAATTCGCTATAATCGCAGCCGTAGGGAGTTTTGAGTTTAAAACCCCTTCATCGGGGTTTGAAGCTAAAAAATGCCTCATCAATATAAAAAAAAGCAAATTATACACTCAAAAATCTATGAGTGTAGCCAATAGGGGTTAAGAGTTTAAACCCCCCTTCAGCGGATTGAAGCTAAAAAATACATAAAGCTAATTAAACAATTAAAATTCTATTAGCGTAGCCAAACCAAAGGGGGTTTTGAGTTTAAAACCTTCTCCTCCAGAAGGCTTTTTTAAAAAGTTTAAAACCCCTCCTTATGGTTTTGAGTTTAAATACTCCCATACAAAGACTTTTGAGGTTGAAAACAATTTTCAATTTTATTCTAAAGCAAACTTCAGTCACCAAATTCTATAAGCGTAGCTAAGTGGGTTTTGAATTTAAAAAAAACAAAACTACACAGATTTTTTTAATAAAAAAAAAATTATTTTGACCATGAAACTTCCCTTTTCGATATAAAATCTAGAGAAATCAAGGAAATCCTATACCGAACTAGCAGTCGAGCCTTTAGTAAGGTTGTGACAGAGCGTCGCATGAGGTTTGCGGGACATGTTCTCCGACAAAATGAATTACGCATAATAAGAGTTGCGATGACTGGAGGCCATTACGAGGAAATCGCAAACAGGGACATCCTAGTACAAGCTGACGCCACATTTTGAAGGAGGCCCTCAGAGCTGGTGGGAAGAGGCTTCAGACATTGCCAGTGATAGATTTTTGTGGAAGCAACTTGCCGCACAATGCGCAGAACGACGCGGGAGGATCTAAGTCAGTAAGAATAGCACGTAAGGTTTTTCAAATAAATTTTTTGATAGCAGGATAATGCTATGTAGATACTTCAGAATATGCATTTATTGGCTTTCGATACCGGAAATAGTGCTTGGCGGTTCAGAGCGCTCCCCCAAATCCCCTTGCTAGCAATGGTGGGGAGTCTATAATTTTTCCACCAACTCCAGGAATAACCTATTCTATCGTGCAATAAACGTCTTTCGAAAGAATGAATGGTCAGAATGTAATAAAGATTAATTATGTACACACACATACACATATCAATATTTTTTTGCGAGGGGAGAAGAAAAAAAATTCCTGGTTTCCCCACCCCCCGAGAAAAAAAATCCTGGCTACGCCCATGATATATACATATATATATATATATATAATATGTACTTACAACTTAGAAAAATACACTTAGCTGTGTATATTGTCTTTTAATTCACAGTATTTTGTATTTACATTCCATTGTGGACACTCCCAGTTGAGGAATTACAAGATTTAGCTATTTCTGAAACTACGATTTTTTTTAACAATTTTGGTATCGTCTGTTTACATCTCACAATTTCACCACAAAAGTACAGTTGTACTTAATTAAAGGATTTAACTAGAGATATTGTTTAATTTATTTTTAAAAAAATGTTTTCCTCAGTCAAAACACGGTCTCCATCAGTTGCTAACTCTTGCCTTTTGGTTCCAAGCTAACCCAAGACTTTCAACACAGTTCTTAAAAGCATTTAATAAATAATGGCCTGAGTTTGAATATTTAACTGAATGTTTCAAAATATTGCAAATAGGAATTATCTTAGTTTACTTTAAGCATTTATTGAATGACATGTAGAGACAATGTTTCTTACGCCTCATTATCTTAAGTGATAAGAATCAGACATTTCAATTATTTATATAGATATTTAAAATAAGTTATTTGTAATATATTAGCATTTTTTAAATGTATTATATGTGGGCACATCAGATTTCTGTTGGTGTTTGCGGGTCGCATAAAACAGTCCGGCGGGCCACATGTGTCCCGCGGTCGTAATTTGCCCACCCCTGGGCTAGAGTATAATTCACTCCTCCTGCAGTAACAAGAAAGGAATCATCGATCTGGGCAGGTCAGCAAGTGGAGGTGCACTGTGGGATTGTCGGAACAGCAAGGTGTCTGAAACAGTAGAAGGGCCTAGGCAGCTGCTTAGTTTGCCTATGCCGGCCGGCCCTACTTTTAGCAGCAGCGCTACAGGCGGCAGCAGTGAACTGTGAACATAAAACTTACTTTAATGTTTGCGATGTCCTGATGCTCATGGTCTTCATTGGAAACATCCGCTATCTAGACTTGCTCCTGTGTTGAGTTGACTACCTAAAAGTTAAAACACTATATAGGTCTGTGCTCTAAGACTTGTTTTATAACGAGATTGTCATCAATTATGTTAATATAAAGATATCTCAAACAACCTCGCGCTATTAAAAAAAAAAGGATTATTTAAATGTTTGTGCTTCACACATACTCAAAGGCAGTTGCCAATGTGTCAGTTAATTAATGTGTTCGCGTTAATGTGTCCGCGTTAATGTGTCTCTTCTCGGTCATCCGTTGTCTTTAGAAAAGTATAAAGAAAGAGGAAAGAGGTCAGTCCATTCTTTCACGTTGACCAGTAAGGTTTTCTTCGGACGAATTTTTCTTTGTGCTCCTTCCAATGTGCATTGAAAGCAGGGCGGAGTAGCTATACGGGCATTTAAGCGAATGTCCGTTGGGCCGGTACCCGAATGGGCCGGTTAGGCCTACCGAAATGGCCGCATCGATGCTACTATGGCAACTATCAAAGTTTCAAAGGTTTCATAATATTCTCTTATAAAAAGGCCCTCTAAGCCTCGTGTTTAAAAACAAATCTTTCACAGACTCTACAGTGTAATACTATTTTAATTTAATATATTTTCCCAAATAATGTAATGGCCTTCAAATTAGATAGTGCTACTAGTAGGCTCATCCTTTTAGGGCCTATACATACTTAGCGATTAAAAAGCAACATAAGACCTACATCTTATACAGACATGATCTAGTATTTACGGGCTGGATTATATAGAAATGCCCTGAACGATTTTGACATCCAGTCCACCCCTGCTTGAAAGTGAGTCATGTCTAACAATATTGGATGGCTGCCTGGTCTTGCTGTTTGCGTCGTTCGGATTTATCGATGGTCGAGGGTTCAAGTCCTGCCCGCTCCCATCCCACGTCGTTCCGAGGAAGGTTCGGACTAGGAAGTAAACTATCTTCAGCTCTGAAGGAACATCCGAAACATGTAAAACATTTTACAAACAATAATAGTATTGAAGTGCTCCTTTTGTCAGCCAGAGTGTTGACTTGTAAAAAGTAAAAAACTTTTCTTTTCCTGGTCTCTACGGACGTTTTCTGCCTCTCTTCATCCACCCATTGATCAATGTTTCAGTCACGTGATCTACTTGCATCCTTGCAATCCATTTTAAATTGTCTTATGAATATTTAAAAACTATGCGAGCTGACGACCTGACTGAAACATAGACCTACGTGATTAACAAAGACAGGAAGGGAAAAAAGTAGAGACCGAAGTGACCGTCCTTCCTTGTCCCGGCCATTATACACACTTGTTCAACTCTTCAGACGGTCAACTGGGTCCAAATATTAGATTACTGAAATCGAGACTGATATTTCTATAAACAGTTCCCAGCGGGAGATAATCGCCCACCACCCAGGGAGGGCAGTTAGTCCAGTTGACATGTAGTAAAATTCTTGGTCACCAAAATTTGATCTGTTGAAAAAAATCATTGTTTAACTTACCAATTCCACTGCCAATAGTTCTCAAATGACTAAGTGCGGTCCCTAAAGCTAGAAATTAAATTCTATATTTAATCTTATCTTGTATAATACAGACGTTACTTCAAAAAAAGAAGGTGATTACATCCTACGCGTTATGCATTTAGTCATGCAAATTAACCAATGACTTAAATTCTGCCAAGTCACTGGTTTTCCTGGCTAGTTCAGGCAACCCATTCCATGCTCTAATAGCACTAGGGAAGAAAGAGCATTTGTACACATTAGTCCTATCATACTTGAATACCATAAGAAATATGGCAAACCCTCAAACACTGGAGTCTAGACTAATCCTTGTGTCCTTTGAGCCCAACCTAGATATAAAGAACCTAATATGCATTATGATGAAAGGGATGTAACTAGATGTAAGCAATGAACTAAAATCACCTGTACACGTATTTAGGCTAATATAGGCCATCAAACAAATTTCGCAATGTACGGGACAGAAGTCAATTTTGGTGGAAGAATAAACTAGTAATATTTCGCTATTCAAAGTGAGTCTCCGGGATACGTCTTTTAGGTCGACTAAAAAAGAATCTCTAGAGCTCTCACTCTGGGTACACTGCACAGCCATTATAGAATTATCCATACAATAAAATGTATAATATTATTTTGTCGATTATATTCTTTATTGTATATAAACAAAAAACTTTGGTTATAGGCTTCATTACAACAAACGTATCCATTCAAATTGTCTAAAAGTTTCCTTAAATCCTTAATTACGGCTCGATTTCAATGTATGAACCAGCTTATATAACTCTAATAGCAAATAAAGTCATGACACACAATTCTAGCATTTCCTCTTTAAAGTAACAAACGACTCTCGCGCAATAGGCCATGTAGTGCCCTATAAGTCATGTAGTGCCCTATAAGTCATGTAGTGCCCTATAAGTCATGTAGTGCCCTATAAGTCATGTAGTGCCCTATAAGTCATGTAGTGCCCTATAAGTCATGTAGTGCCCTATAAGTCATGTGTGCTAACCACTGTTAAAATGTATGTTGGACGCATGAAGGTGAACTAAAATAAATTAATTATTAAAATAAATTATTTTTTTTTTATTTTTGAAGCTTATGAACAGAGGCGTCACTAGGTGGGTGTGTGGGGAGGGAAGTGGGAATGCGGACCGAACCGGGTGACACCAACTTAATAGACTTCTCTGTCTACAAGATACATAGAAGCTCAAAATCAGGAAACCTGAATGTAACGAGAGATCACAAAACGTATGTCAAATGCCATGTAGACGTTTTATAAGGTCGCTAAAAGATGTTAAGATCATCCGTTTCTTTTGCCAACAGTTAACGAGCAGGGTGTCATGTGACCAACACAACGACCAACCGCCTTTACTTTCCCTAACTTAAGTCAGGTACCCTTTAGAGTTGGGTGAACTCATGAGCGCCTTAAGACTCCCCGAAATTGAAAATCCCAGTCTTCCCCGAAATTCAAACCCAGTATTCCAGGATCGCAATTCAAGCGCTGAACCATTCAGCCATCGTGCACCTTAAAACGATTTTGTGGGAATTAGAAAAGGTCAATCATTTGAAACCAAATGTTAAAAATAAAATACTGAGAATCACTGGGCTATTGTATAGCTGGTTATTAATTATGTGCCTCCCTTAAAATTCATATGTGTTTTGACGTCAGGGATTTAGGTAGAGTTTCTGTTCCTCCACTAGCGCACTGTGTAATCATGGCTAGGTTTATATATCAGAACAAGTTGTATGTTTACTTAACAAACCTGTGTCTATCTACACATGCAAGCAACGACACAGTCACATGTCAAGTCAGGCTGAGACCATACCTTCAACCAAATATTTAACCCTTTAACTCATAGGATTCTACAAAGTCAACTCCGGCCTGTTTCCGATTAGATGTTGTTAAAAAAAACATAAATGCTTTCTAACACTTGAGTTGTACAGAGATTTAAGTCTTTGGATCGATCGCTTTGATCTTTAAATATTCAGTACATTGGAACTACAACTAGGATTTCATTCATTGTTCGATGTGTATGGAGATAGCAACTCAAGAAACAACAGAAGATTTAGAAATGAAAAGAGAAAAAAAAAAGGACCTAGATTTTTTTGTAACGTTTTTGTTTGTGCTGCTTTTGGGTTTAAATAAACCTCCCTTTTCAAACCCAGTCGTAGTCTGGAATCTCTTAAATCTTGATGTTAGAAGTTTCATTGTAGCGTATGTCGCCACAGAACTAGAACTGAATACACCCAGCTTTACAGAGCAACTTTGGAACTAAGACAGTAGGGCAGAACCTTGAAAACTTGAAATGACTTTGTCTTTTTCTTACACAAGATACTGACTTAAGCCAAACGGAAACTTCGATATTTTGTATTGTGGAATTTGTTTTTCGCCTTCTTAAAACTACATTCTTTTTTTTTTCCTCTATGTTGTATATTCTCAAAATAAAAAAGGGGGAATTATTATGTTTGGAAAATGAATGTTAGTTGTTAGGGGGAGATAATAATGTCATTGATGTAAGTTTGTTCAAAAAATCTGGTTTTACACATGAAAACATCAGAAGGTGGTCTTACGTGGCGTTTTTTTTATGTGGTTAATCTTTGATAGCTAGGTCTGTGTGTGTTAAAGTATTAGAGGGGTAGCAAGAACAATAACTCAGTATAAGTTACGTCAAGTACAAAGAGAGAGAACTCTGAGACCAAATATGTAAGAATGTTAAAATCGTTTTGTGAAGATCATGTTACAATCTTGATATAACATTAGCTTGGCAATTCTATGTTCTTGTCTTGTTATAATTGTGTATCTAGCTCTCTGGAAAAATCCTGGTGAAATTATAGTCACGATACCAGGGAAATGGTAAAAAACATTCTGAAGTGAGAAGAAAAATCTTTACCGTATGACTTGCTCTGTATGACAATAGTACGATTCATTTCAACAAAATACATCCCTAAGACATTGCATGCTATATAATGAGAAAAACAAAAACAAAAAAGTAAATCATTTACATTTATACCAATCTAGTTTCATAAAACTGTGACTGAAAGTTACGATTTTCTAAAGAATTTTCTGTAAATTCTTAGCATCTAACACATTTTCTTTCCTGACAAGATAAATATTTTTTTTCCTTGTTTCATATTTTTAGCGGCCCCCGAAAAAGAAAAGAAGCTATCAGTTTTGTGTGGTCTGTCTGTCCGTCCGTCCCGTTTAGATCTCGTAAACATTAAAGATATTGAAAATACAATATCATATTTTAGACCATGCAAAGGCTGCTTTTTTTTCTAAAAGCGAAAAATTATTTAATTTTTAAAATCAACCATGCCAGCAGTTTTTGTTATAATTTTTTTTAAAACAACTATTCACTATTAATAGTAACAACCACGGGAGGTTCTTTTGTAAGGGAGGTAACTATTTACCATGTTTTTAACACGTTTAGGCAAACGGTTTATAATTTTCTGTCCAAAAAAAATATTTACTAATATATTGTTAAATTAAATAATTTCTGTCAAACTGACTATCGGTTCGGAAGCCAAGCGCTTAACCGCTCAGCCACCGCGCCTCCGAGGGTCCCAGGTTCAAATCCTGGTGATGACTGGGATTTTTTAATTCCGGGATCTTTGGGCGCCTCTGAGTCCGCCCAGCTCTAATGAGTACCTGACATTAGTTGGGGAAAAGTAAAAGCAGTTGGTCGTTGTGCTGGCCACATGACACCCTCGTTAACCGTAGGCCACAGAATCAGATGAACTTTACATCATCTGCCCCATAGACCACAAGGACTGAAAGGGGAACTTTACTTTTTTTTTTACTTTTACATACTGACTATTAGATTTACAAACATTTTGTTTCCTTTTTTTTTTAACAGAGAAAAAAATCTATTTATGCATATAAGTGGAACATAATTTAAAACAAGTAGTTTTTCATATTGCAGTATTGCAAGTCACTCATAGGAAACCGGTTTCCTTTTCAAACAAATCAGTTATGTAATCATTATATGACATTAGTTAGGCCAGGCTTACATCTAGCTTCACTTTCATCTATCCCTAGGTCTGCTTGACCGTTAGTGTACCACACAGGATCTGTCAGCCTACTTTCTCCATTCTTGTCATTTACCTATGATAGAATTTCATTATGATATAATTTCTGAAAATATTGAAACCTGCCTTTTTACCTGCCTGTGTGGACCACTTCGGGGGCCGATTTTGAGTTTGTGTTTCCACACAAACTGTCTTTGTAACCTTATTTTTATTACTTTGCTACGTTTTCATCCATTCTTTATCATTTTTATTTATGTATTTATGTATTTATTTCTATTTAGTTCCATTCTTCCAGTTCTTTCTTTGTGTCTCGTCTTTATGTTTGGCTACTTCAATTTAATGTTTTTAAAAGATTTTGTTTTCCTATCTGTTGTAAAAACTTCCTTTCTGACACCATTTTTTGCTTCATTTTTTTTTTTGTATCTAACAAATTGATATTGTAAAATGTCAACACATTAAATAATTCTAAATTTTAATATTTGTAACAAATAATTTGATATTTTATCCAAATGTATAACTTTATTGTGAATGTTATGACCTAATTGATATCTAGTCAAGTCAATGTAATTCAAATGCTTATTTCTCTTTAGACCTTTAAAGGTGACGTGATATGGCTAGCAAGGCCAGTGATTGGCTAAATAGTAAAAGTATGTTTGCTAGACAATGTCAGAAAGATATATGGTAATAGAAAAAACAAACTCTGAACTAATTGTGGTAAAATAACATGTCTTCAACAATGGTGAGGTAGGGGCCGTATTCATGCTGTCGTGAACTTTATCTAACCAATCTGCGCCCAAGGGACATAACACAACCACATTGAGCCCACAAATATTGATCATTTAAAACCGAAAGAAAAAATGAAAGTCGAGAAGGAAAAAAAAACACACGATATGATAAGGTTTATTCACATCTTGCCGAATCATGGCAGTGTTAAACCGAAGAGAGACTCCGCCCATTTTTCAGTTAAACTTTGTTTGGTTTTTTTTTTTTTTTTGTTCGGAAGCCGATTGTGGCCAATCGGATTGTAGCAGCCCGAATGGCGCCGATCGTTGTCACTGGCAAACCAAACAAGATAGATAAACATCTTCATCAAGACCCGATGTGCTGTCGTTGTGGAAGCCCTAAGTTTTTACAAAGTTATCAAACTGAGACCCCTCTCTCCCCGCCCAGAGATAATGCCAGCGTTTCTTTACCTTCCAGATTGGAGTGTCTGCCCCTGGAGGTTTTACTGCTACTTGTACCGCGAGGACCCCTACAATGTGTCGCTCTTGGTGATGGCCAAAGTGGGGGGGGGGGTCTGCATTTGCAGGGTGCAGAGTGCATGCTGGGATAAGTCTTTGTTTTATTACATTCCTATGGCTCAATTATAGAGCTGTAAACAAGATATTTGAGGCAGAGGCAGCGCTAGGAGACATTTCATTGGGTGGAAGGAGGCGGGACAAGTATAAGAGAATTTGGGGGGCTTTGGAAACAGGCGCTTGAGTAACTCCATTCACTTCCCTCCCCCCTCACATTCACACCACTTCCAATGCTAGTTCTACAACTTAAACAACATAACAAGATATGTACCTGTAAATATCTAACAAGCAAAACGTACCTAAACGCAAGTCCGTCCCTGGTAGGACACAGTAGGGTGTTACACAAAAAGTTGCCACTGGCCGCCAAGGACCATTTTTATATATTCATTTTAAAAATGTAGAATTTGATCTGTGAGAGCAAATCCATAGGCCCACCTGTTTGTCTACCCACACGGAGCCATAGGCCCACCTCTGTCTTAACAAACGGAGCCATAGGCCCACCTCTGTCTACGTACACGTAGCCATAGGCCTACATCTGTCTACACAAACGAGCCATAGGCCCATTTCTGTATACCCAAACGAAACCATAGGCCCACCTCTGTCTACCCACACAAAGCCATAGGCCCACCCATGTCTACCCATACGAAGCCAAGGCCCACCTCTGTCTACCCACACGAAGCCATAAGCCCACCTATCTCTACCCACACGAAGTCATAAGCCCACTTCTGTCTGCCCATACGAAACCTTAGGCCCACCTCTGTCTACCCACACGTCTCAAGGTGTTGTTAGACAACGAACGAGATGTCAGAATTGTGTGCTTTCTTTTATAAATACACTAGTATCTATTACTCATAACTGCTGATTATATTTCTGTTGAGCTAGGCTACTGTCATTCTTGACGAGGACGCAATGAGAAATCATATTTATTTTACCAATGTTTCATATAAAGCTGTTTTGCACAATGATTGAGTGGATAAATGTTTATTTTAGATTCACCAGATTTTCAGTAACTATGGCTTGAGGACGTTCTTTGCGTTCGGAGCCGTGATTATTAAGGAGCCAACATGCAGCCCTTGCGAGAAATTTAATTTCAGGATTTTTAGGACGCCTCTGAGTCCTCCCAGCTCTTATATGGATTCTTGGTATTATTTGGAGAAAAGTGTAAATACACCCTCGTTAATCGTGGGACACATAAACAGATGACATTTACATCATCTGCCCCATAGATCGCAAGATCTGAAAGGGGAAATTTTACTTTTTAACTTCTAGTAATAAAAATGTGTTGGTTACAAGAGTAGAAATGTATCCACACCTTACATAATTAGATCTAGCAACCTTTGTGTTTATATCTTTAATAAGTTAGGTTTCAGATAAAGATGTGGAGGTTCGCCAGGTCATGTGGTTTGAACTTCATTGTGTCATCACGATATATCCGAGCTTGTCCGTCTGCAGCGAATTCAGAACAACGCCGCACGAGTGGTCCTACGGAAAACAAGACAAGATTCTGCTGCTGCTCTTTTGCACACACTCCATTGGCTGCCAGTGAAAGCGAGAATCGACTACAAGGTGGCCACACTTTGTCATCAGTGTATCTATAATATACTAATGCCCTTGTACCTTAGCAAACTGATCACTCTATGGGTCCCCCAGAGAGCCCTGCGCTCCATGGACTCAACGCTTTTAGTGGTGCCACGTTTCTCCCTCAAAAGCTACGGTCTGCGGGCTTTTTCAGTGCACGGACCAAAGGTTTGGAAATCACTCCCCATTGATCTCAGACACACAACATGTTTCGCTACATTCAAGAAGAACATTAAGACCTATCTGTTCAAAACTTATTAAAATTAGTTTGTCATTTTAACTCTCGTGTTTATGTTTGTAATGTTATCACAGCGCCTTGAGCCTCCATTGCTTTAGTTAACAGCGTTATATAAATTAAAAGTATTATTATTATTATTATCCCCCACTTTTGTGCAAGAAGTTCGTACTTGAAAGTAATAAGAAAGACTTACTGCTGAATGGCTGAACGAACGTAATGATCTTTATTTCTAAAGAAACGCCTGAGGTAAATGTAAAACATAATTTGGTACGTAAACATTGCAGTATAAAAATTTTATTAAAGATAGTAACTCTGACATTGTCAATTCACGCATTACGAAAGTAAAAAAAAGAAAAAAGCTCTTGACTTACTAACCAAGACCGACAGGCCCCGGGTTCGAATCCTGGTGAAGACTGGGATTTTTAATTTAGGGATCTTTAGGGCGCCTGAGTCCACCCAGCTATAATAGGTACTTGACATAAGTTGGGGAAAGTAAAAGTGGTTTATCGTTGTGCTGGCTACATGACACCCTTGTTAACCGTGGGTCACAGGAATAGAACCTCTACATTATCTGTCCTATAGTTTGAAAGGGGAACTTTTAATGCCAAAGTCTACAAATCACAACCTGACTGAATGTTTAGCATCAACCTCACAAGAGACTTAAGTTTTTAAAGCAAAGTAGTTAAATAAGTTGATTGTCCTACGAATAGAAAGTTGATTGTGAATCGTTCTCAATTTCCATGAACGTATTTCTAAAATGAAAAAAGATTATTGAAAGTTTCTAAGCGTCACCTAGTGTCATTAGGATGAGGATTATGTAATGAACCACAAATTTACATTTTATTTTTTTTATTTTTTTTTAAGGATACCTCAGCTTTTTAGCTTTTGACTTCAGTTGTCGAGCTGTTTACATCCTAGGAATCCTTGGGCTTTTGCCTCTTTTCTTTGCCTCTTTTTGGGCATTGCCTCTTTTTTGGACTATTGGCCTCTTTATTTGGGCTTTTTTTTAACAAAAAGATACATATTTTATATTTTTTATTAAATACAAATACATTTTAAAATACAATGATTGCAAGAATGGCAATAGAAATAATTACATTCAGACGGTGGTAACATTTTAACGTTTTAAGTTGCTTTGTACAGTTTATTCATCACATGGCAATTTTTTAGTTTTTTTCGAATAGCATATAATGAATATTTTTTTAAATATAAAATACTTCAATGTATATAGTGAGAATGTTAACAATAGATAATGCAAAAGAACAATCAAATAGGGAAAGTAGAACATTAAATGATATTAAAACATTTTAAATCTCTAAGTCACACATTTTTTTCCACTTTGTCTCCATTGGTTAGAGTTTTTTCCCTTGTGCTTTGCTACGTTAACCCAGTTCTTTATATAATGTTTTATTAAACGTGTGTATACATATGTTATATATATACACACACACACTCATACGTACTTAGCCATTTAAACATTTATATTGCTTTTTTTTTAATTTTCTCCCTTCATATGACAATGTTTGATTTCGTCTCTTGAGATTCGGAAAACTACTTCCTCATCATCAAGGTGGAATTATGTCTGTTGTCTCGGGAGTTTCTGCTCTGAGATAGTTTCTCCGTGGCTGTCTTTTAGTCACAGGGGTCAACTAGAATCGTACAGAATTTTTTTTTTCTTTCATCCCCCCCCCCTTTTTTATTCCGTTTTTTTTTTTTTCCTTTTCTCTTTTTTTTTTCCTCTTCCCCTCTTTAATGTAGTATCTGTGTCTGTAGACTGCACACAAGCATGCACAAAGTTCACAATGGTGGTGGGGAATTATTGTTGTGACATTCGTAAAGCAATAACATATATGGGAAAAAAAAACTTGATTCAAGAGTTTGTTGAGATATGAGGCTATGTTGATGCTCAATATAAGAACAACAGAAGAAAACCAGTGTTTAATTAATTAGTAACAGTCTGCAAGACTACTTTTTTTTAAAAATAGTACTAGTCGACTGGCGGCATAGCATACGCCGCTATTTTGCATGGCCGGTCTTAGGCCACTGCAACATATTATACCGCAGTGGGCCCCCACTTTCAAATGATCCGCATAGGACCCGCGCTAATTCAAGGTGTGTGAATTATTAAATTAAACCTTTTATAACTTAAATTTAAAACAGATTTACCAGGAGCTCCTGGAAATCTCCCGAAATTGAAAAATATACGAAAAAGTCCTTAAAATATACGGAAACATATACACAAAAATTGTCATTTTTGGGTTGTCATTCAATATGGAAAACGCCAATTTTACGCGCGGCATCAGCCGTAATTGTGTAATCTGGTGAAAGAAGCTTCTCGCGCCTCAAACTAATGAGGAATTACTTGAGGTCAACAATTCTCAAAGATAGATTGAAACATTTGGTAATTCTTGCTTTGAGCTCGTAAAGTAAGTCTAGTACGTAGTTAAGAATGAATAAAATGCATAAACGAATTTATTTCCTAATACAATCTTTTTAATTTCACTTATTATCCGCTTCCCTACCCAAACTTGGCCTCGCGAAATCCGTTTCGAATAGGGCCCCACAATGGTTAAGTTCGGCCCTGCTATATATATATATACATAGTAGATTACTTAGATTAGTTCCTAGTCCAAGCCTCCCGCAGGACAAAGGGGGATGGGAGTGGGCAGGGTTAGATAAATTTAAACGACAGTCCATCTCGCAGTCTGTCATCCGTAGTGTGAATATTACTCTTGTTTTATCGTGGACTATCCGCATAAATAAGACAGTGATCTTTCCTTTACTTCTTCTGTTCATTTAAATTATTAAGGGAAGAAGAGAATTATATATATAGCTAGATATTTGTTTGTATACTGCACAAGTATGCACAATACGAATATTAGTGGTGAAAATATATTTTTGCAACGTTCGTAAAGCAACAACTATGGACATAATTATTAAAGTACAAACTTTTTTTTTCACTTTATTATCCAAAAAATACATAGCAAAAAACAATAAAAAAAATATAAAAATTATGGTATCACAACAACAAATGTAAAAGCTTTGTTCAGAAATTGTTCATAGTTCTTGCATTCTATGCTTGTCCTTTTTCCTGCCCTAGTCGAATGAAAGTCCGCATACATTTTAAGCTATACAATCCACAAGTGCTTATATCTCACACGAAATGCCTGATCTCCAAAGTTTTGAAGGTCAATGTCTTTATTGACTAGTAAGGCCGGACAATATGGGACACATACACACACAGACGTTTTTATGGATGGTGTGTTTCATTCTAATACGTGGAGTGGCTTGTGTATATAATATCCTATGGAAGCCCAATGGTTCCAAGAAGTATAAATGTTTTTGATGGAGCGATTGAATTCCTGAAACAGTTGTTATGTACCACAAAGCAGGCTAATCAACACCAAAAATTGTTCGTGTACATCACTCAGTGATAAGTCCCAAAGCCATTGTATACAGGCTGAACTCTATTACTATGACCTCCACAAGTTGACAGACTGGTATCGGTTTCCAGATGTTAACTTGTCGTCAACCCAAGAATGAGGACACACAGCATTGAAGTGAGCTCATGAGGAACTTAGAGGACTAGATATAAACTAAGATTAATTATGCATTCCAGTATGTCTGGTCTGGCGATAATTTGTTCCCCAATGAAGTCCCGGGACAACTAATCTCCACCAGTTAACACCGAGAGGTCCTGGAGTTCTGTTAGAATCACTACAGACTGAAAAGATAAAATATAGTATCTGTGAGCAATTTTTTAAATTTATTAATTTTTCTTTTTGTTAAATAGTCCCCAGTACAAATAAAGCACCACGAGCCACTCCAACTTGGATTATAAATCTCACACCAAAGGAATGTAAAAAAAATAACATTCTTTGACATGTAACGCCTTCATTTGGTCAAACTCTTACCTTACAAAATTATAATAATAATAATAATGCATTTTTTCCATTTAGAGCAAAAATATGCATAATAAATATTGAAACCATCAGAGACAGAAAAATGATACAAGGATTAGCAAATTAACACCTATAGGGTAACTAACCAAGAATAAAATTAAATGCACACCAATACATACATGACCGCACCCACATAAACAAACATATATAATATATACACACAATTATCTAGTACATAACCAATAGGGCTACAAAACAAGGTGTCGAAGACTTCTGAGGGCGCAGTCCAACACATTAAGTAACTACCCAAGAACACATAGAAATACATTCTAATACAAGCCAAACATTTATTTTATGTAGATAATTCCATTAAGTCAAATACATTTGCAATGAGAAAACCACTACTGTAATATTAAAAATATACCTACATGTATCCCACAAACTACGTATTCATTCATATAACTAGGCATAAAGACCAACATACATGTGCATATAGCCCCAAGCACAATTCTATATTCACCAATATACAAACCCATAACTTTCCTTTCACCATATCATCCTTTACGTTCCCTCAAGGCTTTCTGGTTGAAAGTCTACAATTTGTCTAAACATAATCTCAAGGCTACCAGGAAGGAACTTTTTATTATCTATAACAATTTTCAGTCTAGTATTCCAAACAAGTTTCCTATACTCTGCCAAAATAATGAGATTAAAATTCCCAAGAGCTTTATAACGTAATTTGGGAACCATGTTTAAAAGGATCGCCAGATGTACATCCACATCTGAGTCACAATTAGCATCTAACAGCCTTTGAACAGTATTTTTCACCTTAGAAAACAACGGACACTCTAGAAACAAATGTTTCTCTTCCACTTCCACTGAGCTGTTACATAGTTTACATTTACAACAGATTTCTAAAATATTGACCTTCTTGCTCTAAATAGGTGTCATGTAAAAAATGAGCCTATAGGTTATTTTCCTAGCCTTGGGCGCAATGTGCTTAGTATGAAGGTTTATAAAGGAATCCATAAACTCTGTTATACCTCTTTCCTTTCCCCATTTGATTCTGAGACTCTTTTTTTTAGGATACCTCAGCTTTTTAGCTTTTGGCTTCAGTTGTCGAGATGTTTACATCCTAGGAATCCTTGGACTTTTGCCTCTTTTCATTGCCTCTTTTTTGGGCATTGCCTCTTTTTGGGGCTATTGACCTCTTTATTGGGCTTTTATTTATTTTATTTTTTTTATTAACAAAAAGATGAATATTTTATTAGTAAGCGTACAAATTATATAGTTACATTTTAAAGTACAATGATTGCAAACATGGCAATGCAAATAGTGACAATTAGGTTGTCATAATATATTAACGTTTTAAATTGCTTTTGAACTTGAAGGTTCATAAAATACATGTGGTGAGAATGTCAACAATAGGTAATTAAATAGAAACAATCAAAGAGTAAAAGTAGAAACTTAAATGATATTAAAACATTTTAAACATTGTAGTCACATTTTTTTCCACTTTGTCTACATTGCTTATGCTTGTTTCCTTTGTGCTTTGCTATATTACCCCAGTTCTTTATATTAACTTCTATCAAACATACATACACATCTATGTGTGTACACACTTATGCAAACATAGGCATTTAAACATTTATATTGTTTTTTTTTTGTTGTCTCCCTTTTAATGACAATTTTTTATTTCCTCCCTTGAGATTTGGAAAACTACTTCCTCATCATCAAGGTGGAAATCCTGTCTGCTAGAGTCAGTATCTCGGGAGTTTCTGTTCAGAGACAATTTCTCTGTGGCTTTTTTTTTTTTTTTTTGGTCGCAGGGACCATTTGGAGTCGTACTGAAAGTTATTTTATATTATATATATATACTTTTTTTTCTTGAATATTTTTCCCCTTTTTTTCCCCCCTTTTTAATTTTTCCTTTTCCCCTCTTTAATATATTATTTCTCGTTAGACTTCACAAGCATGCGCAATATTGACAATGGTGGTGGAGAATTGTTTTTTTAACAATAGTAAAAACTTTAGCATATGTAAAAAAAAAATGATACTAAATACTAATTTAGTAACAATTTGATGTAGAAGCTTGTTGAGATATGAGGTTATGTTGATGCTCAATATTAGAACAACAGAAGAAGAAGTTCCGTACTGACTGTAAAAGTCTGCAAAGTAGTAAGAAATGATATATTTGTATGTAGACTGCACAGGTATGCACAATACGGATAGTGGTGGTATTTTTTCAATATTCGTAAAGAAGTCACTATGGACATAATTGTTAAAAAGTACAAATTTATACAAAGAATTGTTTGCTTAGATATCATGTGGTCATGCCTGATTCTCAATACAGGAACAACAGAAGAAAAACAGTGTTTACATAAAACGTAAAGGTCTGCCCTTGTTCTTGATTTCTTGGAGTTACTCTTCTTTCCCTTTTCTTGGGTTTTCACGTGTTCGCTCCTGGTTCCTTATAGTGTTTCCGTTACTTGACTTTCCGGCCTAATGTTCCATTTCGATATGATTCTCTGTTTTAATCAAATGAGATCTCTCGTTTTCTCCTGCCTAACTCTCTCGTCTTTGTAGATCAAAACTTTGGTTTAAGTCTTTACAGTCACAAGGTCAAGGCGTGGCCTTCGTGGTTGTGTACTGTCTTGAATTGTCTTAACCTTTGTTAATTTCAAGGGGCGATCAATGTTTTTTTTTTTTATTTGGAGTACTAGCTTTTTTAATTATATGGTTACAGGGTCTTTAAATATATAAAAAAGATCATTTGGGATATATATATCTATAAACACGCATACACATTCGCATACACATATATAGATTTATATATATATATTCCCTTTTCTTTAAGTTAATGGACAATTTTGGAATTTTTATTTAGCGCTATATTGTTTCACTTTGCGTTTAATAATTTTCTTTAAAATGTGATCTAATAATACTAAACCATATTGTTTATTATGGTAGACAATTTGTAGGTAGGTATTCCAAATAAGGTTTCTATATTCTGATAAAATAATTACATTGATATCTCTTAGTTTTTTATTTATGGCTTTAGGTACTTTATTTAAGAAAATACCAGTATTTACATTTGCACAAGTTTGACTGTTTGCGTCAATAATATCTTCTAAAGTTTTTTTTGCTGCCTCAACCAGCTCACATGCACTAAATAAGTCTTTCTCTGGGATTTGGTTTTCTTTTTTACAAATTACACAGGTATATTTGGACCCTGTTGTAGTTGAGAGTCTTCCTTTTATTGGGGTCATCCCGAAGAGTAATCTGTAGGCTACTTCTCGTGCTTTGGGTGTTATCTGTTTTTTGTGTAAATGCGTGAATGTGTCTGTCCAGTTGGTTGGTTTAACTCCTAACTCCCTGACCCACTTTATTCTAACTTCTAGGTTTTCTTTCAACTTGTCTCTGAGTATAGTGTATATTGTTTTTGAGTCGTGGTGTGTTATGTTTTCATTGCTGGGTAGGTGTCTTGTGAGTGATCTGTAGAATGGATGTGTATGGTTACCAAAATGATGGGGTGTGTTGTTTTGAATGGGGAGGAGTTTGTTTAGTCTATGTCCAAAATAATATAATACTAAGGGGAAGTTATTGGGAGACCTTACTACTTTCCCTACAAATTTTATTCTAAGCGTTTTGATTTTTGTGTGAATGTCTTGTAAGCCTATCCCTCCTTCTTTTTTGTCTTGTATGAGTGTTGTATGTTTTATGTTCCTTATTGTGTTTTTGAAAATAAAATTTCTGATAGTGGTATTGATGTTATTTTTGAAATTAGGAGGAGGTTCTACTATATTTGCTAGGTAGATTATCTTCGGGATGACCAAGTTGTTTATTAATATGGCTCTCCCAAATATGGTTGTCGCCATGTATTGAAACATTCTAATCACGTTCTTTGTGTGGGTCAGAATCTCCGCCCACTGTTCATGGCAAAAGTGTGCTGGGTTGCTAGTCCACACGATGCCACATACTTTTATTTCTTTCTGTATTTTAAGGTTAAAGGGAATGTTGGGGGGGGGGGGGGACGATTTCTCACCTACCCAGTCCCATAATTGAGGATTTATTAATGTTTATTTTGGACCCGCTTGCCCTCCCAAATAATGTGAATTTCTCTATAATTTTAGCTATGTCTTTTTCTGAGGTGGAGAAAAGTGTGGTATCGTCGGCATAAGCTTTAATTTTGACTACGGGGGTTGGACCGGGGATTTTTATTCCTAAAATTTCTTTGTCTAACCTAATATTCTCTAACAGGGGTTCTAGGCAAAGAGTGTATAAAAAGGGGGATAGGGGACAACCTTGCCTAGCAGATCTTCTAATAGAAATCTTGTTGCTTAGTGTTTGATTTATTATAAGTTGACTTGTGGCATCGGTGTAGACTAGCTTTATGTATGTTATCAAAGTCTTGTCTATGTCTGTCTTGTCTAGTATTTTGAATAAGTAGTCATGGTCAATTCTGCCGAAAGCTTTTTCTTGATCAATGGACATGAGGGCTGCTTTCAAGTCTTTGTCTTTACAGTAATATATGATGTCTCGTAGAAAGTGGTTCAGTACGTCTATATTTTTTTCCGGGTTGCTACAGTTTTGGTCTTGTCCTAGTAGGTGGGGTATAAGGGGCCTAACTCTTAAAAAAATCATTTTGGTCAGCAGTTTATAGTCAGCATTTAAAAGGGAAATGGGTCTAAAGTCACTAGGTGTTGTGTTGTTTTCAGTTTTTTTTTGGTAATAGTGTGATGTATGCAAGATTAGAGTCTGTAGGCGTCTGTCCTGTTTCTAACATGTCATTGTATAGTCTTAGTAGTAGGGGTCCTATTTGGGAGAAAAAAGTTTTATAGAATTCATATGTCAAACCGTCAGGGCCAGGGGATTTGTTATTTTGTGTTGTGTCTAAAGCAGCCCTCAGCTCCTCTAATGTAAAGAGTCTATTTGTCTTTTGTTTTTCTGATGGAGGTAATGTTTTACAGTGTTTTAGAAGTATGTTTTGTGCGTCTGTATCTGTTTCTTCTTCATTATACATGTTGACGAAATGTTTTGTAAAAATTTCTATTATTTTGTCACTCTCCTGTATTTTATTTCCTTCTTTGTCTGTTATGTTGGTTATCATTCTATTTTTTTGTGTATTTTGTTCTAGCGCCAAGTATAATTTGTTTGGCCCTTCTGATATTTGAATGTTTTTGCATCAGATTTCGGCTCCTCTATATTGGTGTTTGTATAACTCTTCAAGTTGTGTGGTTAGGTCTGTTTTTTCAATTTCATCCTGCGTTTGAGTAAGTAGATTTTTTATTCTGTTTTCTTCATTTACACTCTTTGTTTGTTTGATTCTTGCTAAGATTTTGCATTGTTGTTTGATTGAATTTTTTATTATTGTCCACATCTTGGTTAATTTGTATTCGTTTTCTATGTCTTGTGCTGTTGCTAGCAGGAGTTGGTTTATTACTCTTTTGTTTAGTGGGTCTTCCAAAAGGTTGTTGTTTAACTTCCAATGGAATTCTTTTGTTTTTTTTCTTTTTATTATTTTTTTTCCAATTTCCAAAAGTACACCTTTATGGTCGGAGTAATGTAGGGTTTCTCCTAAATGTGTCACACTAAGTATGTTGGTGTCCGTGGGTATGTAAAAACGGTCAATTCTGGTTTCAACCTGGTAGGATCTGTGTGTTAATGTAGTTTCCTTGCCATTCGGCTCTAATTTCCTATAATCATCTACCAGGTGGAAATAGTTTACTATTTCTCCCATGCAGTTGTGTGTTTCTGTTACCGCCTGAGAGGGTGGATATTGTGTGTGTGTGTGTGTTGTTTGTCCAGTTGTGCCTCTATAAAGTTAAAATCCCCTCCTATTATTAGTTGTTCTCCTATGTTTGTGATTTGTAGTGTGTCACTGAGGTTTTGGAAAAACTCACGTTTTTCTCTCCCTCTCTGAGCGGGTGCGTAGATATTGACTAGTGTGTATTTCTGTTCTTGTGAAACTACTCTAAGTATTACTACCCTCCCATTGTTGTCGTTGTGAGTGTGTGTGATTTTGTATCTATCGGATGTTTGTAATATGGCTACTCCCTTATAGTCTCTACCTAAGCTAAAATAACCTCCCATGAATCCCATGTGTGTTGTAGTTTGTTTTGCTTGATATGTGGTAGAAGTATTTGTCTCTTGAAGGAAAATAAAATCCGGTTTATATTTTCTAGCGAGATGTACTATATATTTATGTTTATTATTTAAGCTACGGATGTTAAGAGTTAAGATGTTAATGTCTGCCATGATTGCGTGATGATGGGTTGTGTGTATATGAGTGTGTGTGTGTGGGTGTGTGTGATCATTTTATGAAATGTTCATGTGTTTGGCGGTGTGTCGAGGTCCTCCCCCTCGTCAATAACTAGAGGTGCAGGAGAGCTGGGGATATCTTCCAAAACCTCCATTTCCTCTCCCGTTCTCCCCCTTTCCATTCTCACCTCAGAGCCTTCCCCCTGGTCATCTGAGGTAGAGGACAGAGAAAGAGTTCTTTTCCTGTTTGTTTTGTTTGGACAGCTAGGCTCCGATCCGATAGTTTTCATTTTTGTGTGTGTGTTAGACCCTGTGCTACTTTCGCCTTTTTTGGGGGGAGAAAGAGTACCCTTCCCACTGTCCATACGTCTTTCAGGTGTTGTACCTTTTTTTTTTACTTTTACTGTTTCGAACCCGTCTTCATCTACCTCAGGGTGTATAGCCTTGGTCTGCCCTTTTTGACTATCTTTTTTTAAGACCGACGCATAAGTGTTTTTTCTAGCTTCCAAGGACCTTTCAACGTCCTTTTTGGGACCCCTAGGGGCAGCCCTGTTGGGACATTGGTTTGACCAATGATCTTCCTTCTGGCAGAACCAACATTGCTGCCTTCTCCCCGGTGAAGTAATTAAGACCTTGTAGGTCCTGGGGTCTTCCTCATACTTCAGCTGTATGTAGTGGGGTAGCTCGGTACCCTTGCGGGGTTTAATCCAAGCCGCCCACTTGTTACTAACCCCAAGTCTAACAGCTTCTGTTTTTGAGCCTTCTGCGGCGAGGGTACTGAAAATCTCAATTTTTTTCTTTGAAATGGTGGGTGACACCCAGTGAAGCGTCACTTTTACTCTCTCTTCCTCCAGGGTGGTAACCTCCACCCTGAAGGTGTCTTCGCTACCAAAGACCTTTCCTATGATTCTGTTCCTCACCACCGGTGAGGAAACACCCAGGAACCATAGGAAGGGCTTCTCAAACCGGTACAGGGAACCCACCTCCTCCGGTCCGAGCCTCAAGGCGGCGACGATGGACGCCATCGAGGCTCGAACTGCTCTTTGTCCGGACAGTTTTATTAGTAGAGTACCTGGATGGTGGACCAAACCACCCTCCAGATCCTTTTTTACAATTAGGAAAGTCTTTATAGACATAGTAGAAAGAAAAATAAAATAAAAAAACAACAACAGAATACACTCCTTAAGAAGTGAATTGGAGACACAACACTCCAAAAGAAAACACAAGTAAGTTTAAAAACCGTAAGATCTAAATGAATAGAAACTCCAAAGAAAACACAAATAAAGAAAAAAAATTCTTCCAAAAGATCAGATTAAACAGTGGAAACAGAGGCCTAAAATGCTGCCTCGACCTTAAATTTCAGTTTGTATGGGCAATGTAGTACACATTTATGTGTGTCGTTTTTCAAAATATCCATTATAACACAAGAAGTGAAAATTTCTTATTACTTTTAACTTTAATTTATGAACATCAACGAGATAACACATACAGTAGTACTAAACAAAGAAATAATTCAACAAAATTACAGACAATGATAAATTTGTCCAGCAGAGTTTCTTTTATTAAAACTTTGATTGTTATTGTCATAAGTGTTATTAGTAGTTGTAGTATTTAGAATGTAACAAATAAGTATTTAATACACTGTTGTAGTGGCATTGTCAGAGTTGCCTTTCTTTATTAGCTACCATTCAACTGTTATATGGTTTACACTTTGCAGCGATTTGCTATCTCGCTTTTTGAAACATATACCAGATATATAATTTAGCTTTAGCAGCTGATACTTGTGTTTAAATAGTTGATATTTGTGTATATCGCCTAGAACACTTTTTAAGTCCATTAATAAAACGGCGCGCATTACAACACTACCCCACGCTGTAAGTCCTTTACGCTTGTGTCTTTCATCCTTCTGATAGCCCTAAAACATGTGAATTCACATGCAAGAACTGCCGCTCAAGAATCGGTTTGTTTGGAAACTCCATATTCTGCGCGAACTTAAGAAAAAAATCGTGACCAGTTATTTTCATGAGCGCATCCAGTGTCTCCCGAAATAAAGGCGGAGTTATTGAGAACAAAATGGTCAGAAGAGTTACTTAAACATGAAATAAAACAACACTAGATTAATACACCAAAAAATGCGTGATATTTGCAAGCAGACAATAGAACGAGTTGTTTTTTTTTAGTTATAAAGTATATTTTACATCTGTAGTGTTCGATGAGGGCGTATGGGAAGGAACCTACTTATTAATTGTTGTTCCAAATTATATTCCGTTATTCCACTTACATTCATACTTAATAGTTTTTTCCCCATTAAAAAAAAAAGTAAACAGTTTTGTATATGTAGTAGCTAGTATGACAGAAATTATTTAATTTAGTAATAAAAAAAATTTGACCAAAAAATCTAAAAGGTCTAAAATATCTTGATGTTTGACTTTCAATATCGTTTCTTGTTTACGAAATCTTAACGTGACAGGGGGATAGACAGACAGACCACACAAAATTAATAGTAGCTATTCCCCTTTAGGGAGCCATAAAAATATGGAATCTTATAGAATGTATTGAAGAGAGCGGTTTTCCGATTTCTATTGTATGCATTACTGTCTCTCACCCTCACCCCCCCCCCCACCCCCCCAAAAAAAAATAATGCTATACTAAATTATTTGATTTCTGTTATGCGAGCTACCAATAAATGAAAGAATTTGTCCGTCTTCTGACATTTTAAAATCAATATTTAAAAGTCAGTGTTAAGTGTTGTTAATTAATTATACGCTGACGTTCTGTGTGGTCTGCATCTCACCTGGGCACTTGACTTCTCCCATAGGCTATGAATGAAAACGGCCCTTGACTATCCATCAATTAGTTGACCATTTGATAACATCCGTTAGGTCAGGCTCACACTGAACCACATCTTCTGATCACTCAATGCATTGCACTGTTTGCATTTAAGTGGGAAAAAACGTCAAATGAATATTAACATTTTATTACTTTAAACGATCAAAAACAAGACTATGGTTTAAATATTCCTGGTCCATTGGGGAATTCTATAGGGGCGACTCTGAGATAGCGTTGACAACACAAACTTTGTCTGAATTTTTTTTTTCAGTACTGAAGAGATTACATTGCTGACCACACATAAGACAGTAACATAAATTTACGAATTATCATTTGAATTGTTTATTACAATTCTTTACCCAGCTTAAGATCTTCAATTTTACGTCTTAAAAACATTGTTTTTCTAGTTAATTATTTGGTTTACATGTTTTGCATACTAATTAACATTGAAATGCTAACCCTATACTAATTTCGTCACGCATATTACGTATTATATGAACGGGAGATAAAAAAAAATAAATAGGTTATAGAGATAACAAAATGTGTGTAATATACTTATTGTTATTGCCCTTAATTCTGCATTTATAAGTAAAATATCCAAACCAAAAGCATGAAGCTGCACTAAACAAAGCCTATTGCTAAAATATTTCTAAACGTAATAATTTATTGCTGTTAATCTACATTCTAGATCTTTTACAAATTAATTACACTATTGATTCAAAATAATAGCTAAAATTAAGTATTTTGTATATTTTACATCTTAATTGCAACGAAAGTGATAAAATGATAGGATATTCTATTTTACATACATGCGTGCCTCTTTATTCCGGTTAGTATATGATTGGTATCATTTGTATATTGATTATGGAATTAAAGATAAAAAAAAAAATAACGCTGGCGTTTTTTTTTTGCTTTGATATTTTCTTTATCATTCTCATAACACGTGGCGTAGCCGGTGGTGGAATGATACTCATGTAATATTTTTAATGCTGTCGGATCTTAGAAAATATTATTTGTAATGTTTTTATCTATTTTTCAATAAATCCCATGCAGAGTTTATTGCAGAGAATGACATAGTCTGCATTAACTTGGGCGATATGTGTAGGTCACATTTGGCCTGTATATCTATGTGAAATTCTGCAAGCTTCATTAACCTTCAGATTTGAAGACATTCTCGTTATAATGTATTTATTACCTATCTTATCTTATATGATACAGACGTTACTTCAAAAAAGAAGATGATTACGTCCTACGCGTCATGCATTTAGTCATGCATATTAACCAATGACTTAAATTCTGCCAAGTCACCGGCTCTCCTGGCTATCTCAGGCAACCCATTCCATGCTCTAATAACACTAGAGAAAAAAAAGAGCTTTTGTACAAATTTGTCCTAGCATATGGGGCGAAGAATGTGCCTTTATCTTTGTGTCTTTCTGAGTATTTTATTAGATATTGTTTTTTTGTAGTTGAAGATTATGGTTCAGTGTTTTATGTATAATTGCTACTTTACTTTTGAGTCTTCTGTCCTGAAGGCTTTTTAAATTTAGTGATTTTACTAAAGGTGTTACTCTAATCAAATGTGAATATTCGTTTGTTATAAATCTCACTGCTCTATTTTGTGTCTGTTCCAGTTTCTTAATGTTTTCTTGAGTTGAGGGGTCCCAAACGGAGGATGCATATTCTATTATTGCCCTAACTAAGGTTAAATAACACTTTGGTCCTATGTTCTTACTTGATTTATAGAAATTTCTTCTAATAAACCCTAATGTTTGATTTTTTTATAGTTTCATCAATATGTGGATTCCATGACAGTTTTTCATTTATTATAACACCTAGGTATTTTGCGTTTTTAGTCTGTGTTAATTGTTTAACATGAATAAGATATGTTTAATTAATTTTAGTTTTTTTGTTACTCTTAATAACTGACATTTTTCTGGGTGGAAAAACATGCTCCAATTTAATTAATTTGATTCCCATTTCTGTAATTCATCTAATTCTCTTTGCAAAATTTCTGTATCTTGTGTTGTTTTTATTGTTCTATATATTATGCAATCGTCTGCAAATAATCTGACTTTTGCTCCTGAACTAATGCAATTTTGGTAAATCATTTATGTTAATTAATAATAAAGTAGTGGACCTAAGACTGTTCCTTGAGGTACACCTAAGTTTACTGTTATTGGTGTTGATTTAGAGCCATTTATTATTAGAGTTACCTATTTAGCAGCTCTAAAGAACTCCAACCAATATGATAACAAAGGGCTTAAAATTGTTATCGTACAACCTATTTTTAACTTAGAATGTCTAGGACATCTGTTCCTTTGTCCAGATTCACAGATATAGATTCTTTTTTTGTAAGGATTTGAATGATCTAGATCTAGATCTATAAACTTTGATTTGTCAAAGGCTTTGCGTTGAATCGTATGTCCTAGATCATGCTATTAGGCAACTGATATATCATGAATGAAGCTAGGGTGAAAGAAATGTAAGCTAGTAAACTTATGCCTAGTAGATCAATTCATCATATTTAGGTGTCAGTCAATCTAAAGACTCTGAAAGCCGCCTTGTTCATTCGGACGAGTTTCTGTCACAAACAAGCGACCCCTGTTGGGAGTTTTGTATGGTTGAAGAGCGGGGTTGGTGGAGGCGTGAAAGGGGGGGGGAGAGTATCTTTAGGTGTCGTTTGAGGGTGCAGTGAAAAAAAATTAGGAGAGGAGCGCAGGGGCGTGAATGGGGAAACTAGTGCACGTGCTCGAAGATTACATTCAGCCTGACTCATCGACAGCAACAACAACATATTGAGAGATAAGTGCAACGTGTGTGTGAGTGTGTGTTTGTGCACTCGTTGCTGTGTTTCTATGTCCATTGGTGTGTGTGTGTGTGTTCAACTGTGAACGATATAGAAATTGATTAAGTTACACTAAAAGCTTTCCCCCCCCCCCCCCCTATTCTACACTGTATCCACTTTTGACTTCTTTCTCTTGTCGCCAGATGTATTTACCATTTGGTTTCCAATTCCCGCGGTCCCAGCCTAGAACACACAAGACGTGCCCGCAGTGGGGACGTCTCGGTCAGAGATAAAGACGCCATTATTGTCCCTTTCGCGGCCGAGTGATAACATTCGTAACGCGTGCAAACTTGCGTCACCGATGACGTCATTCATTCACAACCTTTCAGACTTGAGTTCGTCTTACATTTAACACAAAATTATTTCTGGGAGCGCCCGGTGTAACTAAACTTTTACATGGGACAGGAGATAAGGGAAACTGAGGAAAGACAAGAGTCTTAGATATGCAGAGAGAGAGAAAGAGAGGAGAGAGAGACAGTGAGACGAGAGAGAGACACACAGAGAGAGACAGAGAGAAGAGAGAGAGAGAAAGAGAGAAGAGACACAGAGAGAGAAGAGAGAGAGACAGTGAGACGAGAGAGAAACAGAGAGAGACAGTGAGACGAGAGAGAGACAGTGAGACGAGAGAGAAACAGAGAGAGAGAGACGGAGACACTGAGAAGAGAGAGAGTGACAGAGAGAAAAAAGACAGGGAGAGACAGAGAGAGAGAGAAGAGAGAAAGAGAAACAGCATGGATAGAGTAGGACGAGAAATCTGATTCTATAACAATTCATTAACCAAATGAGACAGGTGCAGGTCAATGTTAACCATCACCACGGCAACTATTGAGCATTACATCATCTCATTATTACATCATCTGTTGAAGGACCTCGAGGTCCAAGAAAAAACGTTGCTTTTTTTTTATACCTGAAATATTTTGGTATCGTACACAAAAATTTGATTAACTTCAAACTTGATATCAACAAATTTGATCGAGCAAAGTTAATCTCCTGCAAGTGCACCACTTGTGGCTGTCAGGTTCCCGTGATAAATTGGACACAGTGGCGCTCCTCGGCCTGGTCAATAACCACCCAGCCGGTCATCATGACCACCTAGCAGATGGGGGGAACGCACAACACTGGAAGTAACCTAGAACCACTGTCCTCTGATGTTCGGCTGAAAGTTTTCAAAACAAAATTATATTAAAAACATGTAGTTAAAACAAAAAAGTAAAACAATAATTGAGTGACATTTAGTCTTTTGATTTCTGTAAGGGTTGGGACATCTAATGCTATTGCACAACTTTTCCGAACTGATTGGTTAGGAATCTAAGTAGATGCCCTATCTTTGTGCAGATTTCTATCCTCTTTCGTAGGTTTTAATTTTTTGTTTTAATGTACTAATTGTACTTACTAGTATTTCGAAAACTAAAATTATGCTCTTTTTTTTTTAAAGAAATAGAACTTATAATATTCACTTTCAATGTGTTATAATGTTGCGTAAACAAGAATAACAAATATTATTGATCGTATTGCATGATAATGTGCTCAGATCAATATCAAGACATTATATTCAAAATTGTGTGTCCTTGGATTGGTAAAAGAAGATGTAATTTTGTTGTTTCTGAAGCCCTGGGAAGCCGCCCACTAAATCTGCCCCTGTTAGTTAGGCCTACTCAACGTACTGAAAATATTGATATCCTAAAGTGCAAACATTTCTACGACTCTCTAACAAGCGCTCATTACACACTGTGCAACACAGAGGCGTAGTGAGCAAAACTGGGCAAGGTACTTTATTGGCACCTCCCCCTTTTCAATGAACATCAAAATGAAGGCTGTGTGTGAAGCCCCTTTGAGGGTGGCGCCCGGGGCATCCTGCCCTCCCCCCCCCCCCTCATCTCATTACTCCTCTGCAACATGACAAAAATGAATGAATGAACTAAAAACTCGACAACTCTGGTTCCAAATAGCGCGACTATTTCTTGGCTTTTATAAATGTACAGCCAATGCTATGTAGTTGGCAACAAGAGACCCCTGGGTGTAAAATTACGAGGAGAAAGTAACACTGTCGTCTGCAGCTCGAGTTCATTCCCTTGGGACACACTAGCAAAAGTTTGTTTTCCATGATACTTGTAGCTGCAAGTGACCTTACGTTAAGTTATTTTATTCTTATTTAATCACCTTCATGCCTCTTGCTTGGAGATGGTGCGTTGTTGTTAATTCCGCCTGGCCTTTTTCTGGTCTGCGACGTCCATCGGTAACGTCCCGGTAAGTTGGTCTTCATTACGTGTATCGTATAGCTTGCTGCAAAGACCTTATCCTTTGTCTATATTTTAGAGCTATTGAGAAGCCAGTTGAGAGTTGTGATATTATCTTGGAATCGTTGTTTATGAGGGTGTGCTATTCAGAGATTAGGTCACGGTGTCTGCTGAACCGTGTCGGGGTATAATACCACTCTGGAGTGCAGGTGTATGTTTAGTGTGGACTTTGCACTATCTAACTCATGATATTCTGTGTCAAATATACATACATCCTCATGAGCAGTTAATGTACTATAATACCAATTACCTGCACAGAGCCTCCTTTTATTGAAATCCCGTGCTGGATATTTAAACAGTTTCTATCGATTTATTTCAATTAGATAGGATCAGAGCGCTATGAGCAGGCTATACAATTATTGCACGCAAGAGATAAAGCTATAAAACAACTTTTTATAAATGCATAACATAACCCTAAATCATTAACACCTTTTTTTTATTTTGGCGTTTTTTTCTTGCCACAGAATTCATTAACGTCCCTATTGTTTTAGTTCACATTTGGACCCCCATCTGCTAGCACCACGTGATTTGTGACGTCTTGAGCACCTCTCTAATCTGACATTTCCCTTTCTCTCTGGAGCATTACTCCTGCATGCACCTCAGACATTTTCCCATGGAGAAGCATTTTTTTTTAAACTGCGTCCATCTGTTCTGGTAACTAAAGCGCAGGTAACTCTTAAACCCCTCCTTCGAATCTACAGTTTGTCACCCCTGAGCTATTTATAATAAATATCGCACCCGAGTCTCAGGTTTTCCTACATTTCTCCAAATCGCATTTATTCCCCCCCCCCCCCCACCATGTCCACCATTCCCCTCCCCCAATACCCACTGTCGTCTGCAGAGCCTGATAATGTACCCTGGCTTCTGCAACTCTAGCCCATTGCTTCTATTAGGGGCCACTTTCGATAAGCCCAGGCGACCGTAGCGGACATGAGGCTTAAAATAAATTCCTCCTTCGCCTTAGCTCCCTTGGAATCTCAGCGAATTTGACGGCCACTTCCTTCGCCGCCTCACACACTCCCCCAAACAAAACATTGGGTCCCGGGGTGGAAGATAAGGTACGGCCGCCCTAGCACCCTAACCTTCACCACAGTGAAAAAAAAATAATATATCCGCGCCAGATCTATTGACGGATATATAAATACAGAGTGGAGCCTATATTTAGACAGTTTAACGACCCTATAAATGCAGATAAAATGAATGAGTTTCTATAAAGGTTTTTTTTTTTTTTTTTTCATCTAATCATAGTGGAGTAAATATCAGAAGTATTTGGTATAGAGAAATGAATTTAAAAAAAAAAAAAAAAAAAAAAAAAATGCTATCTATTAAATGTTATGATTGAATTTATTTAAAAAAAAAAATATCATGCGTTGAACACAAAAAAAAACAGATACCATTTTTATACATTTCACTTTCGACATTAAATATTAACTAAAAGAGGTGCGAATGTTTTTGCATATAAACAAAAATTCAACGAATAAAAAGGAAGGAAGCTTTATTAATAACCAACCTCTATAGTGTATGTTCGACCTCTACCCTTTTCACCCAGAGAATTCATTTACTCTTAAGCCTCACGCCTATTTAACTTTTTGCATAAATTCCCACGTAAATAATTTACATTTATAAATATTCTTAGACTTAATTTGAATAATAAGTTATTTTCTAACCTTCCCAAAAAAATACAAAATTTAATTAGGGCATAATACCTCAACACCATATCAATATACAAAGCGTTACAATTTATTTTGAAATGCATTATTAACAAAACTCTCCGTATATAAGTGTGCTGATTTCTCGAAAGATTGTTTAGATCCTGGACGCTGTTAAATCTGAAAGGTGCGGGGACGAAGACATTGAAACACTCAAACTTGTCAAGAACCATTTCCGAAAAAAAGCAAATCATTTATCTTCTTTCTATTGAAGTGTTATGGTTTGCTATGAAGTGTTATAGAGTTAGAGCCAAACTAGTCTTCAAATAGCTCCTATCAACAGCAATCATGCGGATAGATTCTGAAAGGCCTGTATGTTGTATTGATCAAATCTCTTGTCTGAGTGTATGGGCCAGGTGAGGTTTCGCCAAGTTTTGAACACAAATCAAAATCACTGACTTTCCCTTTGACTTAGTCTGAATACAAAGACGACAAATTCAAAGCAGATTACAGAGTTTCAGAGTAATCGTTTAGTCCGCGTGCAATTCAGTGTGTCGGGAGAGCTGGGGGGGGGGGGGGGGGGGGACAACAAAATAAAGAAAACAATAAAATAGTCTAAAAAAAATAGTATAGACTGAAAACAATGCAGGGGCGTAGCTAGGAATTAGCCATCATATGGGGGACCGGGGGGGGGCTTGATCTCCTTGGGGGCCCCTGCATTTTGCGTAATATTTAATGTAAAAAATACTAATTTGGGGGCCTCCCTTAAGTGGGGGCGCGGGGGGATTTTCTAATTCTCCCCCCACCCTAGTAGCACCACTGAAACAATGTTGAGAAAAAATATTATTAAGAAATTGATAAGAATAGATTATGTAGAGCAAAATTAAACAGATTGCTAAATATTCGACAAAAGAAATATTTAGAACAAAACTGTAAAGTTTATGATGGCAAAAGCTACTTTTTTATGTGTATAATCATAAATAATTTTTATGAAAAGAAATATTATTTTTTTTTAGTATTTAAAAGCCAATTAATAATATCTTTATGGTGGATCTCTAAAACTGAATGATTTCATGCTGAACAAAAAACGCCTTCACACATTTGTTGAATTGAAGACTCAAATTTGTGCATGGTGTCATAAGAAATGGCTTTTTAGAATTTGGTAATGAAATTGTCTTCCTTGTTTTCCTGGTCGTTTTTAAAAGTTGGCCTGAAGTGGGTAAGCAAAGTACAAACATCTTCCTGGCAACAGGTACTACTCTTTAACAAGCCAACTGTTGGACTGGCCGTTACAAAGGAGAAAAAGAACGGACGTTATTGGGGTAAAAAAAACAACTCTCTTTTGAACATTTAAAAAAATGCGATATTTGTCATTTATTTATTTTATCAACCTAGAAATACCATATTGGTTTAAAAGTGAATTGTAGCGATGCTGATTTGAATGTTATGGACTAGTGTCTTTGTTGGACTAATAGACTTTATTTTTATGTACTGGTTGTATGACTGAGTTAAAAAAAAAAAAAACAGAAATTATCTGGAGAAAAAATCAAGTCGTTGTGGTGGACAACAATACCCATATTTAACTGTTATCAAACAAATTAATTTAGGAGCATCTAAAGTTAACACTGCAAAGTCTGGAAGAGAATAAAGAAGTCAATAATTAAGATAACAATGCAACAAAAGAAGAACGATTGAAACCTGTTTTTATATCATCCATCTTTGTTTTTAATGGCTACTGTAATACATCCAATAGTTGGCTATTAATTAACAATCTTGACGTTTTAAAGAAACACAAATGTCATTGTCTTGCATTTATTTAGCTATATACAAAAGTATGTGGGCGTTAAGCCTCGTGCAACCAACAAACTGTCATTGAATACTCTCCAACCAGATTGTTGTATCATTATAATTTGTTCGTAATCCATTTTATTCTCTTTACCTGGCTCAAACTGTGCGTAAAAATTGGGGAGAATTTAGTCAACATAAAAGTTCAACTTGACAAGTTTTAGGCGTTTATTTCAGATTATTACTTCCTGGCTCAAACTTCCTACAGGAAGGGGGTTCAAACCCAAGACTATCGTGAACACAGACCTAAGCGCGTAGAATACATGACCAGGCCACCATCATATGGTCATGTATGATATCAGCCCGCTCTTTCTATGATATTCTATTATGTTTTCAAGGTAAGGAGGGTCTGGACTCTGGACAAAGCCCCTTACAACTCCCACCCGCTTGTCTTCAAAGCAGTCGGCAGAATTAAAGTTCGTGTTTTTAAACAGCTATTTTTTTTTAATATCTCTGGAAACAGCCTATTCAGTACATTACATTACATTCATTATAGTACATTCTTTGCATTCATTATATTACATTCATAACATTGATTACATTACATTAATGACATTATATTCATTACATTCATTATGCATTATCCATTACATTGCATTCATTACACTTATTAAATTTATTGCTTTCAATACATTGCATTCATTACAGTACATTCATTAAATTTATTACATTCATTTCATTACATTCATTTCATTACATTACATTCTTTACATTACATTCCTTACATTACATTCATTACATTACATTCATTACATTACAATAATTTTATTTATTTAATTACAATCACTATATGGCATTACATTAGCACTAAAAGTTTACTTCATAAAAAAAAAAAAACTGCAACAAAACTTAAAGAGTTAATTAAATATATACAAAGTGTGTCCTAGCGGACTAACAATATTAACTCTCCAAAGACAGCTCTGAGGTTACATGCACATGTGTTTGTTTATCTCCATTGACACGATGTGTTCACGTTGAAGATGTCATTTTCTCAAATACAACTTGAACTGAAACAACGCCGAGTTTGAGCTTTTCTCTTAACTCCTGACTCTGAAGAGTTCCATTGATTAAATCTGCAGTGAGAAGTGGAGTGGCCATTTACTCCGGAAGTGATACCAGAGAGTGGACATCTGGAGGTCAATTAAGGAATTAATGATTAAACTTGAAGGACATCCGCCAGAAAAAAGACTCTGATCCCGATATTACAAAATGATTGAACAAGCAAATTGTTGCATTTAGCCGTCTGCTCCCAGAAGCCTGAAGCTATCAACAGCGGTAATTTAGAGTTATCGACTGCTAAAAGTTTGACAACGCTTTATTGGTTTGATTGATTTTGAATTTTTTTTTCTAGTTAATGCAGAGATTATAAATACTTGTCTATAAAACATTTCCAATCCATTATTTGGAGATTGTTTTTAAGCTACAAGCATGAAGCTACATCGTTGGTCTATTTTATAATGTCAAGAGTTGTAGTTTATTATATACCTTTAAAAACTCTAATTTCTGTTCGTTTATGCAATCTACCAGCTTTGAATCAGCATCAGCTTTGTGCGATTGGGTTTTTGCGGATGAATCCATCCTACAGTTGAGAGAAATACTCAAATCTTTCTGGCACTTTCTGCGCCTTCTTTAGTTCATTACATCATTTGTCGTTATAGACTAATCCATTACAGCTACGCCCTCTAGATTGACCAGAGAGGCAAAGAACGACAAAGGAATTCGTATGAGTGCTGAGAGTCTACATCACTAGACCTGGAAAAAAAAAGATATTAGTTTAGGCCTTGACAATGTTCAGATTTATTAAAAAAGTAAAGTATAATATAAAATATGATATAAATGTTATATTTATATATTTACTAATCGCATAGTCTTAAATGAACGTTTCTATAAAGATAATGTGTCGGCTTGAAACTGAAAGACAGAGCGTAACCAACTTGGACAGAAAAAAAAATGGGGTGGGTGTAATTAATTGACAAGCCCTGTAATTGTCACAATCTTATCAGCCACTTTGCTAAATACCCCTCCATAGATATGCGTTCTTTTTTTAATTTTTTTATCGAAATTCTGAAGAGACTTCTTGATTCTAGTCGAGGCAGTTAAAACTGCTTAAAACTGTTTAAATAAGGCTCGCTGCCATTAGCAGATGACGCTGTTAAAACAGCGCTCCTGAAATAACGGGCTAATGAACAGATCTCAGTTTTAATACTGTCATTAAGAAAAGAAAAAAAATTGATAGTATGCAAATAGTTTGGACATATTATGGCCTGCAAATGATTAAATATGTTCTCAATTCCAGCATGAAAACTACATTTCAGAGATGGGTGTACAGTCGAATGCGGTTAATTTCACATTTGTAAGCTAATTTTTTGGTCCTAATAACCAGCAGGTCCAATAAACAGGATTCCACTGTTTTAAAGAGCCATATGGGAAATTGACATAAAAATATACAAATCTATTTTTTTATGTAATCGCATTACAGGCTATTGATAGTACACGTTATCTATGTAGTTTTGTTTATCTTTATCTCTTTAATTTATTGACGCCTTTAAGGTTAACAAAATCCTTACAAATTTTTACAATACTTGCTTTTTTTTTTGTGTCTTTGTAATTATTTAGTCTTCTTAAAAATTACGTCAGATCTTAAAAAAATCGAAATAAAAAGCAAAAGTAGATTACAGTGTTTGCATAAACATTATCTATAAGTAGGTCTCAATAGAATGATCTATAACATTCTATCCTTCATAGACTTAGTTACGTCGAACTTGATTTATGTTAAACATTTTAACTGGCTTCTTGGTCGTGTGGTATACACTCTGGGACTGTTGTTCTGTTGTCTGAAATGTCCCGGGTTCGAACCCTGTCAGCTGCCATCACTTGTCGTCCTGAGTGAGGCTAGGAAATAATTATCTTCCGAATATGAAGAAACATGTAAACCATTTGACAACAATTTTACAAACTAGAACTGAGACAATGTGCCGATGCTGCTTACACCAGGAACGTCATTTCTGTTAACGTCCACTCCGCTGGATCAAAATGTTGACCTCTTTCACTCTCTCCTATCTCTTTCCCCTCCCCCACAATCCCTGATCACTTAGGTCACTCTAACTTATCGCTGTGGTCAGTCTCCGATGACTTTAGCCAAACACAGATCAGCGGTCAGCGCATGCAGGCAATCAGTTGCGTGCGTGTCTACGACTTCTTGGGCATTCCAATGCCTCCCTTCCCCTCCCTTATCCACCCCTCTTTTTCTCTCACTGCCATTCTACGAGCGCGGGGCAGCAGTTACCTCTTCGTGTGGAGGTTGTCGTTGTCGCTGGGGGTGCGGTGGGGAGTAATTGGTCAGTATTGACACAAACGGTTCACCTGCCAGTGTCATCAGCTGTGACTTATCTTGTCACATTGTGACAGATACCTCCGTTGTGTCGATGTTCAGGTAACATGTCACGTTTGGAGTAGGTAGCAGGAAGGGACCCGGGGGGGGGGGGGGGGTGAGGCTTTCACTACTTAACGTATCCAACTAAAGTTCTTGTTTTAAAGTGAAAGGGAAGGATTTCTAGAGTCCTCAAACATTGTCGGCCCTACAAGCTGACATTCATCCAATAGGCATTGTCGTCTTTCCGATTGGAAAACCTCTCTTCACTACTTTCAATCATTGTTTATATAAATAAAAAAAAAAGAAAAGTACCTAAAGTAAACAACAAACAAATTGGAGACATACAACTGGATTCTCAGACCATTGACCAAGTAGATAGTTTTTTTTATACCTTGGGAGTGTGGTCAGTGTATCAGGAGGAACAAATGAAGACATTAAACGTCTTATAAATCTAGCGCGTCAGACATTTACACGCCTTAAACTAACCTGGAAATTTCACCAAATCTCTAACAAGACTAAAAAAAGAATCTTTAAGTCTAATGTCAAGGCGGTCCTACTGTATGGTTCTGAAACATGGAGAGTAACTGAAGCAACAACAACTAAAAAAAAAAGGACAGACCTTCATCAACAGATGTTGGGAAATGCCTTTAAAATACACTGATACGACAAATTAGAAAACACCAAAATGTGGGAGATGAGTGGACAGAACTAAATAGAGGTGCAGGTCTTAGAGAGGAAGTGGAGATGGTCACACCCTTTGAAAAGATACCAACAACAAAGCTAGACAGGCCTTAGAGTGGAACCCCCAGGAAACAAGACGTAGAGGAAATAAAAAAACGTGGCGACGCAGTATACTAGAGGAAGCCGAGAGGACTGGAAAGAGCTGGGAAGCCATTGAAAAAACTAGCAAGAGACCGCGAAGAGTGGCGGAACGCAAAAGAATGATGATGATAATGATGATGATGATAACGATTGTTTATATCACGGCTTATTTTAAGAAACTTCTTTAAAATGATCTTCTTTAAGTTCATTTTCACTGAGCGTACATTAACTCACTTCGTCTGTATGTCTAGGTCGATTCTTTTACATTATTTTTCAACTTTACATAGTCGGATCAAGTTGAACTTTTTAAGTTATTCATTGTCGATGACAACAAATGAATCAATAAAAAATAATTATCCAATTAGTTAATCAATTAGTTTTAATGTTTTTTTGTACAGAAAAGGGGAGATAAACCTTGTAATAGCTAATGGAATCGATTGAACGGTTCTCTTCCTTCCCTAAATAACAGCTTTGTTTTTGTAAAAAGTATTTGTAATATTGTGCTTGTTATTTTTATTTTTGATTGTTACATTAGCTTTATTTTATAAATCTTGTCATTCCATTTTCCTGTAATCATTTATCTGCATTGAAACTGAATTTTTTAAATATTTGTGGATAAAATCTATTTTATTTTATTTGTCTATTCTATTTGTTTATTGTTTTGGTTTATTTAATATGTTTTTTTTTTTTACCTGTACACGTTTAAATTGGGCCCCGTAATTTGTAAGGCCGCCCCTACTAATTGGATAATTATTTTTTATTGATTCATTTGTTGCCATCGACAATGAATAACTTAAAAAGTTCAACTTGATCCGACTCTACGATCAACGCAGTCTTAGGTAAAAAAGCAGAGGCGTCGCTAGGATTGTTGACACCAGGTGCGAATATCTTATAATCTTTATCTCGCTTTTAAATTTAAAAAAATTGTTAAAATATCTCTGTTGTTTATACTTTTTCTTGAGCCCTTATACAATGAGCTTTTTACCTACATTCATTGTTAACTACTGAGCTTATTACGTCTATGCGTTGTGTGCTATAGAATAAAAATATATAAGAAATTTTATCATTATTTTATCACCGCATGCGGTAAGCAGGCCCTCGTGCCCTTCCTAGCGATGCCACTGTCAGGTAGACCTAGCTAGCGTGCTACATTTCAGTTTGAGTTTTCGCTACATTCATTTTATTTTTAGAAATAATACCTGATGGGCTTTTGAATGCTTATAACGTTCTGGGTCAAGGCTTTGAAAGCAGGGGAATGATAGAGGGATATAAAATATAACTACAGCATATAAAAAAATACTTTTAAACAAAGCCATCTCTCTATATTGTAATATCTGATTTTCTTTTGTGTCAAACAAAATTAATTAATCTAATTAATTAATTGATTGGCTAGTTGTTGTTGTTTTTTTAAACTGGTTCCTGTTTTGTTTGGGACAATGAATATTTCTGCAAAGTTTCAACTTGGTCCGAGACAGACAGACAGACAGACATTTTGAGTTGATAAAACCTTAGCAAGTAGAAAATTAGTAATTAGAGATTTATTTACGTACATTATATTTACGTATTAAACATTTTACATTACACATTTAGTCTCGCAAAGACCTTCCTTCAGGGAACAAACCCAGGAAAAGAAGAACAGACAGACAGGTAAAGTGATGGGAAGACAATATAGAGGTATGGACGGTCCTGTCATTAAAAGAGATTCAATCAAAGGCCAAAGACAGAGAGGAATGGAAAATGACAGTCAATAGATCTTGAGTGGTGCCCTAGCGATCCAACTGACTAAGAGATAGGTGAAAGTGAAGGTAATTTAGTCTCTGAAATACGTTTAACAGTACACCCAGAACCTTGCAACAAATGTCCAAGCTTAAATGTGATGGCGAAAGAGAAACAAATATCTATTCAATAAAGCAGAAAGTAAGGCGTATGTATGTATGGGAGTATGTCCCGCATAGAAATCAAAACAGTTTAACCAATTTTGATAAAACTTTCCATAAATGTTCCTTGGGTACTAACTGGAACTGTGACGTATGTATAATAGATCCAAAACAAGACCCTCAAGAAAAGAAAGTAGCCCAACTCTATGAAAGTGTTACTAGTTCATGGGTTTAGGACATGTTTACATGAGACATAATCGATAGGATCTAGATATAGAACTTATTCAAAAGGATTTTTGCATAAATTCGTTCCTTATATCTGCGAAATTAGACGTCCTGAAATACTTTATCACCTTCAATTAACAAATTGGGTAAACCCGTTTTAATTGTACTTTGTATCCCGTTCACTAGGCCTACTTTTATTTTCGTTGGAGAGAGAAAAACATTAGCTAAGTTTGACATATATCTAAATCCAATTCACTATATTAGTAATACACAAACTAAGGCCCGCAGGCCTCGGGTAATGCCCGGCTAGTTAATAATAAAGTAATATTAACCAGATTAATTGGCCCACCATATTTTGTTACTAGTTGCGCATAATTTGATATAAAGTTTTTTAAACATCTACAGTTTAAATGCTAAGTTTGGACAATCTTAGTTGTGATATCAACCAAAAAAAACTGTTAATGGTCCCACTTATGGTGATAGCCTTATGAACTACTTAACACATAATTTGCATAAACTCCTAGTTCGTAAACAGACGTATCACTGACAGCCAGATACGCTGAGGTCATAAAAAAAAATATGAAGTGTCCTATCGACTTCCTCTGCCATATCTTCTAACAGGCTCAGCGCATACCACTGCGTCGACTATCAGAGCCAACGCCTAGACTCCTATCTGGCAGCTCTCATACGGCTACTTCGTGACGTCATAGCAGCTCATTCACTCAAATATCATGTGTATGTGTTAGGTGAATCCATCTGGATAAATGTAAAGACCATCCCACAGAGAGGATAATTGAAAGAGGGGCATAGATGCCCCGGTGTCGTCATGTTAAACTAGGAAAGAAAGAAAAGGCTTACAAACACCAATGTCACGTTAAACTAGGATAGAAACAAAAAGTTTAGAAACACCAATGTCATGTTAAACTAGTCAGAAAGAAAGGGTTTAGAAACACCAATGTCATGTTAAACTAGTCAGAAAGAAAGGGTTTAGAAACACCAATGAGTCAATGTTATACTAAACTAGGGAAGACCAGAATTAATTTTTTTAAAAATCAACCAGTCCATAAAGTAGTACTCTAGCAATTAAAAGGAAAGAATAAAAAAGATGGTTCTTTCATACGATAATAAAACAATATGGGAATAACAATTCATGGCGGTTCAAAATGATTGATACCATGGGCGTAGCCAGGTTTTTTTCCGGGGGGGGGGGGTGTTTGGGGGGGATTTTTTTCTTCCCCCCACCCGTCCCCTCCCCCCCCCCCCCCGAGAAAAAAATTAATAGATTTTATGTGTGTGTACATGATCTTTATTACATTCACACCCTTTATTCTTTCGAAAGATGTTTATTATTTTCTTCCTGGAGTTAGTGGAAAAATTGTAGACTTCCCGCCACTGACAGCAATGGGGTCTAGAGCGCGGGGCGAAGCCCCACCGCCAAGCACTATTTCTGGTATTGAAAGCCAACAAAATGAATGTTCTGAGGTATCTACAGTAAATTTTCCTGCTACTAAAAAGTTTTATTTCAAAAACCTGAAATGCTATTCTCACTGCCTTACTGGCGCTAAGTTGTACTAGGATGTCATCGCAACCCTTAAGTATGCGTAATTCATTTTGTCGGAGAACATGTCCCGCTAACCTCATGCGACGCTCTTGTCACAACCTTACTAAGGGGTCGACTCCCAATTCGGCATAGGATTTAATTGATTTAGACCCGATCTCTATAACTGACTCCTAAAATCTATCTTAGCCATCTTTGTTGTGCAACATTTAGTGTTTTTCAATTTCGACAGATGACTTTTCAAAGCACTTTATTAATAGAGCCCCGCTACTGGTAGAAATGTGTAACCTCTCTTGAATACGCTCTTGGAATTAGGTGACTGTAGTTTGCTTTAGATCCTAAATCGAAGAGGGAAGTTTTATCGTCAAAATCATCTGTTGTGGATTTTAAACTATAAAATCTCTGAAGTTGTTGTTTTTTAATTCAAAACCCCATTTAGCTACGCTCATAGTATTTGGTAACTGTAGTTTGCTTTAGAATTATTTTTTTAAACTCAAAACCAACTGGAGGGGGTTTTTAACTTTTAAGAAAAAGCAAACTGTAGGAGAGGGATTTAAATTCAAAACCCCCCAATTGGCATGGCTACGCTCAAATAATTTTTGTGTGTAATTAGCTTTTTTTTTATACTAAAGAGGTATTTTTTTTTAGCATCAAACCCGCTGAAAGGGGGTTTAAACTCAAAACCCCTTTGACTACACTCATAGAATTTTGAGTGTATAATTTGCTTTGTTTTTAATATTAAAGAGGTATTTTTTACCTTCAAACTCCACTAAAAGGGGTTTAAACTCAAAACTGAGTCGAAAACCCATTTACCTACGCTCATAGAATTTTGAGTGAGTAATTTGCTTTTTTTTATATTGAATAGGGGGTTATAAAATCAAAATCTTCCCTAACTGTGCTCTTGGAATTTGGGGTAGGGGGTTTTAAACTCAAAACTCCTTGGCTGCGCTGGGACAAGTGATGGTATAGTATTAAAATGTCACCCAAAATAAACAAAATCAAAGCAAAAAATCAATTACTGAATTCCCATTTCCCCCCTTGGGGGGGGGGATCTCATTTCGGGGGGGGGGGGGGGGGTTGAACCTCAAACACCCCCCCCCCCTGGCTACGCCCATAATTGATACTTTGTATATTTATTCTATTATAACCAACTTTATTAGCCCCTGTTATACATCTATAAATATATAGATAACCATAGTTCTTTATTAATACTGCCACCACGGTGGCGTATGAGCCACACTAAATTCGACAAGAGATATAGTCATCCAATAGAAATATATCAAACTAGGTACTGCGTATTTAATCAGGATTTTACCTTACATTTGCAGCATAGAAGGTAAGGGCATTTAAAGTTACAATATTTTTCAATAACCGCTGAAAAATTCCAGGAATATTTAAAAAATAAAACAAGCTAACTTTATCATTAGATTCGGGAAAATGTCCATAGATGACTGACACATAGGACTGTCTATTGATAACAAAATAATTGAAGAACTCTTTTTGACAAAGTTTCTTTAGAACAGCTGTACTGGAGCAAGTTAACTAGCTCCAAGCAAATAAGACGTGACTCGATTACTCCAACGAATGCCCTCGTCTGTTAGCCTCGTCCAGAGCCAGGACGTCACCCACACAAACCCCAGGGGAAGACAAGCTTCAGAATTTTTGCAGTTGTCAACGCAATGTTGTTCTCCCTTGGGGCTTAACACTGACAGAGTTCTCTCCCTGCCCTGCTACGATTCTTTAGCTTTCATTAGCTGGGGATTATGACAGATGTTACGGCGATTTACTTAACTATATGATTCAGAAAATAAAAAAAGTTTGTCTACCATTGAGCTAATAAGTTGGTCCGTGATGGCAAACAACGCAGAATTGAGACGTCGAGGGAAAAAAAAAAGTCCTTATCTTAAGCCTTTCTCAAAACTGAATGGCTTCCGAAGATAACAATCTTAGTTTCAAAACGTCACATTCATTGTTTGGTTTGGACGGGGTGTGGGGGTTTAAGCCACATGTTCGAATCGTTGCTTGGTTCATCTGGTAGTTTGGTTTTAAAAACTTTGAATCTGACTGGGATTTTCTGTTTTTGAAATTTAAGCTGTCGTATTTTAAACTAATAGAATTAAACTTTTAAGATTTTTTCCAAATATGGAGAGTCAAAAAATTTTCTTGAACAAGACAAATCCAAAACAGCTCCTTTAACTGTGTTACGCTTATCACTGATGGTACTTCAGGAAATGCCCATTGGTACTCAAGTGATCCCTTATTGTCCACCAATCAATGTCTCAAACGTTACGTTTTTCTTCTTTGGTTACCTATCAGTCTAAGGTACTCTCTACAGATTAGGTGAGACAGAAGCTAAATTTACCACTGTTTTTTTTTTACTATTGGTAATGAATTATTATGTTTGTTATCGAACAAGGGAAAGAAATTGTACTTGTATAATTTGAATTAGTCCCTTTTATACTTTGTGAAAAGAATTGTGTCATCGCTTGAAAGTTTGAAACTAGCAATAGATAGCTATGAAACCTTTTATTTTTATAAGCTTTCGCTGGCAAAGTGGTTAATGTGTTAGCTTGAGCCCTGAGTTCGAATGAAAGTCTTATAACTTTTTAAAAATAATTCACATTTAAAAAGCTATCACGGTAACATTTACACAGATATCCCCTTTTTTCTCCCCAGCCCTTTTCAACTAGCCCAGAAAAGTGATAGGATCATAGCGCATTGAGTAAACTAAAAGCATGAAATAGCGCTTAACAAAATAAAAAAATATTTCCAATGGCACAGATTTATTATTTTTAGTTGAGATCTATTACAAGTTTAACTTATATGACTAATCCAAACCTTGTATCCCTCTAATGAAAGACAAATATCTATTAATTGTTATCAGTATTAAAAAAATTACTGCGGTAGGTCTTGTTTCAAGTGTCTTTAAAAAATCTTTTTGGAAGACAAAATTTTTTTTCCTACTTCATATTAAAACCAAATTGGTTCATTTTTAGAAGGCCGAAAGTAACTTTTGCACCTAAATTTAGCCACCGACAAAATATGGTAAAATGGGCTTTCAAAAATGTGAGTTTTTTTAAAAAGATCTATACGTGACAGGAGGACAGACAGACAGACTACACAAATCTCATAATAAGTTGTTTTTTGCCACCAGGCCTCGATCTCCAGACTACGACTGCTAGGCGGGGCAATCTTGCGCATGAAACACATCTAGAGAGCCCTTGATGGGCAAGTCATACGAGGTTTTTCTTTGTTCCTGACATTAAATGCTGTGATAAAACACTTGACACGCTCCTGAGTCTGTCACAGACACTACTTGTGTGTGTGTGTGTATGCACGCGTATGAGTGTGTGTGTGTGTGCTAAAGGAGTGGGCTTAAAAACTATCTCTTACCAAGGTCGTCGAAATGTTCATAGAAATGTTTCGGTTTAAGGAATGTAAGATTAGACCACCTGTACTAAAATGTCCGAACTAGTTTTGGGCTAATGCTTATTTCCAACCAATAAAATTAGTTTTCCCCTTTCAATATTAGCTACTAGAGTCACTGAAACAGAAGTGATTCATAAAAAAGATCGCCAAAGACAATAGAGGATAAAAAAAAAAACCATAGCACTGATGAAGAACAAATAGGTGTAAATAACATTTGGAACAATAATAAAAAAAACAGAAAAGTAATAATTGCTTCCTGCGTCGATTGTTCAGATATTGATTGAAAATTTTAAAAAAATTTAAAAAGAAAAAAAGTTCAGTTGATCATAGATAAGAATTATTTTACAAATAGCTAGCAATATACCGTTAAGAACATAGAAGATATTGAAATAATGATGATGAAATATTGAAGCAGGGGAAAATAGATGTAGTAAATAATAGGATGAAATAATGGGGTAAATGAAATGATGAGGTAGATGAAATGATAAAGTAGATGAAATGATGAAGTAGATGAAATGATAAAAGTAGATGAAATGATGAAGTAGATGAAATGATAAAGTAGATGAAATGATAAAGTAGAGGAAATGATAAAGTAGATGAAATGATAAATATGGATGAAATGATGAAGTAGATGAAATAATGAAGTAGATGAAATGATGATGTAGATGAAATAATGAATTAAATGAAATAATGATGTAGATTAAATAATGAATTAGATGATATAATGAAGTAGATAAAATAATGATGTAGATGAAGTAATGATGTAGATGAAATAATGATGTAGATGAAATAATGATGTAGATGAAATAATGAATTAGATGAAATAATGAATTAGATGAAATAATGAATTAGATGAAATAATGAATTAGATGAAATAATGAATTAGATGAAATAATGATGTAAATGAAAATAATCATGTAGATAAAAAAAATGAAGTAGAGGAAATATTGATGTAGATGAAATAATAAAAGTAGATGAAATAATGATATAGATAAAATAATAAAAGTAGATGAAATAATGAAGTAGATGAAATAATGGTGGTACTTATGAAATAATTATAGTATAAATGAAATAATGAGCATTAAGATAATAACGAACAATATGAACAACTTGTGTGTGTGTTGATGATATTTGAACATTTTCTTAATGATGCTTTTATTCGTTTTCCTAGTCATTTAAGATGTTGCTCCACAATGAAGATTGAGAATAACAATTTGAATGCATGAATTCAAATAAGATAAGCCCCTACGTCTTGCTGGTCAGCGAGAAGAGTTAACGGGATATATAGATATCTGTCACTTTAGTATCATTTGATACACCATGATATAGCCCCGCTTACTTAAGTATTACACAAAGTGAAACCAAAATAAGAAACTCGTTAAACTTGTGCTACTAGAAAACATAATTTAGTATCCACCAGTTTATTGTGTAACTTGAAAATAAATTGAGAAACCACCGATGAGAACATACGTAGTAGTTATATATATATATATATTTCATTTTGAAGGAGGAGATACATATGGGGGATAAGTAAAGACTTTTCAGACATGCCAAGATAATGACCAGATAGTCACCTAGCCTCTAACTTTGTGTGTGTGTGTGCTCTGCTTTGGTTTGAGCAGGGGCGCTGTGGGTGAGTGGTTAAGCGGTTGGCTTCCGAACCTGGGGTCCTGAGTTCGAATTTTTGTGAAGACAGAGATTTTGAATTCCAGAATTTTTAGGGCGCCCCTGAGTCCACTCCAGAGCAAGTAATGGGTCACTGAGCTTGACCCATGACCCATATGACCCATCAAGTTCTCGACCCAGACCCATCATGACCCATGACCCATTGAAACAAAAAAACAAATAAAATATATCAAATTAAATCAAATATGGGACATAATAAAATTGTTTAAAAGTAAAAATATGCTTCAACAAACTACGAAATTTAAAGCACAAAAAGTAGAATGTAAAAAGATGTCAGTTTTTTATTGAACAAAATTTCATCTTATTGCAACAGTTTTCCTCTGTAACCATGCAAAATGACAGACAAAGCTTCAACTGTTTCAGGATGCATGCAGTTACGTTGTGCTGTAATTATGTGCCGTGCATTAAATGAACTAAAATGTCTTTCACATTCCGCTGACGATGCTGGTATGACAAATATCCTACGTGCGATGTCTGACAAAAGTAGAAATCGCTGGACCCTTTCTGACACACACAATCTTGTTTTTTATTTTTCTAGAAATCTAGTTGTCCAATTGTTTTGTTATTGCATATATGTGTTCAAATATATATATATACTACATAGTAACAGAGCGAAATTTTAAAATTAAGTCAAGAAATGGAGATATTAGCAGATTATGAACAAATTTAACTTTAATTTTCTATACAAATGTATGGAAGGGCACGTATTATTTTTGTCGCAAATAAAAAAAATCGCGCAACGACGGGTTTTTTTCAGAGTCAGGCGGAAACTAAGGATGGGTCGTGGTCAGGGAGCATTGACCCATGACCCATTTGACCCATCCAATTTTGCGACCCATTAGACCCATTGACCCATGACCCATTGACCCATTACTTGCTCTGGTCCACTCAACCCTAATGTGTACATGACTTCAGTTGGGGAAAGTAAAGGCGGTTGGACGTCGGGCTTGCCACGTGATACCTTTGTCCCTTCTAGATCGCAAAGTCTTTTGGGCATCACTGGTCTACACCACAATCATTGGGCATCACTGGTCTACACCACAATCAATGGGCATCACTGGTCTACACCACAATCATTGGGCGTCACTGTCTACACCACAATCATTTAACCCTCTTGTCACACAATGCAAGTAACGGAAAATGTGATCTCCATTGGTCACTTCTATGATTTCAATTATTTCGGACACCTAGATGTACAATTTTGATTAGGTAGTTGCGCCTGGTCTCGTGATATGCGCGCCGGGCTATCATCACCATCCTGAGATCAAACCCTTCCTGCTGCTGCTGGTATTTCGTTGTTATGCTGGCCACGTGACACCCTGCTCGTTAACCGTTGGCCAAAGAAACAGATGACCTTAATATTATCAGCCTTATAGATCGCAAAGTCTGAAAGGAGAACTTTACTTTTTTGGGGGGGTTTTCTGTGTCATTAGAATCGAGAAGTTTGGACATGTGAAACTAGGCAGAAAACAGAACTGCTAGTATTATTTTTATAAACTTTGTTTTTTAATGGTATAGACAACCTTTAAACAACCACACCGAGACCACGAGTACATGTAGATCTTTGGTTTAATATAGGTATAATATTTTTGGTTTGGTGTAATGCACAAATTGTGAGACAAATTACCATACGGACAATAAAGTTTATTATTATTATTATTATTATTATTATACAGTACGTCCTGCACGCAATGAATTACTACAACTAGCATTTAGAATGGAGTCCAATAGCTCGTTGCCAAGTCACGTGATGTCAGACCATTGCCCATATGTTGCGACGTTGCAGGTCAGCGTTGAGGCTTACTACGACGATTGGTCTCGAGTATACTTAAGTCTACTGACTTTAGTTGAGGAAAAAAAAGGCCGTTGGTCGTTGTGCTGGCCAAATGACACCCTGCCCGTAGTTGGCCAAAATAACTGATGTCATTATCTATCATATAGATCGTAAGTTCTGAAATGGGGTACTAGTTAAAATCAAGATTGCAACTCATTCAAAAGATGAAATGTATAAATTGACATTTAAATTTGGACATCTTAACCAAAAAAAAAAGCCTAAATATCTAAATATACATCCATGTGAACAGCCACATATTTGTGCCAGTAAACCGCCCAAATGTTTCTCTTAAATAGACGAATCTTGTCTTTAATCGAAAGAAGCAGTGGGAATGGTACATCTCAGGACCATGGCGATGATAGGCCGACGCGCATATCACGTGACCTTGTACAAAAAATTTTACATTTTAGAGTGTCCAAAATAATTGAAAGATAGAGATGACCCATGGGTTGAATGATTATGGTGTACACCAGTGATGCCAAAAATACTGCCCGCAGACCACATCCGGCCCACAACATAATTCCATTGCCATTAAGTGGAGAAAATTCTGTATACATAAAAATAAAAAAAATAAATAAAAGGATGAAAAAAAAAAAGATCGTTTTCTAAGTTTTAGTTTCTCCCTTGATGGCTTGGTGCCGATAGAGACATACAACATTTTTTAAAATAAAGAACATAAACATTAAGCAGCTTTAGAGATCCAAAGACCCGCATAAATAAGGCGGCATTCTTGGTTTGAGAAGCGATTGTTAGATTACACCTAGATTGGAGGATTGAAGGGAATATTTCCAAAAAAAGAAAAAAAAGAAAAGGAAATGAGCCGTCTGTAAGACTAGCTACTACCATTGTAAGTATAGCAATGAAGCCATTTTCCGACGGTGAATGCTAGAAAAAGTGCTTGTTAGCGGTGATGGTAGAAATGAATACTGAGAAGAAGAGAACTGTTCAAGTTTTCAACCTTTTCTCCTGACGATTACAAGGCGATTGAAATATATAAGTAAATATCTACATTCAAAACTTAGCAGATTTCGATATGTGTTATCATTGCCACTGACGAGTCTACCGACATATCTGATATTGCTCAAGATCTTGATATTTATTCGCGGTACAAACATCAGTTAGTAGCTGTGAAGAGCATTCATTGAACCACCACTACCGAAGTCCAGTCCAAATAGTTTTCCTCTAGCACAAAGGACTTTTCTCTTCCGTGGAAGAAATTATTAGGAGTGACTACTGATGGTGTCAGACGTAGGATTAAAAGTAAAAATTATTAGAAACATTGTTGAGTGATGAATCGGGCAAAATGTTACGTAATCGTCTCATGAACGAACACCTACGATTCTAGATTCAGTGCTCCTACTAGGCGTCTCATCAATACAGTCAAATAGTTAAAAGTTGGTTATGATAAACTTCTCATGAATTAATGTAAGTAATTCAAGGGTTTCAAATTTTTATAACCAAATAGTGTCTTTTTTCTTTCTTTTTCATTGATGTGGCCCGCGACACGACTGCCGGAAATTAAAATGGCCCGCCGGCCGAGTAAGACTGAGCATCGCTGCCGGTGTAGTCATTGGATGGTAAACTTTAGAAAACATTTACTTGCATCCCCGTTAGGTGCCTAACTTAAGAACTGTTGGAGAGAATAGTTGGCGTGTATTTTTTGGTTTGTTTATTGTGTTTTTAGCGGCTCCCGAAAAAGACGCTTTTAGTTTTGTGTGGCCGTCCCGTTTAGATCTCAAAAACTAGAAGAGAAAATGAAAATCGGACATCATGTTATTTTAGATCATTCAAAGTACTGATGCATCGGCTACTTTTTTCTTTTCTGAAAGCGAAAAATCTAATTTTTTAAATCAAATATGCAAGCAGTTTTTTCATAAAAATACACCATTTTTACAACTATTCACTATTAATAGTAACAAACACTCGAGGCTTTTCAGTAGGGGCAAACATTACCTACCATTTCATAACACATTTATGCAAATTGTTTTAGATTTTTGGTCTCAATATTTTTTTTTTTACAATTGTATTCTTATGTTAAATAGTTCTGTTATATAAATACTACATTTACAAAAAAAATGATAGCTTTCTTTTTTAAAGAGAAAAAATCAATTTAATATGCAAATAAGTTGGACATAATTTAAAACAACAATTAATAAGTAGTTTTTCATATTATCGCGTGAACTGCATGTGGGTACATGCGGTGTGGTGTAAAAAAAATAAAGGAATTTATTTTTTTTTAACGGAATTTATTTTTTTCTTGAGGCTTTGAATAAGAGATTACCATTTACAAAACAATTAGATCAGTTAGATACTTATTATAAGACATCAGTTAAGCCAGGTTCACATCTAACTTCACATTCACATTCACCTATCCCTTGGTCTGCTGTACCTTTTGGGCACCACACAGGATCTGTCAACCTTCTTTCTCCGTTCTTCTCTATCATTTGCCTTTGATAAAATTTCATTATGATATTCTTCTCAAAATATTGAAACCTGCCTTTTTTCCTGCCTTTGTGGACCACTTTGGGGGCCGATTTTGAGTTTGTGTTTCCACACAAACTGTCTTTGTAACCTTGTCTTATTTTTTTTTTACTAGTGAGACTTAAAAGTGATTGTAACGTAATTATATAAAAAAAAAAAGAGGACTTGACACTAGAAATGAAACACATGTTAGTTGTTCAGTAACGTTTTGTAGTAGTTTCCAGTGTATTAGAAACAAACAAAAATTGAGCGACAACTGTGACATTGGACTTATCCCTTTGGTCTTTGAAGGGTTAAATGTCATGAACTTTAACAACGCCTTATCAACTTATTGATGTTGCTTCGTTGTGTTCTGACTCCTGAACTTCAACATACAGTTGGTGTAGTTACCTAAACATTACCTTAGTCAACAATCTACACTGAACATTGAAGGCTTTAACACTTCAAAAAGTTTTAAATATCAAGATAAGTTACTCGTAGAACAACAAGACTGCACAAACGCTCCTTCCTTTCAAGTGCTATTAGAGTATGGAATGGGTTGCCTGAGCCAGCCAGGAAAACCAGTAACTTGGCAGAATTTAAGTCATATGTTAACATGCGTGACTAGATGACGCGTAGGAAGTAATCTTTTTTTTTTTGGTATTTTATAATATAACAAAATTTGAGTTCCGTTACCTGTTCTACCTGGTGAAGGTCGTATTCAAGGGCGGGTACATGGGCTGTGATGACGTGTCGTTGTACGACTGCGTCCACTGGGTGCCTGTGGCGTTGGTGGTGTACATCCCTGAACCACAAGCAGGCGGTGATGTGGACCCGGCGTACGTGGGGCTGGACACCCCGGGTGGGTACCACTTGACGAACGGGTTGCCCATGCTCTGTCTGAGGAGCGCCTCGTCAAGTCTGTAGGCCCTGGGGATATGAAGTCTCATTTAGAATTTCAATCTCCTTATACAGATTTACTTCTAATAAGATATTCGTATACAGTTATACTTCTAATAAGATATTCTTATACAGATATACTTCTTATAAGATACTCTTATACATATATACCTCTAATAAGATATTCTTATATAGATATACTTCAAATAAGATATTCTTATACAGATATAATTCTAATGAGATATTCTTATACAAATATAATTCTAATAAGATATTCTTATATGTTGCAGGCAGTAACGAAAAGACTGCTATAGAGTGTTTGTGCGTGTTTGTATTGGCTGGTGAATTCTGATGTAACATTTGAGTTGGATTAATGCAGACAAGTGAATCAAAAGACGGTGAATATCTGATGAAACGGTAACTGGCAACAAGAGTCGTGTCTCTATATAAGGTAGTCTTTTTAAAAGGGAATTAAATTATTTTTAATAAATTCAAAGTCATGGAGTGAAAGTAACTTCCTCAATAGGAGAATTTCATGCATGGCGCAAAAACTATAAAAAGCAAACGTTTTGGTGTATCCGGCGTGTGAAACAAAGAAAGTGTTGTTAAGAATAATTGCACTTTTTAGAACTGAAGAATACAATTATATTAACTCTTCTCTTTGTAATCCATAATATAAAGCAGAAAGGCGTATGTATGTATGTATGTATGTATGTATGTATGTATGTACGTATGTACGTATGTATGTATGTATGTATGTATGTATGTATGTATGTATGTATGTATGTATGTATGTATGTATGTATGTATGTATGTATGTATGTTACGTATAGAAATCAAAACCGTTTCACCAATCTTGATAAAACTTTACATAAATCTTCCTCGGGTACTAACTGGAACCGTGACGTATGTATATTTAGCCCTAAAACAAACTTAAGACCCTAAAAAAAAAAAAAACGTGCCCAACCTATGAAAGTATTACTATTTCATGGATCTAGGCCATGTTTACCATGTTTACATGAGAGAAGATCGAAAGGATCTAGATCTAGACCTAATTTTAAGAACTACACTTTGCACAGATAGTTGTTTACTTTGACACGTGAAAATTACAAAATATAGTATATTGATTTCATTATTTAATAAAATTAAGCTTCAAATGTGTGTTTCAAAAACATTTTTACATAAATTCGTTCCTTATATCTGCGAATTAAGAATTCCTGACGAACATTCTTTCATTAGACATTACGCAAAATGTTACACACCTCTCTATTCCTAGGTCTAAAACTTTAATTCAACTCTAAGATGATAGAACTTCTCTTAGCAAAGATAGTTTTATACTTTAACACATGAACATACTAATTATAGTCCAGTCATTTCTTATTTTAATCAAATTAACCTTCAATTTGGTTTTCTAAAGCATTTTTCATACATTCGCTCGCTATGTCTGCGAAGCCGTGTTGACATACATTTTTATAGTTCCATTCATGAGTCGCGTACATCTAACAACCGTTTCATTCATTCCTTCATTAGAGAAAACAGAAAGGTCACGCATGTGTGTTTCAAAAATTTCTGTAATCAGTTTTAGAACAGCGTGCCGCATTACCAGCTCTTCTGTCTTAAACCAACCGGAACATGGGTTGTAGGTCAAATAGATATAACAGACAATATGTTCCAGCACAGGACTGCGCTGTTAGACTTTTTACCACTCTTTAATGTCCAGGGTAAATATCTTCTTATCTTGTACATTACAGACGTCACTTCAAAGAAAGAAGCTAATTACGTCCTACGCATTTCTAGTGTTGATCTAGTCACGCATGTTAATCAGTGACTTAAACTCTGCTAAGCCGTTGGTTTAACTGGCTGATTCAGGCAACCCATTCCATTCTCTAATGGCACTAGGGAAGAAGGAGCATTTGTACGAATTTGTTCTAGCGTATTATTTGTTCTTAGTATTAATCATAAACAGAAGTAGATCGTTGTTAACTGTAGATATATATATATGTGTGTGTGTGTGTGTGTGTTGACTGATGTAATACATGTAGCTATTTCTAGAAAGGTATTCTGCATATGCAGCATATAAAAAAAGAGAGTGTCTGATGACATGAAGGCAATCACCTATATTTAAGTAAGTTAATAGAAATGTTTACAAATAATTTAAAATCTGGTCATAAAATATGTATTTTGTCTATTACAGCACTGTTTTACTAAAAATTAAGTTTATTTTCTTCATAAAAGGAATAATTCAAGCTTTTTTTTAATCAAAATTTGTGGGGGGGGGGGGGGGGGGGGGGGGTAGATTGGATTAGCTATCTAGAGACTGTGGCTACAGCCTAACAAACCTACTACATCAACAATTGTTTGTTTCTCCCTACAGCAACATTTCTTGGTGTACTTCTCGACTGTTTCAGACTGTTTCAGACATTTTCATATTGCTCTTTCATTTAACTTGTTCGATTTCAAACTGAATATATTTTAAAGATTTAAAAAGTTGTTATCTCTATATAAGAAATGTAGTAAGTTCACAAAACTCAAACTTACCGCCTTTCCGCCTCTGTGTACGGTGAATACAGCGAACTGAGTGCCGCTGGGTTAAAAGCCATGCCCGACCCTAGAGGTGCCGCCGTTGACTGTAGGTACGTGTTGGGCATGTGGTACATGCTAATGTCACACTCCTTCTTCCTCCCACGTCTTCTGGAGCGCCGCCTCTGACGGAAGTCTCCGCGCATAAAGTCCTGGATGTTGGCCGGATGGATGGCCCAATAGTTGCCCTTCCCGTCCTCACAACGTCCAGCCTGTTAATGATGAAATACAAAATATACATTTACTTTTATATATAGATATAAATATATATAGGCCTTTGTATATATACCACCAGGGTACGAGATCCAAGCTTTATCCTACTTTGTCTAAACCATTGTTTATCAAACTATGGTCCGCAGACGCCTAGGGGGTCTAGGTGACTGAATGGGATCCGCAAAAAAGATGACCGATTGTATACATTTCTTCTATAGGATTATTTTAATGATAATTAACTCGCCTTTCAATATTGTTTAATATGTCTACCACTTACTATTTAGTGACGACCTCCAAGATTTGACGAAAATCTTCGCTGGAATATGCGCGGACAAACAAAAGCATATTCCAAATTTATATCTTGCATTGTACAGAAAATTTAGACTGCTTGCCATATACTTTATTAAGTGCAACGTGGATTCAGTGCCGTAATGAAAGTCAGCACAAATCAAACCTGTACTCGTGGGACCTGACATAAATACACTCATAGCACTCATCAAACTCATCCAAGTCATTAATTTGTTTTAGCTTCATTTTAAATAAAAGGTATAATCTCAATAAAAACTCTTTCAGCAACATGTTTTTTGTTTTTTTTAGCGGCCCCCGAAAGGGAAAAAGACGCTATTAGTTTAGTGTGGAATGTCTGTCCGTCTGCCCATCCGTTCCATTTAGATCTCGTTAAGATAGTGAAAGTCCGGCATCATAATATTTTAGACCATTCAAAGTTCTGATGCAACGGCTACTTTTTTCTTTACTGAAAGCGAAAAATCAATTTTTTTAATTCACTTACGCAAGCAGTTATTTCATAAAAATACACCACTTTTACAACTATTCACTATTAATAGTAACAAACACTGGAGGCTTTAGTAGGATGCACTCCATATGTGCAACACATTTATGCAAATGGTTTTAGATTTTTTGTCAAAAAAATTATTTTTGCTACATCTGTATTGTATATGTTCTTTTACACTAACTACTACATTTACAAAAATTTTTTTACTTTTTTTTAAGAGAATAAATCTATAAAGTATGCATATACGTTGGACATAATTTAAAACAACAATTAATAAGTAGTTTTTCATATTATCGCGTGAACTGTAGTGTGGACATTAAGCAATAGAACAATGAACTAAAATATTATTTTTTTTTTTATTTTTTTTTTACGGAAATGTTTTTTCCTTGAGAGATTTAAGAGATTGTCCCTTTACAAAACAATTAGAGCAATTATATATTCATTATAAGACATTAGTTAGGCGAGATTCACATCTAACTTCACATTCCCTTTCACCTATCCTGCTGCACTGCTGGACTTTAGGGCACCACACAAGATCCGTCAACCTTCTTTCTCCATTCTTCTCTGTCATGTCTTAGATAGAATTTCAGTCTGATGTTCTTTCTGAAAATATTGAAACCTGCCTTTTTACCACCTACCTGGCTGGACCACTTAGGAGGGCCGAAAATGAGTTTGTGTCTTCACACAAACTGTCTTTGTAACCTTGTTTGTTTTTTTTTGTTTTTGTTTTTTGTTTTTACATTCTTTGCTTTTGTTGGCCTCCTTCAACAATGGTTCATCTCGTAGAACACTTTTGTGTGACTGTACCTCCATAATGTTGTTAACCATATCCGTACCTGAGAAGCACAGTATCCAACGATGCAGCCTTGTCTAGAAAAAATAAACAACCGTCTCGCTAAGACCAACAGTGCTTTTGAGAGTATAGCGGAATAGGCCTCTTCATCTAGCAACCAAAATCAATGCGAGTAGAGCAGTGATTCTCACCACACTTTTTTTTATGGCTATAAGACCTCGGTGCCCTCTCGAAGGCCTTTGGGGTCCAAGCACGCTTCCATCAAGGTCTCTTCGCACCATAACAGGCATACGCTGGCAAGACTACATTAGAAATAACTAAGTTTTGTTAGAGGCCGATGTGGATAGTATTACCGTTCGGCAGTTGTTCTGGGTCGAACACCTATCCCAAGTTTGAGACGACCTCATACTAAAGGCGATCTTCTTTGGCGAGCTTAAAGGAGGACGGTTTAAAAGAGGTTCCCCCAGTAAGCGCTATAAAGACCAACTCAGGCGCCATTTCGCCCTCTCTGGCATAGATGGCAGCAGATGGCCTCCGAAAGAGACAGTTGGAGAGCTGTCACAAAAGTTGCGGGTCACACATTTGAGACTCAAAGAAAAGTCTTTTTTGAAGACAGGCTCAGAAGACGGAAAGAAATCTTAAGTAGACTGCCAGCGGATAACGGCTTTGTCTGCACTGTATGCGGGGAAAAAAATACGCAGAACGCAACTGGATTTGCGTAGCGATGTAAATATTGCACTCATCCTTAATCTTCGGAATCAAAGGCAACGAAAATACAAGACAGTTTTGTGTGTTTGGTCTGATCTTCAAGTAAACATTAGCTACCACCTTGTTTTGATTCTCGGAGTCTTGAAAAAATGAAATTCATGTTCCTAATTTAATACAAAGACACCAGACGCAAGAAACAAAAGAAAAAGTAGGGAGGGGGGGGGAGAGGTGATGATCACAGGATCTACACAACAAAATATGATCGTTCACTTACGAATAAAATTTAAAAATATGCTTTTCAGATTAAAACGCTCTGAGCAGAACAAGTAACAGCAATGATGACATCTTAGACTCTTAATCGAGCCATTCTCGTATGTATATATATTTAAATATAAATTTTATTTCGAAAACGACTCTAACGATTTTGTTTTAAATTTCAAGGTATATACATATATACAAGGTATATATAATATATATAATTGAGAACAAAAAATCTAGTCGGCCACATTGTGAACACTCGAGGTCGACCGTTAAAATTGGTTTTAACGTGTTTCATTATCCTAACATTAATATTGTCCAAAAAATGGATTTGTTGGAACCTTTCCTTAGAATACTAACGCCATGTTTAAGTCTATAAGTGAAAAGTGTGCCAACGTTAAAAATTCCATGTTTCACAGTATAACCTCCTAGAGATTTCCCATCGGCTGAGGTTACGTTCTAAAACTATAATAAATATACTAACTGCAATATTAAATCTCTGAACGTAACCATTTGAGAAGTTGCCTTGTAGAGACTTTCTTCCAAGCCAATAATAGTCCAATAGTCGTACACAACATGTGCAATGCAAAACAACACGACGTGAATTGCGGTTTTTCTAGACTGTAGGCGCAAGTAATTTCTAGTCAAATCGTCATGTACAGTGACATTTAGAACTTACAGAGCATTAAAGCTAGTTTCGTTTCCCAATCTCTCAATCATTTCCGTCATTACAAAAAATGTTTCCATAATGAGTTCTGGTAAATAATGTTTCACAAATCATTCAACCGAGCGAGGCTCCGTCACCGAGTAATACTTCTAAAAGACCATTCCTTCTTTCTGAAGCTGCTGATTCTCATCCCGCAGATCATGTTGAAACTTTGTACAATTAAACAATTCTAGATCAATTAAAACATGAACTAATAAAAAAAAAACCAACAATTAGTTAATTAATTAATGGTAATTAATTCAATTCTTTTTTAATAATACCTCTATTCAATTCGTAACTTCGTGGAAACTTCAAAAACCTAAAACTTAAGTCTTTAAGTCTATCTTATAATTATCTTATCTTATCTAATCTTATATAATACAAACGTTATTTCTAGATCTAAAGGACTATCATAGGAATATTATAAAGTATTCATAGTAGATCTATTCATTCGCTCAACCAGGGCAAGGATTCTTTCGGGGTTTGTGTTGGGGGGTGGGGGGGGGGGGGGGGAGAGGAAAGACTTGGAAAAAAAATTCCTTTTTTAAAACATTCATTAGTTTATAAGAGAAAATAATCGCTTACCAAGTTCTGTATAAGAGGTACTGACATTTTTAATTAAACAAAATAGGTAGTTATATTCTTCTTGTTATTCAGTTATTTTGTTTTTCCAACAGTAATTTGTTTTATGGGTAAAAATGAAATACAGCACAGATTTAAAATCTAAACAATTAACTAATTGGATTGCAATGTTTTTTTCTTCTATTAGTATGTTTAACGTTAAGTATGAATTGAATGATATAAACACTAGAGAGAGAGAGAGAGAGAGAAGAGAGAGAGAGAGAGAGAGAGAGAGAGAGAGAGAGAGAGAGAGAGAGAGAGAGAGAGAGAAGAGAGAGAGAGAGAGAGAGAGAGATAGAGAAAGAAAGGGAGAGAAAGAGACATACAATGAAAGACCACAGATTTTTCCTTCTGTGCTTACTGTTTAGGTGTAGCCACGCCCACTAGATGAGTCTCCGCCTACTTTAGATCACATGTTAGACTAGACTAGAAGACAGCCTACGTAGACTGACGTGTCTACATTTGTAACCGTAACATAATATTTTTTATTATTAATTACATTTCATGTCTACATTTTCAGTGATTTCTTTCTATTTTTGTTTACAATGGCTTAACATTTATTTAAATTACTGTTAACACAATTCTAAAGAAAGATGATAATGTAGCTTTGTCCTAGAATCATAAAATGATTCTCATCCTATTGACAATAATTTTGACATTTCTCTCAAATGGCTGCCTAGCCGTGTTCTATCGAGACCAATCGACATATATGTGAACGAGAAATAAATATATATCAATAATATTCCACTAATCAGAGGCGGGCTTAGCAGTTCGCGGGGCCCGGGGCCAGTGTCGTACGTGGGGCCTCTTGCAAGAGTCATATGCGTGAACCTTAAGACACCAAGAGTAGACTGTATACAGGGCCGGACAAGGCGAAGTTAATTTGGTGGCCCAAAATAAATTAGAAAAATAAAAAATATACAGTGAAAATAACTAAAATAATGCAATTTATTCAAAACCTTGTGTACTTCAACAATAACATTGATAACAACTTTCGCTATTTCTTTCTAAAAGATATGGCTAATAAATTCAACGAGGCCTACATCAGTTGGATGCCCCAGGGAACTGCCTAGTTTGCGTATGCCTAAAGCCGGCCCTGCTGAATATACATCAAGCTAACGAGCTCGTCCACCTTTAATGATATAGTTGGTCTTGTTATAGTATCTGACATAGTCGCATAGGTACTGTAGGATATCATTGGTTGTTTGACTACATTATGTATTATATTTGTAATTGTTCTTCATGTTTGATTTTGCTTCTAAGATTTTGTCCACAGACCTCTAATATTTGTTTAGTGGCCTCCAATCAACGTAACTTATGATTCAGAAACATTTGGAATGAACAATCAATAAACTAGATAATAATTTTTCTTATCGCGGGGTCACCTCATACGCCCGTCTGCGGGGTTTCTCAGTGCACGGAACAAAGGTTTGGAACTCACTCCCAATTGACCTCAGACAGACATTTTATACTACATTCAAGAAGAACATTAAGACCTATCTGTTCAAATTTTTTCTAAATTAGTTTGTCATTTTAACTCTCGTGTTTATGTTTGTAATGCTATCACAGCTACTTGAGCCTACATTTTGTTAATTAACAGGGCTCTATAAATTACTATTATTAATTCCTCTTACCAGCTTGCCAATTCTTTTTCAGCTCCACAAATAAAAACCTTCAAAAAGCAAAAACCTGAGTGGACGCATGATCTCGGAAACAGCTCTAACGATTTTCCTAGAAATTCCACAGTTTACGTATACATTTGGGAACTAATTGGCCACACTGGGACAAACTCTGGTTTGAACATTATGAGTTTTCCAAATATAATAATGTTTAAAATAAACTTTGGTCTGGAGGTCTAAACAATTAACATTTTCAACGCGCATACGTCAGCGGGTATTCCCGCATGTATTGAGAGCTTCAATCAATAAATAAATGTTCAGATACATTTTTACACGCCTTCTTCTAAGTCTGAATCTATTGACCTATCATTAGAACTTTATCAACTTTGAGTAGATTGATACATTCAATTAACCAAGAGTTTTATGAACTCGTTCATGTGAAGTACAAAAAAAAAATGTTCCCATGCCGGGAATCGAACCCGGGCCGCCTGGGTGAAAGCCAGAAATCCTAACCACTAGACCACATGGGATTAGATAAATAATGGTAACAATTTTATCATTTCATTGAATTAAATATTTCTTTTTAATGAATTTTGAAGGCGTGACGTCTCACATATAGGGAAAATTGTAAAGTTTCAATCCAAAGAACAGGCTATGTTTAGATGTTAACTAGTGACTGATGGATAGCTGGGCCAGTTCTTGGCTAAGATCACAAAGTCATAAAAGTTGAAATTATCTTTTTATTTTGAAGGAACGTCTGTAAGCTATAAATAATAAGATAAGAGTTAAACGTAGGCCTAATTCGATAGAAAATGGGCCTACGCCCCAGGTCATCTCTAAACACACATTTCAATAAGTTATGATTTTGATGTATTTGAAAAAAGAAAAGAACACAAGAAACAGACACTCTATAGCCTAGATTTATGGCCTAGATGTTTATTGTAGATAACTTATCATGTCTTCTAAATTACAAACGTTCTTTCAAAATAATAATAATAATTAGGCGTACGCCCGACATTTATCCACGTGTTAATCTAGACGAGCCTTAATTTCTTCTAAGTCATTAGTTTCCCTGGCTGATACAGTCAACCCGTTACATGCTATAACTGACAACTGCTTTATCAAAGAAGAAGCAATTATACTAATTTTTTTCTAGCATGTGGAATAAGAAATGTGTCTTTCTGAGCATTTGACCTAGATTTTGTATTTGTACATTAAGGTTCAGTATTTTATGTATAAACAGCTACTTTATTCTTAGTCTTCTCTCCTGTAGTGTCTCTAAGTTTTAGTGATTTACCTCTAATCATATGTGAATAGGCTTTGCGCTTGTTTTAAATCTCTCGGCTGGTTTTAGTTTCTTTAGGTGTCTCCTCCTTCAGTTTAGACTGTTAGTTTTTCATAGGTATTTTATCTTAACCGCTACAGACTTTTTATGATAGAACTATCCACAATGTTATCAATATGTAAAAATTCTTTAAGAATGTGTGAGACGCGCTGTTATAAGGATATAGGAATAGACAAAACGTTTGCAGTTGGTATGATATTTTGTTATGTGTGAAGTATTTTAAAAACAACATTGTTTATTCGGAATAATATCATGGTAGAATAATTATTATTATAGAAAATGAATAGGAAACATAAAACTTTTAATTTTGTAATGCAAGTAGATAAATTTTTTAAATGTAATATTTCTAATCAAAATTTTTTAACTTATTTTTTAAAATTTTTAAAAAATATTCTCATTGTGTATGCCTAGACTATTTCTCTGACTATTGAAAGGTTTCATAAAACTGAAACAAATCCTTTAAGTTGTAAGTATTTTGTGGTATCAGCTCTAAAAAATCTCGAAAGTATAGAAAAACTATATATTTTCAAAGCTTTTAATAGTTTTGCATTTTATTAGCACTTGTAGTCAAATAAAAATTTTAAATAGATTAAAATAATTGATAATTACGAATAACTTGTGTGAAAATCTGTAATAGTATTATGGCCAAAACTTTATGATCACCTGGACAAGAACAAAACTAATTTCGATAAGGCTCCCATTAGACATTACAACGTTATAGAATCTCACCAGGTAAGTTCCATTTAAGCCAGTTCCTTTCAGTATCACAGTATTAAATAATTAGAAGGATTTACATCAAAACAAAAAAGAAAAAAAAACAACAAATACTAAGAATAGAACTATAGAACTGGCAAAAAACTCATTTAAATATACAAAAGCGATGTTATTGTTTGGACTTTAAAATGAATTGTTATTTTTCTATAAAAATCTTCCTTTACATCTTCACACTTCTCTCTGTCTCTCTCTCTGTCTCTGTCTCTCTCTCTCTCTCTCTCTCTCTCTTCAACCTGTCATCATTGTATTAAATATTTTTCCTAAATGAAATGTTACTCTCGTAGCACTGAGACTTTCATCTAATGATGATGCCATCAACTATGTCAAGAGCTACTAAATGGAGAACCAGGTGATATACTAGTTGGACTCCTTAGAGACGTGACTGTATCGCTAGGAGAAGTAGATTGAACTAAATAGAGGACTATATAGACAAGTGATTGGGCCTCACGATAACCTGATAACTATTATTTAAAAAAAAACGCAAACTAAAACTCTATGGCCGTATTACAAGGTCGTCGGGGCTTCTAAAGAACAGGAAAAAGAAGAGGAAGTAGACATAGAAAGCAATGGGAAGACAACATAAAAGGATGTTTGTCTAATGTTTGACATGTTTCGGATGTTCCTTCAGAGTTGAAGATAATTACTTTCTAGTCCAAACCTCCCGCAGGACGACGGGGGATGGGAGCGGCAGAGTTTGAACCCGGGACCATCGATAAATCTGAACGACAGTCCAGCGCGCAAACCGCACGACCAGGCAGCCATTGAAAGAGGTTCTATCGGAAGCAATAGACAGAGAGAAATGAAGATAGACGGTCCACAAATCTTGCGAGACTCCTCTGACTAGAGGATGGGTGATGGTAAAGGTGATGTAGAAAAAATATAATTAGTTACTTAGTTAATAATATGCATTATAAAATCGGTTCGATTCCTGGGCTTAGAAATACAAATTTTTTAAAGAGCTGTGAATGTCAAATAAATGTCATTGTGGATTTACTTTTCTTTCTCTTTTTTTTTTTTTATAGATGAGTTGAAAACACCAAGCTGGGTTTATTCACACTTTAATAGATTTATCGCATTAGAAGAAAAATCCTTAACTGACGCTGTGTCGTGAGACAACCATGGATTTCTCTTTAACCAATTACGTTGCTAGATGTGGCAGAGAATATTTTCTTATGTATGATATAAATAGTAATTATTAATTTTTATAATATGTATATATATAGGCCAGTTTATATATTATCTATAGGTGAATGCATTGCGATAATATAAGAAGCATAAAGAATAAAAGAGACAAATCACACATTCAAGCAGACAAAACACAGATATAAAGCAGAAAAAAAAGCAGATATAAAACAGATAAAACACAGATATAAAACAGATAAAACACAGATATAAAACAGACAAATCACAGATATAAAACAGATAAAACAGACATACAACAAAGCTAAAATATAAAAAAAAATCTATCCAAGCGAGCCAAAATAAGAGCCAAAATATTCAATATATCCTAATCAATCTTAACCGACTTTATCTCGTCGGTCAATTATAGATTTCTAGGTCTCTATGTCTCTACAGTGAGCTAATTTTAAAATCTATTTGTCCACCAGTCAGTCTATATATTTATCGGTCCATTTGAGGCTTCATAAGTCTATATGCACGTTTGTCGGTCTACATGTATGCGACCATCAGTCGCTTTATCTGTAGGTCAACAAAACTGCTGGGTATCAGATAGCAGGCAAAGAAAACAAATGTGTCGACGCACACTTGGGAGCGTAGTTAATCAACAACTAGAGACCTCAAAGCAAAACAAAAAATATAAAGTTCTTTCTCACTATATATGTGTGTCAATATAACGAATGGAATTCTAAAGTAAATTTTAAAAAAAGATGTTTTGTACATAAATATATCAATCAGTATAGGCCCCATGTTTCTATTATAGGCCCCATGTTTCTTTTATAGGCCCCATGTTTCTATTATAGGCCCCATGTTTCTATTATAGGCCCCATGTTTCTATTATAGGCCCCATGTTTCTATTATAGGCCCCATGTTTCTATTATAGGCCCCATGTTTCTATTATAGGCCCCATGTTTCTATTATAGGCCCCATGTTTCTATTAAAGGCCCCATGTTTCTATTAAAGGCCCCATGTTTCTATTATAGGCCCCATGTTTCTTTTATAGGCCCCATGTTTCTATTATAGGCCCCATGTTTCTATTATAGGCCCCATGTTTCTATTATAGGCCCCATGTTTCTATTATAGGCCCCATGTTTCTATTATAGGCCCCATGTTTCTATTATAGGCCCCATGTTTCTATTATAGGCCCCATGTTTCTATTATAGGCCCCATGTTTCTATTATAGGCCCCATGTTTCTATTATAGGCCCCATGTTTCTATTATAGGCCCCATGTTTCTATTATAGGCCCCATGTTTCTATTATAGGCCCCATGTTTAAACGTTTCTTTTTTTTCCCCATCAATATAAAATAAACCCTAAAAACCCAGGTCAAAAGGTCAGTTACAATGCAACAAATGTAGGAAATGTTATTGTCAACAATTCTCTAAGAAGCACATCTTGAGATTGAATGTATTTCCTTTCATTTGTTGTTTTTTTTTTCAGCAAGACAGAGAGAGGAGAGACACATTACAGTTGCTTTAGCATTCATTTATTATTATTTATTAGTAGTAATTATTTTCATTTTTCGCTAACAACCGAAATGTTGTAATCTCGCAGGGTGAATGAGACATTTACGTTTAAATGTTTATTTAGATGTTCAAAATATGGTTTGTGCTAACTTTTCCGGAAAATAAATAAGTGGCGTACGTTGCTCATCTGAAATTTAGATCTAGTGGAGGTTTTTAAAACTATAGATTGATCTAATAGCCTATTATCTTAATAATTTCAAACGAAAATTGTGGAAAAAAATTTATGTATTTGTTTGCGTGCGTGTTTGTGTCCTTTCAATTAAATAACTTGTCGATGAAAACATTTTGTAGGGAAAGTGAGTTTTAGAGGTGAGTGCAGATTTCAATTACCTTCCTATTTTTAAATGAAATAATTCAAAATTTAAATGTAAATGTACAATTTTTAAACTGAAAAGCTCTAAATATTTATATGAAAATAACGGTAAAACTTTTCCGATGAAGCACCGCTATACAATATGTTATCTATAAGCTATTGCTATTACTAAAACAGATTTAAAAGTGTGCCTATAAGGTCATTTCGTGAAATATAGTTCTGATACAGTAAACAACTATACAGTGTACTGTCGTTACAAGTTAAGTTGGCATATTGTACATTTCTTTTGAAGTTTCAAAAATCTGTTTTAGTTAAACACTTTTTTAAAAAATTCAAAAATTTTCCATAAATTATTAATAAGAAATAATAATAATATTTTAAACATGAAAATTAAAATAAAAAAAAAAAAACAGGCGTAGGCCTAACTGGCATGCACCAAAAACTTTCAAATGGCACGGGATAACAAAGGACACAGAGAGAAAGAGAGAGAACTCTGTGGCCCCAGACTCTTATCCTGATTGCGAAATTTTTATTACATACTATTTTTAGAAAAAAATATTTAGTTTTTAAAATTAATATTGATTATTAATTTTGATTTAATTCTTTGAAAGTAACACTAAAATTATTTTTAAGTTAACTCAAAGTTGACGTCATTATCTTTTCTGTTGGCATTGAAGATTTAATTTGGAGGGATGTGACGGTACAATGAGCAGGCTACTCTTGATTCACATTTTCAACTTGAAGAGACTCAGACTAGCAGTACATACATCCGAGGCTTTTAATTTGTATCTGTCTCCTTCAGAAGAAAGAAAAGCAAGTCCTAGTGGCTCTACACATTTTGTATAATGCACGGGGAGAATGTTTCTAGAACTAGATCTAGTACATTGAACATTTTGTAAGTTAGCTTTGAGGATTGTAATGTAAGGAAGTTAAATTGTTCAGTAATTGACAAAATGGTGGCTAATTTCACAAACATTAAATATCTTAAGATATTATTATTATCATTATCACCGCGTAAAGTGACAAATTCCTGTGTTTATTATTGTACTATTGTGTATCAAAAATATAATTCAATACACTTTGTTTACTTTCTAGTTTATGACCTACAAGGATATAGTGTTTTTGATTCTAATGATTTCTTAACATTCAAAGTCAAATATACCCCTCCCCTTCCGTCTAAATATGTTTTATAATTTGTTTTATTATTAATTTTAAATCAGTTCACAAAGTTGTTACGTTAGTCTTTAACACAATTTTTAGAATGACGAATGATTTAGAAGCAATAATACAGTACGACAAAGGAATGTATATCTTCTATTTAGCCTATTGTTAGAACTAGTTCTATTCTGTAGATTCAGTTTATCCATATAGAAGTTGATCACGTACAAAAGTTTAAAGGCTTAGAGCTAGAAGCTTCATTTGTTGTTTGTTGTTCACATGGCAGCATGTAAGAAACTTTTTTCCCATGGCAAATATAGTTACAATTTAAGAGAGTCAGAGAGAGAGAGAGAGAGAGTGTGTGTTAGAGAGAGAGAGACGTAACAAAATAAGATTTTAAAATTTGCAAAGCATTTGAAGTAAAATCCACCTGTTTCTGTGACCAGAGAATTACTATGGAGCGATGTGGCCATTACAACAATCGCCGCAGCTAATATCAGGCAAGCGGGGGGTTAATAAAGCGGACATAAAGAAATCCAATAATCCCAAAGTTCCAATCAAGAATTTTTACTGCGACAACCGTACAATTTGCCCCAAGACCAATTTTGCATAAAATGGATTTTTAAATATTTTAAATATTGTATTTCTTGGTTGCTTTTCACACATTCACAATCATAAATACAAACACACATTAAAAATCTGTGAAAGTTGTTACTTTTTCACACACATACAAACACACAGAAACGCACACAGAAGCACACACGCACACACTAAGCCAGATAATTTGACCACTGCAAAGATTGTGTGGAATGCGTCTAACGCTAATGACCAGCCAGTCTAAACTATTGATGCTGGTGACAAGACCACGTATCAAAGTAACGAAAGATTGGTGGCCTGGCTGATAAGGAGATCGGGCCTGGTAACTGCTCGTGTAACTATTAATTAATCCCATTGACACACCAAACAACCGTTCATACAACTTGTGATGAAACATCTCCATGCAACCTACACGATGTTTTAGTGTTATCTTTGAACAGATTTAATGTTTCCCCCCAAGTCTTTGATGTTCTTTGTAATGTCGTATAATGTGTCAACGACAAGTTATAGAATTAGAAAAGAAAATGTATTACATTAAGTGTAATCAAAGTAGTTGCAATTTAGTTGTAAATATTGCCAAATTAAAAAACAAAACAGTTGTATGTAGGCATACATTTGATATCGGGGATGGTCATGAGAGAGAATTGGAAATGTGGGCTTCTTGTAAATGGAATTGTGGGCTTCTTCTTGTAAATGGGAATGTGGGCTTCTTCCTGTAAAGAGACAGTGAAACCCTTTAATATGCATAGGCCTATATTTCCCGATCGCGCTGGAAGTGTCGAAGTCTCGCTTCGAATTTCAAGTGCATGAATAATTACCAGTTTAAACTTATTTATTATAAGGATTATTTTATGGGGGCGAGGTAGAAGAGCGGCAAATGTACTTAGGTTCTGAACCGAGCCGTCTTGGGTTCGAATCTAGTCGAAGACTGGTGTTTTAGTTTCTGGATTCTCGGACACCCTTGAGTCCATCCAACTCAAATGGGTGCTTGACATTACATGAGGAGAGTAAAGGTGGTTGGTCCTTGTGCAGGCCACACGATACCTTTGGCCCTTATAAATCGCAGTTTTAAAGGGATACTTTACTAACTAATTATCAACTTAATAATATGTAATAGTATTTTATTACTAATAAGATCTTATGAGTCCTAGATCTAAATACAAAGCAAGTTTATGAGCAGAAAGACGCCAGTCAGTCAAGAAGTCTACGCGCTAGGCACACATTTTTTAGTAAAAAAAAATATTATATAATTAATGAGTTAAAATGTAGGTTTTATATTTACGATCTCTAAGGCAATCAATGAACGCTTAATATTTTGAACCTATGAACTCACCTTTATGAAGCAGTCATTTAAGCTCAGATTATGACGGACGCTGTTCCTCCATCCTTGACCTTTGTTTTTATAGAAAGGATAGTGTTTCTCAATCCAATTGTAAATCGAGCCTAAGTTCAACCGCCTCTGCTCCGACTCGAGGATGGCTTTAGCTATAAGGGCAATGTAGGACATTGTTGGCTTTGCCTCTCCAGTTGCCTCTTCGCTGCTTTTTAAAGGTTCCTCCTTCAGAGGGCATTTGTCCTGCTGGGTATCCATGCTGCCCATCGCTTCTTCATTTCGACCGTCTTCGAACTTGGTCGTTTGGTCCGAGGCATTGGTTAAAATCGTAGATTTAATGTCGACGGGATGGTGACACGACGTGACGGACGATGCTAAAGTCGTGGACAGAGATTTTGTGTAGTCGACGTGCGATGACATTGGCTCCATCTTGACCAGCCCGTTTCCGTAGACGGAACTCTCTGGGAGGCACTTGCTTCCATCCCCATTTTGTGGGGCGTCATCGTAAATTGGCTGCATCGCCTGATGCTGCTGCTGTTGCTGGTGGTGCATTAATTGGTGATGGCTTAGATGTTCGTAGCTGTTGGGCGAACCACTGAGATTCTCCTGAGGCTTTAGTAAAAAATTATCTTGAGATCTGGGCAAGATTCTAGAATTGCTATAATCGTTAATGTCTCCTTGCCGGTTCGGCATTTTGTAATAATTTGAGTTTCCAAAACTGGGCATGAGGCCGGTGTGGAAAAATGATGTTTCCGGATACGCCGGAGGATCGCGGCAGTTGTATCCGTGCACAGGCTGGATGGCACCTCCTCCGTGATTAGAGTAGCATCCGGCTTCCGTGTCCCCAGCGTAGGACGAATGATGAAGCTTGATGTTCCCGGGCTCAAATCCCGGCGCCGCTCCATATATTGCTCCGGGGTAAGCTCCGGCTTCAAAATGATGAGACTGCATGATTCCTTGAGCAATTACGTCCTGCTCGATCAGTTGTTTTCGCGGTTTCGTCAAGGATGAGTGCGCCGGATGCGCAAGTCAAAATCTTGGCCTCCTAGCGACTGAGACTTGAGACGTTCTGCTTAGGCTCATCGGAAATTCTGGCAATGTTTTTCCTCAGGTTCTCTTCGCTAGCGGCCAGCGATGTTAAAACAACATCAAAAGATGAACAAACAGTCCTGCAAATGTATACTTGCGTCAACGTTTGTAAATTTACTAAACTTCTGGTCAGTTATCCAACCATGTGAACACGCGAGTCTTGACAATTGGCCATATCTGTGTCCGGAATGTAAACTGACTATGGGTCCAACAGTTAATGTCTAGCCATGAGAACTCCTGTGTGTTAGTACGTATGACAGACCAGGAGAAGACAACTAGAACCAAACTGACGAATTGTTAGTTACAAATGGGAGTAGGACGGGGAGAGGAGGGGTATTAAACAACCCGTTCCCTTAATCTCTTTCAGTTGCTCCCGGATAACACCCAGGTACGCCACCCCCTCCTGCTCCCGGATAACACCCAGGTACGCCACCCCTCTCCTGCTCAGGTGAGAACTTCTGCCTGATAGGGTACTGCTTGAGGTGGTAAGATAATAAAACACCGTTGATTGGTCGCCTATCCGTTTCCTGCTTGGCTATTGGCTCTCGGTATTGACACAGTAGGCGTGGACTGACCCAGCATATGCCTGCCTAGAGACGGATACCCTATCTTGGCATTCAGTCCCTTGTTTTGCTGGTTCCGTCTCAAGGAGGGGGGAGGGGGAGAAAGAAAGAAATAGGGCTAGTCAACTAAATGGTCCAATCCAACTTATAAAACTCAAGTAAAACAAACCCGATGCTACGTTGGTATTAAAAATGTCTAATCTTTGGTCTACATAGTTATAGTAGCGTAGAGTTCTTTTTTTTTGTGTGTTTAATTCTTTCACCTAAGCGCGGGGGTGGATGGCGGTAGTTTAGTTATTGGTTCTGCTATCTTCACTCAACCCCTTCTCTCCCCTTCCTGCCTTATCCTGACGGTAGAAAGTTGAGGAATTGTTTTGTTTTATTTTTGGTTACTCGTGATTTTTGAAAGTTTGTATCAACTAAGTCATTACCTTACATTAGCCTACATCTCGTATATTGCATTGACAAGAGGAGCTGGTGACAGTTCCCGGGGAAGAGTCCATTGTCGAGTCAGTCCGTGCCAAGTCGACTAAAAGTCAAGACTAATGGATACTTTTAATGAGAATTTTTATTTTTTTTTCTTAAAGTTTTTCCTCCGTGTCGTGGCATTGTGTTAAAAGAAAATAATCAGGTTCGAATTCCTTTTTCATATAAATCATTTTAAATACTTTTTAACAAAAATAGACTGACTATATTAGTTCCATTTTAATGAGTTCTTATTTTCTCAAAGGATTAATCATATACGTTTACTGTCTCTTAAAAACAAAATATTTCATACTAGCTGCCAATTGTATACTACATGCATGCATTGCCGTTTAAATGTAAAAATAAATGTGTTGTTGTTTAGGTGATTCTTTTTTGTTTATTTTTACATTGCTTTTATATAGCTCTTCGTTCCTGCTTAAAGCCTGCTCAGTGCGCTATGGTCCAATCTCTTGAGTGGACCAGTGGGTGGAGAGGGGGGGGGGTATCAGGAAGTGCTGTTTTAGGCATTCATTAAACACAACTCTACTCGAGCCGAGATTCGAACTCGTACCCCTTGTTACGTGGCCAACCGCTTTTAGTCTCTCAGTCACACATATTTGTAGATTCGTTGTTATAAATCTATGTATACGAGACACTTAATAAAAGCGGTAGTACTATTTTGTTAGTGACTTCATGTTTTCACTGCCTATAACAAGTACAACCCAATTAGCAGAACTTTTGATATTTAAATTAAATTTGTTTTTTTTCCCACTTGAATACATGGCGGCTAATCCATGTATAGCGAGCTTTTTGGGTGTATCCGGTGTACATAATACGGAAGTAGTTACAACAGAAATTTATAAAAAAAAAAAAAAAAAAAAAAAAAAAAATTGATTCACTTTTCAGCAAATAGAATCGAATTTACAAGACAAAACATCAAAACAATCCAGTGGTATGTCTGAATTATCCGAATTCTTGAGACGCATTTGGGTGTAATGGACAAGAAAAAATGTTAAAATAGTTTCTACCCAAAGACAAGGACATTACTCGTCTCGACAATCAACTTTACGATTTTTCTATGCAATAGGCTATTTAAAACAACACAAGAAAAGTGATGTTTAACTTTTTCTCTCCGTAATTATTTACCACATTCTAGTTTTGTCTATTCTTCTATTGCTGTGTGTCTGAGCGGGAGGGGGGTCGCGGCAGAGTGTGGGATTGTAAAGAGGGGTCGCTGAGCTTAAAAGGTTGAGAATCGCTGTTCTAGTGGAATCAACGTTGGTATCTTCAGTTAGGAGAGAAAGAGTTAAATAATTAGAAATCGCATTGAATCGAAAGATATTTCGGAGTAGAGTATATTTTAATATTTTCTATCACGGAGCTACAGTCGGCTTTCAGAATAATCTTGATAATGAGGACATATTTGCAGTGGTGCCCCCTGAAGCCTGTAAGTGAAACTAGTTACACAGACTATAAAATCATATTATCTTTGTGTGATAAAAAAAATATGAAAAGTCATAAGGGAAACCCAATAATGATAAAATAATTTTAAAAATCAAAGCAAAGCATTAGAGGGTTCTTTGTAATTTTTACAAATCAAAAGAATATGAAAGTAAAGTGCTTTTTAACCGTAGGCCAACATCAGAATATGCGTCTTCTGTTTGAGATCCCAAAACTCAAGAAAACAAAAGAAACTAGAGCAGTCGCAAAATAGATTAGAGCCTTGAGATTTATAACACACGAATATTTACATTTGATTAGACTTAGAGTAACACCATTAGTAAAATCACCAAACTTATAGACACTTTAGGACAGAAGAATAAAAAATAAAGTAGCTATAATAAATACAACACTGAATTATAATTTACAAATTGAAAAAAATAAACCTAATATAATACTCAGAAAGACACAAAGATAAAGGCACATTTCTTTACGGTAGAACAAATTCTTACAAGTGCTCCTTCTTTTTAGAAAATGGAAGAGGTTGCCTGAATCAGACAATAAAAACAACGAATTAGCAAAGTTTGATATTGATTAGGTTGACACGTAGGACGTAATTATCTTCCTGTTTGAAGTACGAAACAAAAAATCTGGTAAGCGAATGTATTTATCCACTGTGAAGATATACAACTCTACTGCTAGGCCTGTAGATCCAAACTGGCAAGACGGTGCGCAAAATGGTCTTCAACGTCTATTTATATATTCAACGGTTACCACGTGCGGAAATACCCGCTAACGTAAGACTCTTCAAGGTAAAGATTGTCTGGACCAAATTTAATATTTGAAGATAATATTAAAAAAACAAAACAACAACAAACATTATAAACAAGCAATAGAAAAAAGAATATTTTTCACAAACAAACCTTATCTAATGGAAAGAACCGCTAATTACTGCCATTTATCTGAAAATTACTGGCTCCTGTTTCTGCTCTATAAAACTAAACTAATTAATTAGTACTAAATGATTGACAAATTGGTTAATTTATGGATTGTATTGTTACGTCTTTCTGAATCTTCTGGCTAAATGTATTAGTAGACACACAAATTTAAACACTGCAAAGAACTTGACGACTCAACTTTCAGCTTCATATAACTTTAATGACTATTAACTCTAACAATTCTTATCTAATCTTATCTTATATAATACAGACGTTACTTCAAAAAAGAAGATGATTACGTCCTACGCGTCATGCATTTAGTCATGCATATTAACCAATGACTTAAATTCGTCACTGTAACATGTAGCGCAGAAAACTGTACAATATCTGTCAGTTTACAGTTAGCTATACTTCATTGCATTCATCTCTTCACTTCGTTTCCATTCATCTCTTCTCAACTTGCATCGAGCCGTATTCCACAGAACAGACCAACGACACACTTCCCAGTGTCGCTCCAGGTCTCCCAAAGCTGAACCAAGTCGTAATCAAGTCTACCGAATCAGAGCCGCACACGTCTTACATCGACTGTATCGACTGTAACGGCTCAAGTCCACTGTAGTTCGCTGTATAGACTTTAACGACAGTAGTCCACTCCAGTTAACTCTACCCTAGTTAACTTGCATCGAGTCGTACACATTTCTCTTCCACTAGAGCCGCACTCATCTTACATTGTCTGTATCGACTGAAACGGCTCACTCACGACTGACTTTCACATTAACTCTCTGGCTTATATAGTCCCTAATCGCTTGTCCAATATTGCAAAAACATTGCTAATATCCTCTGGAACAACACGGGAGGAAACATCACATCCTGTCGTTGTTTATACATGTCGATTCCAGAGAACACCTGCTGCAGTGTCATCTCGCCAATCTGTCATTGTTCATTAGTAACACTGCCCCCTTCGTAGATCAGTTCGTCCTCTGGAACAACACGTGAGGGCACGTCACATCCTGTCTTTGTTTAAACGCGTAGATTCCAGAGAACACTGGCTGCTGTGTCATCTCGCTGGGGTCACACGTTGACCTCTACTTGTCACTGTTCATTTGTAACAGTATCGTCATAGACTAGGAATAATTATGTAAAATTTCAAATTGATCCGAGAATGGCAAGTAGGAGTAGAGACATTTAAAAACGTACTCTCTTATCTTATCATAATACAGACGTTACTTCTAAAAAGATGATTACATCCTACGCGTCATAAATTCAGTCATGCATTTTAACCAATGACTTAAATTCTGCCAAGTCACTGTTTTTCATGGCTAGCTCAGGCAACCCATTCCATGCTCTAATAGCACTAGGGAAGTAGGAGCATTGGTACTAATTTGTCCTAGCATATGGGACGAGGAATATACCTCCATCTTTGTGTCTTTCAGAGTATTTTATTAGACTTTGTTTTTGTATTTGAAGATTATGGTTCAGTGTTTTATGCATAATTGCTACTTTACTTTTGAGTCATCTATCCTGAAGGCTTTTTAAATTTAGTGATTTTAGTGGTTTAGTGATTTTACTAAAAGGTGTTACTCTAGTCAAATGTGAATATTCGTTTGTTATGAATCTCACTGTTCTATTTTGTGTCTTTTCCAATTTCTTAATGTTTTCTTGCGTTGATAAGTCCCAAACAGAGGATGCATATTCTATTATTGACCGACAATGGGGATTAAATCCATATATACATCCACATCTCATTAAGTAGCATTATTCCCCTTATTTCGATAGCAAACAATATACACCAACTGTCAAATTTCTAGGAAAATCGTAAGAACCATTTTTGATACCCGTGGCCAGGTTGTAGTTTCATTCATTTAGACGTTGAATAGAGACAAAAAAACAATTGCTTATAATCCCAGAGACATATTTTCATGACACCACTAAGTCGTGAATTGTATCAGTGGCCATTTTATAGTATACATCAGGAAGCACGTAGATAGTTTGACCCCACTAGTGATGTAAAATGTGTATACATCTTTTGGTTTCTTTTTGTTGACTATTAAGTAGATCGAGAAGGTACATAACTTTTTTTTGTCAATTTTATACTATTTTTATAATATTTGTTGCTTTAAAAACTTTTTTATTCAATAATATGAAACACCCAATATTTCGAGAGTTAATTTTAGCGAAATTAATAAAGAGCAATCGGCATTAGTGGCTTAGCATCCATGGCACGAAAGGGTTCAAAGAACCCGGGCCCTCGACCATTAGAGGCCCATCGCCTGAGGCGTACCAACCATGGCGCATTGAGCATGGGCCCATCATTTGTGTTCAATTTGGGTCCACATGAGCCCTTGGAAAATATGACTTGCTTGTTCGTTAAAAACCGATTTAAACAATAAAATCTAAAAAGGTACACTATTTTCATTGGAAGTCTTTTGTGAAATATACCGACATACCTGATATCGGTATGTTATGTACCAGTCTTCTTGATTTGTTTGTCATGTCACACATTAAGTTTGTCTTATTGGGGGTAGGGGGACCCACCAAGATATTCTTTTTGGTGTAACGTCTCTGTATTTTATAGGAAGAAGACTGAACGTTATTTTTTTATTCCTTTTTTTTAAATCGATGACGAAATTTTAATCAGTTCGAGATGAAAGTGACCCACATCCGACTCCCTTACGTTTGTTTAAAAAAAACTAAGAAATAATAATGATGAATACAGTGGCAATAACTCAGCACATAATAACTCAGTACTCCAGAAGACTAGGTCCGCACTCTGGCATAGAACTACTTTTGGAAGTTTAATTATAGAGATAACTTATTAGGTACATTTATTTTTCTGAGATCTCTCTTATTGGGAAATATCTGTACACTTATTTAATCCCGGCCCGGAGAATATATTTGATTGAGATAATAAACTGTAAAAATAAACAAAGATATCTGCTAGTCTGCTTCGCGCCGTCTGCTTCAGTATGCTCGGTGTCAGACGATCCTCTCTCGGCACTTTACTAGTCTACGGATGTTCGTCTTTTCCAGATCAGCCCCGCGTCTCATGTTGAAGTTGTTATTGTTTTGTTGGTGTTGTTGTTTATTGTTGTAAAGATTATATCAAGTCACGCTGTATGTCTTTTCATTGTTTTTTACACATTATTTCTTTCACGCCTAGGCTCGGATTAGCTGAATTTTTTCACAATTATTTATATTAACTGACAAAATAAGAATCAATAAAAAGAAATAACCAATAATTTAAATTAACTATTAGTAATTAATTATTTTTTTTATATCTCAAACTAGGGAAACATTTTTTACTTGACTGATAAGGTGTAGATTTATACCCCTTAATAAAAGTTTGTAAATAACTATAAAACCTATTTTCAAAGGCAGCTACCTGGTGAGTTCAAATTCAGGTCACTCACTTTTTTTTTTAGTTCGTATAAATACATTTAAAAAGGGATCATCCATATACCCCTTCTTTCCCCCTCTTATCGCTTTCCAACTGGTCCAGGCGAGTGATAGGATCATAGCATATTGAGAACGCTTAAAGCACGAAATGCGCTAAACAAAAACAATTGGTAAAATATTTCTAATCGCACAAATCTATTATTGTGAGTCTATAATTAATCTATTACAAATTTAATGACAGGACTGATCTAAACGAATCGATACAACAACATTTAATATAAGCTTTGTTTTTTTGTTGTTTTTTTTTAAAAGTATTTTTCTGTATTTGGCTTGTCTGAGAAAGACTCTGGGATGTCTGCTTTTAACTATCTAGCTATTTGTAAGAGATTCTAAAAAGTTATAAAGAATCGAATTGAATTTTATTTGTCAATAAATAACGCGCGCTGTCTATCAAGCTCTGCTCAATGATCTTACTGCACCAGCCATTCTTCAGTACTTCATACCATCCCATCACCCAGTTGTTTTTTTGGCCATCAAATTTTGAATTGACCCCTGACCTTAGCTGACCCACGGGACGTAATATTGACCCTGGTTATCATCAGGCAAGTCGAATCTTGACATGTTGACTGAAGCAGCTCGGCTGTAGGAAGAGAGGGGGAGAAGTGGGGGCTCAACAGTTTGCTGTTTTCAGAGGTGTTGATGCTTTGGTTGTTGGTTTTTGTAGCTACAGACAGCTAGTACAACGACACCGATGTAGCCGTATTATATTTTAAATGTAGAGCTTTAAATAAACTTATACTTTTTAAAATGAACTTGAAAATGAAAGTTTTATTTATAAGTATACATAGATTGAACGCGACAGTCTATGCAGGTAACAACAGATGAAATGATAATTGAAACAAAACTATAACAAAAAATGTCTCTATATTCTGTATGGTGACTACTTGACTACACTTAATTATTAATTATATTTTTATTCGTAACAGAGGAACTCAAACAATTTAAGTTAGCAAAGCTCTGTAGAACGAATTACACATTTCAAGATAATAATAATAATAATAAAGCTTTTCTTCGAGTCCGCAGATTAAGGAGGAGTACAGTATTTGACGAGGCTATGCAATCTGCGACCTATATATTATACCTGCCCTCTTAGCAAGGCCATTTGGTATGCAGTTTGCTTACTAGGAAATTTTTAGCACATTATACGGCCATCGGTTGGTTGGTAGCCATTATCAAATTCGCTATAGAGAATAACGTGTGTTTATTGAGCTCTGATCCATCGAGAATAGGAAATTATAGAAAAATATGTATTTTTAAAATGCATTTTAATTTAGGTCACTAATGTATTGTCAAAACTAGTATACAATAGTTTCTTAAAAACAAGATTCTATTTTAAATTTTATTAATCATATTTTATAGCTGTTTACAAAAGAGTAAAGAATAAATTAAAAAAAAATAAATAAATAAAAACATTTAATAACAAAAAGAATCTGCCTATTAGAAAGAAACAAACGGTAGTGATTGTGTCCCCATGCGAAACACCATAAACGAGTAATTGCAAATTAAAAAAAACAAAATCAATGTAGCAATGTCACATGACGAAAGATAATATAGATATACAAGGCGTCTCATAAGAGCCGCCTGCGGCCATAGTCTCTTTGGCTTCTCATTACGCAAATTGCAAACGCTGTAACTAAGTGACTCTAAATACATTAAGATCCATTAGAAACTAAACATTGACTAGATTTTAACAGGCGAGGACGAGAGTTGCAAGAAGTCGGTTTGTTGTTGGGTTTGTTGTTGAGTTTGTTGTTGAGTTTGTTGTTGGGCTTGTTGTTGGGCTTGTTGTTGGGTTTGTTGCTGGGTTAGTTGTTGAGTTTGTTGTTGGGATTGTTGTTGGGTTTGTTGTTGGGTTTGTTGTTGGGTTTGTTGTTGAGTTTGTTGTTGAGTTTGTTGTCGGACTTGTTGTTGAGTTTGTTGTTGGGATTGTTGTTGGGCTTGTTGTTGGGTTTGTTTTTGGGTTTGTTGTTTAGCTTGTTGTTGGGTTAGTTGTTGAGTTTGTTGTTGTGCTTGTTGTTGAGTTTGTTGTTGGGTTTGTTGTTGAGTTTGTTGTTGAGTTTGTTGTTGGGTTTGTTGTTGGGTTTGTTGTTGGGTTTGTTGTTGAGTTTGTTGTTGAGTTTGTTGTTGGGTTTGTTGTTGGGTTTGTTGTTGAGTTTGTTGTTGAGTTTGTTGTTGAGTTTGTTGTTGAGTTTGTTGTTGAGTTTGTTGTTGAGTTTGTTGTTAGTTTGAAAAAAAAATATCAATGACGAAATGCTAAAAAAATCATTGTATTATTTCTTTATTATTTTATTTCTTGGAAACAAAGATTGCAAGGTCATGAAAAAATAAGCGAATAACTAAAAGTCTGAACTGATTGATCTACACTTGTATTTAGTTTATGCTTGTTTTTTTTTTTTCGATCTATTCCACTTACCATCGGGGAAAAAAAGCGATTTGGAAAAAAAACAACAAGACTAAAAGCTGAAGATCTAGCATCAGGACTCTTAAACAGCGACTGACAGTAGCCTAGGCCTTATTTCGACACCTCCTTGTTTCCAATGCAAAGTTAAAAGTAATGATTTGACAACAATAAATGTCGCTTAAAGTTACAAATAACTCGGTAGTTTCCTGTTACAACCATTCTCTTTTTAAACAATGTTCTAAACAATATTAAGATAAAATCTGTAAAGGAAAGAAAAAAAAACAACTAATGATACTTGTTTACCCCGGAACCCACTTTTATATAGGTGTTTTCTGAAAAGAAACACCTCAAATCAACCTCCAATGCCTTAATAATGAAATTAAGGCATTTTATTGAATTCTGTAGATTAAGTTTCAGTGTAGCATTTCACGAGATACGAAGCAAGGAGAGTGGCCAGCGTGAAAGAGCGCTGAACCAACAAAAAGCTGAGAGAAGAAGTAGACCTATCTACAACTGACCAAACCTACACATGCCATGTATGTGGCCGGCTTTGTAAAGCTAGGATTGGACTTTACAGTCATCTTCGAGTTCATAGGCTACGAGAAATGTGCTCATCTTCGATCACGTAGGAGGAGCCATATAGAATTACACGTGACAACGCAGACCCAGTTGCGACCTATATATTTTGCTATTCCGTTGTCTGACGAGGGTCTATAACGTCTACTTATGTCCTTTGTTTCGTCGTCTGCCACTGTCTTCTGCAGGGACTTTCTCTTTGGTTCTAAATTATGTCCCGCGATTTTCATATTTCTTTAACTATCATTATAGTTCCATCATATTTCTCCACGACATTTTCTCTTCTTCATCTCAATTATTATTGCATTAAAGAATGTAAACGTGATGATTTTTACCTGATGTTAACTATGCACAAGTTGAAATGTAAAAACCCATTTTCTCCTAAACAGTAATTGTAAAGAAAGAACCCAGCAACACGAAGTTTATAACCCTAAGGCTAGATATCACGTGACATCAAATATCTATAAAATAAAAAGATAATGTGTTTAAAAAAAAACAACAATTACATACATTTCTGATATCAACTTAAACGCATTTCATTTCAACAAGTTACATACTACCACGAGAACCTAGTAGTAGTTATACTATTGGATGGGAGGGGGGGGTGAAGTCTTCATGCAGAGCTTAAAAGTAGTAAAAAGTAAAGTTCCCCTTTCAGACGTTGCGATCTATAGGGCAAATGATGTAAAAGTCATCTGTTTCTATGGCCTACTGTTAACGATGGCGTCATGTGGCCAGCACAACGAAAAGCCGCCTTTACTTTTCCCCAACTAAAGTCAGGTGTTTATTACAGTTTAGTGAACTCAAGGGCGTCTTGAAAATCCAAAAATTCACAATCTCAGTCTTCACCGGGATTTAAACCCGAGATCCTTGGTTCGGAAGCTGAGCACATTAACACTCAGTAACTACGCATTTGGAAATAACAAGACGCTTTATAAATATTATGTATTTTTTTTAAGCTTCAAAATTTTTTTCCATATAAATTTTTCTTCCTTTTCCCTTTACTTTTTAGCGGCCCCGCAAGGGAAAAAACCGCTATTAAGTTTGTGCAAAATGTCCGTCTGTCTGCCTGTCACACTCAGATCTCGAAAACTAGAAAAGAAATGAAAAATATTTTTTCTCCATGCGATGCGGCTTGAAAAGTTTAGGTGCATCGGCTACTTTTGGTTTTTTAAAAGCAAACCGTTTAATTTATAAAATTAATTATGCAAGCGATTTTTTCATAAAAATACACCAATTCCAAAACAGTTCCATAAATTTAAGAGAGGTCATGTTACAACGTCAACAAATAAAGAAATCGGAAGTGTATTTTCAGTATCACTGCGTCAAATATATTTATAAAATGTACAAGAAATGTTCTCAACAAATATAAAGGTGTTTTTTTTCTTGTCAACTAGCTGTTAAAATTAAAAGAAAACATTTCTGTTTGTTTATAAAGGCTAAGAATGCACTTTGTATGTAAATATAACGCACATTTTTTAAAATGGACTTTTTATGCAGCGACTTTCGTGCAGTAGCGTAACAAGTAGCGGTAAAACATGGTACGAATCAGTTTCTTCAAAATTTTTAAAATAATCAGATTTTATTTATTTTTTGTTTAGTGCCCATATCAGGATAAAAGAAGCTTATTTCTGTGCGTTTTGTTTGCCGGTCTGTCATGTTTAGATAACAAAAAAAGCAACTCTAAAAGATATTGAAAATCTGATTTAACCTTTAATGTTCCTTCCGAAACATCTCATAAGTTCTAAGTATACATAATAGATTGTTCTGGATGTTTATGTGAAAAACAAATCAATGCCAACAAATGTTTGTTTGCTATTCTAACTTATATTTCATTTAATTTCCAATCTTAAACGTTGCAAAAACACATGATCAATAATATGTTGTTCCGTTTTTTATGTAAATAGCATATTAATGCTAAATGAAAATCTTTATACTGACTTATATTTCATTAAATATAAAATTGTTACGGATATTGTTTTATAAAAAATACATCATGTCAAATGATTGCTTGGAATTGCATTATTGACTATTATTACACTTATATTCTTTGACAATGCGTCACTATAGTTTATTTATCGATATCAAATTGTTACGTATTTTCAACCTAAAACTAATTTATGTCAAATGACTTTATTGTTTCAAAAATATCGACAATAGGTTGTTCAGGATTTTAAAATAAGAAAGTAATTTACTTGAAACGATTATTAAAACTCACTTTTTAGACTTACTTTACAGTTAATTTTCTTTCCGAAACGTAACAAAAGTTGTTTAATCGGTAAAGAATGTTCCGGATTTTGCTTTGAAAAAGAAATCGACCTACATTACTTTAATTTTCTATTTGAAATCCCTCTTCTAATAAATGAAACAAATAATCTTCTTCTCATTTACGAAAATTGGTTGTTTCGGATTTTTAATGAAAAATATTTAAACTTTATTTATGTAAAATTGCACTTCTCTCTCACACTACATTCAATTTTCTAGCTAAAACGTCAGAAAATCTAATTAATGTTAATATTATGTTCTGATTTTTAAGAAAAACAACTTCCTAACACCAAAGTATGGTTTAAAAATCTCTCCTCAAGGCAATGGTACATCTAATTTTCATACGAGAAAATCCCAAAAATTTAATTATCGATATTTGATTTATCTGGAATTTTTATTTTCTCCACTATATATATATATATATATATATATATATATATATATTGTTACAAATGAACAGTGATAGGTAGAGGTCAACGTATGACCCCGGCGCGGCGAGATGACACAGCAGCCAGTGTTCTCTGGAATCTACATGAATAAACAAAGACAAGATGTGAGGTGTCCTCATGTGTTGTTCCAGGGGACGAACAGATCTAAGAAGGGGCAGTTGCTGATGAACAGTGACAGATAGAGATCACTACTTGTGACCCCGGCTTGATGACACTGCAGCGGGTGTTCTCTGGAATGTACATGTATAATAAAGAGAGGATGTGACGTTTCCTCGCGTGTTGTTCCAGATGATACTAGCAGTGTTTGCGCAAATTTGGAGGAACGATTAGTGACTCTATATAAGCCAGAGAGTTAATGTGAAAGTTAGTCGTGAGTGAGCCGTTACAGTCGATACAGACAAAGTAAGACGTGTGCGGCTCTAGTGGAAGAGACATGTGTACGACTCGATGCAAGTGTTAACTAGGGTAGAGTTAACTGGAGTGGACTACTGTCGTTAAAGTCTATACAGCGAACTACAGTGGACTTGAGCCGTTACAGTCGATACAGTCGATGTAAGACGTGTGCGCTCTGATTCGGTAGACTTGAGTACGACTTGGTTCAGCTTTGGGAGACCTGGAGCGACACTGGGAAGTGTGTCGTTGGTTTGTTCTGTGGAATACGGCTCGATGCAAGTTGAGAAGAGATGAATTGCAACGAAGTGAAGAGATGAATTGCAACGAAGTATAGCTGACTGTAAACTGACAGATATTGTACAGTCTTCTACGCTACATGTTACAGTGACGCATTGTTAGAGTTAATAGTCATTAAAGTTATATGAAGCTGAAAGTTTAGTTGTCAAGTTCTTTACAGTGTTTTTATTTGTCTGCCTACTAATACACTTAGCCAGAAGATTCTGAAATACGTAACAATATATATATACTAGACATATGTTACCCGCGACCCGCGGGTCTTTATTTGCGCATTACTATCGATATAGTCACTGAGAGTGTTTTGTAAACAATTAAACGAATTAATAATGTAATAAGTAAAGCGAATGTGTCAATGTAAAAATAGTGTGAATGATGCTATAAAATCAATTTTTTCAAATTAAAAAATTTGCTTGTAGGCCTACATATATTTGATAAAATTTGAGATGAATAGACTTAATTTTGTTTGTTCATGTGTTAAATTATAAAGTAGATCTTGAGGTAGACAGATCTAAATGTACACTAATCTAGAGTTAAAAATTGGCTTTTATAGAGTTCATTCTGAGTTGCGCATGCATGACATTTTTTCATGAATGAATATAGGCCTATCTCAACACGGCAACGTAGCTTTAGCGAACAGCGAATGAATGTATTAAAAATGCTTTAGAAAACCAAATTTGAATGTTAATTTGATTAAAATATGAAATGAATGGACAACAATTAGTATGTTTATGTGTTAAAGCATATCATATTAGAGTTCAATAAGAGTTTTAGACCTAGGCCTAGGAATAGACTCAGTAGAGAAATGTGTTGATGTGTAACCATTTGGTAATGTCTAATGTAAGAATGTTCGCCAGGAAATCTGTAGTCACAGATATCAGGAACTAATTTATGTAAAAAATGATTTTGAAACACAAAATTGAAGGTTAATTTTATTGTATAATGAAATTAATGGATCTTCTTTTGTATTTTCATGTGTCAAAGTAAAAAACTATGTGCGCAAAGTGTATTTCTTAAAATTAGATCTAAGTCTAAATCCATTCGATCTTTTCTCATGTCAACATTATTAACCATGGCCTAGATCCATAAAATACTATAGCTGTAATAGAGTCGGACAACTTTATTTTTTTTTTAGGGTCTTAAGTTTGTTTTAGGGCTACAATGCATACACTACGGTCTAAGTTGGTACCCAAGAAACATTCCTGCCAAGTTTTATCAAGATTGGTCAAGCAGTTTTGATTTCTATAAGTCACATACATACATACATACATACATACATACATACATACATACATACATACATACATACATACATACATACATACATACATACATACATATATACATACATACATACATACATACATACATACATACATACATACATACATACATTAATACATACACACATACACCTCACATTCTACTCATATTTCTCTTATCTGTCTCTCTCGTCTGCTAATGCCGCAGTTTGTTCATTTATTTTGTTATTAACTATTATTTTGATTTTATTTTGTTCTGGGATCTTGTCAAAGACTCGTGATCTGCTTTTGGTGGTTGTTTAGATATTTGATTAATTAAGACCTAAAGTGAAAGGTAAGGTTATATCCCCCCCCCCCCTCCTGAAAGTGAACAGAAGAGTATGCGGGAGTTAACTAGTGTAGTCCAGTTGGACACAAAAAGTTTGTGTCATTATTAAAAAACGTGGGGGGGGGGGGCATAACGGGGTAAGCTATTAAACTTATCATATAACAACATTTGGCCGCGTTCGCGTTGACACCGTCTGCTGTGGCTATCAGTGCATGAGGCAACGCTAACGATTTATCCCGGATTTGAGACACCCGAGGTGTCGGACGTAAACTCCTTATCTTCATTATATAGACGTTTACCTTTCCCCCGCTTCCTTGACCTTCATCCCTCTGTCCAAACCGAGGCTTAACAGTGGCCGCCCAATATTGTCCCAATGCTTACCTTGATATCGGCACGTGTCCAGTGTTCGATACTCTATCAATAGATGTAAAAACAAAAGGTGGGGTGGGGGAGCTAGATAACGCTTTGATTAAACAGCAGCCCCCGATCGACCAGTAATGGGAGGCAGGTTGAAGTGACGTCATTACTGACAGAAACGAGCACGCAAACGTACGAACGCTGTTGATTGGTCGTTTTGAAAAAAAAAAACGACTTCTGGCTACGTTAGAGTTGGTCAGTAAGCAGAATAGCACACGCGTCTGTTTTTATAGACGCTTTACTTCAGCAATCATACGAGGAGACCCTAGAGCAGCCTGTGGGTCGCGACCCCCTTGGGGGTCGATTGACGATTTGCCAGTGGTCGCCTGAGACCATCGAAAATATGGACTTATTGTCTATTCATCTATTGCTATATGTGTGTGTGTTGGGGGGGGGAGGTCGCGGAAGTGTGGAGGGTCGTAAAAAGGGGTCGCTGAGCATAAAAGGTTGAGAACCGCTGTCCTAGAGGCTTTTGAATGATTGTCACAGAAAGAATATCAGAATTCTAACCCGAATGTCGCATTAAGTCATTTCTATAAATAGAAATAAGGCTATGTTACACACTTTATCACTTGATTTGTTAGAGAACTGGCGCTTTTTTTTTTTAATTAGCTTAATTGAAAGTAAACTAGTGTCTCACCACTCGTGTAGGTGTTCCGTGGTATGCAGCTGGACATAGAAAACGAACGAAAGTTTTGTACTTATCACATCCTGGCAACTGTCTTCGTGCAAAATTACACACTTCCGGTAAGTCACTTAAACATACCAACTTACACATACAAGTAAAACTTGATTAGACACGCACACACAAATTAGTCCGAGACAGCCGACACCGAAATCCAAAATGAATTTTAAAAAAATCAGTATAGCGTTTTTTTTTAATTTTCAGATGGTCACTGGTCATTGGTGAGAAAGTCTTTTTTTTTAATAAGTGTAAATCTCTTTCGAAAAAAATAATTTTTTTTAATGTTATTTTTAAAAGAACTTCTTGAATGATATCTAAACAAAAGTAGCGAAAAAAGTAATAGTTATTAGTCTATTGTCTGTTTTTTTATTTTTTTTATCTTTTTTTTTTTTTTTTGTATAGCACAAAACATTTATACTTAGACCCTATAGCATTTTCGATGCGCTAGGGTCCAATCTTTTTTGTGGACCATTAGGAAGGTCTTTAGGCGCTCATCAAACACAACTCATCGCGAGTCGGGATTTGAACTCAGGTCCTCTTGATAGATAGTCAAGCATTTTATATCACTTAGCCACACATTTCACAGTCTTGTGTATATAAATGTAAATGATGTGTACGTGATAAAATACGTTTCTGTCATTTGTACAAGACGGGTGCATTGTAAAGTGACAAAATTAAAAGAAATATAATGTTTTTTTTACCTACCAGTTGTTTTATCGGGCCACGTGGGCTCAGTGAAATGAATCATTACATCAAACACGTCGAGTCTCACTTTTTAACCACTAAGAGATTGTGTGTGTGTGTGTGTTTGTGTGTTTCTAGATTTTACATTTCAAATTTTACTTCTTAACTAAGATCCGTGACGTTAGCAATTAGTATAGTAAATGCGTAGAACTTCGACGCAATGTTACCTCCCTTGTTGGTTGTTTCTTGTTTGATTTATCAGTGGACACAGGTCATTGCAATCGTTTGTATTTGAGATTTTTCTACATGATGGGAAAAAATATAAATAGCAAGATTTCAGGTGTATCCGGTGTACAAAATAAAGGAAGGTTGATAAGTGTTGTTTTTTTTTAAAATTTAAATGATAGTATTTGTGCACTTTTCAGCACTGCAGAATCAAATTGTATAAGCTCTTCTATTTGTAGCACAAACTAATTTCAATACAGAGAGGATACAATTTCATTCTAGGAGTTAAAACTAAAAAACAAACAAACAAATGAAGTACTAACCATCGATATTAAAAGGAGAATTTCTATGGGAATATATAGACACAGGTTGAAATATTTTTTATATTTCATCTCAATTCTGTGAAGCGTCCTTGGCATCGTAACTATCTCCAATGATATTACCGTAAAGACTGGACGTCACCAATTTGAGACCCGGCGTGAGAAGGTACTGTAGGCCCCATTAGAATCCGACCCTATCTATTAGTCTGGAACTAGTCTAGTCAAACTTGGGTAGAAAACTGTTAGGATATAATAGAGTGTCGTGAGTTGGACATTGTGTTTCATTGGGAATACTTGAAGAAGATCCTTTAAAACTAATAACAGCTATAAAATGGTAAATTTACAGGATCACAAATACATAACAACAAAAAAAATAGTTTGAAATTACGATACATAAGAAATTCAAAGGAAAGGTTTACGACTTTTACTTGCTTAAACTCCATCGCATCTTATTATTTAGTAGTATTCCTTTTGTATGCAACACATTTACATATTATTGCTCTAAGACACAGCTTTTTTTTTCTTTTTTTTTTGCTATATCTTTGATACAAGTCTAGATTTAGCAATGTCTTTTCTTTTTTCTTTTTTTAATTATAACTGTGAATAGTAACTACCTGGGAGAATGTTCTCTTGGCTTTGTTGTTATGTGAAGGTAGTAAGTAAAGTTCCCCTTTCAGACCTTGCAATCTACGGGGCAGATGATGTTCAGGTCATCTGTTTCTTTAGCCAACGGTTAGCGAGCAGGTTGTCATGTGGCCAGCATAGCAACCAACCAGACTTTACCGATTACCCAACTAACGACAGGTAAAATTAGGGTTGGTTGGTCTCTGGGGCGTCCTTAAAATCCAGATATTAAAAATCTAAGTCTTTACCAAGATTCCAACCTCTCGGTTTAGAACCCTGTCGCTTTACCACTTAGCCATCTTGCCCTTTGTTATTATTTAACTTGATCTTGATGACGTGACACTTTCACACACAAATAACACAAACATTTAAAAATTACATTTTTTAAAAAGACAATACCTCCTTTATGCAAACGTATTTTGGGTATTGTTTTTCTCATAAAAAATATTTTTTTAAAAAGGTATTTTTAATGTTTTTGTTTTGTTTGTTTCCAGCTAACAATGGCGACTTGAAATCTCAAGTCTTAAATGTGACGTCCAACTTTCAGCTCGACGCTTGGTATCAACATTCCAGACTTGTCTCCTGAAAGTACGTTGATGTGTTCAGTTTTGGGAGAAGAAATGTTCTGACGCTGAACAAAATCTAGGCCGCCTGTGTCGCCTGAAAGTACTTGGATGTGTCCAGTTTGTGTGTCGCCTGACCAAAAGTTCATTGACCTGCTGAAAACAAAATGGGGAAAAATATTGTGCTACGCAAAGTCAAAATATCATTTGGTATTGAGACACACCCCTTAACCCAGATTTTAATTCACACACTTTTACACACACACACACACGCGCGGATAAAGCTTACACAGAAGCACACAAACACACATACACAACACACAAACACACACACTGCGCAACGCTATGAGCTGACCCTCACGAGCTACAACTAAACAAAACACACCTGAAACGGTTGACAATATTCTTAAATCTGCGTTAGGGTTTTATTTGTTAGCGTCACCATGAATAGACAAAGGTACAGGCGAGGACTTCGAAGAAAATTTTATCGTACCAGAAGGAAACAGATCTTCACTCCTGGGAGAAGGTTACACAACCAGTGGACATGCGGCTCAAATCTAGTAAGTCATTTTAGTCTTGTCTTGATCGATATTTCATTATTCCTAACGTTAACACAAACACGATTACTCGCAAGTCAAAGCCATCTTTTAACCTTTGTTGAATCTCTTTCAGTCAATGTTGAACCTCTCTCGGCCTCTTTTCGGTCAATGTGAATCTCTTTTGGTCAATGTGAATCTCTTTTGGTCAATGTGAATCTCTTTTGGTCAATGTGAATCTCTTTTGGTCAATGTGAATCTCTTTCAGTCAATGTTGAATCTCTTTCGGTCAGTGTTCAATCTCTTTTGGTCAATGTTGAATCTCTTTCGGTCAGTGTTGAATCTCTTTTGGTCAATGTTGAATCTCTTTTGGTCAATGTTGAATCATTCTTCCTTTCTTAAATCTTCCTCGCTTTTCTTTGAATCTCCCTTGCAGTAGATACAATTTCTCAGAATAAAAAAAATCGAATCTTAGTACACTCTCTTGACTACGAATAGCAAATAAGAGTACAGAGATGTTATATATAATGATACTCTTTATTCTCCTTGATGAACTTTCATGTCCAATTGTGCATTACAATATGGCAATACAGAATCAGAGCAATCAATTTGGTATGATAAGAGTCAACGTTCAATTCCCCTTTCAGACGTTGCGACCTATAGGGCAGTCGATGTAAAGGTCATCTGTTACTGTGGCCCGCGGTTAACGAGGGTGTCATGTGGCCAGCACAACGACCAACCGCCTTAACTTATCCACAACTAATGTCAGGTACCCACTAGAGCTGGGTGGACTTAAGGATACCGAAATCAAACATCTTGTCTTCCCCAGGATTCGAACCCGAGAGACCCCAATTCGGAAGCCATCCCCTTTACCCGCTTATTCACCGCGCCTCATAATTTGTATGATGGAACATAGAATATACAGTTTCTCATTAAACATGACCTGTGAAATTGAATGTGATGAAAATTGAAAGATATACACATTTACTATAATTGAAGCATAGATTTATTCAACTTCCTGGTAGCTTGAATTTCATGCACTCTGGACATATATTTTATCTCATCAACACACAAACACACACGCACAAACAAACGCACGCACGCATAAGCACACACACAAGCACACACACACAAGCACACACACACAAGCACGCACACACAAGCACGCACACACAAGCACGCACACACAAGCACGCACACACAAGCACGCACACAAACAAGCACGCACACAAACAAGCACGCACACAAACAAGCACGCACACAAACAAGCACGCACACAAACAAGCACGCACACAAACAAGCACGCACACAAACAAGCACGCACACAAACAAGCACGCACACAAACAAGCACGCACACAAACACGCACGCACACAAACACGCACGCACACAAACAAGCACGCACACAAACACGCACGCACACAAACACGCACGCACACAAACACGCACGCACACAAACAAGCACGCACACAAACACGCACGCACACAAACACGCACGCACACAAACAAGCACGCACACAAATTAGCACGCACACAAACACACGCACACAAACTAGCACGCACACAAACTAGCACGCACACAAACTAGCACGCACACAAACAAGCACGCACACAAACAAGCACGCACACAAACAAGCACGCACACAAACAAGCACGCACACACGAACGCACACACGAACGCACACACACACACACACACACACACAAACACACGCACACACAAACACACACGCACAAATAATTGCCGGAAATGAAAGCCAAGCCAGAAACTAATATTGTTTTATGTATGACGATGTATTTACGCCCCTTTCATGCCATCAGTCATACGATTTATAATCTTTGTGGGCGGACAGACAAAATGACGTCCAATGTGAGTGGTACACGCTAGAGACATACGCTATGTCATTGGTTTCATTGGCTGAGTTAGACAAAATATTCTATGTTAGAAAGATCGCTTATTTGTCCTACTGGAGGACAAGGGTCTTTATGAGTCTTTTACTAGTTTATCTTTTTGACATTATATTAGATCTTTTCGTCTGTCTGTCTGTCTGTCTGTCTGTCTGTCTGCTACAAACATTTTTCGCCCATTTCTTTTTTCCACTTCCCATTTTCGGATCAAGTGGAAATTGTGCACAATTATTTATATAATCGATGACAACACATGGATCTATTATTAACCAATTATTTAATTCATATAGAAAGATATAGATTGTAACATTGAAGTATTGAAAGATGTAGCACTGATTTTTCACCTTACATAGGCTTTGTTTTGTTTTTTTTTGTTGTTTTTTTTCAATTTTTTTTCAATTTTGTTTATTATATTAGTAAATTAAGGTTTAAAATTATATATCTAGGAATCTAGTTATTTATACGTAATGGTAAATGTAAGTATTCATGTATAAAAAGTAAAAACCCAGGGCTCTAATTCGGGTCTTTTATAGCTATTCTGAAATATCTAGCTTTTTTTTTTCTTTTTAAACAGTTTATAGCAACATACTCTGTCTGGTAAAATGTTTGAAAACGTTATGTCTGCCACACCCAATATCGGATAAAGTTACACATTTGGACAATTATTTCTTGTACCCGACAACACAGGAATCAAATAACAAATAGTTAACCGATGTACTTGACTGATGTGGCGGTATACGTTGAATTAGTCCCCTTTATGTTTTGTCGCTTTAAAGTTTGAACCTAACAATAGATAATTATAAAACTTATTTTCATAAGCACTTCGATGGCACAGTGGCTGTGCATCGGTTCTTGGAGGCTTGAGCATTCCATTTTCAGTTGAGGTCGTACAACTTTTTTTTTTATATAAAATACATTTAAAAAAAACATCACGGTAAAACCTTCTCACAGATAACTTCTTTCTCCATATTAATTGGTACAATTACAATTAATATAAGCTTTGACTTTTCAAAAAAAGTGTTTTATATTTTTTTGTAAATCATCTCGTGCCTACCTTAAAACTCACATGAGAATCTTTTTGACAAAACACAAACAGCTTGTACAAGAAATACTTTAAAGCTCCATTTCATTCTTTCTGTTTCTGTTCATAATAAATAATTTGTGTATAATTTCATTGTCCTCAGAGAGACCGAACTACAGAGATACAGTTGTCATCTGGAGCCCCAAACCTAAGCTTTTTCCACGCCATGAATCACATGATTGGATGTGTCACGCCTATGCTTTCAAATATCTTGGACCTATTCTTTACGATCTACAGCGATCAAGATCGTCCCCTTTTACTTTATCGACAGATTCTCGACATGAACCTTCGGTTCACGCCAATTCTCAGCGTGTTCTTAGACGCCCTCCTGAAGCCGAATTTTGAAGAGCTGTATGGCCCAGAAGATTATTTGCAGGACATGGATGAGCTGTTAAGCGCTGCTTGCGAGAGTCTGGCCAAAAGTGAATCTGAACTGGAAACAGAGCGCAATGCGCGAAAAGTTCAATTTTTCAAGCTAATGGTTCTTCTGAGAGACGAGTTCCCGAGTGACATTGTTGTTCAGATGTCTCAGGAATCACCAACAGTTGAAGAAGAAGAAGCTTGAGTTCTGAGACAGATTTTTAAAAACTTTTTAATCGTAAAATGTTTTAAGCATATAATAATAACGTATATTTAAAAAAAAAAAATGAACGATAAAAAATTAAATCTAAACATTAAAAAAAAATCTTTTTGTGTGTGATTTTACCATCTGATGATAGAAGCCAAATTGTGTGTGCCATTGATTAATAAATAGAAAGAGTTAAGAAAATCTAAAGTCAATTTATGACATCGAACAAAGGAAAAGCGCATACCAGTTTTAAGTTTTGTTTCGCTTACTTGACTTAGGAAGATGATAAAGTTGTCTCTTCAATTAATACATCCACCATTGTACATTATGTAAACGAAACAAAGAAAACAATGGTAGAGGAAAAAAATTAAAGACACTTTGGAATGACTTCAGAAATTAATACTAACCACTAAAACTGGTTAAATTTACTGTTACACCCAGTCATGACAGACATTACAATTATATCATTAAATATACGTAGTCTTAGGAATAAGCAAAAATACATTGTTCACCTATCAATAAATACAGGCCAGACTTTCATTCAAGAAAAAAATATAGACACACATTATAAATCACGCAAATACACATCCGACATAGGGCTGAAAGAGGGCTGGTTTAGCTTAGGTAACGAGTGTAGAAGGGTAGCTATTTTTCTAGTCTCAGATAGGTTTAAAGTAGTGCATGCATTTAAGGACACCAGGGGAAGAATAGTGATCATTAGAGTAGAATCAGGAAATCAAACATTTACACTTGCAAACATCTACGCACCAGTAAAGAGCGCGGAAAAACAGGATTTTTATGAAAATTTGATCGATATACTAAATAACAATTATAGAGAGGATACGCTAATCTTAGGGGGGGATTTCAACTACATAACTTCTGCATTAGATAAACAGACTACTTTGGCAGTGGGCCCTGCCTCTCATAAAACCTTTCCGAATCTTAATTTCTTAGAAGAGATAGAGAGGAATTTTCATTTAGTTGACGCTTACAGGACACTAGAACCTATGGGTCGTGACACTACCATGGTGCATAGGTCATACCCCGTCTCGACACGCTTAGAGTGTATGCTCCTAATCATTTCTATATAAGTCGGGTGTCGCATTTGGAAGAAACAGAATACACAGACCACAAAGCGGTGTTAGTTACTTTGGACATAAAAAACAAAGAAATTAAAAGAAAGTCATCCCACTGGAAATTTAACAATTCGCTGTTGGAAATTCCCCTTTTCGTGGAGTTAGTTTCTGCTAATCTAAATTCTTACTTACAAGATATACATGATCCACATGGCCACTCCTAAAAAGTTCTATCAAGCAGCAAAGCCAGTTAATATCTACATTAGTTCAGGGACGTAGGAGGCAAGAATATGAACAACTGAAATCCACATTATTACACACGGATGATGAAACCGTTAAAACAGAAACTCTTTTAAAACTAGAAGAATTAAACAAGTATACTTATAGGGGTGCTGAGATTAGGTCTAAAAATTACTTAAGTAATGAAGGTCCTAGTAAACTATTCCTATCGTTTGAACAGAATGTGCAATCAAGTAAAATAATAAACAACATCATAGATAGTGAGGGGAATAAAGGAGATAATTATGAGGATATTAAGAATATTTTTACAAAACACTTCACTACTATATACAGTGAAGAGCCAGTATATACTGATGCTCAAGATAATTTTCTAAAATTTTGCAAGCAGCTGGACAAGACAGATGAAGATCTTTTAGGGATTGCATTTACGCTAGACGAACTCAGGACTGCCCTGGACTCGACTAAGAACAATAAATCACCCAGTCCAGATGGCGTTACCTTTAAACTCTATAAACCTTCTTCCACGCGCTGGGTCCTCTCTTACTGCGACTATATAGCGACGCCATTCGACTGGGACAATGTCCTTCAAATTTTAACGAAGCATACATCACGCTTTTACCCAAGAAATCTGAAAATAGCAGCCCATTTCACTTCTCAATGCAGACTATAAACTTCTCACAAAAATGATTTTCCTAAGAATGAAACCTCTCATAAACCAACTTATAGGATATGACCAGTACTGTTGTATCCCTGACAGAAACATAGACGGCATGACGCATTTTTTACGGGATTTTATCATGTACAGTAAGGATAAAAACCTCAATGTGTCTCTTTTATCTGTAGATCAAGAAAAAGCCTTTGACCGAGTAAGCCATAGCTTCTTGTTCAATGTTCTTGAGAAATGTAAAATAAGTTCCCTGTTAATCAGATATATAAAGCTTGTCTATACAAATGCAACAAGTAGATTGATAATTAACCATTCTCTCAGTAGGAGTATCCTCATACAAAGGTCTGTCAGACAGGGCTGTCCCTTATCCCCCTTCTTGTATATCCTTTGCTTGGAACCCTTCTTGGAATCTATAAGATCTGACCCCTCTATTATTGGGATTAATATACCGGGTCGCTCCTTCTCAACCATCAAAGTCAAAGCCTATGCGGATGATACAACTTTTTTTCCATCTTCAGAGCAAGATATTGAGAATATACTAAAGAAATTTACACTCTTCAGAGAAGCTAGTGGTTCAAAAATAAATATAAATAAATCCTCTGTAATGGGACTAGGGAAATGGAAATTCAAAGAGAATTGCGCTTTCAAAATTGTAGATAAAATCAAGATTTGTGGTATTGTCTATACCTGTAATCCTTTATTCTATTGTAAAGACCAGAGGGAGAATATTTTTGTCAAAGTCTCAAACTTGCTAAAACTTTATAAGCACACAGGTTCTACAATATTTGGTAGAGCTGTATTGATAAATAGTTTGGTCATTCCAAAGATTGTCTATTTAGCTAACATTACAGAGCCACCTCCTAAATTCATAAACAAGCTGAACAAGTTAATTAGAAGCTTTATATTTAAAAACACTATTAGGAGCATTAAGCACACTACACTCATTCAAAACAAAGAGGATGGGGGAATAAACTTACAAGATGTCAAAACAAAAATACATTCGCTAAGGCTAAAATTTGTAGGTCAAGTAGTTAGAAACCCAACAAACTTTCCCTTGACAATTTACTATTATGGTTTAAGATTAAGTAGTCTTCTTCCAATACACAATGATACTCCTCACTATTTTGGTACAGTCACTCATCCATTTTACAGGTCTATTTCCAGAATTTTACCTGGTAATGAACATTTAATACACAACAAAACCAAAGAATCATACACAACACTTAAAAAGCTGTTACATGAAAGTCTAGTGAATAGGATTTAGTGGGGGAGAGTTCTAGGGGTGACAGAATTCAAGGACACATTCATAAACCTACACAGCAAACATATCCCACCATAAGCTAGAGAGATAAGTTATAGACTTATCTTTGGGATGACCCCTATGGTTAGAAGACGAGCAAATGACCGTGCCTGTATATTATGCCATCTTGAAAATGCTGACAATGAGAAACATATGTATTTGGAATGTCCATTATTCCTTCAAGTTAGAAGTACTGTAAGGGACTTATTAGAAGCAAACTGTGGCAACTATGTAAATGTTAACTTGTTAATTGTTTTAAACAAGCTGCCAAAACTAAAAAATAAAATGATACATAACTTTAACTTAATTATTGTTTCCGAATACAGGAACCTTGTTTGGGCTAGCTGGCTCAAAGCTCTACATAATAATAAGGTTTTTCATCCTAATCACTTAGAATTGACATTTAGAAAAATAATGGATTTTAGGGTAGAGAATTATCTAGTTTGATTTTCATATACTTGTACAATGCTCAGGTAGTTTTCCAGAAATGGGGTGATGGGGGTCAGGGATATTTGATATTGTGTTGATTGTTCTGGGGTAGAGGATACTTGTATCATTGTTCTGTCTTTTATGGATTCAATGGCTAAAATGGTTAGGTAGTATGTCTTTGATATTAAATAATGTTTCTGTTACTATTGTTGTATTTTTAGGTTAATCAATTTTCAATTGTTTATGATTTAATACTTGTGAATTATGAGAACTTACAAATAAAAACATATTGGAAAAAAAAAAAAAGAAAGCCCACAAAAGAGGCAAGATGGCCCATACAAGAGGCACATTAAGCCCAAAAAAGAGGCAAAGAAAAGAAAAGAGGCCTAAGGCCCAAGGATTCCTATGATGATAAAGCTAAAATTGAATAGCGCAAATTCTGAGGTTTCCTTTTAAAAAAAAAAAAAAAAAAAAAAATAATAATATTTTCTAATAAATAAATTGTAAATTGGAATAGGTTGCAAACATAATATACAGATACATAGGTTGCTACATGTACTAACATAAACAGTTGAGATTATTTTAGTCTAAAATTAAGCCTGTATTGTTTTTGAAAATTTACATTCTCCAGGAATACAATCTGCTTAACAAGTTCTCAGCGGCTTGACATCTTGAACATGAAAAAATAAAAATCTAGTCGGTTCTTAGACGCTAATCAAGGTTGATCTTCAAAGGGGCATAGTGTCTAGTACACGGACGATATATTTGATCTAGACCGGACGCGCTGATCTCTAAACACTACACACATGTCCTGAAACATGGTTTTGTTTTGTAAACTAGTTAGATCTATAAGAAGTAAAGTTGTTTTGTTTTTTTTCCAACTTACCTTTATAACATATGCTTGATAAAAATTGATAAAACAATGCAGTACAATGTTGTAGATCGGAAGGCAATGATTGAGACTCATTGTATATTTTTAAAAACATCTAGAAAGATCTACAATCTAGGATGGTACAATCTAAAATCTTAACTTTTTTAAAATCAACAGGGTTTAAATATTTACATGGATTGTCGAAACGGCGACTTATTGAAACTAAAAGGAAATAGATTTATACCAGTTTATACATATACAGTTTGTAATTTCTACTTTAATAGTCTATATTTAAAATCCTCGCATTGGAATTGTATTATTTCTAGACTTTGAAAACTAAAAATTTCTACTTTTCTGATACAGAAGAGCGATTTCCAAGATTTATAAGACAAATTCCCTTACAGCTTGACAAATACGTACATAACGATATGTTACGAAATTTAGCTCTGTTTCCAGTCCAGATCTAATATAATCTATATACATATAGGTCTGTGGTCTAGTCTCTAATCTCAGATCTGTATCTAATAGGGGTGCACCGGATAGTCGCTCCGGCTCCGGCTTCTGCCGAATATCCGGAATTTTTTACTATCCGGTGCTATTCGGCTCTGGTCGGATATCATTACCGGATAGTAAACCGTATAGTAATAAATACACCTATTTAATATGAATAAAGTGGACCTCGTTCCATTAATGTCTGTTGTAGAATGTATTAATGTTTATATTAAAACAAAATAATGTGCTTAAAAATAGAGCCATTATGAATATGCACCAAACATCGTTTATTATAAAGACAAGGCGTGTTAATAACTTAATATAAATAGAAATGAAACTTTACATCATAAATGCGCTTTACATACAGAGCAGCAATAGCTGACACTTTTTTTTCAATTTGTCTTGACCTTTGAGTAGGTTAGTTAACATGTTAAAATGCTACATTCCTTGACTACGTCATGCTGACCAGACGTCTGTCTAGCTGTGCGGGTATATCTCCAGAGGTAGAGATGAATAACTCCCACCCTTTTATTTGTTTAGTCCATCACATTGAGTTTTTTTTATAGGCAGGTGACCACAAGTTAAATGCGATGGACGTAGGTTTAATGTCAGCGTATTGACACTCTCTAGAGGTCACACATTTCGAGGGAACTAAGTTTGTTTATTTAGTTATTAATCTTTATTACGGGGGCTGGACTACCATAGAAACACCTCTAAGGTAACCAGGTATAATTCCAGATGAACAACTCCCTCCCCCTTTTATTTGTTTAGTCCATCACATTGAGTTCATTGATTGACAGGTGACCACAGGTCAGATACGATGGACGTAAGCACTCTCTAGAGGTCACACGAGGGAACTATGTTTGTTCTCTTATGTTACGATCATCAATAGTGCTAGATGTTACAATCTAACTTGATGTCAAGATGTCAAGTTGAAGCACAATCAATGATCGTAATTGCCGAGGATCTTGAAATCGTCTTTAATAAGATGATCGTATAGAAGTAGCTAGATCTAGTTGATAATACGATCATTCAGAATGTTGCCAATCGCTAAGTCGATCTAAGTATGTTACTATATTCAATGAAGAAACTTCTCTTCGTCTAAAACAAATGCTTTAATTCGAAACTTGGAAAAGCTATTCACAAATAATTACAATGGTTAAATGTACTTGAATAGAACAGAATAAATATAATTCTGCTAAATAAATGATCTACACAATAATGTAAAATATACGTCTGAATCCTAACACGTTTCGCACGACTCTGACTAAAAATCTAGAATCTTTACCCGGGTATAGCGTTGTCACGTGTCTAACATCCCCTCGTTGCAATGCCAACCAATAAATGCAGCTCAATATACAATAATTAATATTTCAAAACCAATCAAATTTTTTTCTGACACATAGCCCTGCCGCGTGATGGAATTCCCCGAGCTAACAAGTTTTGTCTGGTAACCTAGGGCGGCGAAATATAGATACTGTGTACGTGACAACTTAGTAGTTAATTTTAATTCGGGGGGGGGGGGGGACTGGACTTCAAGCCAAACATCTACACGGGTATCCGGACAAAGAATTTGCTTATTTGGAGAAAAATCTTAATCACGTGGTTGTGCTAGAGGCCACACCTTTTCAAGTGTGCCGAGTTACTTGAACATAAATCTCAATTAGTAAGCTGGACTAAAGATCACACACACCTAAACGTGTGACCTTTAGCTACACAGAACACAAACCGCGAGATTATATAGCCCAGTAAGCCAGTAACTAATTATTTTGTAGAAGACACGACCAGGGCTATATTTAAATGGAGAGCTAAACACCCCCTACTCTTTATTTTATTTCTTTGGTCATTGACACCCAATTTATGGATAGACAATTAGACTTTGACCATTTTTTAAACCAGACTGAAAAAAAATCACAACGTGCTAACAAAGGATGTTACACTGTCAATAAATATTACGGTGAAATAATTTTTCTAACGTGTTAACTTGACTATTACTCCTGCAGTTAAGTGTCTTGATTTGATAACAATATTCTTAATAATTTGTGACAGTCAATTAACTCCTTGTTATTACTATTTTTTTTAACTTAAGATGCGTACTTAGCCACTGTGTATCAGGCTAGGACGATTTTTACACATAAATAACGGAAAACCTTACAGTAAATTTTAAAAATTGCATAAAATAAATTGAATAATAGTACCGCAGTTAGATCTAGCAAACAAAGAAACAATATGCTGGAGTGTAAAAAAAAACAAAAAAACCCTTGACCTCTAACTAGTGGACGGGTATAATTTATCTACATGCTTGACTGACCAGTAGCTTCCTAACCTTGGTTTTTGCCCGCAGCCTTGATACATCAAATAGTTTTCCAGAGGATCTTGTAGAAACACACCTTCGTTTCTGTCGTTGTACGCATAATGCATTAGACAGGAGAAGAATATGCCAAACAGAGTAGGTGCGAGCACACAACCCTGCTTGACACCACTGCAAACCTCAAAAGGTGCTGATTGGGCTCCATTGAATTTGACAGTGCATTTAGTTTCCTCGTGAAAACACTCAATGAACTGCAGTAGTTTGGGAGGGCAACCTATTTTCCTCAGGAGTTTAAAAAGGCCACTTCTGCTGACCATGTCAGCGAGCAAAAACCAAGGTTAGGAAGCTACTCTTCAGGGAACTCCTGTATGCTGATGATGCAGCTATTGTGGCTGATTCTGATATTCAGCTACAGTGCCTGGTTGACAAATTATCTGCTGCTTGCCAGAAGTTCGGCTTAAACATCAGTCAAAGCAAGACTAAGATACTTGTCCAAAACACAAACACTGCACCTCAAGTAAGCATTAATGGACAACCACTAGAAATTGTTGATAACTTTTGTTACCTTGGCTCCATCATATCCAACAACACTCTACTGGATAAAGACATAAACAACAGGATAGCCAAGGCAATGGCCACCATGTCACGGCTGCAGAAAAGAGTCTGGGACAACATATAGCTGACTAGCAGTGCTAAAGCCCTAGTCTACCGGACCTGTGTGTTGAGCACCTTGCTGTACGGAAGTGAAACATGTTCAACCTACTCATGGCAGGAAAAAAAGCTGAATGTTTTCCACCTCCGATGCCTAAGGCGGATCTTTAAAATAAGGTGACAAGATAAGATAACCAATGAGGAAGTGCTACAAAGAGCAGGGTGCCAGGACATCCGCTCCGTTATCAGCAGCAGACGCCTTGGCTGGCTTGGCCACGTTCGTAGAATGCCAGTAGGTCGACTTCCACAGGACATCCTATATGGCGATCTAATAGAAGGCAGGAGAGCCGCTGGTCGCACACTTTTACGTTATGCGGATGTATGCAAACGCGATATGAAGCTCTTCGAAATCGACACTGGCAACTGGGAAGAGGTGGCACTGGACAGATCCTCATGGAGAGAGAGAATAAAGGAAGGGTCAAAGATTGCAGATGTCATACACAACAGAAGCAGAAAGAAGGGTGAAAATGCAACGGCGCCTGGTGATTATATATGCCCAACCTGCGATCGCAGCTGTGTATCAAGGATTGGCCTCTTTAGTCACACAAGAAGTTGCAAAGGGAAAAGATCGTCTCTCGAGACGTAAAATGCCACAGAGACTGACCATGCCAATGTGTTATCTTTTTTGACTGACACCCAACTCTATTGCGTGCGTATGCTTAAGGAAAAAACAATGCTTGATGGTTAACACAAACAACTATACACACTACACAAGGACTCCATGTGTAGGCTCACTAGGTATATCTGACCAGGTTGTTGGTCTGAAATTCATGAACACATACATCCAACCACTATACAAGGCAGATTGCACTTTACTTATGAGAGATTTACATTAGTAACTAGTTAAATATATACTAGCATTATTTACATTGACCTTCCTACACACATCCTTTACAGTTGGTGGCATCGTACATACACACAGACACACTATGCAGATTTTTAGAAATACTGTTAAGGTTGAATAAATCAATCAGTAACAGAGTTTAAAACAATAAGGTATATAAAAGGAAAAAAAATAAAACCAACCAATATAGGTGTGTTATTTAACAGTTTCGTAAAATGTCCAGCAACACAACCTATTAACAAGACACTTAGGTATCCGGTCTGGCTCCGGCCCCAGCCGAATATCAAAGATTACTATCCCGTCATATCCGGTGCACCCCTAGTATCTAACTAGTTTATACGCGTATTCCACTTCCCTAGAACTGTCATGTCCATCAGATACCCAAATGTTTAGGCTCTAGATTCTTGTCTTAAATCTATCTCGAACGTGCCCTCGAGTCCAAGGTAAAAGGAAGGAATCTATATAAGCCTTAAACATTTCTTTATTCAAGATCAAATCCATATTAAAGTATTGACTCGGAACAAAATGAAATATAAGCGCCAAAGATGTTTACGTTACACAAATTTTAAAATAATCTGAATCTCATGAACCCATTCTGGTTGGTATGCGACGTATTGGCGTCAGGAGCTAGGTCGTGTGGATGTTTTAAAAAACACTCAACATTTTGTAATAAACATTTTTCTATACGAAACCCAGAAAAAGGATTTTCTATGTATATAGTTTTCTTAGTGGCCCAACCATGCAGGACAACACGGTGAAAACGTCATGGAAAGATAACTCTTTTATTTCTGCAAGTCGTACTAGAGTTACCCCACGTAACTTTTGCGGTGACAGAGAGCAAGGCTCAGAAAAAAAAAAAGAGGGTGGGGGGCGTATGCTTCGCCGCTGGTCGGCTGTTTTTTTTTTGTTGCTTGTTTTCCTATAGCGGCCGAGTGGGCGTTAATCTATTCTAGCCTGTTAAACAAGGTCGAATTGGCCCCCCTTAACACCTAATACTGTAATGTGAGAGGCTGCTATAAAAATAATTTAGTCCCAATGGACCTCATTCACCAATCGTAAACAAACAACATTTAGCCACGTGATAATATTGATAAAACAATAAAAAAAAAACGTATCACGTGACAGCCTTTATGGATAACGTAATTTGTGTAGAAAAGAAAGAGAATCACGTGGCTAAATGTTGTTTGTTTACCATTGGTTAATGAGGTCCATTATTAAGTAACAATGGCAGACGTCACCAAGTCAGCATTTTGTTTCATCCAACCATAAGCTTAATAGTAAGAACAGCGCCAGTATTCTCCAAGTGTCTGTAAGTAGTCTCAGTAGACCAGTTCCGCTTCATTGCTCTTAGTTTTAGTCGACTTGGTCAAAGTGTAGAGTAGATCAATAGTATAAAGCTGCAGGCATAAAGTGATATTCTAGCACTTAGAAAATCATAACTTCCCCTAAAGTACTGCTAACACTGCTGAAGCATGGCTAGATCAAATTTCGGTCCTGTTGATCTAATGTGCAAGATCCTAATCTATTTGTCGCTTTGGTCCATCGGGGCAAGTTTTCCTAGAGAGTCAAAAAATGGTGAGTGATTAATAATATATTATACAATATTTGTGTCCAGTTCATTCAGTTACAATACCTCAAGTCTCTCTTTCCTTTCGAATACTGCTCTAAAGATTTTCCTATGAATTTAACAGTTGATGCATATCGCTGAGAAAAGAATGACTAGCTCGATGACCACATGGGGAAAACTCTAGTTTGACCGCTATAATTTTTCAAAGTAAAAATAGATAGAGGGTCTATTTGGCTAGAGGCTTAGAAATCTATATGTCTAGACTAGAGCCACATGGCGTAGTAAGCCGTATAACCGTAATTATGTGATAACAGTAAATTTAAAGTTGCTTCAATTTTATTAAAGTTTATAAGCGGTGCTTAAATGTGTACGTAAATCTAATATGGATGACATATATATACTAGATCTACAGGTACAAGTAGATCTTGACTACATTTTTAGAGTTCTAAATCAGAACTTTAGGTCTAGAGCTAGACCTAGATGTCCATATAATAAATATTCCATTAAAAAATCTCATAAGTATGTCTTTCCCACTGGCCAATTCAGGAAATGTGGACGTTCAACTTCAAGGTAATCAAACAGCTGACGGTGTCACGAGTACGATACACGAATTGAATCAAAATGAAGTTTTAATATTTTTTAGCTATTTTATTATATTTGAAATTTAATAATGGAGGTAGGCCTATTGTTTTTTTACAAAATATTTTGAAAAAAATGATTTTCTTGTTTAAAATTATTTTTATTGTTACTGTTGTTATTACTATTTTATTTGTTTAACTCATTGTAATTCGTTTTCCTAGCTAGAAAGAAAACATCCATAGATCTATATGCTATGTGGTTAATTGGTAAAGCGCTGTCTTCCTAACCGGGGATTTCGCGATCAATTCCTGTTGAAGACATGGATTTTTAATATTGGGATCATTAGGGTGCCCTATCTAATGGGTACCTGACATTGTAGGAGAAAAGCAAAGGCATAGAGTTTGTTAGTTTTTGTGTCCTCAAGTATTGAGAAACCGTGAGCAACAGAAGCAGCTAACCTTTGACCTTCACATCATCATGTTTGTCAAATGTTTTACATGTTTCGGATGTTCCTTCAGAGTTGAAGATAATTATTTCCTACTCCAAACCTCCCGCAGGGGATGGAAGCTGGCAGGGTTTAAACCCGGGACCATCGATAAATCTGAACGACAGTCCAGCGCGCAAACCGCACGACCAGGCAGCCATTCATGCCCTATAGGTCAGAAGGTGTGAAAGGGGTACTTTATTTTATAAGCATCCAATTATTTCTATTTTATAAAAATCCTTTGATAATAACTTTGATCTGATTTTGCTGTGGTTGCTTTGGCCACGTGGTCGTTTTGTCTCTAAATATGTAGATATTATAAATCAAATTAAATATTCTTTAAAAAGATCAATACATGTTTTTATGTTTTTTTTTATTGTTTTGTTTATGATGTTTGTTTTTGATGATAATTTCATTACTTTCTTTTTTTCTTCAAGTAAGTAAGTAAGTACAAGTTTGTCTTTAATGGAGATTTTCATAAATGACGGGAAAACTATAAATAGATAGATTTTGGTATATCCGGTGTACAAAGTAAAGAAAGTGTTAATGAATTTTTTAAAGTTTGTATTATAATTGATATGTACTTTTAGGACTGTAGAGTCTAATTTCTAGAGGTCTTCTGTTTGTCGCACAAATTAACTATAATAAAAAAACGTATTAGAATATCACTCTATGACAGTTGCACTGTCAGAAGTTTATTGTACACAAATATCCAACACTTAGATATATTTGGGCACTTAAAAATGATATAGCCTACTAGTGCAATCAATAACACAATGAACAATACGTGACTGTAGATTTTTTAAATATTTAGTTGGCAGCATTCAGTTTCAAACTTACAGCCCATGAGATTGTTTAGTTTTTTGTAAATATCTGCAATAGGAACTCCATATTCATGTTTCTATGACTAAAAAAAAAAAGGTCTATACAAATTACTAAAAACGAATGCAATTTACAAAAAATTTACTAAATTGTAAACATTAAATATAAACAAATAATTATACACCAATTTTAAGACACACTAACCCTCATTCATAAAATTGCACACTGTTCAAGTTTATAGCCGTTAGGAAGTGTATATCTAAAATGTTTCATTGGCAATGTTATCTCTTCAGAACTGAATTTAAAAAAAAGTTATTCCAACACTTGGTTATTGAAGGATTGTATAGACGCCCTTTAGATGTTAATGCTAGTAAACGTACAATTATGACGACATCAATTCAAAACGAGACTATTTGTTACATATAGATAAATGGCAGTTAAGTCTAGTCTTTCATAGGATTAACATTCTTTATTATAGTGACTGGGACCTAGACTAGATTAAGTGTTTATATTTCTACATACATCTGTGATTTACTTTATTGTAAGTTTCTGGATCGGTATACTTCTGTGTCCACGAACTCAATATTAATACAACGCGTTCGTAAACACGCAACCGATTTTCTGATCAGTACAAATTCTACAGACCCAGATTAGACACCCGCTACAGGAGCTCACAACTTTTCTGACTAACCCATGACACAGTCATCATCATCATCAAACTCCACTTAAGTACAGGATTAAGAGGTTCAAATCCTCTCTTTCAAAAGCCCTGGACAGAAACCCTGTCGTTTTGTGTATGGAATGTATGTCACCATACAGTTCAAGAATTTGTGGCTTCCCAGACCTGTCGAGAAGGAGATCAGCAAGTCTGGGGCAGTCAAAAAGTGAGTAAGTCAGTCGGAACCCTTTCTTAGCTGTTGGTCAGCCAAATACATTTTTAATACCACACATACATCCTTGATTCGTGAACTTCCTAGTTGACGTTAATTACCAGATCTAGATCTATATGTTACATAGGTTAGGGTTGAATAATAAACAATACTTCTTATAACTACTTTACAAAATAACGCCCTGTTTCAACTTTAAAAAAGATTCTTACGACATTTTTGTAAAACAATAGATATATATGCTGTGCAGGTATGAAGTCACTTATACTAGTGAGCCACTACCCTTAACAAGGTACTATGTCCTGAGAGAAGTGAAAGGTGATCGTCCGAAGGTACAAGATATGATTATCCTAATCACGGACGGAAAGTTATCCTATTCTTCAAGCCAGAAAAAATTAGCACATAATTTAAAAAGCAAAGCATCCTTCAAGGTGAGTTTCATAAGATACTATTGGCAACATACTAATAATAATAATTCAAAACATAGATAGCCCTAAACACGGCGCTTTCAACAACTATTGGTCAGCGCTTTGGTCCAACCCTCTACTTTACAAAGCCCAGACTGACTGGACCGACAAAATCCAAACTACAAACAACGTAACACCAAAAATGCCTGATGAGGATTTCACAGCTGGGGAAGACTCATCGGCTTTATCAAAACTCACAACTAGACTGCTCCTGGTCCCGACAATACACACAACTTTTAGCTGAAAAAACTTACAGCCGTACATGTACCACTAACATCAAGTTTTAACGAGTTAATTACTACAACTACTACAATGCTGATAGAACTCACTGAAGGAGGCATGCGATTTGCTAATGGGAATAAAAGGCTCTCCAGGGAAAATTCCCGGTTCTATTTCACGGTGACAAGACTCCTTCCTTTACACGGCGCAAAGCAGGCAATTTCTACACTGTAACAGAAGACTTTGCCACAGCAATACAGGACCCAGTTATTTGGACTATAAATGATTCAAAGCGTATCCTAAACCTCGATGATGTTGTTGACAAATTGCTGAAACACGGGTGAGTCAATTGAACACATTATGGCAGGATGTTCAGCTTTATCGGAATCGCCCTAACCAGGTCTCCGAACTGATACATCAACACCTGGCTTTGATACGTGTCCTTACTACTAATACTCGCCACAGGAGGTCCTGAGTCAAAGGATTACCTATAATACTGGGACAGACCTATTTTGATTTACTGTTTATTGACAAAAACAAAAATTAGTAATCATTATTAACATCGCCGTACAATGTAAGGAAAACTAAAACTGTAACCGTCAAAGGGCAGTACTACTGCAGACCTGTGACATCATCAGAAAATTTCTCAGTGGACACAGTTAAGGGGACTACAATGAATTTTATTTCCCTTTTAACAAAGCTTGAACCCCATATATATATATATATATATATATATATATTAGATATTAGATACTATGGTAATTATTGCATTCTCTGGCGTTTCAGTTAGTCTGAGCGTTCTTTTTCGATCTTGACCCTTCTCATCTCTGAAAGCATCAATAAGTCTGAGTTCATCGATCTTGCCTCAGGTCAGGATATGCTTCTGAAGATCGATTCATTCACAGAGTTAAATCGTCATCTGGATCAACTGAAGCCTGTCGTCTGCTCTGGTCAGTCATTCGTCCCCCACAGCCCCCCCCCCCCACCCCATTTTTGTTTGTTATCACTATGTGTACTCCTACTGACATTGTGCCAAGATTTCCATATTAACATATTACATTAACTTTGTTGTAGCTTTAAGACTATGTTGTGCTTTACGTTTTTTTATGTAATAAAGTGCCTGTAACGTGGATGCAGCACGGGTCAATGGAAGGCAAAAGTTGGACATGTCCTCTTTTAAGTTGCGTCCTCTATTTGGCAGTAGTTGCCCTAAAATAAAAAAAAATGAACGGCTCTTACTTTGTCATAAATTTCAGCAGTATATTATTCATTTTTTTTACCTTTACCTATCCTTTATTCTGTTGGACCGTTGGGGCACCATGCAAGATTTGTCTACCGTCTTTCTCCATTCCTCTCTGTCTTTTGCCTTGTTTAAAAACCTCTATCAATGGTAGGCCCGTCCAGTCTTTTATGTTGTCCTCGCATCGCTTTCTCTGTCTGCCTCTTCTTCTTTTTCCTGGTACTGTTCCCGGATGGAAGGTCTTTGCGAGCCCCATGGATCTTGTAATATGGCCATAGATTTTAAGCTTGCGTTTCTTTACAATACTTAGCAGGTCATCATGGGGTCTGATCGCTGATTCGCGGCAGTAACCCTGTCTCTAATCTCTTAGTTTGAGATGCGGTCTTTGACAGTGATGCCTAGGATCCTTTGTATTCAATAGTCCAGTTTAATCCTTCATATCCTATACTCTATTATAAGCTATTCTTGTAGGAAGGTCTATATATTGTCACGTACACAGCCGCCAAAGGTTACCAGCAAGAACTAGTTAGTTCGGGGAATTCCATCACGCGGCAGAACCATGTGTCAGAATAAATGTGATTTTTTTTAAAATATTAATTATTGTACATTGAGCTGCATTTATTGGTTGGCATCGCAACGAGGGGATGTTAGACACGTGACAACGCTATACCTGGGGAAAGATCCTAGGTTTTAGTTAGTGTCGTACGGAACGTGTTAGGATTCAGACGTATATTTTACATTATTGTGTAGATCATTTATTTACTTACTTAGACTTAGGTCCTCCCGCGCTGTTCGGCGCATTGGGCGGCAAGCTGTCTCCATAAAGATCTGTCGCTGGCAATGTCTGAAGCCTCCTCCCACCTGGTGTCCACTGTTCTGAGATCCTCCATGAAGGTGTGTCGCCAAGTAATACGAGGACGTCCCTGTTTGCGCTTTTCTCGTTTTGGCTTCCATGTTATCACAACTCTTGGTGTGCGTAATTCATTTTGACGTAGAACATGTCCCGCAAACCTCATGCGACGCTCCGTCACAACCTCACCAAGTGTTCGACTCCCAGTTCGGAACAGGATTTCTTTGTTTGAGACCCGATCTGTGTAACTGACTCCCAAAATCCGTCTCAGCCATCTCGGTTGAGCCACATTTAGTCTTTTTTCAATTTTGACTGATGACTTCCACGTCTCACATGCATATGTAGCAGTTGGAATGACGATTGTGTTGAGAAGGTGTATTTTTGTCTCGAGTCCAATGGCTTGGCTAGTCCAATGGCTTGGCTAGTCCAAATAGGCTACAGCCTTTGGAAAATGCTCCCTGCCTTTCCTATTCGACACGCTACATCATGGTAAGCATCTCCATCATTTGTTATGATGCTGCCAAGGTACGTGAACTTGTCCAGCTCGTCAAGCTTTGACTCGCCAAGTCTGACGAGGACACCCTTTGCCTTATATCCCACTCGCATAATTTTAGTCTTATCCAAGTTTATGTGGAGGCCAATTTTGGGTGCCTCTCTGTCTAGGCTCTCCGTCATTTCTTGAATGCATTTATTTGTAGCCCCGAGTAGTGCAACATCATCAGCAAAGTCCAAGTCCGTCAATCGGAGTTGTTCATGCCATAGAATACCAAAGGCAGTCTGGTTCATTGCTCTCCTCATTATGTAGTCGATGGCTAGGAGGAAAAGGAAGGGAGATAAGATGCACCCCTGTCTCACACCTGTCTCGATTGTAAAAAACTCTATTGTTCCCTCTTCTGTTTTAATGCAGCAACTAGACTGACTGTAAAGGTGTCGTAGGATCTGGACGAATTTTTCTGGGATACCGTATTCTCTAACTATTTTCCATAGTGATTCTCGGTGGACACTATCAAACGCTTTTTTGAAGTCCACGAAACTGATCGTTAGTCGTTGTTGGTACTCAAGACTTTGTTCGAAAACGAACGAAAATCTGCTCTGTACATGATCTGCCTCTTCGGAAACCTGCTTGTTCTTCTCTGAGCCTTTCATCTACAGACTGTTGAAGCCGTCTCAACAAAACAGTGCTGAAAACTTTGCCCGGGACAGAGAGGAGAGTAATGCCCCTCCAGTAGTTGCAGTCTGCCAAGTTGCCCTTTTTTGGAATCTTTACAATCACTCCATTTTGCTAGTCCTCTGGGACTTTTGAAGTTCGCCAACAGAGATTTAAGAGATCAGTCATTCTGTTAACAATGCACTGTCCCCCATATTTTAGCATTTCTGCTGATATCATGTCTAGCCCTGGTGCTTTGTTATTCTTTAACACTGCAATGGCAATGGTAACCTCATAAGCAGTTATTGGGTCTGTCTTGACCTTGAGATCATTGTCTGGAGAGGGGTCCTTGAATATGTAAGTTAGGTCTGGCGACAGTTGGTTAAGGGTCTCTTTAAAGTGCTCTACCCATCTTGCATCCTGTTCTTCTTTCGTTAACAAATTTTGCATTGCTTGTCTTTTATCGGTGCCCCATGTCCACTCTTTGCTCCAGTGAGATCTCGGACAATACGATGGAGGGTTTTTGTGTCATTTCTGCTTGCAGCTGCTTGTGCCTCTTGTCCCTTCTGCTCAATCCAGTCCCGTTTATCTCGCCGACAGCTTCTCTTTACTTTCAGATCTGCTTCCCTATAGGCTTCTTCCGCTAGGCTGCGGTCCTGTTTCATTTTTCTGATCTCGTCTACGTTTGGCCTCTTTCCTCTCATCTATCAATTTCCATGTTCTGTCTTGTATCCACCGTTCCTTGTATGAACCTCGCCTCCTTCCGATAACTTCTTCCGCGCACCCAATAGTGGTATCTTTGAGGTTGGCCCACTCTTCTTCAAGGGTCAATATATCTGCAAGAGCCTCAAAGCGGTTCGTAGTTTCAATTGGAACTGTGCTGCAGTATTGCCGTCTTTAAGCTTCTCTACATTAAATGGGCGGGGTCGTGTGACTCGTTTTGGTAGGCGTTTCAATCGGAGCTTATATTTGCCACTAACAAGGTAGTGGTTTGAGCCTATATCCGCTCCTCTGCGGGTCCGCACGTCTAACAGAGATGACCTCCATCGTTTGGAGATGCAAATGTAATCTATCTCGTTCAAGGTTTCTCCATTTCGTGATTGCCATGTTTTTTGTGTGTATTTGTTTGTGCTTAAAATATGTGTTTCCAATTGAAAGGCTGTTGGATGCGCAGAGAGAAATCAAGCACTCGCCATTATCACTGATGTTTTCTACAGAGCCATATGGTCCCATTATATATTCAAAGCCAGTACGGCTGGGATTGATTTTGGCGTTAAAGTCTCCCATCAGTAGAATTAGGTCGTGAGTAGGTGTTTCATCAAGAGTGGTTTGTAGTTGATTATAGAAACTATCTTTGATGGTATCTTCTGCATCCTCTGTAGGGGCATATGCTTGGATGGTAGTGACTTTGATTTGCTTTGTTTGGAGTCGAGCTGTAATGATGCGGTCACTGACCGGCTACCAAGCAATTAGCGCTGAAGCTGCTATTTTAGACATGATGATTCCTACACCACCAATGTGCTCCTTTTCATGTCCTGAAAATATTATTGTCTTGCCATCATTGATTATTTGTCCACTTGATGTCCACCTCATCTCGCAGATCCCAAGGATGTCCAGCCGGTAAGAGTCAAACTCTATTAAAAGTTGGGCCAGTTTACAGTATTGATTCAGCGTTCTTACATTCCACGTGCCTATAAAAGTCGGTTTCCTTGCGTTGAAAGGCTTGCCATGTACGGGTATTGGACTTTCAGTTGGCTTTGATCCAACACCGTCATCAGGGTTTGGCCGCCCTCGCCGCATGTATAGTTTTCAATATGTGTCGAGTTTGCCGTTTCTGTAGCAATAGTTGTTTTACAGGGTGGGGTCGCTAGCCCCACGCCAAACCCTCCTCCTTTTTCACCCTTGGGACCGGCAGATGGCGGAGTTTCATTTATTTAGCAGAATTATATTTATTCTGTTCTATTCAATTACATTTAACCATTGTAATTATTTGTGAATAGCTTTTCCAAGTTTTGAATTAAAGCATTTGTTTTAGACGAAGAGAAGTTTCTTCATTGAATATAGTAACATACTTAGATCGACTTAGCGATTGTCAACTTCTAGATGATCCTCTTATCAACTGGCAACATTCTGAATGATCGTATTATCAACTAGATCTAGCTACTTCTATACGATCATCTTATTAAAGACGATTTCAAGATCCTCGGCAATTACGATCATTGATTGTGCTTCAACGTGACATCTTGACATCAAGTTTGATTGTAACATCTAGCACTATTGATGATCGTAACATACATATATATATATAACTACGACCCAGGGTTTCGCTTTTGTGTGTGTGTGTGTGTTTTGACCCAAAGTAAATAATTTTATGCTGAAAAGAGGATTGGTAATAAATTACATAAGTGCCCACTATAATAAATAAATGTTATTAACTAGTTGCATGACTTTATGGTAAAACGTCTATTATATCCCCTGCAGGTGGTACTCAAGGATAAGCCTCACATGCACCAATGTTCGAATCCACTGTGATAAATAGTTCAACTAGTACAGCCCCTGACGACACAAAATTAACTCACAAGATGTCATCATCCTTCACTGATGGCACTGCACCACCACTGACGGCAGCTACTGACAGACAGGATCCAGCTGCATTGCTCTCATCCACCACCACTGACAAGACATTAATGCCTTTCAGATCGGTTCTAGTCACAAAACTACCTCCTTCAATATCAGACACAAAACCGCCATATCCATCTCTTTCAGACTAAATGAAATCAACATCGTCAGTAATTTTAAACACACACTTGTGTTTCTATCTACATCTATATTAAACGAAGTACAACGAACAGCAAGTTCTCATTCTGAGACAGTCAAATTGCCTTCGACAGTTATTACAGACACAGTAACAAAATCAAAACACAATTCAGTTGCAGTAACATCGCCATCGACATTCTTTACAGACACAATAACATGGACATCAAAATCAAATTCAGTTGCAGTAAAATTGTCCCAGACACTCATTACAGACACAATAACATGGACACCAAAATCTAATTCCAATGCACTAAAATTGCCCCCGGCACTCATTACAGACACAATAGCATTGACACAGAAATCAAATTCCGATGCAGTAAAATGGCCATCGACAGTTATTACAGGAAGTAAATTTGACACCAAAATCAAGTTCAGATGCAGTAAAATCGCCCTCGAAACTCATTACTGACACCATAACATTGGCTCCGAAATCAAATTCAAATGCAGTAAAATCGCCATCGACCCTCATTACAGACACAAAAACATTGACACCAAAATCTAATTAATTTTACCATGCGCTCCTATCACTATAGACTATCACCATCAAGTACCGAAGGAAACTCCGAGAGTGCCATCGCCCTCAACTACGAAGACGGTAAAATCGCCCGTACCATTAATGTCAAACGCAGCAAGTTTGCTGTTAACATCAATGTTGGTTAAAATAAAATAATTATCATTTCTGTTGAGAAAGAGATTCTCTTGACTTTTTGATAATTAAAGAAAGTAAAATAAGGTTGTTTTTTTTTCCTAGTCATATAATAACGGGACTACTTTATTGTTATCAACTTTTGAATGTTAAGTTTATTCCTAGTTACTTTATTGTTATCAACATTGTTGTGTGTTGTTACGAGTCCGACTGTGGGCCTAGAATGTAAAAATCTTTCACCTATAATGTAAAAACTTTTCCGTAATAAATGTGTAGTATTGATACGAATAGCGTTTCTTATTTCAATTATCATATAATTTAATAACTGTGACATTAAAAAAAAATTTAAAAATTCCAAAAATAGAATCAACTCACAGTCATTCGCTTTAGAATGAATCTAGATAACTAAATCTAGCTACTTGTATTGGTTAAACATAAAAAGAAATGTATAATTTTCTGGGAAAGATTCATTGGGGTGTGGGGAGGGGTGTGATAATATTACAAGCAGCCGCACCAGGCGACACCAAACGTAGCGACATTTCTGCGTCCTGGGACTAACTAGCAGCCTTTTCTATTAGCTCTATAGGCTGTCTCTAGTTTAAAACCACGGTAGCACATAGACCATTGTGACGATATGATGTTCTGTGGATACTGAATTAACATAATGTAAAGTTTTCCTTATTGTTTTGATCGACTCCATACTTGTTATTATTACAAAGCTGATATCAACTCTGTCTGTCTGGTAAAAAGTGTGTACATGTTATTTCTCCCACACCCATTTACGGATCAAGTTAAAACTTCACACAGTTATTCATTGTCATAAACAAGACATGAATCAATTTAACAAAAGTACTACTACTGGTAATAATCATTTTGTTTAATAGCAACAAGGGAAACTAATACTCCAGTATTCACAGTTATGGCTACATTTGTTGGGTTTAGTCATCTTAAATAATTGTTAGCGCTATTTCTCCCTCACGCATTCTCCAATCAAGTTAATATTTTAAACAATTAATTGCTGTACCTAACAAACATAAATCAATAAAAAAATATACAAAATAAGTCAATGGATTTTTGGTAATTAATATTATTTTGGTTGAAATCGAATAAGGGAAATAATTTATTCATTATCGGTAGATATAGGTTTAAGGATGAGTTCTTCCCCTTTAGATAAACTTTGATTTTTTTAAAATGATTTTTTTATATTTTGCTTCTTGTTTCATTAGGTTTGTTTAATGTGTCTAATGATTAAACTTTATAGCTCAACTATGTTTACATTCAGAAGACTTTATATTTATTCAGACCCGTTTGTTTTAATGGTAGTAACCAAATAGATGACTTGGCGGATATATGTTTCAGTTTGTATATAGTTAACCAGCACAATTTCTGGTATTTGAATAGAAACGTATCCAGTCTTTGATTTTAGAAGTACCGGAATTGAAAACCCACATATAATACACTGCAAGTGCTAATCGAGGACTGAAGTGGCTGAAAGAAACACATTTTAAGTGTACTCATATGTGGTACTGTTTGGTTACTGTCACCGTAAAATGCCCACTGAAAAACACGGATCTAAGTGCCACCAGACGTGGGCTAACTAGTCTCGACTCATCTCCTTCATACTTGCAGATGTAGAGAATTAAAAAATATTCTACGACTTTGTTTGAGAAACCATATCTAAGTTTAGCTAAAGCTAGAAGCCTACCTCACTATATATATATATATATATATATATATATATATATATATATATATATTATCAGGAGCTAAGTAATTCTTTGCTTTTAACGAGGTCCGATTTACTCCAAATCACACACATCTACTCAAAACGAAAATACATACTTCAACTGAGATGCCTAGACATATCTTCTATTAAATGGTAAAACATTATGAAGAATAAAAGAGGATCGTAAGAAAGGTTTTGACGTTGAAATACGAAATACACTCTTGAACTAAACTTAAATCCTGCGATACATTTTAATGTTTTAAGGCCTAGAACAAACAAGCAAAATAAAAAAACACTTTAAACACTTGTATTAAGTGTATTAATTAGTTTGAATCAATCATGTAATTGAATTTGTAATAGATCAGGACTAACAATAATAAATTTGAGCGATTTGAAATTAAATATTTTTGTTTTACCGATTTTTTGTTTCTCAGTGCATTTTTATGCTTTTAGCTTTCTCAATAAGCTATGATCCTATCACTTATCTGGACCTAGTTAAAAAATTATGGGGGAGAAAGAATGGGGTATTTAGATGGTCGCTTTTAAAAATGTATTGGGTGTTGGAGACCAGAGACGCCCCTGGACCTTAGTGCTGCTATTCTATGCTACAGTGTCGTGTGTAGGTATTATTTATTTCATAACAAAAGCTTAAAATTCCATTTATGTATCATTAGAGATACATCTGTGTGACTAGTGTAATAACTGGTTCAATTTAATAAAAACATCTTAGATCCAAATTTTCATTCACCAACTGTGAACATGGTACCAGAGGGTTTGTTCTGAAAAAAACAACAACAACACATTGGAATGTTTTTAAATAAAAAAAAGTTTATATCTATACTATATGCATTATTACATTGCCTATAAGTAATTTAAGTTTAAACCAAATAATTATTAAATTCTACCTTTATTCGGGTACCATCGAGTGGACATTGAATATCGGTTTTTATGCTACAACATGCACTGTACGCTTGTCTAATCTCTTTTGTGGACAAGTTAGGGAATGAGGGGGGGGGGGGGATGGGAGAAGGCTTCCGAACTGCCTTAAGACATTCGAACTAGACCCCCCCCCCCTTTTGATAGGTAACTAATAAGTTTTGCCACTCAGACACACATGCAAGAATAGTTAAACCAGAAAAAAAAAATAAGTTCAAGTGGCTTAGACAAGTTACACATGAAAAAGAAACTATGTTATCTGAACAAGCAAAAATACAAAATGTAAAAAATATACACTTAAAAACAAGGTTACAAAGACAGTTTACGTGGAAACATCAACTCAAAATCGGCCCCCGTGGTACTCCCAAGCAGGTAAAAAGACAGGTTTCAATACTTCAGAAAGAATATCAAAAGGAAATTCTATCAAAGAAAAATGACAGACAAGAATGGAAAAAGAAAGTTGACAGATCTTGTGTGGTGCCCCATCGGTCCAGCAAACCAAGGGATAGGTGAATGTGAATATTAGGAAAAAACAATTTGTAGTAATAGTGTCTCTTTAATAATATCCACGAATATTATCAATAAAAAATCGAATTGAATAAACCTTTGGAGTTGTTCATTTCGTTAGTTTTAGTTTTGCCTCAATTTTTTTTAACATATTATGTACAAAATGTTCAGGTTTTTTTTTTTAATTTAATAAATTGTTTTTTTCTGTAAATTGTCAAGTAAGAGTCTTACCGTATAAATTTTGCGCTCATTCAACTAGCACAGTTAAAACTTATATGTTTATTAATTTCACACAAATTATAGTTCTACTAATAGTAATAGCCAATGCCACTTACAACTAATGTAACTGATGCAAAGTAAAAACAGAACATCAAATGTCAGTTTCCGTATTCATTTCACAAATGAAAAAAAAAAATGTTTTTAAAGGGACGCAATACCCCTTCTACAGTGTTATGCTAGAGGTCGGCCCAGTTATATTTATTAGTTTGAATGTATTTGTATTATGTCAAATGCTAAACTCAGCTGTTAAAAGAGGGTAGACTAAGATAATAACACAATTTACCTTGATACGGGGCTAAAAACGTTATTTGGCAGCGCCCTTACATTGGTATTAGCGCAGATGACCTTGGCTAGAGTGACATTACGCAATGACTTGAGTTGAGCTGTGATAGAAGTTAAAACGTTGAAGTTGTCGATTGTCTTCAAAGATGTAAAAAAATAAGGTTTGATGTCATATCCATGGAGCCCCATGCTCCTGTACTACATGTAGAGCATTGGTATAGGCCTTGAACTACCAACTGCAACACGAACTCGTGCAAGAAACATAAAAACAGTGATAAAAACAGTGATAAAAACAGGGATGTAGATGATTTATGAATTACCATCAAATTGTCTTGGAGAGAAATGAGTTTGTCAGGACGCAAACAGCAAGTTTTGTATAGAAATGGACCACAATAAACTACATTTAAAGTGACACTCCAATACTCGGCCACCTTCCCTTACAATATAATCTCACCAGAATCGGCCCTAGCAATGCGCGGGGCCCTGGACCAGCTGGGCCAACATAAGGTGCGGGGTCTTAGGTGGTTGCACGACTCACCACCACCTAAGGCTGCCCCTGATCTTGCAAAGGTTCAGAGCTATATAGACTGAACTAGGGCTAAAATGTTATCAATCTCTAGTTTTTCAACTATTTGGATGAGAAATATAACATTTGTATATTCCTATAGGAAATAAAAAAGTATCTACGGGATTTAAATGTCTAGATCCAATTCTACCCTCTTCATAATTTTTTTTTTCAAAATGACTCATTAAAAAAGGTTAACCCTTGATCTTTGCAGTGTTTGACTCGCGCAGGCGACAGCGAATGTGTGAACGTTACTCTATAAGACTAAACTTCAGATCTAGACTATTAGAAGCGATGTTACAATGTCAGCCATACTATTTCACAATCTTAAAGAAATAAAATGTATAGCCTCTTCTTTTTGATGTACGAATCGGGAATATAGGAATAGTTTTAGCATATAGATTTTTAAAACAGAACATCTCAGGTTTCCTTTCGATGAAGAGCTAGTTCACACATTCAATAAAGACCATTTTAGATCGCATATTAAAATGAGCGAATACATATTGCGTGGTTGGCCAGTCTATTTCTATATCTACAGTGCGAGAAGACATTTTTGATAAATAACACATAATGAGAATATAAGTAAAACAAAATGCTTACCATCCGAGAATGCGATAGTTGAATCATCGGTATCAAAGAAAAACCTGTCCCCATACTTGAGATTGTAGAACTGGGTGCCCAGAATGCAGCTCAGTGTTGGGCCAACCATGGCCCCTCTCAATGGACGTTCATGCACTAGCCCAGTGAACAGATCTATATCGTCAACTGACCTATTCGTTAAAAACATGACTTATGTACAGCCTGACTTAAACGTAGAGAACAAGTGTTATAAGACAGTCTGACCTATACATAAAGATCATGACTTATATACAGCCTGAAAAATAGCTCAAAGTTATTGTAAATGAATGCACACAAATATTTTATTATAAATAATCTACATTTTATTGGATAGGCGACATAGTTACGAGCATAGCTAACCCATTGTCACGTAATTATCTTATATTATCTTATAAATGCAGACGTTACTTTAAAAAAAGATGATTACGTCCTATATATATATATACAAAATTATCTTCATGGCCCAACATGCGGGGCACCACGCACGCACGCCGACACTCTAGCCCGCGATAAAAAAGTCTGCCCCTTCTTTTTTTCCTGGTACAGTTCCCTGAAGGAAGTTCTTAGCGATCCCTGATGACCTCAGAAAGCAGCCTAGGCTTACCCTAATAAGTAAAATCGCTTTAGACTGATCAAAGACAATATGCACACATTTTTTTTTGGGGGGGGGGGGGGGCAGAAAACAAAAATTGGAGAGTTGATTTCCATGATACAGAAAATTTGGAGGACGTAACTATAACGGTGACAGAAAGCGAGGCTCAGAAGAAAAAGAGGAGGGGGGGGGGAGAACAAGTAAACTTCTCACTAAATAACTGCGTATGCTACTCCGCATATGCTACTCCGCGGGTCGGCTCGCAAAATAGATTTCGAGTCATTTCTCATATGCCAGAGAAGCTAAATTGAGTAACGCTTCTATATACCAGGGGAAGATAATAAGTCGGATTAGTGAGTTGATCGAAAGAAGTTCTACTTTTGTTATTGTACTATCAAAATAAAAATGATATTGTATGTCTTTATTGATTTTGTTCAATATCTCCGTGATTTTAATGTGAGAATTTTCATGTTTTATTATATAAAGAGGATTTCATACTTAAATAAGTATCTAGTCATTTATGTAATAAACTGTAATTGAACCATAATCCCTTCATAACAGAGGACAAGTCATGTTACAGAATGTTTGCACTCTCCATACAGATCAATGGATAGACGAGCACTTGAAAAGGTAATTAGGCCTAAATATATTTTTAAAAATTGAGAAAGACTTTCAATAATCAGACAGAAAAAAATGTAAGGTATACATCGATCACATACTTGTAAACTCTTGCCAGTTGAGCAGCAAAAGGTCCGAGAGCCTCGGTGTCGTCAAAGTTTACAATTGGACGAAGACCACACACTTTTCTGTAATCTCTGTATGGAGGAATTCCGTGGTCCCTGCCTCTTTGGAGGTTCAAAGAGACCAGGTCAAGGCCGCTACCCTTTGGTGCGGCAGGAGGCTCAAACAAATGGTTGGTGATCTCCTCAACTGAGTTTTGAAAAAAAAATTAATTTAAAATGAAGGGAGATCCTTAGAGTTGAAATCGAAATATTTTGAGTTCGTTTGTTTGTCAAATACCCTAAATGTCTAGTTGTGCTCTAGCAGTATTTGGGTTTAAATGGAGGTATTAGGTCAAGTGGCCATTCAACCATTTTACTCCAGCTTTTATCTATTTAGATGCGCGGTGGCTGAGCGGTAAAGCGCTTTGCTTTCAAACCGGGGTCTTGGGTTCGAACCTTGGTGAAGAATTAATCACAGTTAACCTTATGACTCACTGTGATCGGTCTTAGCCTCTCGTCCAGCCCACACGCCTGGGGGTAATAAGGAGCACAATGGCTATAGGTCCCAAGATAACCTTCTGAACATTGTCGAAAAAAAGCAAGGTAGGAATGTACGACAATATCACGTGACTTTTCTGCAGGGAACAGTACCAGGCTAAGGAAGGAGAGGCAGAAAAGGGAAGCGACAAGAAGACAAGTTCAAGAAATGCATTGACCATTCAAAGAAGCATTCTCTGATCTTTGAAACAGAGAGCGGTAGATAAACAGATCCTGTACAGCGCCGCAACGGTCCAATAGATTTACTGACTGAACAGAAAAGTTCATACTTAGGGCTCTGTTGTTGTTGGTTTTTTTTTGTTTGTTTTTTGTTAGCATAGTTATTATTTTCAGCGCAAATTATACGCCTACATATTTGACTTCGTAGCCTATGGATTTCAGGAATGGATTCTTCACAAAGATCCTCACACATCGTATAACTTGAATAAAATTATACGGATAAGTTAAGTAACATTCAAAAGTCTAAGAGATAAGTATAGTTACCAAAGTTTCTGTCTACACTCTCTGACATTACTCTGCTAACTCCAGCTATTCCGGCTATCAGGTCGTCAAGGTTTTCCAGTACCTCCGCTGGCCTAAACACAAATCCAGTTTTCAATCAGATTCTTAATTTTTTTTAAACTGTTTTTTTTTTTTTTTTTTGTTTTTGTTAAATAATAATTAAAATGGGTTATAATTCAATTGCAGATTTATAATTGGTATTAATTGAAAGTTTATTTAAACATTTGACTATTGTTTTAATTATAGTTTTAAATAAATGCTTAATAAGCTTACAATAAGATTTTTAAAAACATGTTTTAATAAAGTACTTTGTGTAATATATTATGTTAACTAAAATAATAGAAAACAAGATTGCTAATAGAGTTTGTATTACGACAAACTCAGAGGTGGCCCTCATCGGATACGCCAATGGGCAATGAATATTCAAGCCACAAATTTTATTATTTGTTTTAATTTGTTCGTGTCCTCTACTTTGTTATTGTCTAAGGTAATAGAATTTCAAAGTATCTTTTGGCGTTACTTTTAACTTTAAAAACAAACTGAATAATCTGAGTCTTTTGTAATATATCAGAAGGTCGATTTCAGATAATCTTTTAGTATTGTTTTAAATTTAAAAAATGAACAGCTAATTGTCGATAGTGAGATTTGTGCTTTTGTACATTTATTTATTTGTTTCTTAAAAGGAGAAATCAGCTTTTAAATATTTTTTATAGTTTTTTTTTTAAAATCTGATTGTGACAGGTGACATACAGAAAGATAAAGCTAATAGAGGCCTTATTACATCATACTTGGGCTTATGAAAAGAAAAAAAAAAGATTATTTAAAGCTTTCTTCTTTTTTTTTAGGGGGGGGGGGGGGTTCAACATAGTTCTCAGCACAAGCTATTTTACATTTTGGGAAAAAAGTTCTTTTTCGTGCTGCTTTTACCAACAGAAAATTCCACTGCCCTCCTTGAGTTTTGAACTCATTCATGACAAGGTTCGATCACTGCACTATTGTATTTTGGAAAGTAGCTTAACTTAGACTCCTAAATTGTAGACTTTTAATAACTTATAGGTATTTTTATTGTTTGAACCAAAACTACCTAAAGTTGGCCTAAACTAAATCAGTGAACTCGTCAACACGTAAACGTGTAAGCAAAGATTAAGAATCGATCAATGAAATGTCTAGACTAGTAGAAGTAGAATTCTAGATCTAGATTTTTAGAATGTCTTGATCTTGATCTATATATTGATCTTGTCCTAGATTTAGATATAAGATTCCAGCTCCCATCACCTCATCGTGGCACCTCCATTGAAACGCCCCGCCTATGGAAGTGGAAAGGTTAAGAAAGAGAGCTAACACAGCCTTCGTCTGAGATCATGGGGAGCGAATTCCAAACCTTTTGTCAATGCACTGAAAGCCTGCAACCGTGACCTTGCATGGAGAAACGTAGCCCAGTTAGAAGCATTGAGTCTATGGAGCCAATGGCTTTCTGAGTGATCAAAACGACATTTTAAGACATGAAATTAAATTGAATCTTAAAGTTCATTTAACAGACTCGAGGAAAAAATAAGCAGGTTAATATTTTATCACACCAGGATTCTCTCTTTGCGATCATTCCATTTTTTTGTCAATGAAAAATAAACACTTTAGTGGAAAAGGGGCGATAAAATGAAACCTAAGAACTGCTGGTCGCCTGGCTAGAAATGATAAAGTTTTCTTGTTTGCCCCATTAAAAAAAACAGAAAGTCTTCTTAGTGTTCACACACATTTCAGTTTTTACTAGTCAAAAGTTTTAGTTTCGAATTTTTTCTATCCTCTGTGACATGAATTAGATTCCCCCCTCCCCCCCCCCAGCTCAACGACGCTCCTAGTCTGCCTTGCGAGAAATCCGCCCCTAAGGGAAACCACATGCTCTTGATTTGAAAGTTGCCTTAAGTTCATTGTGAGCTACAGCGTGGGGTTTTAATCCTGGCCATTTTGCAAAAGCTGATTAAATCTTTCAAGCCCTGACTCACCTGGAGCTTGATGATGATGGTCAATAATGTTAAACTGACCTGTTGAAAAGTTTTCTGAGTAAAACTTTCCTGCTACCAATAGGAAGTACGTCGGGGATGAGAGAGTGCCCAAATCTCATGGCTGCCGTGGCGAACTCGTTGAGAATCCTGGGGTCGACCTCAGGGATAAGCGTGGTGCGTCCAGTCTTAGATGTCAGCTGAAGTTTGGTGGCCTCTGTACCTAAGATGATGGGCAGCCATTCGTTGTAGGTTATAACTTGCTGTAAGGCTGAAGACATAGCAATGCGGTTATTAAAGGTTGATATTTAAACTACGACTACAGAGATGTGGTCAATTGTTAGGGTACAAATCGTATAAGAAAGTTAGTAGGTGACGTCCTTATTAAAAAACGTCTAAGGGATAGTGTCAATTCTGGAATTTTATTTTAAAATACATTTGGGATTTTTTATTAAATGGAGGTAAATCCATGAGCTTTCAGACAAGCCAAAATGAAAAGTACAAAATTATTGCTCTTTAGTAAATTTTATATCGAATTTTACATATTAATGCGATACCTTTCATGAAAAAAAAAATAACTTCACGAATCTAAAATGTTTTTGCACTTTTAGAATTATAAATTGTAAGATTTTTTAACAATCCATTCTCTTTAAAAATTTAATTCATGCTATTATCAAAGTTAAAAAGTAATCTTATGGGACAGATGCTGTAAAGCTGAAGGTAAACGAGGGTGTTATGTGGCCAGCACAAAGACCAAACGCCTCTACTTTCCTAACTTATGACAAGTATGTCTTTTCCAGGACTCAAACTCGGGACTCCTCGGTTCCAAAAACAAACGCTTCACCACCCACCCACCACGCCCTACAGTGAAGTCTGCTATCATTGTTTTTACCTCCAATTATCTTTCTGGTCAGTTGAAATATTTCTTCGTTAGAGTCAGCAGGTCTGACTGATCTCAGATCCTTGGCAAGAGAATTGTGTGCCCTAAGCCAAATAGTGTGCATGGCGCCCAAGCCTGGCTGTACATTCACACGATGATCCCCTGATTTAAAAAGAAAAATTTTTCATTTTGATAAACTTCCAAAAGCATTGTACCGGACAGTTAAGTCAAATATAGTTATTTTTTTTATGAATAGTTCTTATAATAATGTATTGTATTAGACAAAAGTGTAGGATAATGAAAACATCATAGATTTTTAAAATTTACCTAATGATTTTATATTTGTCTTATGATTTTATATTTATAGATTGATTTTTATATTTATGAAATATCGATTTTTATATTATTTCGGCATTGATTTTATATAATATATATATAGATCTAGGTCCTTAATTATTATATTTATCGATCATTGATTTCTACATTTATCTATCATCGATTTTTAGCCCCTTTAGCTTGAAGTTTTGCAGTAAAAGTGATTTGTTTTTAGATATTCCTAGATATTGACGTCATTTTTATGCGAATTTTGTTTAAAGAGCCACGAATATTTACAAATCCTGGCTATAAATTGTTTTTTTTTAAAGTACCTAGTTACCGAGTCTTGTTCGATTGAATCATTAGTCATGGAAAGTTTTGTCAACATTTTTGTAATGCTGAGTATAAATGAGCTACCAATACGAAACATAGCTTGTATTTTCCGTTAGTTCAAAATAACATTGTACAAGGCAACTTGAATAGAAAATCTTTTAAGTGCTCCTACAGTCTACAAAATTGTTGCTCTAGTCGAGTCGTTTCGATGGCAGCTTTTGCCTAAATCATTTGGCCTATAATAGGCTTAGAAGAAGGTCTTTGCAGTGTAACTTCTCAAATGATTACGTTTAGACGTTTACATGTAAGGCACAATTTAAGAAGAACTTTCTTTATGCTTTGTATTCATTATGACTTTTGCTTTGCTCACCTGACAGGAAGCAGTAGTCGTTAGTCCCAGGTCTCAGAATACAAGAAGCAGACACATCCTCTGGTAGAAAAAAGCCTTTCTTAGTTTTCAATAAGATTCCTGAGGACAAAACATTGAACATTGTATTGTATAAGTGCAAAACGTTAGAACTCTTAAAGAGTCGTCTATTAATAGCATTCCTTCTGGAGTCTAAACATTACAATATGTAGTGAATGATGTGTTTGGGAGTGACCCCACTTCTATAAGTATTTCCTCATTTAACTGGAAAGTTCCATAAACTTGAAGCTTTTAAGAAGCTCGCTAATTAGGTTCTGCTTAAGTTATATAAAAACCTGTAGCCCAGAGCGAGACGGGTCTCCATAAACTAAAAATTGAACAAACCTTATGCATACTAAACATAAAAAAGAGCTACAATGAGATTAATTCATACGTACTCTTTCCTCTTAAAACTTCTATTTCGAAGATTTCAATAAATGTAAAATATTATTTTGAAATAAAAATGATTTCTTTAAAAGTATAATATACTGATATTTTATTAAATGCAGTGGGTGCCCTCGCACTGCGGCGTGGCGGGTAACAAGGCGGCTGATGCTCTATTACGAGAAGGAGCGCTGGCCGTGCTCATTTTCGAATCCCCAAGTACGTTTAAACAAGCTACGACATTAATTCGAGAGTGGGTACATGACAAGTGGTTGAAATCCTGGGATGGCTCCAACAAAGCCCGTGGAGTCTGGCAGCATATATGTCGCCGGACCCCGACGATCCATGGTGAAGGCTAAAAAGCTCGGAACAATCTATCATTGCGCAAAATAGAACGGGGCACTGCCCTGTTGGTGCTTACTTTGCCCAGTTCCGGTCAAATTTTGATGTCCGTTGCAGGCACTGTGGAGAGTCGGTGGAAACAGTGACGCATCTCTTGCAAGTTTGACTGCAGAGTCACTTGACCTGTATGGGAGCTTAAAGGCACTACGCCTAACAGCAGAGTTTCTCGCCAAGGCTCTACGGGAGGACTGATCCTTCCAGCCTTGCCACCAATTGGAGTTCATCTCATATATTTTTTTAAAGGAAAGAGAGAAGCGCCTCTATTAACATCCTGCCCAGGGCTTGCGCATACTTCAATCCAGTAATGATAAAAATATTCATTTAGAAACCATTTTGAAAAGTTCAAGAGGTAGGGACAGGTGCATGAGTTAACTCATTATCTCCCTGGAATGAGCTTAAGACAAGAAACTCTCTGGACAACGCAATGACAACGCAAGAAGAAAAAACACCATTCATACGATGCTACAATGTTTTTGGTTGATTTCAATTCTTTATAATAACACGCCTCTTAACAACATATTCCCTATCAAAATATGTATGAATTGCAAATGCTACAAAGTTATTGTTCTTGGTGCCAAGATGCATAGGTGTGAACATTTACTACTGACCAATATTTATTTCATTTATATTTGAGAAGGTCGCTTTTCTTTGTTCTCACAGATGTGAAATGTATCAGTCAAGGAAAGAAAGTTACTTCAATACTATTCATCTGTTACCTGTGCCGTCTCTTAATCTTGTCGCTAGTTCTTCTGTTGAGCCATAGATGTGAGAGCCGTCAACAAAAGATGTCAGAGAGTTGACTTGTTCTCTGGGGTTTAACAAACCTTAGGAAATAAACGAATAACATGTAGAAAGTGGCTACGCATTCAGCTGTCGATGTCTGTGATCGAGTATTATTTACAAAACTGTTTAGTTAGGATGTTAGGCCTATTAAATATTGTAGTCGACCTTTTATAACTTGAATGTGCTAGCCAAATACCTCCTGCTCAACTTTCAAATAAAAGGTACTCAGTTTTACCTGCCCTATCAACCTTGAGGGTTTACATTGTATTCCCTACTTACATCCATCTGGATCAGTGGCTCCAACAGACCGAACAAATTCCATGCAGCTGCCTGCGAAGTTGACCTCATGACATGGTAACAGGATTGGGAAGCAGTTGCTAGGCAAAACGAAACAGTTTGACACATTTGTTTGTGGTAATCGTGTTTAAAATATTGTTCTATTCATTCAATCATGCAATCAAGTTGTTCTATTCATTCAATCATACAATCAAGTTGTTCTATTCATTCAATCATGCAATCAAGTTGTTCTATTCATTTAATCATGCAATCAAGTTGTTCTATTCATTCAATCATACAATCACGTGGTTCTATTCATTCAACCATACAATCAAGTTGTTCTATTCATTCAATCAGGGAATCATGCTGTTTTATTGATTCAATCAGGGAATCATGTTCTATTCATTCAATCAGGCAATCATGTTCTATTAATTCAATCAGGCAATCATGTTCTATTCATTCAATCAGGCAATTGTGTTCTATTCATTCAATCAGGCAATCATGTTATATTCATTCAATCATGCATCAAGTTGTTCTATTCATTCAATCAGGAAATAATGCTGTTCTATTGATTAAATCAGGGAATCATGTTCTATTCATTCAATCAGTCAATCATGTTATTCTATTCATTCAATCAGGCAATCATGTTATTCTATTCATTCAATCAGGCAATCATGTTATTCTATTCATTCAATCAGGCAATCATGTTATTCTATTCATTCAATCAGGCAATCATGCTTTTCTATTTATTCAATCAGGCAATCATGTTGCTCTATTCATTCAATCCGGCAATCTTGTAATCTTTCACATTTGTTAGCTCTTCACATCTATTTCGACTGAATTATTGTGCCATTCTGGTTCGAACTAAAACTACTCACGGGTTGGTCTCACCAGTAGGTAGAGTCCCATTGGGTCCACAACATTTGACTGCTCCATTGGCATCTGACAAACATCAAAATTACGTGAGCATCAAAGTCATTCTTTTTGGCGTCAGTGTTTGTAAGAGAGACCAATTTATTATGTATATTTTTTTTCCATCACATAATTTCTTTCCCAAATGAGTGCTATTACAAATGTACCTATTACCTTTGGTATTAGACTGAACGTAGAAGCGTGCTATAGGTAGGTGTGTAAGGGGGAGCCTTGGGGAGGGTAGAGAAAGGGAGGGCTTGTCATGATAATATCAATTAGAAAATAAATTTGAGCCTGTGTGATTGTTCTAATTGAGTATTTACAGCATGTCATTTTATGTACCAACTTGTTACAACTGGAAACTCTGTGACGTCATGGTCCAGCCACTGACCCCACTGCATAACCATGATTGTCCTTGCTGCAGGGTCTGAAGTCGATGGGTGGACGTAGCTGCTGATGGTTCTTGGGTTGGGCAGTGGGTAGCCGTCTTTTCCACGTGTTCTTGGAGATCCAACATCTTAAGGTAAAAAGAAAGTTTTTCAAGTCCCAAGCATTTAAAAAATGAAACTCTGAAGAACAACGCTGAACACTTTATACCATAAGCCTGTAGTAGAAACTTGTTATACCTTAGTGGCCGAAAATTGTACGCCTTTGTATGTCTATTTGTTTTAAGAAATATTAAACAACAATCATCAATGAAAGCAGGACTGCAGTTGGTGGGGGGATCGCACAGAACTCAAAAGACTTTTATAGAGAAAAAAATTGATCCAAAATTAAATATATCAGAACCCTGAGAACCCTAAGGCTCTATGTCTACTAGCCTAGCTCTAAGTCTCTACTAGAATTCAATGCTAATTCATGAATGTTTAGATCTACTTGTTAGGACTACAAATGTTAAAAGACCAGAGTGTTTCTTCCTTATCTCCTCATGAACGTATTTGTTGATTTAGATCTAGATACAAGAAGGTTTATAATTCGTGGCGTATTTTTCGGTCTTATTTTGTTTTTCTATTTCATTTGGGGGGGCCACCCTATTCACTTCGCCTAGGGCCTCCAATTACATAGGGCCGGCCCTGCTTAAAGGATCCTATAGTTGTACCACTACCAATGTGGCTTATTTACTAGGCATTACGAACGGATGATGTTTATCTTAAATGCAGTTTACATTTTGTAGAGATGTAGTTGGATACTGTGATGTACTAAGATGTAATGACTACTTAAAATAATAAGTTAATTCGGTAGAGGGGCGAGAACTATTCGAAATAGTGAGTATGTGTGTGTGGGGAGGGGACTAAAACAAATTATCCGAAATGTTGGACTCAAATTACTTGAGTTCTATTTGTAAATAGCATATTTATAACAGTAAGAAAAGTTAATATTAAATATGAAAAGGGATTTTTTAGTTAGTATCAGTGTTTCTAACTAGTGTTTCTTTATTGTAGAGATAGAAAATCAGAGTACTGTTGGTTGGTATACCAAATATCACAATAGTAAAATTGAGTAATTAAGTTTTATTCATTGATGGAAAAAAATTTAATTCAATTCAAAACATGTTAACAAAACCCTAACCCTAACCCTAATCCAAAATGTCAAGATGTTCCACTGCTGACACAGACTGTGCATATTAATTTTTAAAAAATTTCGAAAAAGTGTATTGTTTTTGTCTATTCTTCTATTGCTGTATGTGTGGGGGGGGGGGGAGTCGCGGCAAAGTGGGGGATTGTAAAAAGGGGTCGCCGAGCATAAAAAGTTTAGAGCCGCTGAATTACAGGATACCTTGGTTGATTGATTTGCTGAAAACTACTAACTACTTACTGTCGTCGTAAGCTGGAGGCAAGATTCTAGCCACAGGGGTAAAGGACGTCCCCCAGTTCTTAGGATGGTTGCAGCTTCCGTCTTCAGTTCGATACTTACTGAAAGTAACATCGTTACACAGCTGTAGAGACATGGGGACACACAGAATGTTTCGTCATTAGTGACTTATTGTAGATTTTGCTTATGTGTGTAAGGAAGTTTGGGTGTGTGCATTTGCATGTGAATGTGTGTGTCTGTGTAAGTGTTACCAAATTAAAAAATAGTAATAATAAATGTGTTTTTAAAAAATGAGTTTATTGTTTTAAAGACATGTATGCAAAGATTACACGCATAAAATAAAATAAAGTTTTGATGGATCTTGTTAAAACACACTAACTTTGAGTAATGATTACATCGCTCACATAAACTCACTCTGTCTATCTGACTGTTTGTCTGTTTATCTGGTATAAAGTTTGTACATGTTATTTCTCCCACACCCATTCTCGGATGAAGTTAAAACTTTGCACTATTTATTCATTGGTATTGACAAAACATAAATCAATTTAAAAAAAAATAAATAATTAGTCAGTTAATTACTGGTAATTAATTATTTTGTTCGATAACCAACAAGGGAAATTAAGTTTTCAGTATTCACATATATGGCCAAATATGTAGGGTTTGGTCCCCTTAGATAATTGTATTCGTTATTTCTCCCAAACTCATCCTCAGATCAAGTTGAAACTTTCCACAATTATTTATTTTACTGAACAAGACATAAACCAATTTTAAAAATTAACTAATTGGTCAATAATTCTTTAGATAAATAATTATTTTGTGTAATATTGAATAAGCGACATAACTTCGCTATGATTTAGAGATATAGTTGCAAGTGCGGAGGTAATTTTTTTTTAAAGGATATCTTATATTTTGCTTGTTTAAAATATTGTCGCAGCTCTGCGCCTGTGACCATTTTTGTAGTGCACTGTAGAATATTGTAAAACACTGGGAGATGGACGAACTGTTTGGATGAGAAAGAAGAGAGCGAGAGTTGGCTCCGGCAAGAGGATGACAAGAAGAACATGACGTCGTGAGCTGGGTTCGCTCTGCCTAAAGTTACGAAAGATCTCATCACCAGCAAGATGGGAAATCAATGTGTCGGGTTTGTGAGAGCTGCCTGGTCAGGAGGGTGTCGGAGTGAAGGGCATTCCGAAGGACATTCCAGATGGTCTGGTAAGGCAACCGTTCTCAGGACATTCAGAGAGAAAAGAGAGCTTGTTCTAGTGGTGGAAGAAAAGACCGAAGCTGTCAAACTGAATGTAGTAAATGTGAGAAGATTCAGAAACCAGAACTTTTATCTATGTATGTAGTATTCCCTGTAAATAGATAGCTTTCATCTTGTACAGTTAACATTTCGTTAAGTTTACAACAACGTATTTAGAGGATACGTGAAGAACCTGACAAGCATACACATACATATAATCTCATATAAGGGAATGAACTGCTCAATTACTGTCGTATATCTCAATACTGTACTATTTATTTCCATTTTTATACAGAACTGCCAATTAATTAGCACAAAATAATTAACTCATCGGTTTGATTGAGGTTTTGTCATCGACAATGAATAATTTGGCAAAGTTTCATCTTGACCCGAGAATAGGAATTGGTAGAAAAATTTCCTGCCAAACACAAAAACAGACGAAGTAAGTTGATATAAGCTTGGAACAATGAGGACCTATTCGATAAACGTAATAAGTTTCTATAGAAGTCTATAACATTTTCAACCGTTATCATTTTGAACAACTTCTTTATTCTTCAGAATAAAAATAGTTAAGGTCATCCTTTTTGGCTAGTGGAAAAATAGAATTCTTACTTACGAATTGTATTATTTATAACCTCTATTCTACTTTGAGTGTAAACAAAGGACTTAATTTGTATTGATTTTATTGTGTTGTTATTGCGCAAAGTTGACGAAGGCCTTGTTGCCTTGACATACCTCTTTGAAATTTTGTTCCATCTGTAAGCCCCTACCTTCAACGCTGCCAGTGGACATGGCACCATGCCTTATCGGCGAGTTGTAAAAACCATTAAGCTGAACTTCACAAGTGCCTTTAGAACGAGAAACATTTGTGTGGAAATGGAAAACATAAAGTAGCATTAGAGAAAAAACAAAACAAATGTGAAGAAATGAATCAGTCAGAATCTGGAAGTGTTGATTATACGTTGACGTATATAAATATATATCTTTCTCTAAGTCGCCCAACCCTGCAGGACAAGACGCTCGCACGCCGAAACTCTAACCCTCGATGAAAAAGTCATGGAAAGATATTTTTTTTTATTTATGCAAGTCGGACTAGAGTTACCTCACGTAACTTTTGCGGTGACAGAGAGCGCGGCTTAGATAAAAAAAAGGGGGGGGGGGGAGGAGAACAAGTAATCTTCTCACTAAATAGCTGCGTGTGCTACCCACGGGTCGGCTCGTAATCTTTAATGACCAATAACGATATGCTATTATTGCTATTTATTTTAAATCATGTTTGTAAGTAAAATGTAATTTCTTAGGTGATAAAATCTAGATCTATTTCTCTTTTATGAAAAATGTAAATTTTGCTGTCAACTAGCAGTCAAAGTAGAAGATGCCATCTTTGACCATTTAAATCCATGTATGAGAAACCTATCCCGAGTATCTAGTAACTTTGTAGATACTCTGTTGTTAATAATTGCTTTGCTTGTCACTGCAACTTACAAGCTGCAGAATATTATGAAATTTGATTCGGAAAACATTAAACAGTTTTTAAGATCTAAACGTGATGAATGGACATGCGAAAAGATATACCACAGAATACAAGCGGCTTTCCCCCATAATATGAAAAAACATAAATGGGTAAGCCTAATATTTAATATAATGTTTACCTATTCTAAGACTACTAAGTTTAAAATATGTATTCCTAAATATCGAAAACTCTAGGCCGCTGAAACTCTATTGCCGTGCAACTATGAGCAGATGAATGTGTCAGCAACAGACATTTTAATGATCATGATGATTGTTAATATTAATCGTTGTGAATGAATACATCAAACTTAATGTTTACCATGTGTATTTTTTGGTCCTTTAATTTTCTAATGATTAATTAAAAAAAAAGGCGCGGAACACACGTCTCGTCTACATCCTGATGACGACATTGTTTGCGTTGATTAGCCCAGTCTTAAGTCTACATTGTTAAGTATAAAAACATTTACAACAGAAATTCATGCTGATCTCTCAGCTGGTAAACACACCAACAAAAACATTTAGGAATATGTTTCTCGGAATTTTTGGGCTTCCATAGAAACTAAAGACAGTTAATTTCAAAAGAATCCCAAGTTCAAGGACTTCGTTGGGATGTGAGGACATCTACAACAGAGATCACCAGACAGCCTACTGAGCATGAAGTGTGAACAACTTCTGAACAATGTTGAACTTTAATCGTTGTGAAAACAAGGAAACTTAATGTTTTGTCTTGTGTGTTTTGGCAATGTAATCTTCTGCTGATTAAAAAAAAAAGCTTAAAAAAAAATGAGTACAATGTATGTACTACAAATTTGTTATTGTTCTAATATACCTGTCACGGATGAGTGTGTGTGTGTATGTATAATCTATTTTTACATTTGCGCGAATGACCGGAAGTGTGTTAGTTGTTAGGGAGAGTCCTGCGTGTGATATGCCGAAAAGATTATTAAAGTTTCTGTGTTTAATCGAGTGTTACTTGTTTATTTGTAACCACAGCTGAACCAGGGACACCTATACGTATCGAGACCTAAGGTAGTTTCTAGCGAGTTATCTGTAGATATATAAACATAATAGAGGAACTGTAACAATATCTTTTCGTACCTTCTTGGAAGGAAGTGGAAGATTTATTATCATGCACTGTAACAATAATACAGTCCAAACCATCGTGACATTATTAATGATAGAAAGAACATATTGTCAGATTACAAAAGTTGCATATGTGTGTGTATGCAAGGAACCTAAGTTGCATTGAATCTACTGGCGGATCCGGGGGGGGGGGGCGGTAGGGTCGATCGCCCCCCCCCCCCACTCGGCCGACCCCCCAAAGGAGGGGGGCGGACGAATTTTAGTATAGAATTCACACAATTTGTTTACGAATTTATTACTTATGTTAATAATATATACTAATTATTTATATTTCAACCTATTTTTAGATTATTTCGCCCCCCTTCTAGTATTTTGGCCGATTTGGTAGGGTCGGGAGAGGGCGATGACATCAATCCGCCCCCCCCCCCCACACCATAAACTTTCGAGTGAAGGGGCGGTCCTATTTATTTGTAGAAATCACAGCTTGCTAACAGAATCAAATATCTATATGATTAAAACTTGTTATTGGTATTTTAACCGGTCTTTATATTATGTCGTTCACCTGTTGGCCGATACTGCCCATTCCCATCTAAACCCTTTAAGTGGGGCGGGGGGGGCGGTCCTACTTTTATGGAGAAATCATAGTATGTGAACAAAATTAGTCGAATATCTTAATAATAATATACACAGGTGGAAGTACGATAGATGCAATCACCTTCCCCCCATCGGACAAACCAATACTTTTTCTTTTTGTATTATAGTAAGAAATTACAAAATTTAAAAATCTGTCACTAATATAATTTATATATGTTATAAAGTAAATTCATATATCGAGTCGCCCAAATGCAATCATTAGCAGAAATTATAAAAAGGAGCGAGGATTAATCGTTTTCATTTTACCGCACTTCACCTTTCCAGACAGAGTTTGTGTAATTTCACATAAATTTATCATAACTATTTTAAGAAAGACTGCTTTGGAAAAGTTATAATTCAAACGAAATTTTTCAATATAACAGTCACGGTTGTGATGAGCTCAAAAGCCAGATAATCTTTTCCTAGTCGACTTTTTCCAATCTTTACTCTATCTCATATTTTTCAAGTTAAATAAATTCAGGACTATAACTCACAATTTATGCTTGAACTTTATTGAATATTATTAATCGAATTTTTTTTTTCGGCGGCGATCCTCAAAGCTTAAATCTAAATATGTGGGGTATCTTATCTTTTCAAAGAACAAATCGGTTGTATTTGCAATGTATTAAGGGACTATAAATTCATATTAGAATATTTTTCCACATTATTCAAAAGGTCCTTTATAATAGAATGAATAATGAGCTGTAGGTCAGGAGAATGCGTTACTGCAGTGAAGAATGCCAGAAAACGCTTTTAGCGTCGAGGCTTCGCCCCGAACCCCACTAATAAATAATGAGCTGTAGATGTCAGGAGAATGCGTTTCAGACGTGAAAAGTGTAAGAAATCGCTTTTGGGTGTCGGGGCTTGGCCCCTAACCCCACTGAGAAAGCTTACAGCGCTCTCCCAGACCCCAAAGCTTGCAAGAGAAAGGCCTCAACATGACTGGGTTTTTTTTTTCTGTTTTTTTTTCGCCGAAGATTGAGAAACAGTCTTATTTTATTCTCATATATCGAATATATATAAATATATATATGCTGTAAGCACGTTTATGCATAGGGTTAGGGTTTACTGGGCGTTAGGGTTTGGAAAAAAATCGCCCCCCCCCCCCCCCCCCCCCCACTCCAAAGTTCTCGATCCGCCAGTGATTGAATCTCGAAACAAATGTTCACAACTTGAAGCCGATCTATAAAAATACAATATGATAATTATTAAGTAAAATTTGAAGCATAAAATCTTTTAGATCAGTGCTAGAGGAAAACTAAAACAAGTTGTTGAGATGACGGGCTACCAAATAGTCAACTCTTTTGTTTTATCTTCCAGTATAGAAAATGCAGTAAAAATACGTATAGGAAACTCCCTTGGAACACATAAAAATAAAAGAAAGTTTGGGCTACGAGGCCTTCATCCGTTATAAGCAAACAAAAAGACAAACATTTATTAACAAAATCATCTTTTCTCTGTCTCTCTCTCTTTCTCCCCCACCCTCTCTACCCGCTTATCTCTGTGTGTATCTCACCCTTCTCTCGCCGCCTCTTTCACTTTCCCTCTCTCTACAACATTCTCTCTCTCCCTTCCCTCTTTCCGTCTTTCCTTTTCTCTCCCCTATCTCTCTCTCCTCTTTCTCTCTCTCTCTCTTTTATCTACTTTTATGCCTTTATTGGCTTTTGTTTTTCATTGACTTTTTAGCCTAAACCTACTAAAAAGTGTCAGCTATTTTACCGCTTTTGGAAAACATATGCATAAATATATTTATTTGTAAGTTTCTTTGTTATTGTTTTTTCTGTAATCTTCTCCGAAAAGAACTATCTTCAATAGATAATACCTGTTTTATTCTTGTTGTTGTTATTGTAGTTTTTAAGTGGCTGTAATTTCATTAGAAGAAATACAACTTACCAAGAGAATTATTCGTGAGTACACTTCTATCACTCAGGACAGACAAAATCTGTAACACTGAATCAAATAGTTAAACGCTCAATTGATTAGTAAATGTGATGTGAGAATAATTTCTGTCAACTAGAATACAACTTTTTGTCTTTTTAATAGATAATTGATGACCACGCAAATGAGTTTTGTACTCCGAATTTATGTAAATATGATAAACCTTTTATAGATCACTGATTATATATGACTTACAATAGTATATAATTAAACAAAGGGTACAAGTACAACCAATCAACAATATGTACAATTTTGGCTGTATAAAAGTGCAACTAAAGCTACTATGAATTTATCAGACCACAGAGCAGTTATAACTAAAATACCTGTGACATGATTGGACAGAAGTGCAGTTAAAACTGCAATTATACAAATAATATTCATAGTCTTCCTTCTTGTCTTTTCGATCCAGGGGAAACAACCACGTCAATAGTTTATGTTTGAATGAAACTGTTGTCAAGAAAAGCCAGTTCCTCTGAAATATAGATTACATTTTGTATATTTTTGTGATTGACAGTTTTGAATATTCTTATGTAGAAATAGAATATAAAACAACTGAATTGAAACCATATCATTGAATTGATTAGTGCCTTGTATTTATTCCACTTAATGAGATCATGTAATAGAAAAATGAAATAAATAATTTCAAGTTCCAGTTCGTAAAGAACACAAATGTATATACGCAATCTCCAAAAGACAACATCAAAGTATCAGTGGTCCCTAAATAAGATGCTAAGAATGGCAAGAGACAAGAAGAATAAACCCAATTGGCATGTACATAACTTTAGATGAAGCAATGTCCATGACTAGCTGGCGACCCTAAGACAGTTTGCAGCATCCAAGTGCTACACACTGGCAGAACCTGCGATGCCGATGACCCCAAACTGTATCGGCACTGCTATTTCTTTGGATAGATCAGCTGCGTGGAGAGGGGGGAACTGATGTGTGGGGGGGGGCATCGTTCTGACCACAGCCAATGTCCAGGCATTCATCCCATTTCCATGAGATGATCCATAGTCGCTTCGCGACTGAAAGAGGCCATAGAATGAAACATAGAAGTATTAAAATAACAAAAAAACATAAAGAGACTTAATACGGTTTGAAATGTCCTTGTAATGCTTAAGTCCCTCTGGAAGTCCTTGTACTGCATGTCCCTCTGGAAGACCTTGTACTGCATGTCCCTCTGGAAGACCTTGTACTGCATGTCCCTCTGGAAGTCCTTGCACTGCATGTCCCACTGGAAGACCTTGTACTGCATGTCCCACTGGACGACCTTGTACTGCATGTTCCTCTGGGAGACCTTGTATTGCATGTCCCTCTGGAAGTCCTTGTACTGCATGTCCCTCTGGAAGTCCTTGTACTGCATGTCCTTCTGGAAGACCTTGTACTGCATGTCCCTCTGGAAGACCTTGTACTGCATGTCCCTCTGGAAGACCTTGTACTGCATGTTCCTCTGGGAGACCTTGTACTGCATGTCCCTCTGGAAGTCCTTGTACTGCATGTCCCTCTGGAAGTCCTTCTGTGATCCATTGATTTAACTATTCTAATGGTAAAACCTTTTTTCCCCTCAAAATATACGATATAGGGGCCTTTTGAGTACACGAATCAAACATTGGAACTCGCGCCCAATGGAACACAGGCAGACCACATGCTTCTCTACAATCAAGAGGAACATTTAAAAGCTCCACTATTACAATACCTCTAAGTCCTCTATTCAACTCGTACCTTCGTTGAAACTAAAACTTTCTGGATGGGTGGGATAAAAAAAAACAACTCGAGTTAAAGAGATCTTGAAAGCAGCTCTAACGATTTCCGTAGAAATTTGACAGTCGATCGTTATCGTTGAGAATAGAATGACTAGCTCGTCGGTCACACTGGGAAAACTCTTGGATAACCGTTATAATTTTTCAAACTTTGAAAAGAAATAAGCTTGTTAAATTTGGCTGGAGAACTAGAAAATAGTTATCTTGAACGGTCTATACGTCTTGCCGTATGTCTGGTTTATTCATTTAAGAATTGAATGGATTAAAGTTCAGGAACTCTTTTGTGCATCATTTTCTAGTCTAGATCTAAAGGTCTATCATTAGAATAGTAGTAGATTCTCTTTGTAGTTTGTTTTCTGGGGGGGGGGGGGGTAAAATAAGTTTTGAACAAATGTTCCATCTTTTAAAATCTGACATCTGTAAGTTATATAAAGGAATTGTATCTTTGATAAATGTATTTTTGTAATACAGAATGTTTACACTTTCAGTCCGGGTGTTTCAACGTCATTTCACCAAGAAGTACAGAGCAGCCTGATTCATTAAGCACTGTGTGTGTGTGTGTGTGATAGAGAGAGAGAGAGAGATACATCTACATTGTTTCAGTAGTAATGCTGATGTGTATTAGTGTAGTTATGCCGAGTTCTCATTTGTTCGGACCAATAAAATTATCTGATCTTATCTGTCCAAAACTTATTTAGATAAGTTTGCCATTTTTATTAAGGCTTGCTTAATTTTTTTTAATGCCCGTGATGTCCTCATACAGAATTGGTACATGTTATTGTTATTATTATTATTATTTTAGAAATGAAATAATATTCATTCTATGGCACTGCCTGAGCCGAGATCCGTAAGAGGGAAACAAAGTTCCTTGTAGCATCCTTTTTGGCAGTATAACAGTTGTGCAGCAGTACCGCACTCTAATAAGCAACGAGAATCTTCTTAGGGATAATTATTATTATTATTATACTTATTTTTAATTACTTTTTATTATTGTGAGCTGGCGCTCCTAGATCTAATTTTTGACCTAATTTTATCTAATTTATATTATTTATATAGGCCAGGGCTATGATGTTTGTAACTAGTGTCTTTTTAATGTATATAGTTCAGTGCTGAGTATTTTGTAGTTTCCGCTATTTATAACTTTCTGCTAGTTTTAGTCTTTTCTATTATTTGTGTTTTACTCGTAGAGGAAAAGTAGTTTTTAAAATAGTTAACTAGCCTTAGAGCTGTGGATGTTATTTCCTATTTTTTGTCCCTGGTTAGTTCTGCTTATTTTTGTCTTTGGCATTAGCGTTGGATTAGTTGTTATTTTTTAATATCAGTTTATGTGCAGGTCTGTAAACGGTATAGAGCCCCCATATGAGTTTAGATAGAAATAACTTTTATCTTCCTTTTTGTAGATTTAAATTTTAAGATTCTCTTTTTAATGCTGTTTAATTTGGTATATAATGTTGTGTAGTCCGTGTCTTTAGTAATTTGCTAGATTTTATTGTTGTGTAAGGCTAGGTACAAATTAGGGAAATCGGTAGTCCAGTTTAGTTATAGATAATTAGTGTGACGTCATGCTCTCCGATACGTTCGCGCTGACCAGTTATAGCTAGCTCCGGGACCACGTTGAGCTCTCTTTTGTCTTGACCGGCGGTCAGTGCTGACAGTGGTGCCTGTGTAAATTTATTTTTGTGTAGTGTAATTTCAGCTGGGACCGCCTGTAAGTTGAAAAATGTTTTTATTTTTGCTTTCTTTCGTTTGTATTTGTATTGATTGTTTCTGCATCTATTGCTATAGTCTAGATGCAGACTGATTAGTGCAGTGGCAACACTGGCTAGTTAATTAGCCATGATTACCTCTGATGGAGCCGGAAGTTCTGTAGACTTGGGTAGCGTCACCCCCTTTGCGCAATCCTTAATGTTTTTTGCTTTCCTATACTATGTCTATGTGTAAATATTTTATTATTTTATGTTTCCTATGTATTTTTATCAATATTTTAATCGTTAGGATAACCACTCTATTTAAGTTGGCGTTTTGTCCTACTTTTTAATGTAAAAGATGGCTGCGGCCTAAGCATCGCCGTCATGGCGGCTTGTTTAGTCTTATCTACTATTATCTAGATCTAGCTTATGTTTATTGTAGTCTAGCCTGACCTGTGTTGGTTGTGGCTGGGACTTTAATAACTCAGGAATTGCTTTTATTAGCTACATGTAGGTAATTGAAATTACCTCATGCTTGTATTATGTGTATGCACTAACTAGGTCTAGACCAGTCCAGTCTAATATATGTGTTATAGTCCATTATTATTTTATTTTTGAATATTGTCTTATGTTCGTTTATTTTGTAATTGCAGGCTATAATTCCTGTCCAACTGTCTAACTGCCATTATTTCGGCTGTCTAACTGTCTGCCGCAGTTATGCTTTACTGCTGCTAGTAGCTTACTGTTTAGTGTTGGGGTAATTTAGGTTATTTGGTGGTCGGTTTAGTTAGTAATAGTTGTAGATTTAACAACATAGATCCAGAGGCGGCAGAGGGTTTTGGTGAGTGGAGTTGTTAAGTTCAGTAGGGTTGATTAATTATTTAGTAGTGCGTATATAGTTTTTGTGTATTTGTAAGTTTATTTTCATTGTCGTATTCAACTATATTTTTATTGTTTTGTAAGTTGGTTGTATATAAAGTGTATATAAGTTTGTTTTATAATGGTAGTTGGTTATTTTACCATTAGTTAGCTAGTTTAGTTTAGTTTAGTTTAGTTTAATTGTGCTGTCTGGTTGCTTAGGCGACTCTAGCCCCTTGGTCGCAGACCGAGGTGCACAGATTGGGCCCACCCAGTAGAGCTACCACCTGCCTGCTGTAAAATAAATAAAGAAATGTTGAGCAGCAGCAAGTAACAAAAAGGGCCTCACTCAGTAGCGCCACCCTGACCTGCTCACATTATTATTATTATTGATGTAAGCTGTTAATTGGGGATGTTGCTAAATTGTTAAAGTTTTTATTTGTAGTTTCTATAAGTAAATTGTCAACTATAAACATAATTGATTGATGAAAACACGAGTTTATGTCAATAAATAATTACTTCTAGATTACGTACCTTGAAGGACAAAGTCTTCCCTCTGTAATCTGTATGTTAATAAAATTTGTCTGTAAGAAAAGAAGACGTTTATACCTACTTTGTCCTTTTATGCTTGTGTAAGGAGAGTGGGGGTAAGAGGAGGAGGGGTGTGAGTCCTGAATACAAAATCAAGGTCGTCTACATGGGTGTGCAAATTATTACCCGCGGGCGACATGCGGCCCTGCCGGAGTCTTTTATGCGGCCCGCGGACCCCTAAAGAAATCAGGTGTGCCCACAGGTGATACATATACAAAATGCAAATATATTTAAAAATAAATAATTCTAAATATCTATATAAGTTTTAGAAAGTTTTGATTTTTATCACTTATGAGGAAGAGGCTAAAGAAACATTGTCTCTACATGTCATTCTAACAAGTTTAAAGTAAACACAGATTGGCACTATTTCGAAACATCCAGTCAAAGAGACAAAATCATGCCAGTTTTTATTTAATGTCATGAAGAAATGTCTTGAAAGTGTTGGGTTGGTTTGTAACAAGATGGCAAGTGTAACAACTGATGGAGCCCGTGCTTCGACTGAGAAAAATAGAACAATATCCCAACCATAAACTCCTAACGGGAAAGTTTACACATAGTTGCAATGGATATCAAATACATTTATTGGGACCATAAAACAAATATTAAACTAATCAGAGCTTTGGGACTTAACCACAGACAGTCTCTAGGAATACCTAAAGAATTGGAAACAAAACATTCCGATGTTAGGTACCACAGTGGTATCCTCTGGCTTAGCGTGTGCAAGATGGTATTGAGAAGAATATGGTATCTCAAGGAAGAAATTATGTTCCTTGAAAAAACATTGAATTATGTTCCTTGAAAAAAACATTGAATGTGACAAATAATTCTAATGAAGAGTGGAAGACAGATTTCATTTTTTACATTGGGAGTTTTGCAGTGGGTTGTTTCCACATGAAATGTGTGTGCATGTTAAATCTTTTTGAACAAAGCTATGCCATTTCTTCAGCTCCAGAGGAAATACCTCCAGGCAAATTACGACCTAAAAGAGAAGTTCCAGTCAGCTCTTCCGTGGGAGGTTTATTGGTGCCAAAAGCTGTATTTTTACACTTTAAGAAAAACTTTGCTACTAAAATTTCACCTTAGTAGACTCCACATAAACAAGCTGTTTTTAAATAAACAAGTGTAAGAACATATCAATGCTGACTGACTGTACATTGAAAGCAGTCACGAGGAAAAAAACTAATAAGCTAGTTCAACAGTTACGGAACATTAAATACGAGTGTAAACAGTGAAATACTTCACACAACTTTTACATTTGTGGTGGTGATGTAAAAAGACTATTGCAAAATAGAAAAAAAATCGTAAAATTTGTTTAAAAAATGGCTCTCGTTGTAATTCCTCAATTGTAAGTGTACAAAAAATTAAATCTATGTATAAAACAGTATAAATGTGAATTAAAATATATTATAAACACAGTTAGCGTATTTTTCTGATTTGTAGTTACATATTTCAATATACATAACGCGGCCCTCCATTCACAATTTTTTTAATGCAGTCCTCAGTGGAAAAAGGTTGCCCATCACTGGTCTACACTTTTGTTAATGCATCTATTTTTCTTTTTTTTTTCTTTTAATCAACTAGATCTAAACCATTAATTCTGCAGTGAGCAAGATAGGGGCGGATGATTTTCCAATTAACACACACAAATATATATATTCTCATGCATTTAGGATTAATGTTTCATAGTGGGTCACATATTGTCTCAGACAGCTCTGAGATCGAGATCAACACGGATAGAAGAAGACCCATAGAAGCTTAAAAAGGGATCAACTATTCAGGATAACAGAAAGAGAATCTTACGATCCAGCTGGCGAAAGCTGTAGCAAGAATCTGATAAAACCGCGGCTTCATTATGCCTTATAAAGCTTAAGAGATTACTATTAGTAAATTACGTAAAAGCCAGAACTATATCTGTTGCCAGTAACTAACTGTAATAGTCACAAAAAGTTCTTACAAATTACTTTTAAAGTTTTTCTTGTTTTAAACTCTGAAAGAATGTTTTTTCTTACTAACATTGGAATTTTATCCCAAACAGTGGCGTAGCTAGATTTTTCCATCGTTTGGGGGCCCGGGGCTTGATCTCTTTGGGGACCCCTGCATTTTGCGAATATTTAATTTTCAATGCAAAAAAAACCCTCATTTGGGGGCCCCATGAAATGAGGGCCCAGGGGAATCCTTCCCCACTGGCCCAAATAAAGTTTCTTGTTCAACAATAGGGAAAGAAGTGAACGTCTTAAAAACATGTGTACAAGGCATCCCAAATCACGTGTTTACATTAGTTTACAAGATGGCCGTGGGTTGACGCAATCAAAATGGTAATGGCACACATGTCACTTTATAATAAAGATGTACAAGTCATCAAACATCGTGTTGATCTGCCTATGAGCTGCTGTTTTTAATTGGATGAAGGTTCTGTTGATACCGAGAGACATGTGGCTATATTTGTTTCATGTTGATTACATCTGTGTTTCCTGAGGTAAACAATATGCATCTGTGGCTGCAAACGAAATACCCATTTAACATTCTAGTAGTTATAGGTTTCAAAATTATTGGTAAGGCATTCATATTATCAGCTCCGAAATGTACAGGTCTCTTACTTTTTTATATATATAAGTAATTTTATTGTTCGTTTACAGTAATCTCGTCCCCGTAATGAGTCTACCGACTATGTACTTTCTATAGTGTGTGATTGTTTCGGAACAAGTCAAACAGTGCATCAGTTTCAGACCAGTCTCTCCATGACAAGGTTCTAGACCTCACTATCTACTTTAATAAATAAGGTGGTCCTTTGGTTTGTAGCCCCAAACAACTAGTACAACTAAACCGATGCGTGCGAAAGAAATTCTAAATGTTGAGCTCGAAATAAACATAAACAAGCTTCTATGAAAACATAATTGAATACAACTTTTATTTATACATTTACACAGATTCAACTTGAAATTAGATAAATATCTAGAAACACAAATGAAAAGATAATTTAAACAAGAAATAACTCATTTAAACTACACAACTTTCTGTCTCGTGTTTCTTGCTAGTCTCTTCTCTCTACTAGCATCTCTTATTCCCTTGAATTACGACGTACCACCGCGTGGCTCTGTCACAAACACTCTAGTCTACACAACCACAACTTCCGCTATACTTTCCACAGTTATACCAGAAAGTCACTCACGCATACACCATATCAGGGGGAACCAAAGCTTTAAGTAGATTTTTGTTTTCTATGTTAGCGGCTGGGCATCGTTTAACTTTTGTTTTTCAGGAGCTACTATTTTAAAGAAAGAAAGTTATTCTTTAAAAAAAAGTACTTTAAAAGATTGCCTCGCCTTCCATTTGATCAATGTTTTGATGGCGCATTGAGTATGTAGGAGTAAAGTTCCCCTTTCAGACCTTGCGATCTATATAGCAGATGATGTAAAGGACATCTGTTTCTGTGTCCAGCGGTTAACGAGGGTCTCATGTGGCCAGCACAAAGACATTTACTTTTCCCCAACTATTATCAGGTACCCATTGGAATTAGGTGGACTCAGACGCGCCCACAGATTCTGAAATTAAAAATCTCAGTCATCACCAGGATTTGAATCCAGGACCTCCTGTTCGCTTTACCGCTCAGCCACCGCGCCTTCTCATTCACTATTTACTAGAGTACAGATTTATCGATTTGAGTGACCACTAGATCAAGGTCACGATTTACCAGGCTTCACAAGTGATAGATCATGTGACATCGGAAAAGTAATACCCCGTCCTAACCTTGCCATCTAAAGGGACAGTTATTGTAAAGCATATCTATTTTGTGGCCCAAACATCAATGGGGGGGGGGGGGGTCATGTGGTCAGCACAACTGCCTTTACTTCACCAGTGTACTGTGACTTTTGTTTTGTTTACATATCTTAAACATTTTACATTTTTTTTACAATAGATCAGCATGTGGCATCTTACTTATGGTTGTATGTGTGTGAGAGAAAGAGAGAGAGAAATAGAGAGAGGGAGGGAGGGAGAGAGAGAGAGAGAATATAAACAAACAAAATCCTTGTCTTGAAATAAAACATGAAAATTAAGACTGAGATAGAAATAATTCGATAATAACAAAACGGAAATTCTAAAAACAAATGGAGAGAGAAATGGATATTTTTTAGCCGATAATCTCCTTTTACTAAGAACGATCTATCAGGGCGGGGGGGGGGGGGGGGGAATGGGGGGGGCGTCCGTATTTAACAAACAATTAATTTGGGCTGAAAGAGAGTATGAATTGAGCTGAAAATTAAAACATTTGATCATTTTTATATAACATTGACAAGTAAATAGAGACAAATATATTTCCCTTGAGGTTTTACAAAAGGATGACTTTATTCAAAAATCTTTTAGCTAAAACAATAAAAAAAACAAAGAATCATTTCACTTTGTGTTGAATGTCATGCGCAGACAGAGAAATATGACGTTCATCCTTCAACTCGAAAATTAGAAAATTTAAATTTAAATTCCCACAAACTCTGAAATCTTTGTTCCATTGAGATTGTTGTGTCAACTAAATTGATCTGGATTAAACTATTTAAAAAATCGTAGATCCAAACTTTCATCCAGCAGCTGTGAACATGGTACCAGTGGATTTGTTCTGGAACAAAGGAAAATAATCCAAAGTCTACTTTTAAAGTTTCTGCATAAGTAATTGTATAAATAGAGAGCCATTCAAAGTAAGAAAATAAATACAATAAGATAGACACTGCAGCTTTACAGAATGTAAAACTATGTATAATAACTACAAAATATTAATTTTTATTTTTATTAAATGTATTTCAAACTAACTTTTTAGAAAGTAGAGCCCAAGTTTTACTCTCTCTCTCTCTCTCTCATAAACAAACTTATACAAACACAGATACATTATTGACTAATAAAATCAAAGACACATATGGACACAAACATACACACATACACTTACTTTGATATGGGACTAAAAACATTATTTGGCAGCTCCTCAATTTTAGTGTTAGCACAGATGACTTTAGCCAGGGTGACACTACGTAATGACTTGAGCTGAGCTGTAAATAAAAGTCAATATTTTATTTGTTAATGCTCATGGACCCCTAGCCTGGGCAGTGGCGTAGCTAGGAATTGGCCATCCTTTTTGGGCCCGGGGGAGCTTGACCTCTTTGGGAACCCCTCCATTTATTTTGCCTGATAATTAATATTTAATGTAGAAAAAAATTCGAACACTCATTTGGGGCCCTCTTCAAGTGGGGGCCCGGGGGATTTTCAAATTCTTCCCCTTCTCCCCCACCCTAGCTACGCCCCTGGACCCGGGCATCCGCTCTGATCCACCTACTAAAACACGTTATTTTGTCCTTGTGCAAGTTGTATATTATAAATCTTCTAATAAGTATATTATACTATATAGTCAAGAAGTCACTAATGCAAAACCTAGCAGATCAGTGCGACACCTCTTAGTTTGTGTCCCTTTCTTCACCCATCTCTTGATAGGGAAACAACACTTACCATCAGTGAATGATATAGATGACTCATCAGATAGGGAAACAACACTTACCATCAGTGAATGATATAGATGACTCATCAGATAGTGAAACAACACTTACAATCAGTGAAGGATATAGATGACTCATCAGATAGTTAAACACTTACCATCAGTGAATGATATAGATGGCTCATCAGATAGTTGAGCAACACTTACCATCAGTGAATGATATAGATGACTCATTAGATAGTTAAACAACACTTACCATCAGTGAATGATATAGACGACTCATCAGATAGTTGAGCAACACTTACCATCAGTGAATGATATAGATGACTCATCAGATAGTTAAACAACACTTACCATCAGTGAATGATATAGACGACTCATCAGATAGTTAAACAACACTTACCATCAATGAATGATATAGATGACTCATCAGTTAGTTAAACAACACTTACCCTCAGTGAATGATATAAATGACTCATCAGTTAGTTAAACAACACTTACTATCAGTGAATGATATCAATGACTCATCAGTATCAAAGAAAAATCTGTCTCCAAACTTTAGATTGTAGAACTGGGTGCCGAGAATACAGCTTAAGGTAGGACCAACCAGAGCCCCTTTTGCTGGAGGCTCGTGTACAAGACCAGTGAACAAATCAATGTCGTCAACAGACCTAGACATAAGAATAGAAATTAGCCTCTTACACCGGGATACATGTGTACACGTGTTTTATCAAACAAGTTCTCTAAATATTTCAAAGAAGGACAGTAGTATTTGTCAGACATCTAGATTAACAGAATGGACCTCATTCACCAATCGTAAACAAAGAACATTTAGCCACGTGATTCTCTATCTCTTCTATACAAATTGCGATCTTAATTTTAATACACAGTGGCTATCACGTGACAGTTTTTTTTTCGTTGTTTTATCAATATTATCACGTGACTAAATGTTGTTTGTTTACGATTGTTGAATGAGGTCCATTAGGAAGCACCTAACGTGTTAGTGTAATGTTTGGACAGCCAATAAACAGACTGATAAAAGACTACAGAGAGAGTAAACTAATTGATTCTTACCTATAAACTCTGCCCAACTGAGAGGCAAAAGGTCCGAGAGCCTCGGTGTCGTCAAAGTCTACAATAGGACGGAGACCACACACCGCCCTGTAGGCTGTGTACGGAGGAATTCCGTGGTCCCTGCCTCTTTGAAGGTTTAAAGAAATCAGGTCAAGGCCGCGACCCTTCGGTGCGGCTGGAGGCTCAAACAAATGGTTGGTGATTTCTTCAACTGAATGTTATTGAATGCAAAGAAGAAAAAAAAACTTTGAATTTATGTGTGGAATTTAAAAAGGTTTCTAGGTTTTCAAAGTTCTTACGCTTTTTTTTTGTTTTTATTTTTGTTATTACAGTTTTGGTTTACTTTGGAATACTGGAGTTAAACGTCACGAAGTTCATTCTATTGTCTATTCTTCTGCTGTTCATAGAGTCAGCCTACTAGGGTTCCGGGTTTAGGGACCGAGACGTCAGACTTGCAAAGTGGCGACTCGCTATTGGTCTAAACTGCCCACGTGTTGCGACGTCGCAGGTCAGCATTCAGGCCTGCTATAACAATTGATCTTGGTTGGGGCCCTACAGATCGAGTCGTTGGGCGTGACAAGAACTGATAAATTTGTATTTATCATATTCTTATTTACTCGTTTAGATATATCATTGTTGTTTAATTCAGGTATTTTAAATTCAAAACATTCGGATGGTGGGAGGCACTATAGCATTGAATAATTTAACATTTATCGAAACTAACATCAAAATCCAATCACGACATATATACAATCATTTCGTTTTTGGCAAAAGCATCTCATATTTTTATTCAATGGACGGGAGAAGTCAACAGAAATCTAAAAAAAATCAGAAAAAATAATTTTCTTATTTACCGAACCAAACACTTAGTGAGGTTGTGACAGAGCGTCGCATGAGGTTTACGGGACATATTCTCCGACAAATTGAACTATGCATACCAAGAGTTTGCGATGACATGGAGGCCAATACGAGGAAAGCGCGAACAGGGATGTCCTCGTGTAACTTGTCGCCACACCTACATAGAGGACCTCAGAGCAGCGGACACCAGGAGGGAAGAGGCCTCAGACATTGTCAGTGACAGATCTTTGAGGAGACAGCTTGCCGCTCAATGCGCCGAACGGCGCGGAAGGACCTAAGTCTAAGTAAGTAAGTATGTTATTTACCAAAGTTTCTGTCTAAACTCTCCGCCATATTTCTGCCAGGTGTACCGACTCCAGCAACTCCAGCTATGAGGTCATCAAGGTTGTCCAGAACTTCAGCCGGCCTAAGCAAGAAAACAGAAACATGATTATAAAACTTTGACAGATATTTAGTGCGAATTAAGGATCAGAACAAATTTAGTTTATCTTTTTAATTAAAATCTCTGCAGTTTTCTCATCAGTGACGTAACTTTGGTACTTTGACAGTTCGCGTAACCAAATTTCTCTACTTTTTCTGGACAGCAGCTGTCCATTCATTCCACTTTGTAATGCCAGTGTTTCTTTGGACGACCTTTTCTTCTTGCACACCCCTCCCTTTTTCATAGCTTTTGACATTGACGTCTTACAGTATGAGCAAACCACTTTAATAATAATAATAATTATTATTATTATTATTATTATTTTGCCTATTTATTTTCGTTTAGAATAAATGTTTTAAAGTAAATAAATATTGTTTTTAATTAGATAGTTTTTCTCGTCCTATTTGCTTTGATGTAAAAAAAAAATGGAAGAACATTAAGGAAGAATACATAAAAAATGGAGGAGGGAGATTGTTTATAAACGGTTTATATCTATATCTAAAAAAAACAACTAATGTAACAGTGGCATCTTTTTCTAACACGATTGTATTTGTTCTTTTGATGTATCATTTTCTATTTCAATTCGCGAACTGTGTGTGTGAAATATCGTTTACAATAGTGTTATAACCCTAGTGGCGGACTGAAAGGGTTATCTTATCTTATATAATACAGACGTTACTTCAAAAAAGAAGATGATTACGTCCTACGCGTCATGCATTTATTCATGCATATTAACCAATGACTTAAATTCTGCCAGGTCACTGGTTTTCCTGGCTAGCTCAGGCAACCCATTCCATGCTCTAATAGCACTAGGGAAGAAGGAGTATTTGTTCAAATTTGTCCTAGCATATGGGACGAGGAATGTGTCTTTATCTTTGTGTCTTACAGAGTATTTCATTAAATTTTTTTTTTTGCATTTGAATATGTGTGTGTGACCTACTGACACACGAGACTAAGGCGAATCACACAAGGGACAGTACTGCTAATACACGCAAATATGGCCCGTGCTGTGGTATGTGACGAGAGCCTTCACGGACCAGAGACAGAGCGTGTTAGAAAGGACTGTAGAGTCCAGGACAGCTAGCAGTAAGGACTGTGTGCTACAAAGTGAGTTCGTGAAAATGTAGCTGTACGAGCTAGAGAGACTTGTAGTGATTAGTTGGGCAGTTCTGTTGTGTAGCAAAGCATTTCAAGTTAGTGTAGCCAATTGTGTTTATTGGCTGTTGTTGATGTAATTGTAAATAAACCGCCACTTTGTTTATTGAGGCTCTTGTTGTCAAGTTGATGTTTTAGATGTGTTGTGTTGTTAGGCAGTGTTTGCGGCCTGATAGAGAAGAACGTAACAATAGTTTTTGAGATCTAAACGTGAGCTAGACAGAGAGCGCCTGAAAAACAAACGCTGAGTTTCATAGCGTCACTAACCTGCATAACTCTATCGTTAAGGTATGAATGAAATATAAATATAATAGTATAGATTGTAATACATAAACGACCTTTATAATTTAAATTATGGGGGTCATAAAGTAATGTTTTAATGGTCTGGTCCTTTATACGATCAACAAAGACAAGCTTGATTATCTATAATATATGTATATATAATGGTACACTGACCTATTGAATAGTGTTCTAAGTGGAACTCTTCTAGTACCAATGGGGATCACCTCGGGTATAAAGGAATGCCCAAATCTCATGGCTGCCGTGGAGAACTCGTTGAGAATCCTGGGGTCGACCCCAGACAAACGTTTGGTGCGTCCAGTTTTAGATGTCAGCTTAAGCTTGGTGGCCTCTGTTCCTAAGATGATGGGCAGCCATTCGTTGTAGGTAATAACTTGCTGTAAGGCTGAAGACGTAGAGATACAGCTGTTTTAACTTTGAATACTTTTGAACAAGGTTTGAACCAGGACTATCAAGATGTTAGAGTAAAAAGAAGTAAAGTTCCCCTTTTAGACCTTGTGGTCTATAGGGCAGATGATGAAAAGGTCATCTGATTCTGTGGCCTACGGTTAACGAGGGTGTCATGTGGCCAGCACAACGACCAATCGCCTTTACTTTCCCCAGCTAATGTCAGGTACCCATTAGAGTGGACTCAGACTCTCAGAGGCGCCCAAGGATCCCGAAATAAAAATCCCCACGCCTCAGAAAATTGAAATTTCCCTTTGCAACTTTTGATGTGATTAAAGATGACAATCCTTGAAATACAGCTGCGGCCACAGGTTGGGCATCTGTAATCACCAGGCGCAGTGGCACTTTCACCCATCTTTCTACTTCTGGTGTGTATGCCTTCTGCACTAGAGGACATCCAACTAAATGTCTTCCTTTAGAGTTTAGTCTTTACATCAGCACTTTCACGTACTTACCTCCTATGATCTTTCTGGTCATTTGAAATATTTCTTCGTCAGTGTCAGCAGGTCTGCGTGTTCGGAGCTCCTTGGCAATGGAATTGTGCGCCCTCAGCCAAATTGTGTGCATGGCGCCCAGTGCTGGGTGTTCATTCACTCTGACATCACCTAATGAGATAGGAGGAAAAAGATATTTTTCATATTGACAAAAAAATACATTCTGCCGGATATAAGAAAGTGGAGGGCCTGGGAAGTATTATGTAGACTTGATTCCTTACCATAAATTGAATACTTTAAGGAATATGATTTTCATTAATGCATATGCAAGGACTTATTACATTACTTGCTTGTCTAATATTATTTTCTTTAAAACAAAACGTATTAAGTTCGTTTCCTTAAAAAAACAAAATATTTAAAAAAAAAAAAAACTAAGCTTATCTAATGGGAACAACTCCACATTTACAGCTATATATCTCTATAGAATTTATTTCCCATTTTCGATATCAACCAAAATAGTTGATAACCAATAATTAATTATCTAATTATTTTATATTTGATTCACGTTTTGTTAGGTACAATAAATTATTGTGTAAAGTTTCAGCTCCGAGAATGAGTTTAGGAGAAATAACGTGTTCAAAATTTGAACCAGACAGACAAGAGTTAATGTAAGCTATATAATAAAAACGAAGTCTTACCAGCCAAGAAGCAGTAGTCGTTAGTTCCAGGTCTAAGAATACAAGAAGCAGACACATCCTCTGGTAAGAAAGTGTCGTTCTTGGTTTTCAATAAAATTCCTGCGGATTAAATTCATGCTATGTATTGTATGTACGCCTAGAACATTCTAAATGTGAACGAGATTCTTTGCGGTTTTTCTAGATGTTATCTCTAGACTAAGTTGACAAGCTTTAGTTTGGATAAGTTCCTGAAATGATGTTCCTTTTGACATTGAGGAATATAGATTTAATGACTAGACATCTCCCTGGGATGAACCCACAATTTTAAAATTCTAAATGTGAATGAGATTCGTTGCGTTTTTTCATGAAGGTTAATCTCCGAAGACTACAAAGGTAGAAGTTGTCTCCTCTAGATATAATCTCCGTAGTGAATTGACGAGCTTCAATTACGAAACTTTCCTGAAATGATTTTCCTTAAACATGTAGAAATAACGATTTAATGGCCAGACATCTCCTTGGGAAGTACCCACAGTTTTTAAGTTTTTTCTCAACGGTAAGGATCAGTATAATGAAATATCAATCAATAAATCATTCATTTTTAATACGTGTTATTTTTGAAGACAAAGTCAAACTGTTCTAGTGATATTGAATCGTGTCGGCTATGTATCCAAGACGAAAAACTGATTGCAAATCTTTGTGCTTATCTGAACTCATAAAGCCTCATCAGACAATTTCCTCATGTCAGTCATTGAACTTCTTTATGGTTTCATGGTCAAAACTAGTGTCTTGGCACGGTAGATGGAATACTTAGTTCATCTATAGTAATACGATGATCACTTTTTTTGTCATTCTGTGGGTTGAGGGCTTTGCCTTCGGCTAGTGAGCTTACGCGGGCGCGGAATGTCAGGCTGCACACTGAGTAGGTTAGTCCAGCTGGAGTTTGTGTGAGGTGTCAGATTATCTCTCTTGAATGCACAGATTGAAACATTTGCTATGGGCACTTCTTCAGTCACAGTTTCTGTTCAAGCACAACTACATTGTGATAGCCTATCTGTCTATATTATATATATGTGTTGCATAAATCTTGAATGTTAAGTGAAAATGTGGCATTCAGAGCTGGCCTTAGGCATAGGGAAACTAGGCAGCTACATAGGGCCTCCGATTGGTGGAAGCGTCGCACATGACTAAAACATTTTTTTTTCAAAGAAGAGATAGCGAAACTCTTCCCCATTGTTATTTTTGGAGTATACTAGGTTTTAAATAAATTGGGGAATTTTATTTTTTTTCGGTGTTTATTCTTTTTTTTTTCTATTTCATTTGGTGCCACCAAATTCACTTCGCCTAAGGCCTCCAATTATCTAAACTCGGCCCTATTGCATTATATGAGTAAACTATTACCTGTTCCGTCTCGTAATTTTGCCGCCAACTCTTCTGTTGAACCATAAATTTGAGAACCGTCAATAAAAGAGGTCAGAGAGTTCACCTGTTCTCTGGGGTTCAATAAACCTTAAGAAATACAACAAAACACATCAATAGAGTAAACACAAGAAAACAGGCTCGTATAATGGCCATGCTAATAGCTGTTGTTCTTAAAACCAAACGACATTTCCAAACTGTTTTGTTACTCATTAACATAATATCATTGAGTCATAACAACTTTATTTGGATATTCCGACGTAATATCCGTAATATTCATTGTCACGATCGTCTGCTCCTAGCGGCTGAACGTGTTAATTCAGGTCAAGCCAGGGATCAAGTAAATCCAAGTTGGGTAAGTGTCAGGTAAACCAAACTTCAGGAAACACATTGAACACATAGTTTGTAAACAAATGCAAGGGTCGGCAGTTAAAGAAAATAAAATATACAAAGTAAAAAAAAAAACAAAGCTGATATTAAGCTTAATTGTATAAATAATTTTAAATAAAATAATGCAATTAATGTGTAATAGGTATTGACTAGCAATAATAAATCTGTGCGATTGGATATATTTTGCCCACTTGTTTTAGTTTAGCGAAATTACATGACTTTAGCATGCTCAATGCGATATGGTTATTCATTTGTGTGGACCAGTTAGAGGTGGGGAGGAGGAGGTATCTGGGACAAGATATCCATGCTGGCTTTTGAAAGAAATTGTACAAAAGTTATTCGACTTCAATTTGAACTCTCGAGGGATCAGGCTTCCTCATGTGGACATGCTAGCCACTGAGCCAGACAAGTGCTTGGGAAAATAGAAGATTTTATAGTTATTCATTGTCAGTTTAAAATTTTTAGGCAACCACATAATTCTCTACCCTATCCCCCCCCCCCTTTTTAGCTAGTACTGTCTCTATTTAAAACGGAAAAAAAAATCTTATGACAAGAATGGGATGTGGGAGAAATAACGTGTACAGATACTCCCATCCAAACAGTAACATTGAGAAGAAAATCTTGCACTGTAATGAAAGATGAGATAGGAGATTGGTGTTGTTGGTCATTGATAAATGTAGTCGCTGGTCAGTAGTTATCGACTATTGTTCTTCTCTAATCTTATAAAACACACATTTCTTCGTATGAGAAGATTATTAGGTTCAACTCGTGTTCATAAGCTAGTCTAGTCATGTATATTAATTAAAGCTTTCATTTATGCTAAGTTGGTGGTTTTCATGGCTGATTCAGGCAACCCAATGCATGCTCTAATGGCACTAGTGAAGAAGGAGCACTAGTATCATTTTTTTCCTAGCATTCAGGGTTTGCAGTTCAGAGTTCATTGTTTAATATTGATATCACTTTGTCAATCAAGCTTCCTTTGTATTATTTTTACTTATATAATAGATAGTGTAACTCAAAAACTAAATGAAGGTAAACACGCCAGGTCCATACTATTGAAATAGCTCATCGTTGTGGTGGCCCCACATCATTCTAGTGCATTTAAGGTTATAAGAGCTCAACTTAATTGGCCCAATGAACATTAAATTTAGAAATGTAATTTAGGTTCTTACATCCATCTTTATCAGTGGCTCCAACAGACCGAACAAACTCCATGCAGCTGCCTGCGAAGTTGACCTCATGACATGGTAACATGATAGCGAAACAGTTTCTAGAAGAAACAGATACAGTTTGTACAAGTCAACATATATGCAATGTTAAATACATGTAAATAGGCAATAGTATCTATGAAACATGGGCGTAGCCAGGGGGGGGGGGTTGGGGTTCAACCCCCCCCCCCCCTCCGAAATGAAATCCCCCCCGCAAGGGGAGTGTCGGAGTTAAGTGACTGATCTTTTGCTTTAATATTGTTTATTTTATGTGAAATTTTAATACTAAACCATCACTTGCCCTAGCACAGCCAATGGGATTTTGAGTTTAAAAACCCCTACCAGTGGGTTTTGAGTTGGAAACCCACTACTAGGGGGTTTAGAGGGGTTTTGAGTTTGAAACCCCTACCAGGGGTTTTGAGTTTAAAACCCCTTACCAGGGGGTTTTGAGTTTAAAACCCCTTACCAGGGGGTTTTGAGTTTAAAACCCCTTACCAGGGGGTTTTGAGTTTAAAACCCCTTACCAGGGGGTTTTGAGTTTAAAACCCCTTACCAGGGGTTTTGAGTTTAAAAACCCCTACCAGTGGTTTTGAGTTTGAAACCCCCTACAAGGGGGTTTTGCATTTAAATCCCCCTCTTCTATAAAAAAAAATGCAAACGACAATCCCAAAATTCCAAGAGCACCTAAGAAAGATTTTGATTTTAAACCCCTCTCCAAAATGTACGATAAACCCCTCTTCAAAATACAAAAGCAAATTACACACTCAAAAATGTATGAGCGTAGCCAAAGGGGTTTTGAGTTTAAACCCCTCTTCAGCTGGGTTTGAAGCTAAAAATATCTCATCAATATAAACAAGGTTACAAAGACAGTTTTTGTGGAAACACAAACTCAAAATCGGCCCCCGAAGTGGTCCACCCAGGCAGGCTTCAATATTTTCAGAAAGAACATCCGAATGAAATTATATCAAAGACAAATGAGAGATAAGAATGGAGAAAGAAGGTTGACAGATCTTGTGTAGTGCCCCAACGGTCCAGCAGATCAAAGGATAGGTGCAAGTGAATGCAAAGTTAGATGTGAATCTGGCCTAACTAGTTCCCCTTTCAGACCTTGTGGTCTATAGGGCAGATGATGTAAAGTTCATCTGTTTTTTGTGGCCTACGGTTAACAAGGGTGTCATGTAGCCAGCACAACGAACAACCGCCTTTACTTTTCCCCAACTAATATCAGGTACCCATTAGAGCTGGGTGGACTCATAGGCGCCCCAAGATCCCGAAGTTAAAAATCCCAGTCTTCACCAGGATTCGAACCCGGGACCTCCGGTTCGGAAGCCAAGCGTTTTACCGCTAAGCTACCGCGCCTCTCCTGGCCTAACTGAAGTCTTATAATTGATGTAATTGTTTTGAAAAGGCTCAATCTCTTATTGGAATGCTTAAAAAAAAAAAAAAAACATTTTCGCAATAAAAAAAAAGTTCACGAAAATGAAGTATACAAGATTACTATTCGTTTTAATCTATGTCTAGCTTATAATGCATACTAATTAGCTTTTTCTATTTAAAAAACTGCTTGCATAACTGTTTTTAAAAATTAGATTTTCCGCTTTCAGAAAAAAAAAAGTAGCCGTTGCATCAGAACTTTGAATGGTCTAAAATATTGTGATGTCGGATTTTCAATATCTTTTCTAGTTTACGAGATCTAAACGGGACGGACGGACAGACGTACAGACGGACAGACAAACTAATAGCGTCTCTTCCCCTTTCGGGGGCCGCTAAAAAAGCAAATTACGCACTCAAAATGCTATGAGCATAGCCAAAGGGGTTTTTAGTTTAAACCGCCGGCCAGCGGGGTTTGAAGCTAAAAAATAAATCTTTAAAATAAAAAATAAAAAAAATTTCGCAATCAAAATGCTATGAGCGTTGCAAAGCTCATTGGGTATTTTGAGTTTAAATTTCCCTTTCAGAGGGTTTGATGCTAAAAAAAATACCTCTTCTATATAAAAAAAAAAAGCAAATTACACACTAAAATTATTTGAGCGTAGCCAGGCCAATGGGGGGGTTTTGAGTTTCAACCCCTCTCCTCCAGATGGCTTTTGTAAAAGTTTAAAACCCCTCAAGATAGTTTTGAGTTTAAAATACCCCTACAGAGCGTTTTAAGGTTGAAAGCCTCTCTTTTCAATATTATTTCTAAAGCAAACTACAGTCACCAAATTCTATGACCGTAGCTAAATGTGGTTTTGAATTTAAAAAAAAAACTCCAGATATATTTTAGTTTAAAACCCTTCAACAGATGATTTTGACGATAAAACTTCCCTTTTCGATATAACAGCTAAAGTAAAATAGTCAACTAATTTAAAATCGTAATCAAGAGAAGTTACACGTCTACCAGTGGCTGTTCGGGTCTAAATCAAGGAAATCCTATGCCGAAATGGGAGTCGACCCCTTAGTAAGACAGAGGTTTGCGGGACATATTCTCCGACAAAATGAATTACATATAATAAGAGTTGCGATGACATCCTAGTACAACTTGGCGCCACACTTTGATGAAGGTCCTTAGAGCAGGTGGTAAGAGGCTTCGGACATTGCCAGTGACAGATTTTCGTGGAAACAGCTTGCCAGTGAATGCGCCGAACGGCGCGGGAGGGTGTAAGTCAGTAAGAATAGCACATTAGGTTTTTGAAATAAAAGTTTTAAATAGCAAAATAATGCACCTCAGAAGGTACCTCAGGTACCTAAGGTACCTCAGAATATGCATTTAGTTGGCTTTCAATACCAGAAATAGTGCTTGGCGGCGGGGCTTCGCCCCGAGCTGGGGAAGCTCTCGGCGCTTCACCAGACCCCCTTGCTGGGAAGGGCTAGGGGTCTACAATTTTTTCACTAACTCCAGAAAGAACCTATTCTTGGGCACAATTAACGTCTTCCAAAAGAATAAAAGGGTCAGAATGTAATAGAGATTAATTATGTACATACACACACACATCCATACAAACAGATATATATATACATAATTTTTTTCAAGGGGGGGGGGGGAAGCGGGGGGGGGGGTAAGAAAAAAATCCCCCCAAACCCCCCCCCCCCCCGAAAAAAAATCCTGGCTACGCCCATGCTATGAAGCTTTGATAATATAATATAGTTGAAACACTCTATTCTATTAAAAGTAATAAAAAAGAAAGGCGAATTATCTATGTAAATAAAAATAGCTTGATTATATATTAAACTCAATATTTCAAGACTTTTCATTAACAAAATAATTTTTTATTTCATGATCATTAAATAGTTTTTTAAAATTTATTCATTTACTATCAAAATTACCGAATTTGGGAAAAAAATTGAATTCCAGACAGAAGAAAACATGACAGTAGAATATTAAGATCAATTTTCATAAACTACATACGGATTGACAGCACCGATTGGTTTAGTACCATTGGGTCCGCAACATTTGATAGCTCCATTGGCTTCTGTTGAACATTCAGATTAAAGTAGTGTTAGGTTCAGGCTAGATTACTTTCATTGAAGTTTCAATAATCTTAAAAGATTTCTACAAGTAGAATACAGGTCTGTTACGCTTTCCTTAAAGAGATTGGTAGATATTGTAACTTATAAAGTTTTATTTCATTTTTATAAATCGTATTGTAAAATGATAGTAGGCCTATAACAAGATATTATATATTATTTTTATTATCAACAAAGTAAAAGGTCATAGTTATTAACATTAAAATGTGTGCAAGAAATGTAACTCTTTTTCGTCTTCAGAAGTTCTTTCGTTTACATTGTTATCTCGCCTTTCACGCGCTAGAGATCTGTTTTTATTTGAGATTTTCATTACATGGCGGAAAAAAACTAGAAATAAATTTTAAAAAGATAGCTTTTTCGGTGTAGACAAGAAAGGCATTGTTGATACGCAATGTTTTTAAAAGGTATTTGATTTCTTTTTTCACTTTTGTAACACAGTGGAATCATATTCTAAGCTCCTCTGTTTGTAGACACAGGGGGATAACACGAGTAGAATTTGAACCCGAGATTATAAAGATGACAGTTCAGAGTGCGTATATCACGACCAGCCAAGAGGCATACACCAATTGATGATGATGATTGCATGTATTGTTGAGATTCTTTTTAAAAAAAATAAAGTTTTATTATAGTATTTAATCAATAAAATTACTAGACTTAACAAAAATGTGAAGGAAAGTGATAATACTCTAATAATAATAATAATAATAATAATAATAATATGATTCTTAAGAATTTATTTCAATGATGTAAATTTCAGGACTCTCAAAATTTTCTAGAAATTCTGAAGACACAATGTACCCAAGATTTATTTTTTCCCCAAAGTCGGGCCCTTGAGATGTGGTTATTGAGGAAGGATTTTTGGTGGAGTGGGAGAATGGCTGACATCTTAAACATAACAACAAACAATCAAAATGCCAAAAACTACTTTAAAGAAAAACCAAAGCTTCTATTAAAAGTATCAATTAGTTTGGATCAATCATTTAATTAAATTTGTAATAGATCTAGACTAACAATAATAAATCTGCGCGATAAGAAATATTTTTATCAATTATTTTTGTTTAGCGCAAGTTCATGCTTTTAGTTGTCTTGATACGCTATGATTCTATCACTTGTCTGGACCAGTTGGAAAGGGGTGGGGTGGGATGAGAAAGAACGGGCTATCGTTTTTTTTTATGTATTTATAAAAATGAAAGAACAACCTGAATTCAAACTTGTTAAGTTAAGCCTTCTCAAGCCAACACGGTAACCACTCTGCTAGCTAAAAGCGTATGAACATGGAAGATTGTAAAGCTATCTATTGATTCTATTTCATGTTTGTGTTCACTAAGTCACAGACGACGACCAATAAAGGGGACTAATTCAGCTTATACCACCACTTCAGTTCGAAATACTAAGCAAAATAATGAATTACCAATAGTTAATTAGCTTATTTTTCATTGATTCTTGTGTTGTCAGGTATAAGAAATAATAGTGCGAAATTTCAGCTTGATCCGAGATTGGTTGTGGGAGAAATAACGTGTACAAACTTTTTTACCAGACAGACAGACTGACAGACAGAGTGAGTTGATATAAGTTTTGTAAAAAACAAGAGTAAACACTTTTTCCATCCCAGTATGCCTAACAGGCCATGTAACGTTCTAACCTGTTACAACTGGGAATCCAGTCACGTCATGGTCCAGCCACTGACCCCACTGCATAATCATAATTGTCCTGGCTTCTGGATCTGAAGTCGATGGGTGGACGTAACTGCTGATGGTCCTTGGGTTAGGCAGTGGGATGTTGTCTTTTCCAAGTGTTCTTGGCGATCCAACATCTGACAGACAATTAGGAACATTTGTTAAGCTTCTTGTTTCTTTATTCTTCTAATCAAACAAGTAGAATTATAAGTAAAGTAAAAAAATGTAGTGGTCAAAACTACCTCCATGTTAAGTATGTATACACATAACACAATTAATTTCTCCCTTTAAATGCCAAGAAAAAATCAAATCAATCTCGGTAATACTATATGTAATATCGACATTGTTTTTACATGGTTCATCAACTGGTAAGTTTTAATTTTTTATCACATGTAAATTGTAATTTTAAAACAATAACCTATAAATCTAAAATGTCCTATTTTAGTATCAAACATATTATATATATATAAATCAACACCAATAACAGTAAACTCAGGTGTACCTCAAGGAACAGTTTTGGGTCCACTACTATTTTTAATTTAAATAAATGATTTACCAAATTGCATTAGTTCAGGAACAAAAGTCAGATTATTTGCAGACGATTGCATAATATATAGAACAATAAAAACAAAACAAGACACAGATATTTTACAAAGAGAATTAGATGAATTACAGAAATGGGAATCAAATTGGAGCATGTCTTTCCACCCAGAAAAATGTCAGTTGTTAAGAGTAACAAAAAAACTAAAACAAATTAATTCCACTTATCTTATTCATGGCAAACCAGTAACACAGACTAAAAACTCAAAATACCTAGGTGTTATAATAAATGAAAAACTGTCATGGAATCCACATATTGATGAAACTATAAAAAAATCCAACAAAGCATTAGGGTTTATTAAAAGAAATTTCTATAAATCAAATAAGAACATAAAACTAAAATGTTATTTAACCTTGGTTAGGCCAATAATAGAATATGCATCCACCGTGTGGGACCCCTCAACTCAAGAAAACATTAAGAAGCTGGAACAAACACAAAATAGAGCAGTGAGATTCATAACAAACGAATATTCACATTTGACTAGGGTAACACCATTAGTAAAATCACTAAATTTAGAAAGCCTTCAGGACAGAAGACTCAAAAGTAAAGTAGCAATTATACATAAAACACTGAACCATAATCTTCAAATACAAAAACAAAATTTAATAAAATACTCTGAAAGACACAAAAATAAAGGCACATTCCTCGTCCCATATGCTAGGACAAATTTGTACAAATACTCCTTCTTCCCTAGTGCTATTAGAGCATGGAATGGGTTGCCTGAGCTAGCCAGAAAAACCAGTGACTTGGCAGAATTTAAGTCATTGGTTAATATGCATGACTAAATGCATGACGCGTAGGACGTAATCATCTTCTTTTTTGAAGTAACGTCTGTATTATATAAGATAAGATAAGATAAGATATATATATATATATATATATATTGCTGACTAGCAGTACTAAAGCCCTAGTCTACCGGACCTGTGTGTTGAGCACCTTGCTGTACGGAAGTGAAACATGGTCAACCTACTCATGGCAGGAAAAAAAGCTGAATGTCTTCCACCTCCGATGCCTAAGGCGGATCTTTAAAATAAGGTGGCAAGATAAGATAAGCAATGAGGAAGTGCTACTAAGAGCAGGGTGCCAGGACATCCGCTCTGTTATCAGCAGCAGACGCCTTGGCTTGCTTGGCCAGGTTCGTAGAATGCCAGTAGGTCGACTTCCACAGGACATCCTGTATGGCGATCTAATAGAAGGCAGGATAGCCGCTGGTCGCCCACTTTTACGTTATACGGATGTATGCAAACTCGACATGAAGCTCTTCAAAATCGACACTGGCAACTGGGAAGAGGTGGCACTGGACAGATCCACATGGAGAGAGAAGGGTCACGGATTGCAGATGTCATACACAACAGAAGCAGAAAGAAGGGTGAAAATGCAACGGCGCCTGGTGATTATATATGCCCAACCTGCGATCGCAGCTGTGTATCAAGGATTGGCCTCTTTAGTCACACAAGAAGTTGCAAATGGAAAAGATCGTCTCTCGAGATGTAAAATGCCACAGATATATGTTTATATATATATATATATATATATATATATATATATATATATATATATATATATATATAGATATATAGATATAGATATATATATATATACATATACATATATATATATATACATATACATATATATATACATATATATATACATATATATATATATGTCTATATATAAGGTCTAATGTAAAGTTCTTAATGATAATAGGTACAGAGAAATAAATGAATAGACGCTTTGTGTAGATCAGATGTGTCAAATTATACAGGTCACAATTGGGTTTGTCGTATTTATTCTTAATCTTTAAATTTGAAGTCAGTGCTGCACTGCTACATGATTCTATTATTGAGACTTCTATTTTAACTAAAAGCACGATTTAGAATAATTTACATAATGCATTAAAGAAAATTCACTCGGGCAATAAAAAAAAAACAGGGGAGATAGCCTAACAACTAAGCTTTTTTTAAAATTGGTTATGGTTCTTATATTGTCTCTTGGCGCTGAATACTGAAGAGTACTTACTGTCGTCGTAAGCAGGCGGCAAGATTCTAGCCACAGGGGTTAGGGACGTCCCCCAGTTCTTGGGATGGTTGCAGTTTCCGTCTACAGTCCGATACTTCCTGAGTGCGACATCGGTACACAGCTGTCAAGAGGTGAAGATATGGTAATGTAGCTTTTATTGTTTTCTGCTTTTTATATTTGGACATTTGTGGGCATGCTTGTGCAGCAACCAGGGGCGGACCGCCTACATGGGCATACGGGCATATCCCTAAGGTTTGACTTCCTATGGGGCGGTGGGTAACTCGCTTTATAATATTCGCTTTAAATGAGACTAGAGCCCATACAAGATTGTAAATTTTTTTGTAAAATTCCTACAGACTCTCGTGATCGACACTCTCCTTGGCTATTATATAGATTTTACAGTTTAATACTAAACTAAAACATTGCTCATAGTGATGGAATAGTCTACCTAAAATACAATATGTTTCTTAATTACTAGTGTCCATAAATGTAGTCTATGACACCGCAGGATGCAGAGCGTAGTGTGAGTAACTAATTGCATTTTACAGTTGAATATTGAGCCATTGATGCTTTTGTTAAATTTTTGATGCATTATCAAAGGCTTATATTTGTGGTCCGTAATGCATTTTATTACCAGAAGCGATTTTGATACCCAGTCCGCCTCTGGTATGAAGTGTGGAGGCTTTACTGTGTTTCATGTGTGGACGTTTGTATGTGTCTATGTGTGTGATATGTGGACGTTTGTAAGTGCCTGTATGTGTGATATGTGGACGTTTGTGTGTGCCTGTGTGTGGTATGTGGACGTTTGTGTGTGCCTGTGTATGATATGTGGACCCTTGTGTGTGCCTGTGTGTGGTATGTGGACGTTTGTGTGTGGTATGTGGACGTTTGTGTGTGGTATGTGGACGTTTGTGTGTGCCTGTGTGTGATATGTGGACGTTTGTGTGTGCCTGTGTTTGTGTGATATGTGGACGTTTGTGTGCCTGTGTGTGTGATATGTGGACGTTTGTGTGTGCATGTGTGTGATATGTGGACGTTTGTATGTGTTTTGTGTGTGATATGTGGACGTTTGTGTGTGCCTGTGTGTGTTGACGTTTTACTGTGATCGATGTGCGGATGTTTAACTCTGTGTGATGTGTTTGGACGTTTGTGTGTGTTTCCGTGTGTTGTGTGTGGACGTTTGTTAGTATGTTATTTGTAGAACAAAGAAAACACATTAGAACATAAGAAAACGTCTTTTAAAAATGTTAATTCATTTTAAAAGATTATAAAATTACAAAAAATATTAACATGGATTTGATTAACACTCGATAAAGTAAAGTCTATAGGGCAGATGATGTTAAGGACATCTGGGGTTTTTTTGGCTTACAGTTAACGAGCAGGGTGTCATGGTCCAGCACACCGATTAGCTGCCTTTACTTTCCCCAACTTTTGTCAGGTACCCATTAGAGTAGGGTGGACAAAGAGGCGACTAAATATTCCGAAATTCAAAATCCCAGTCTTCATCTAGATTTGAACCCAGGACCACAGGTTCGGAAGTCAACTGCTTAACTTATCAGCCACCGAGCCCCCAAATTAACACTCGATGAATGGACGAACTCTGTTTTTACTTGTTCGTATTACTTAATGGAAAACTAATTTTATTTAATCTTATGCACCATCCAATCTTATCGGTATAGAGCTCAGGCACAGTTTGAAATAAGTTTTACTTTTTTTCCTTTCCCGATGCTAATCTACATCCAGCTATCCTTCCAGATTACCTTTTCCTTTTTTTTTATGTACCAATTTTGTGTGTTTAGTTTTAGTTATCTTTTAACTTAGAAAAATTATCAACATATATATCACATCATGGGCGTAGCCAGAGGGGGGGTTGGGGTTCAATCCCCCTCCCCCAAATGAAATCCCCTCCCTGGGGGATCGGAATGTAGTGAATGATTTTTTGCTTTGATTTTGTTTATTTTAGGTGAGATTTTATGACTAAACCATCAATTGCCACAGCACAACCAATGGGGTTTTGAGTTTAAAACCCCTTACCAGGGGGTTTTGAGTTTAAAACCTCTATCAGGGGGGTTCGAGTTTAAAAACCCCTACAAGGGGTTTTGAGTTTAAAAAAAGGTAAAAGGTAAAAAATACCTCTTTAATAATAAAAACAAAGCAAATTATACACTCAAAATGTTTTGAGTGTAGTCAAAGGGGTTTTGAGTTTAAACTCCCCTCTAGTGGAGTTTGAAGCTAAAAGTACCTCTTCAATATAAATAAAAGCAAATTACTCACACTAAAATCAATGAACGCAGCCAAAGGGGTTTTGAGTATAAACCCCCCGATAGGGGGGTTTGAGGCTAAAAAATACATCTTTAGTGTAAGAAAAAAAGCAAATTATGCACTCAAAATGCTATGAGCGTTGCAAAGCTCATTGGGTATTTTGAGTTTAAATTTCCCTTTCAGAGGGTTTGATGCTAAAAATACTTCTTCAATATAAAAAAAAAGCGAATTACACACTAAAATTATTTGAGCGAAGCCAATCCAATCGGGGGTTTTGAGTTTAAACCCCTCTTCTACAGATGGCGTTTGTTTAAAGTTTAAAACCCCTCCAGATGGTTTTGAGATCCCCCTACAGAGCATTTTGAGGTGGAAAACCCCCAACAGATAATTTTGACGATAAAACTTCTCTTTTCGATATAAAATCTAAAGCAAACTACAGTCACTTAATTCCAAGAGCTTATTCAAGAGTGGTTACACATTTTTACCAGTGGCAGGGCTCCCTTAATAAACTGCAGTGAATAGTCATCTGCCGAAATTGAAAAACACTAAATGTGGCTCAACAAAGATGGCTAAGACAGATTTTAGGAGTCAGTTATAGAGATCGGGTCTAAATCAAGGAAATCCTATGCCGTACTAGGAGTCTACCCCTTAGTAAGATTGTGCGAGAGCGACGCATGAGGTTTGCGGGACATGTTCTCCGACAAAATGAATTACGCATAAGAAGAGTTGCAATGATATCCTAGTACAACTTGACGCCACTCATTCATGAAGGTCATCATGGCAGGTGGGAAGAGGCTTCAGACATTACCAGTGACAGACTTTTATGGAAACAGCTTGACGTCAAATGCTCCGAACGGCGCGGTAGGGTCTAAGTCAGTAAGAATAGCACATTAGGTTTTTGAAATAAAACTTTTTAATTGCAGGCAAATGCACTGTAGATACCTCAGAATATGCATTTTGTCTGCTTTCAATATCAGAAATAGTGCTTGGCGGCGGGGCTTCGCCCCGCGCTGGGGGACCTCCTAGCGCTCCCCCAGACCCCCTTGCTAGTATTGGCGGGGAATCTACAATTTTTCCACTAACTCATGGAAGAACCTATTCTAGGGCACAATAAACGTCTTCCGAAAGAATGAAGGGTCAGAATGCAATAAAGTTTATGTACACACACACACACACATAAATACATATTTAGAAAAAATTTCGCGGGAGGGGGGGTCGGGGTGGGAGAAAAAAATCCACCCACCCACCAACCCCCCTTCCCCGAAAAAAAATCATGGCTACGCCCATGTATCACATATCATCAACATATGACCCACAATCGTTTTGTTAGCGAGCCCTGTTCTTACTTCTCTGAAGTCTTGTTTAAACTGAAATCCAACGCTTCTAACACTACCAGTAGAGATGGCACTTTGTCTTTGAGCTATGTTGTAAAAACCGCCAAGTTGAACTTTGCAAGTTCCTGTAGAAAATATCACAACAGAACTAGAGATATAAATCAAATATTTGTGTAGAGGAAGTAAATAATTGTAATAACTGATACAATTACTGATATAATAACTGATATAATAAGTGATATAATAACTGATATAATAACTGATATAATAACTGATATAATAACTGATATAATAGCTGTTATAATAACTGATAGGCTACAATAATTAATATAAGAACTGATATAATAACTGATATGATTATTGATGTAACCATAATCTTCTTTTTTGGAGTAACGTCATTAATCTATTATTTTAATTCTGGTAACCATTACACATTATAACACAAATAATTATAAATAATTAACCATGAAAATCTACTATTTAAATCAAATACATTTCTCAACGTAAGGTATCAAGGAACCTAAAACATTATTAAGTAAAAGTAATAATGTTTTTTAGCGGCCCCCAAAAGGGTAAAAGACGCTATTAGTTTTGTGTGACTTGTCTATCCGTCTGTCTGTTCGTAGGTCCCGTTTAGATCTCAGAAACTAGAAGAGAAAATAAAAATCGGACATCATGATATTTTAGATCCTTCAAAGTTCTGATGCAACGGCTACTTTTTTATTTTCCGAAAGTGAACCATCTAATTTTTTAAATTATATATGCAAGCAGATTTTTAAAAAAAAATTACACCACTTTTAAATGTAAAAAATTCAGGGGAGGTAAGTCTTTTAAAAAGGGTCACAGACTTCTTCATTAATAAATCAAGCTTCATTCATAGATTCACGCATTGGTTCAAAACATTTGCATCTAAGCTCACAATGGTAAAAGTGTCAATGGATCATTATAAAATATATTTTCCATTTATTAACTAAGGGGCCTACACTTGACAGTGACAGTTTAAATAATACTAGGTGGACCACTTCGGGGGCCGATTCTGAGTTTGTGTTTCTACACAAACTGTCTTTGTAACCTTGTTTGTCTTTGTGTTGGGAACCTTACACTCCTGGAGGCTGCTGGGAAGAAGTATTCTTTTTCTAACAACTTTCTTGCATTATTTCGCACAACTATAAACCTAAGCGCCTTTTACGGCGGTAGACATTCCGGAAAAGTGTCAGCTTTAAAAATCGTCTCAATATTGGGATTGTGTCTGTGTGTTCAAAACCTTTGAGCTAGGAAATTGCTTATAAAGTTGTCACGATAGGACAATGTCACAGTGTGTGTCACGCACACATCCCGGCCCGGTTTAGGCTTATGTCTTTCGCATTCCCCCCTATCCCCATCATCGTAGCCTTACATTGCTATGTATCAAGGGGCGCCATACGTTGACAAGGGCTGTGCGAATAGAGCAGTAGCTACAAGACATCTTGCTGAACACAAGGATGATCTTATAATTATCAAGCCCAATGCAATTTAATTCACTAGAGGGGGGAGGGGTGTTCTTCTTCCAACTACCCAACATCACTAACACTCTGTAAAGCTGTGCGGAACAGCCTGAGAAGAACAGCATGATCTTTCCCCAGCACAGACCGAAAAGAGTTTACAGCTCAGCAGCGAAAAGCTGGCTAGAAGAGGAAGGAAGAAGCCCCAAAAGAAACTTGCATGAGTTCTGGGCATGCTATAAGCATGAAAGTAGAGCTATAGAAACGCTATTAAATTCATTAGCCTGGAAAGTAGGTAACACTCTTATATCGACTCGTCTCACCCATTATCAATTTTAAATTTATTTTGAACTGGGCTTAAATTCAGAGAACAAATAGAGCTTAAAATTATAAATAATAAATAATAACTAAATAATAATAAATAATGTAGTTTTGAACGCTGGAAAACAAGGCTAAAGAGTTGCAAGCCCAAATGTGTAGAGGCTTCAATTATATTTTATTGGGGGGGGGGGGGGGGCCTCTAGAAGCTTGATCAAAACTGGTTGTTTTTTTACTGTTTTTTTTTTATAACAAATGAATACATGTAAACATTGAATGTTGGTCATTATAGATTAAAAGATTCTTATAAATTGGCAGTCATTTTATTATAGCTTGTCCAAAAGATCTCGTAGCTAGTTTAGATAGATCTAGATCCAGTACTTTTTTAAAGAAACAAAACACATATTATGTAATCACATTAAAAACTTCATAAAAAAAAAAAGTTACCTTTATTCGTTATTAGACTCCTGTCACTGAGAACGGCCAGAGGAGGAAGCTGCGACACTATTCAAAATTAATGAACAAATATCATTGGCAAAATGTGTGATAAATCTATTCTGTACTAATAGAAAGTGTCTTTGAAATCTACTCTTATATAGAGGATCTTTCATGCTATAAGCTTGGTCAATTAGCTCAGGGCTACTTTTTTATCCGGGGCTATCTTGGAGAAGGTTTCCGTGCTGCCTTTAGGCCCTCAGCAAGCACAGCTTAGCTCAAATCGGGACTCATGTATAGGTAGTCAAGTAGTTAAGGCCCTCAGCAAGCACAGCTTAGCTCAAATCAGGACTTTAACTCGAGCGACCGTTATATGTAGCCAAGTAGTTTATGCGACTCAGCTACATAACCCAGCCTTTTTTTTTTTTTTGACTTAGTAACAATTATTAGCAGGCAAAGCAATGTATAGTACGTATTTATTTCAAAAAATCAATGAATTTATGACAAAACAATTTATTTTGACTAGATCAAATGAATTTATGGTTTTTTTTTTTTATTAATTCTAAATGGATTTTCCAACGTTGTGTAACAGCAAATATCAATCATCTATAAATACTGTTATAATCATTATACCTATTAGAGTAGTATCTGTAATAGTATAATGCCACGTTTCAATTCAATTAATAACAGTAACTAATTAATACCTGTAACTAATAAATAAAAAGTAAGGTACTTTTTTCATACCTTGCGTTCTAATGGGTGGATATTGTAATTAAGGTGTAATATGTGGTAAGCACAACAACCAGCTGTCTTTATTTTGACCAAATAATGACTGGTACCTGTTACAGTTGGGTGGAATCAGGAGCGTCCTAAAAACCCCTAATTCAATATCCTAAACTTTACCGAGGTTTGCAACGAGACGCCATGAATTTGGACTTCAATACTGTAATGCTTCATCGTCACCACCCTGTAACTAATTAAAACCTGTAACTAATTAGTAGGAAGAGCTGTGGCTGAGTGGTAAAGCACTTGGCTTCTGTACCGACTGAGATTTTTAAATTTGGGATTCTTAGAGCGCCTGAGTCCACCCAGCTCTAATGGAAACCTGACATTAGATGGGAAAAAAAGTAAAGGCTGTTGGTCGTTGTGCTGGGCCAGAGAAACAGATGACTTTGCATCATCTGCCCTATAGACCGCCAGGTCTGATAAGGGTACCTTTAACTAATTGTATATATGTGACTAATTAATACTTGTAACAAAGTATTAATACCTGTAACTAATTAATACATTAATTCGTTAGTAACTTTAATCAATACCGGTAACTTATGAATACCTGCAACATGATAGGACCAAAGTCCAGTTACAATCGCAATCAAAAACATACTGCCCATGTTCCAGTACTATAAACTTCAAGAGCACAACCAAGTAAGTAATTAAAGTAACACCGCTGTCAGGATTTCTTCTCCTCTGGAAGACCTTTCACTTTATATAGTCTCTGTACTTCAGGACTTCCGGGAATACTGATTCCCTCAGGATGTTCTCTGGTAATATTTGCATAAAATCACGAAAGTGCTCATGCATTAAGAAAGTCCCGCCTACCAGGAACAAACGAAAAAGTGAATTGAAAACCTACTAGGAATATATCTAGAGATGACTAGTTATGTTTAGCCATAGAGCCATACTCTGATATAGAAATGTAACAATGGTGTCCAATATAAGAAATGAAATTTTTAAAAAAGATGTTTCTAAATATGTTGATGGCATGGATAATTAAAAATTTTCCATTCCAAGAAAATAATGATTGTTTCATTTTGCTCATATTTTATCAAACTTCCACATGAAGCGTTTCTGCTCATACTTGTTCTTAAACTAGTACTAGATATAATTTGAACAAAAAATATTTTTAAAATCAATCCCTACTTAACATTTAAGTAAAAATAGTAAAGTAAACATTGTGTTTATTAGTCTCTTTAAAAAGAAAAAAAGGCAGTACGTGGATCGACATTTACAACCCTCTATCAACTCAGCTAACCAGCCATATTACTATGGGCGAAGTTTTAGTTAAAGGAAATTATCTCTTTCCACTAATTTTTAGCGGCTCTCGAAAGGGAAATAGACGCTATTAGTTTTGTGTGGTCTGCCTGTCCGTCCGTCCGTCCGTCCCGTTTAGATCTCGTAAACTGGAAAAGATAGTGAAAATTTGATGTCATGATATTGTTAGCCATTCAAAGTTCTAATGCAACGCTACTTTTTTCTTTTCTGAAAACAAAAAATTTTAATTTTTAAAATCAACTACGCAAGCATTTTTTTCATAAAAATACACAATTTTTACAACTATTCACTTTTAATAGTAACAAACACGGGAGGCTATTTAGTAAGCGAGATAATTATATATCATATTTTTAACACATTTATGCTAACGATTTTAGATCAGGCTTGTAATTTAAAGGTCAAGGACCGCTTCTGGTTCTGGCATCAAGGGCTTAATACTGATGCTTAATAGTTGGAATCTGAAGCGTTGTGGGTCAATATTCATTGTTTTAGATTAATCCGATATTTTATTAACAGCGGGAACATCAATTATACCTATTTATAGCTTGAGCCTTAGATGGTGCCGAAGCATAGATTATGTTGTAGTCTGTAGGCCTATTATTGAAATAAAGGTTTAGATTTACAGTTATATAGATCTAGGAGCTTTAGGAAAACCAACTCTAGAAGAAAAATAAACTCATCCACACACCCCTACTCAAAATAATAAATAGACTGTGTGTCCGACTAATTCCAATAACCTCTTCAGATAGACGAAGTGGGCATACACATGTAGTCCTAGTGTAGTGTTTATAGTTGATGGTGTTGACCATCACGCTTTTTTTTCTTTGGGTATAGCAATAGTGTTTAGTGGTCATATAAGAGAATAGCACATTGGCATGGTCAGTCAAGATTTTTTATACACGTAGACTTGTTACAGAGTTCAAGAGTTTCTTAAAACTCCAGCATATTTTAGTATATATATATATATATATATATATATATATATATATATATATATGTTTACTTGTGTTTGTGTGAAGCGCATTACATCCAGGGCCGGTCCTAGCAATCGCTGGGCCCTATGCGAAACGGAATGCGCGGGCCCAGTCTGAGTAGGAATAAACATAATGTCAAAATTAGGATTTAGTATTAGAAAATAAATTCTTCTTTACAATAAATTTTTATTAAATGAAAGCTGGCAAAGCCTTTTTTTTTATCGCGCGTAAAATTGGCACCCTAAATGATATTTTTGTCTATTTTTCAGAAGATTTCCATTACTTTTTTGGTATATTTTGCAATTACAGGAGTTTTCCAGTAGTCCCTGAAAAATCAGGAAACTGCGTATAACCTGCTATTATATATGTCATGTTTTGATTTAATAAGTTACACCAAGAATTAGCGCGGGCCTATGAAATTGCGGGGCCCACTGCGACCCCATAGGTAGCAATGGCCTAAGTCCGGCCCTGATTACATCCCACTTAATAAATTAATTAAAATCATGCTTATTTACATCTTTAGTCTCTTACTTTACAAAAGAAGTGCAAGCTATACAATGAGACTGCTAGTAAATATGCACTGCTAGTGTTTTTGGAGCCTCGATTACAATGATGATGTTTCTTTAAAGGGGTGCAAAAAATAAAAGGGAAGATAAGTACATATACATTTACAAGACAAAAATAGAAAGACCTTGTATATTGCTCTCCAAAAGTAATTTATGGTTTGATCATCAAAACTCTTCCTTATAATTGCGTTGAGGATAGTGATCTTTAATTGTTTTAATCCGATGTTTCTAATTTTAAATTCTACGATGGAACACCCGTAGCTCGACTAGTAGGATGCTATATTTAAACGTATTCATGAGGCGGAGAATATAGGCCTCTGCAAATAAAAGGTAAAGTCATCGAACGAGTTACTTCCCATTCAAGCTAAGACTTAATTTTTTATTTTTTTTTGGTGGGGAAGTCATACCTCACCAACAATGCATATCCTGTTCACTATGTTTCCAAGCAAACATGTCTCCTTATTGAGCTCCTCAAACACATTATTACTTTTGGATGGGATCACGTTCTCTGAGTCTGACTGTTTGTTTTGTTCAGTTAAATAGTCAATAGTGCACTATGTCTGAGAGATTTTCCCTTTTATTTACACAGAACACAAGAAACATTTGATCGAGGGAGGGAATATCCGCTGAATGCGTGATCAAATTAGCATGATTTCATTAAGATGATTATATTTTACAAATTATGACAGTCAAACCAGAAATGTGACAAATTAAATAGTGGATATACGCGAACTGTCAAAGTTCCAGGAAAATCGACCCTGAGAGCTGTTTTCGAAATCCGTCTTCCCACTCATAAAAAGTTTGCAAGCTAATAAGAGGAATTGTAACTATAACAAGTCAAATATTTTTTTAAAATTAAAAAAAAAAGTTTATGTAAGGGGAAGAAGCCCGCCCTTACAACTATATCTATCAATAATATAGAAGTTTTTTTTCCCTTATTGGTTACTAAACAAAATAATTAATTACTATTAATTGACTAATTTGTTTTGTTTTTTTAAATTGATTTATATTTTTTCAGTAACAATAAATAATAGTTTGAAGTATCAACTTGATCGGAGAATGCGTGTTGGAGAAATAGCACTAACAATGATTTGGGTGAACTAGGCCCTACAAATTTAGCCATATATTAGCGCATATTGAAGGATTCATTTCCTTTGTTGGCATCAAACAAAATAATTAATTACCAATAATTAATTCATTCATTCATTGTTTGTACTGATTCATGTTTTATCTACGCCACTGAGTAATTTTGCAAATTTTCAACTTGCACTGAGAATGGGTCTGGGAAAAATAACTAGTACACACTCTTAACCAGATAGACAGACAGAGTTGATATAAGCTTTGAAAAGAGCACGTGGTTGAGGCGCGGATGCATTTCATATCTTAAGGAATCATCTTCAAGCGGGTAAGGGGTAGTACATTATGATCAGGGCGGACTGGCAATGACTGTTGCCTGGTCCTGACGACCTATTTTCCGAATTGTAAGTTTATCAATAGAGTTTTACTTCTTTTCAGAACGCTAACGCCATCATAAATTTCTTTTTGTAAGATTTATTAAGCGGTCAAAACAACTCATTTATGGTGACAATAATTAATTAATTGATTTATTGTTTTTACTGATTCATGTTTTATCAACGCCATTGAGTAATTTTGCAAATTTTCAACTTGAACTGAGAATGGGTCTGGGAGAAATAACTAGTACACACTTTTTACCAGACAGACAGACAGACAGAGTTGATATAAGCTTTGAAAAGAGCATGTGGTTGAGGCGCGGGTAAAGGGTAGGACATAATGATCTGGGCGGACCAGCTATGACTGTTGCCAGGTTACTAGGCTGATCTCCTGACGACCTAGTTTCCAAATTGTAAGTTTATTAATAGAGTTTTAGAATGGATGTGATCTATATCATCATTTATTTCTCTTTTGTAAGATTTATTAATCGGTCAAAACAACTTATTTATGGTGACCACGTTTATTATTAATTATTTTTTTTTGTGTGTATTAATCATTTCTGGGGCAAACGTTTTTGTTTTATAAGAAGATAAATTACGGACTATTGAAAAAAAAATAACACAAGGATGGCTGGTCGTGCGGTATGCGCGCTGGACTGGCGTTTCGATCCTCTTGATGATCCAGAGTTCATACCCTGCCCGCTGCCATCCCCCGTCGTCCTGCGGGAGGTTTGGAATAGAAAATAAATTATCTTCAACTCTGATGAAACATCATAAACATGTAAAACATTTTACAATTAGATCTTGCTTAAACAAAACGTCAAATTGTAAGACTCTAAAAAATACATAGTTATTTTATTTAAATTTTTAACATAGTTTTACGGAATGAGGAAGGTCTGTTGCACCTATCCCTTTAAAATCACGTACGCATCAACTTTTATGATCCCTGGATTGACGTCTCGGTAGAGTTTACAAAAGTATTGACTTAACCATTGGCCTACTTTCGATTACCTCAAACTGAACTTCAATAAGAAAAAAAAATTACCATTGCCTGCAGATAAAGATCAGATAGAAATCAAAAGTAGAGGCTGTGTTCTCAGCAGACGTGATACGTCAGCAGTATAGAACACTCTTCATGACACCAAGATTGAACATCCGTCTCAAGTGTCAATACTTAGAGAGAGCCTCACCTGCTGTTAACTGTCATTTGCGGTTAACTGTCATCCGCAGTTGCTTTTATCCACAATTAACTGTCATCCGCGGTTTTCATCCACGGTTAATTGTCATCCACGGTTAACCGTCATCCGCAGTTAACTGTTATCCACGGCTAATTATCACCCGTGATAGACAGGGGTAAAGTGCTACCAAAGGTTACTGATTACCCATAATCATCTATTAACAAAGTTAATATAATTACTTGAGTTAAACAATGTCTAGAGAAAACATAACATGGTTAAATAAAGCTTTCATATAGAGATAACAAAAATGCTAGTAACTCTAGATATTGCAAAGGAAAGCTTAATTTTCTGTTTGCAAAAGGAAGTAGTTGAACAGGCGTTGAAGACAGTAGAGACACCTCTATTTAGATAACATTTGCAGTAGGAGGTTTCACTCCAGTTTATTTCATTATTTTGTTTCACAACGTATTGAGTTACAAGTTTTTAAAAGCCTGAACCGGAAAATCGCGGTCGTAAAAACTTATCAGAATTTCCAGCAATCCAGTTATCCATTGGATATTTCTACACTTTTGGCTATTCGAGATACACTCCTCTCTGACCTAGATAATTAAGTGAAACATTTGTCTGCAAAAGTGGGTCAACCTATTCACGGAAGTGAACAAAAAAACAGATTGGAGAGCTGAAATGTAAGAAATCAGTTGTTGGGTGTCGACCCCCCAGTAGGTAAATGTTGAAGGTGAGACCTCCACCCAGGTAGCTCCATAACAAGTTCGATAAGTGTTAGAAGTGTTTTAGAACCTAAATATCTGAGCTAATAGCTCTCCCAGGTGCAAGTTCACACCAATGAATTAGGAGTGGGTTGGATACAGCTCGTACACAAAGAGGCGCAATAGCTGAAATAAAAGGTGAGGGGATTCAACACCTTCCTAGTGGTTCTCAATCTATTACAAAGCTTATATATTTGTCTGTCTATACGTCTGTCTGCGCCAAATTTTAAACACGTTACTTATCTCAAACCCAATCAAGTTGAAACTTTACACAATTATTAATTGTAACAAACGAAACATAAATAAATAAAAAATAAAGTGTACAATTGGTCAATTAATTACTGGTAATTTATTAATCTGTTTGATAACAACAAGGGAAATTAATCCTTCAGTATTAACAGATAGGGCTAAACATGTGAGGATATTTTCCCCTTAGATAATTTTACGTTATTTTTCCCATAATCATTCTCTGATTAAGTTAAAATTTTACACACTTATTTATTGTATCTGACAAAATATGAATTAATAACCAATTATTAGCCAATTAGTCAAATAATTATCGGTAATTAATTAATTTCGTTCATTATTGACTAAACAGAAAGAAAGCTTATTGTGTTCATAGATATGGCAGTAAAATGTACAGTTGTTCCCTTCAATAGGCATTGATTTTTTTATAGTATTTTTTTATATTTTGCTTGTTTGTAATGTGATCAAATCTGATAGTATTTTTTTTTTAAAGAAAACCTGGGGATACGTGTAAATGAAGTTTCGCCTTTTTCTAATTCCCAGTCATAACAAAACAGAATTTAAATTGAAAACCCCGTGAAGTGTTTAGTTTCAGCTGACACACTCTGGATTTTTATGACGCTTTTAAGACAACCCAACCCCAATGACTAGATGAAATACTTTGGGGAAAGTAATGGAGGTGGTCGTTGTGCTGGCCACAGCATTCTCGGCAACCGTCGGACATATAATCAGAATCGGCCGTTATAGATCGCAAGACCCCAAAGGCGAACTTTAATTTTTTTTTTAATTTACTATTTTTATCTATTATTATCTTCTTATCATATTTTATATATTACAGACGTTACTTCAAGAAGAAGATGATTACGTCCTACGCATTTCATGTGTCAATCTAGTCATGCATTTCAATCAGTGACTTAAACTCTAGCTGATTTAGGCTAATGGCACTTGGGAAGAATAAGCACTTGTACGAGTCTGTTCTAGCTTATGGAATAAGAAATGTGTCTCTGTCTTTGTCTTTCTGAGTATTTCATTATGATTTTGTTGTTTTTTTAGCGGCCCCCGAAAGGGAAAAAGGCGCTATTAGTTTTGTGTGTAATGCCTGTTCGTCTGTCCGTCAGTACCGTTTAGATCTTGTAAACTAGAAGAGATAGTGAAAATCCGACATCATAATATTTTAGACCATTCAAAGTTCCGATGCAACGGCTACTTTTTCTTTTCTGAAACCGAAAAATCTATTTTTTAAAATCACTTATGCAAGCAATTTTGTCATAAAAAATACACCCCTTTTACAACTTGGGCAGATGACTATTTACCATATTATAAACATATTTATGCAAACGGTTGCTGATGTTTTGTCAAAGAATTGGTTTTTCACATTTTTATGGCTAAGTTAAGTAAGTTCTGTTCTACTAAGTACTACATTTACACAAAAGAATGTTTACTTTTTTAAAAGAGAGAACGTTTTTTTAGTATGCACGTTGGACATAATTTAAAGCAACAACTAATAAGTAGTTTTTTTATCTTATCGCGTGAACTGCAGCTGCAGCGTTCCATAAATACAATGAAACACTGAAATAAAGGAAATTTTTTTTCGAAAAGTTTTTTTCTTGAGGAATAAGAGATTGTCCCTTTACAAAACAATTAGATCATTTAAATATATTCATTATAAGACATCAGTTATGCGAGATTCACATCTAGCTTCACATTCACTTTCACCTATTCTTTGGTCTGTGGACCGCTGGGGCACCACATAAGATCCGTCAACCTTCTTTCTCCATTCTTTTCTGACATTTGTCTTTGATAGAATTTCATTATAATATTCTTTCTGAAAATATTGAAACCTGCCTTTTTACCTGCCTTAGTGCATCACTTCGGGGGCCGATTTTGATTTGTGTCTCCACACAAACTGTCTTTGTAACTTTGTTTTGTGTAAATTATGGTTCAGTGTTTTATGTATTATTGCTACTTTACTTTTTATTATTCTGTCCTGGCGTGTCTGTAACCTGAGTGATTTTATCAATGGGTAACAAATCTTTTGCAGACAGCTAGACGTCCAATGCGTCGAACGGCATGGGAGGATCTAAGTCCTAGTAAGTAAGTGACTCTAATCAAATCTAAATAATGTTTGTTATTTGTTTAGTATTACTATTATTGTTTCATGCGAAAGAGTTATCATTTCTGGTACGCCAGGGTGTATCAGCTGAAACTAAACGCTTCACGGGTTTTCAATTTAAAGTCTGTTTCCTTATGTCTACGAAGGAGGCAGTGGCGAAGCTTTATTTACATTTGTTCACCATGTTCTCTTTAAAAATAATATTATTATTATTTTATATTAAGATTATTTTTTTTTTTTGTTGTTGTTGTTATTGTAGTTGCGATCCTGGCAATCAGAGTGCACTTCTCAAGCCTCGTGACTCGCTCTGTTGGGTTTTACATGTGCTAACGGGAAGTCCTGTTACCTACAGATCTGATAAAAACTCTACACCCAACATTTCTTTGAGCCCCTTTTTTAGGTCATTTAAATAATGATCTGGCAAATGGGCGGTGGTTATTTCTACTTTTTAAAAAAAAGAGATTAAAAATTATGACTTCAATTTTTTTTTTTACGGTTTTATTGGGCGCCGTATCTGAAATAAAAGTTTAGTTCTGGGGCAGGGCCGGTCTTAGGGCACTGCAACCTATGCGGCCGCAGTGGGCCCCGCACTTTCATATGCCCCGCAATCTGTGGCACCGGCCTCATCTGGTGTGTACATTTCTGACACACTTGTTATGAAGCAAGTCACCCCACAATAAAAGATTGAGTCTAATGATAATGACTCATGTCAGACATTGATATCAATTTTTTGTCAAAAAGATACATTGAATTTTGTCTAAAAGAGATATTTAATTTTGCCAGAAAGAGATATTTAATTTTGCCAGAAAGAGATATTTAATTTTGTAAAAAAGAGTTGTTGTTTTTTTAATTTACATTTTTTCCTATTCCCTTTCTAAATTATTGTGGAACCGGGACACAGATTTCGACAAAGGCTATAACGATTTTCCTAAAAAACGGGACAGTTTATCTTTAAGATAAAAAATGTACTAACTAACTGGTCACACTGGGAAACCTCTGGTTATACCATTATAATGTTTCAAAATAAAATCATCTGAAAATTAAATTAGGCTATTTTGAACAGGTTCAGCGGGTTTTCCCGCACTCCTCAAATGTTTCTTGGTATCTAGTAAAGAGTTGAAGAAAGAAATAGACGCTCATTAACAAAATGGTCACCGTTTTATAAGATAATATAAGATAAGATAAGATAATTTTTATTGGTCCAACCAAATGGAAATTCAGTTTGACTACAATCGACCACCTCAGCGTAACGACTGTAACAATAAAAATATAGATGCAAATACGAACTAATTCATACATGAAACACATACACACTCACAACTAGCTTACGCGCTCTTGACAAGATGGCTGCTCCCTGTTTACAGTTATCATAGATAAGTTAAATTTTCGTTTTGTCGTATATAAACCAAATAAAATTCCTTTAAAAAGCTATTCAACTAATAAACTAATATCTTTAAATTATAGATTTAACTTAATTCAGCATTATTTCCACTAATTAATTCAAATTAACAACTCTTAGTTTAGGACTATTTTGTCTTACTAATCAACTTTATCAACTAATCCTTATAATTATATTTAATATTATTTAGTCTATATTTATTTTTATATTCTTAGATTTTAGATCTAGTCAGTCTTAGACTTAGACTTTAATTAAGGCCTTAGATCTACTAATCATCTACAAATACTACTAATTATAAACTAATAGTAATACTCTATATAGTTAGTTAAACACATAAATATATTGATCTACAATTAGATCTAGATCTAGAATTAGATCTGGATCTAGTCTAGGTCTATATTTTGAATAAACCATTTGATTGTCATTGTAAATTAGCTATCACTTTAGACTTAGACTTAGCTTAGGCCATCTTAGGCATTTTTAACCTTAAACTAGATTTAGACTAGACCTTTTAAAACTAAAATCAACAACAGTCATCATGAAATTGCTCTGGCTATTTATCCTAATAATTACTAAATACACACTAGTTGAACACAGAACTAGATCTACCTCAGTCAACACTAAACTTAAAAAGGAAACAACAGTCATAATCAATCATCACACTTTAGATCAATGCAACTTAAAAAATAACCTAACATACACATCCATAACATTAAAGAAGATTACCCATCACAAATGGAAGTTCTCAATCAGACACAGTAGAAATAAATACCTTTCACTGTTAATATTAATAGCAGGAGATGTAGAGTCAAATCCAGGGCCTAGATCTAAAGATAGATGCAACATCTGCAAAAAAGTATGCACCATGAAACAGAAAGCCATTCAATGTGACACCTGCGATGAATGGTACCATGCATCATGTCTCCATATGAATACACCTGTGTATTATGCCTTAGGCAACAAAGATGCATCATGGCACTGTGTACCGTGTGGGTTACCTCAGTTTACATCAGGACTGTTTGATTCCTTTGATGCGGACACTTCTAACCCATTCAACATCCTAAACACCATCCCAAAACCAACTCACCAACCACTAGCCAGATCCACTCCTGTTAAACCTAAATCTACTAAAATTAATACAACAGCCTCACTAAACAAACCTACTAAAGAAGTAATACCAAAATACCTTAAAACCTTAGTAATAAATTTTCAAAGCATTAGGAACAAAACAGCAGACTTAGAAATTTTATTAGAATGTGAGAAACCAGACATAATTGCAGGAACAGAAACTTGGCTACATCCTGAAATTTATAATGCAGAAATTTTCAATAGTAATTATGAAATTTTTAGAAAAGATAGGGCTGATAATCATGGAGGAGTTCTTTTAGCAATAAAAAACACTCTTATAGCAGAAGAAATTACCTTACCTAACTCAAAAAACATAGAATCTACATTTTGTAAAATTAATACCACCTCAACATCTCTTATAATAGGCAGCATTTACAGACCACCAAATTCTAGTTTAGAATACATGCAGGAACTATGTAATCAGATTACTACACTTAAAGAGACAAATAAAAATGCAGTTTTTTGGATTATGGGTGACTTCAACCTACCTGATATAAATTGGAAAACACTAACCATAGATAAACACCAAAACCTTAAGGACATAAATGAGCTTTTCATAGAAACTTTACACAACCTAAGTTTAGATCAAATCATTAAAAAGCCAACTAGATTAAACAACACATTAGATCTCTTCTTAACCAACAGACCTGGATTAGTAGTTGATTATGATATTATCCCTGGTCTATCAGACCATGAGATCATAAAAATACACAGTCAGATAAAAGCAGTAGCCAATACAAAAACCAAAAGAAAAATCTTACTCTGGAATAAATGTAACCTAACACAACTACACCAAGCTGCATTAAACTTTCAACAAACATTCTTATTAGAAAAAGACATTAACCAACCAGTCGATGACCTCTGGAATTTCATTAAAAACCATCTTAAAAGCATTATAGAAAATCATATACCAACTAAATACACATCAAACAAAATAAATAAATGCTGGTTTAATAATAGACTAAAGAAGCTTTGTAAACAGAAGGAAAACCTATATAGAAAATTTAAAGCAACCAAGGCAGAAAGAGTTTACAAAAAGTATTTAAAAATTAAACACCTAACCCAAAAAGTAAGCAGACAGCTGCAGAGTGAATACATAAACAATGTAATATCTAAAGATAACAACAAAAACCTATGGTCATACATTAAGTCTAAGAAAATGGAAACAACAGGCATAGCGCCATTAAAAGATGAACATAACATAATACATAATGATAATGAAACTAAAGCAAACATCCTAAACAAATACTTTGCATCAGCATTCTCAGCCCCAGGAGACAAAGACATATTTCTTAATTTGAACCAAGTATTCAACATAGAAGATTTAGTAGTACAAGAAAATGGAATTAAAAAACTATTAGCCAACACCAAACCAAATAAAGCGTCTGGACCTGATGGTATTCCAGCTAGATTACTCAAAGAACTAAGCAATGAGCTAGCCCCAGTGTTCAAAATACTCTTTCAAGCATCGCTTAACCAGGGCAGAGTACCAAAGGACTGGAAAGAAGCTAATGTCACCCCCCTATTTAAAAAAGGAGAAAAATCTGATCCAGGAAACTACAGACCAGTATCACTTACCAGCATCACATGTAAAATACTAGAACACATAATATGTAGCAATATCATAAACCACTTAGACAAACATAATGTCCTCACCCCATACCAACATGGCTTTAGGAAATATAGATCATGTGAAACACAACTAATAGGACTAATTGATGATTTTTCAAAAGGTTTAGATAATAGTGAACAAATAGATGCTATCTTACTAGATTTTTCCAAGGCTTTTGACAAAGTTCACCACCATAGTTTGCTTAAAAAATTAAAATATTTCGGCATTAATGGTCCACTGCATCAGTGGATTAAAGATTTTCTGATAGGGAGAGAACAAACTGTAATAATAAATGGCTCTAAATCAACACCAATAACAGTAAACTCAGGTGTACCTCAAGGAACAGTCTTGGGTCCACTACTATTTTTAATTTACATAAATGATTTACCAAATTGCATTAGTTCAGGAACAAAAGTCAGATTATTTGCAGACGATTGCATAATATATAGAACAATAAAAACAAAACAAGACACAGATATTTTACAAAGAGAATTAGATGAATTACAGAAATGGGAATCAAATTGGAGCATGTCTTTCCACCCAGAAAAATGTCAGTTGTTAAGAGTAACAAAAAAACTAAAACAAATTAATTCCACTTATCTTATTCATGGCAAACCAGTAACACAGACTAAAAACTCAAAATACCTAGGTGTTATAATAAATGAAAAACTGTCATGGAATCCACATATTGATGAAACTATAAAAAAAATCCAACAAAGCATTAGGGTTTATTAAAAGAAATTTCTATAAATCAAATAAGAACATAAAACTAAAATGTTATTTAACCTTGGTTAGGCCAATAATAGAATATGCATCCACCGTGTGGGACCCCTCAACTCAAGAAAACATTAAGAAACTGGAACAAACACAAAATAGAGCAGTGAGATTCATAACAAACGAATATTCACATTTGACTAGGGTAACACCATTAGTAAAATCACTAAATTTAGAAAGCCTTCAGGACAGAAGACTCAAAAGTAAAGTAGCAATTATACATAAAACACTGAACCATAATCTTCAAATACAAAAACAAAATTTAATAAAATACTCTGAAAGACACAAAAATAAAGGCACATTCCTCGTCCCATATGCTAGGACAAATTTGTACAAATACTCCTTCTTCCCTAGTGCTATTAGAGCATGGAATGGATTGCCTGAGCTAGCCAGAAAAACCAGTGACTTGGCAGAATTTAAGTCATTGGTTAATATGCATGACTAAATGCATGACGCGTAGGACGTAATCATCTTCTTTTTTGAAGTAACGTCTGTATTATATAAGATAAGAAGATAAGATAGCACTTTATCAATTAGACTACTATGACTCGATGACGACAGATGACCTTGTAACACTGACACAGTGGGAAAAAGGAGTTTTTAAATCTTTCTGTTTTAGTCGACTACATCGTCCAGACCTGATATAACAGTGGTTTAATGGGTGAAGGTTGTCTTTAAGAATCGTGTGTGTTTTGGAAAGCCACCTTTCATGAATCTTTCATGAAAAAGTTCTTTAAGAGATGGTAGGTGTTTTCTAGTGATATACGATGACTTTTTTTTTAATTAGTCTATTTAGCCTGTCTTTGTGCCAGTGAAGTATTACCATACCAGCAGGTGGTGGCAAAGTTAATTGGACTGCAGATGGTTGCTGTATAGAAAAATTATAACTTATGTTTTGTCGATGTTAAATTTTCTTAGCTTTATAAGTTAGAAGAGTCGTTGATGAATTTTGATGTAAAGATTTTGACAGTGTTCGCTCCCATTAGAATGTTGTTGATTGTTGTACTTATGTATTTATATTCTTCCACTTGGTCTACAGTTTGGTTTATCTGAATTTCTGCAAGATGGCCTTTATGTTTCCTAAAATCTTAGCATTTCTTTAAATTTTCTGAACATTTAAAATGAGAAAGTTGTCTATACACCAATGGTAAAAGTTTAAATTGTTTGTTTGTTGAACATGTTTCGGATGTTCCTTCAGAGTTGAAGATAGTTTACTTCCTAGTCCAAACCTCCGCAGGACGACGGGCAGGGTTTGAACCCGGGACCATCGTCAGCAAATTTGAGGATAAGAGTGTCAGCTGATTGGCTCTGAATGTCATTAGTGTATATGGTATACAATAATGGTGACAGGACGCATCCCGGCGACGCTCCAGTGCTAAGCTCTCCCGTGCATGACACATGTCCGTTCACTTTTACATATGCTCAAATCATTATTGAAGCTGTTAGAATTATTTGTTGAGAATATACATATGTATATAATACTCATACAATTAATCAATATTTTATATGAATACTAGTACTATATCTCTTCATAGATTTTGTATTCTAGTCTAGACTACTGTCTTATAATGTTCCAAGTCTGGATCTATACCACCAAGCTAAAACTTTGTATACTTTGTGTAGATTTATACATTTATACTACGATTTTTTTCTCTCTTAAAGGTAGTTTGAGATAGACATATTAGTTATTGAGAGCGAAGTAATTGATTTAAACTTAAAAAATGTTATTTGTTTTAATGTCAAAAAGAGTATGTTAAGAAGTGATATTGACTTATGTCTAAAAGTGATATTGACTTATTCAACAAGACTTATTGACTTCCGTCAATATAGGTTTGAATTACTTAAAAAAAAAATGACCTGCTTATTTTGTCACATCTGATGCAAACCAAGCCGTTGTCGGCTGTGTGTCTATTTAAGCTTTTTTTTCGTCTTCCACGCATGTCTTTGGCAATGACGTTTCTTTAGGCTTCAAACATTTGTCTTGCGACCTTCGTGAGAGTTCTACAGATGTCTGTTCCATTAGGCCATATCCAGGCAGCTGCTCTCCTGCATGGCGATAATGGCAAGATGGCAAAAATTAAAAAAGAAACACGATCGCCATTGCTAAGCGGTCATCCACTAGACAGCAAAGGTATACAACCCTACAAAGCTGTCAAATAGTTAAAGGAAAACTCCAATAGTTTTTCAAATTTGAGTCACTGACATATTTAAATCCTCCGTAGAAGTTGTAATACACACTGCCATGGTTAGTCAATCATGTAGATCTACTTTTAACAGTTATTTTTTCTTCTTTCCGTCAAGATCTAGATCTAACTGCATAGACCTAGATCAAGATGTATTTCTTTTATGAGACTATAAATTTCACTGAATGGTTCTCCGTTATACAGCAAGTCAATAGATTAAATTAATAGGTTTGTGTGACGTTATTTAGAAACCCAATGAAAATTTGACTTTTTGGATTCGCAGAAAAATTATGTCAGAAAATCATCGATTTCAAAGTTTTTATTGAAAATAATATAAAAAGAGTAATATATTCATTTTCTGTAAATGAAAACACATAAGCCTATCAAAAAGTAGTTAAAACCATCGTAGTTTCTCTGTACTGTACCGTCTAGCATTTCACTTCAAGTTATTACATATATATCTATTCTATCTTTAAATCAACAAAAGCTGAAGTGGTTTATTTTGCATTTTTTTAAAAAAGCAGAATTTTATTTATCAATCAAGCATTATACAAAGTATACAAATATTTTTGTATCAAATAAATATAGCTGCCCTATTGCCTAGTCGAACAGTATGAAGAATAACTAAGATATTATGATTATTTTATACAATATCTAAAATTATCTCCCTTTGAATGTTCCCAATAGATCAATATGTAAAACTTTTACTAATGCTTCAATCCTTTACCCTTAAAGTCAGGACCGGTACTGCGGGGCCATATGCGAAACGGATTGCGCGGGGTCTGGGTATGGATAAAGATAAAAAGTGAAAATTAAGATTTTGTATCAGAAAATAAATTCGTCTTTGCATTTTATTCATACTTTACTAAGTACAAAATCCCTGTCAAATTAACTTTACGAGCCATCTCCAGTAGATAGAAGTTGTCCAACAAAAAGCCGATAAACATTCAGATCTGTCTTTTAGATTTACTATCGACTAGCAAAATATCGCTTTTTTAAGAGGTCGAGATAGATTTAGATCTATAGTTAAATGCCAGTGACTATTAAAGTAAATGAAGTATTTAAACTTTAATGAAATGAAATCTGATAATGCCGTGTTGTTGTTTTTTTATCGCGAGTAGGATTAGCGTTAAACATATTGAATGACACTCCGAAAGGACAATTTTATATGTTTTTTTTTAAGGAGATTTGCATGATTTTTCAGAAGATTTTAATAATTTCAGAAGATTTTCTTGACTTTTTCGTATATTTCGCAATTTCAGGAGAATTCTAGGAACCCTTTAATAATAAGTTAAAATGGTTTAATTTAATAATTTAGACCCAGATTTCCCGCGGGGCCTATGAAAACATAAGACTGGCCCTGCTTAAAGTACACCGACCTATATATTGTGATCATGTTAATAATGGAAATATTACACTGCTTATCGTTTGAAATGGGGATTTTCGTAAAATGGAGATAATTACATAATGAGCAAGTGTTGTTGTTTTTGGTTGTATCCGCTGTACAGAATATGTATCAGCAATGAATCTTTACAACCATCTAATTATTTGTATGCGCACTTTTTTAGCATTGTAGAATCAAATTAACAACCTAATATAAAACAGAGGCATTTAGTGTATCTGGTCTCATACAGATATTTTATAATTATTGTTTCATTATTTCTTAGACTGTAGTACACTAAGAAAACAAAGATGTGGTTATACATTGTTGGTATTACGTCATGATATGTATAGCAGGAAATGTATCACGTGTCTTGTCAGACACGCACAAAATGCCCTTAATAATGCCCTCCAAATATATGTTCATTGTATAGATTATACACATGAGTAACATTCAAAGGCTATAGACAAGCAGCAACATAACTGAGCGTAAGCGGTTAAGTTGAGCATTCTGATTTTACTTTTTATTTTAGCGTGGACCTAATCTTCTTTCAGAAAGTCAAACATGCGTGTATAATGACATAAAGGAATCTACGAACTAAGCTCGCGCTAGCCCGGATGTAATCCTTTTTTTATTTTTAATGAATAAGTTAATACATTTCTGTGTGCATTTCGTTTGGTAAGAATTAAGTACTTTAGTTTGCAGGAAGTGAGGTTGATATAGAAGGACAAACTGTCGTAGAGAGAAATCAGTTGAAGACCTTCTTATTAAATTACGACAAGATTGCTACATGGTCTGTCGCTGCAATGTCTGTCGCTCTTATGTTGACTCTATATTCACTAATGCAGCATGAATACCTGCATCTCTTTATTTAAATGGAAGCTTACAGTCAATGAGGTTGCTCTATAGTTAACACAAGATGTGTAAATAGGGGTTAATATATTCACATAACCTTTTGATTGCTTTATCTACGATTATTTCATTGTCTCGACTAGTTTCAGAAAATGGAACAAAAAATCTTTTGACAATCAAAAACCAGAGTGAAATTTTCAAAAAATGAGGGACGACTCAAGGAAGACTATGTGCACTAGACTATGTGCACTTGACTATGTGCACTAGACTATGTGCACTTGACTATGTGCACTTGACTATGTGCACTTGACTATGTGCACTTGACTATGTGCACTATCCTAACTACTGAATCCTTAAAATGAACATCCATTGAAAAGAAACGAAAACTGAATAGAGGCTCAGCTTATCAGAACGAAACTATGGCCATGGTACCTTTTAGCTTCCAAGTCAAATTAAAACTAAATTTCAATTTTGTCTCCAAATGTTTTCTGTACAACTACATGCTGGTGAAAGCTAGACACTGAAACACAAAAAGAGAGTTCCAATAGTTTGGATGTCAGAGAAACATAAAACTGCTAGTAACTGCAGATAAAGTAAACAAGTGAGTTTGTACTTTAATAAGTCAACACTCTGACTGGCAAAAAGGAGAAACTTCTCAATGCTGTGAAGAGATGAAAGCTGAGCTGATTCCATCATTTTGTAAATTCATTGTAAACAATCATCCGGGAAGGCATAGCAAGAAAAAAAATGTCGTCTGGACAACTTGACACTCGACAGCTGCTTGTCTGGAAGAGTGAAGGAGCGATTCGGTTATGCGAACTTTCACGACACCCTTATAGTAAAGGGACTAATAATGTTAATGACCAGCCAGAAGATTAAAAAAAAAACAATCTTCTTTTCTCTTTTACGAAATTTGACTAATTAAACAAAATCAAAATTAAGCCTATCACATATAAGCTGAGTCTGTTACAGTAAAGATTCGATGCAATATTGCGCCCTTGGTTGGTCACTGCACTATATTTCACATCGGACAAAAGACTTAAATGTTTTGGTCCAGAGCTGGTCGTCTCTTGCGGGTAGAATGATTCAACTCTTTGAGTCTGAGAAGAAGAGTGTGTGGTACTTGTTGCAGGGCTTGAGTCAGTGATAGTGACAACTTTTATTGCAGGGCTTGAGTCAGTGATGGTGACAACTTTTATTTCCAGCGATGAATTTCTGTGAGCTTCGTTACTTTGCTGAGTATTGAGCGTCGTAGATCTCCAGGAACTGTTTGTTTTTCTTATTGGTGTCCATGTTCTCGATCTTGTGGTAACTAGGAGCCTCAAAACTTTTGATGTCGTTCGTAAGACTTTTGACGCTGTAAAAAAAAGACCATAAATGGCTATTAGGCAGTTCCTCAACTTAAATAGTTTATTAATGTTTTGCAACATTCATGCTGTGTGTACATTCTATCTAGTATTTATTGTTTACTAATGGATCCAGCGGCGTGGCAAGGCACCCATGGGCCCTGGTTCAAAAATATCTTGGTGGATATTATACCCCAATACGGCAAATTTAGTATGTGACAAAAAAAAATGAGTAATTTGAATGTATCGGCACATTTACCAAAAAGGCATTCTAATTTCAATGCAAGCATCGTACTATTTTTGTTAAAAGTCAATGTTGGTAGAATTTCTGAACAGAATCAAACAACCTTTTTTTAAATTCTGTTTTCACAAAAGTACACTTTATGTTTTCACTTTGGTGTTATCCCAAGTGCTCATGTGGGCCCGAACTGGTCTTGAGTCATGGGCTCAGGCACAATGAACCCCTTCGAACCATGTTGGCCTCTAATGGTCGTAGGCCTGGGTTCATTGAACCCCTTTGCACCATGGATGCTACGCCACTAGTGTATAATGTATGCATACTTTCCACGACAACCAAAGTGCTAGTCTATAATGCCTGAGTGGGAAGAACTATGCTTTATCTTAGTGACAGCTGGGCAACATAAATGTATAAATAGCTCAGACTGCACACAATTTTAACATGCGCTGATCATAATCTCCTGAAGAGATCGTGCCTCCATTGAGGAAGTTTAAACAATGGCTTACATAGTGTCTATTCTGACTCTATTTACACAGAGACTTGGACACACAACATTCATGTCAGATGGAGGTTCCAAAGGAGATCCTTTATCGGTTATTTACCGAGGTTTGATTTCATCTTTTTTATTTACACGAAAAACTCATTTCTAGTGTCTGTAGGGTATCAGTATACTATACCGATAGTGGAAAAAAAATTGATATAGTGTTTTATAAGATAGGACTTAGAAGTCCCTTCAGTTATTATCATGACCTGGGAGTAAAAAGTCCCTTCAGTTATTATCATGACCTGGGAGTAAAAAGTCCCTTCAGTTATTATCATGACCTGGGAGTAAAAAGTCCCTTCAGTTATTATCATGACCTGGGAGTAAAAAGTCCCTTCAGTTATTATCATGACCTGGGAGTAAAAAGTCCCTTCAGTTGTTGTCATGACCTGGGAGTAAAAAGTCCCTTCAGTTATTGTCATGACCTGGGAGTAAAAAGTCCCTTCAGTTATTATCATGACCTGGGAGTAAAAAGTCCCATGATTTTTATTTGTATTTAAAAGTACATATTATCAACTCATTATATTATAAAAGATGTTAATTGCATTATAACTCTTACAATGATTCCATCAAAAAATATTTTGGGCATTTGTTAAATGGTGAAAACATTTTGGTATGCTAAAAAGAAAATATGAAATGGTTTAGACTGAATTATCTAAAAATAAATATAATATAAAGAATTTAAAAAAAAAAACAAAGCTTATAATAAGCGTAGTTGTATCAATTAGTTTGGATCGTCATGTAATGATAATATTAATAAGGCTTGTCTTCAAGCACGAAGATTAATGAGGAATGCAGTATTTCCCGTGGCTACGCAGCCGCAGCTGTGACCTACATACTTTGCCACATCCAGAGCAAGCATAAACATTGTCCGCCGGTGGTCGATTAAGATTTTCTTTTCGTTAATTGCATCTGTCCTCGTCAGCGGATAGACATCAGTCATGTAAATAAGTTTGTAATAGATCTAAGCCAACAACAATAAATCTGTGCGATTAAAAATATTTTTACCAATTGTTTTTGCTTAGCGCTATTTCAGGCTTTTAGCTTTCTCTATAAACAATGATCCTATCACGTGTCTGGACCAGTTGGGAAAAGGGGGAGGGGGGAATGAAGGAGAGAAAGAAAGGGATATCTGAGTGAATTTTACCGTCATCGTTTTTTAAAAGCATTTATTTAAAAAAAAGGGGAACGACCTGAATTCTAGCCAACATTCTAACCACTTTGCTAGCGAGGTGGGTATGAAATTAGTAGATTGCATAGTTATCTATAAAAGGGCCTAATTCAGCTAATACCACTACCTCAGTCAAGTACGATTTCTTTCCCATGTTGTAGATACCAATCAAAACAATTAATTACTAATAGTTAATTAATTAAGTTTTGTATTTATTATTAGGTAAAAGAAATATTTGTGAAAAAAATGTTTAGCTTGATCAGGTATCTGGCGTGGGAGAAAACAACGTGTACAAACTTGTACCAGACAGACAGACAGAGCGAGTTGATAATAAGTTTTGTAAAAAAAACAAAAAAAAACAGTGAAAGCAAATTTTACATACAATCAATCAAGAGATTCAGTTGTTTCTTACAAGTCATTATTTGACAAAGTGATTCACGCAGGTTAGCTTAAATGCGATTCGGCAATTCTGGGCAAGCCAAATACTCTTGAGCTGTATTTAGATATATGTGCATGTCGCACTAATTTAAAAGTATTTCACATGAGTAAGCTGAAATTAATATGGAGTATTTTAATTATACTGGTACAACTAAATATATGGATATGATTGTTATTTCAGTATATTGCAAGCTTGAATGTTGACATTTCAAGCCATTTAGAAGTCTAAAGGAAGATGCGTTACTCCTCTTTGTTATGCCCACGTAGTTTTAATTGCGAAAAAAAAAAAGGGGGGGGGGGGGAGAACAAGTAATCTAATCTGTATTCACCCGTCACTAAATAGCAGGGCCGGACTCAACCGTTGTGGGGCCCTATGCGAAACGGATTTCGCGGGACCAAGTTTGGGAAGGCATACAGATAATAAGTGAAAATTAAGAATTTGTATTAGAAAATAAATTTGTCTTTGCATTTTATTCATTCTTTACTACCTATAGAATTAATTTACGATCCTTGCGTGTAGCGAAGCCATACAGTATATCATATAAATTCTGTTTCTTACATAGATCACGCTCAATAGCAAGAATTAGCAAAATGTTTCAATCTATCTTCGAGAATTGTTGACCTCAAGTAATTCTTCTTCTCCGTTTTTTTTTTTCAACGCGCGTAGGATTGGCATTTTCAAATTTGAATGACACCCCAAAATGGCAATTTTTCGTCTATATATTTCAGAAAATGTTGTTTTCTTTTTGAGTTTTCAAAAGATTTTAATAATTTCCAGAGATTTCCATGACTTTTTCGTATATTTTGCAATTTCAGGAGATTTCAAGGAGCTCCTGGTAAATCGACAAGAGGCCGCGAGAATTCTGTTGTAAATTATAAAATGATTTAATCTAAAAATTTACACCTAGAATTATCGCGGGTTCTTTGAAAGTGCGGGGCCCACTGCGGACGCATAGGTTGCATTGGCCTAAGGCCGGCCCTGCGAAATAACGGCGTATGTTACGCCGTGGGTCGAATGTAACACTTTTACAAGCATAATTTTCATATAACATATATTCCTTCTTAAGCAGTTAATTGTCTAAATAGAATTCTTTAATGGGACATCCTTCCCCGAAGTCGATTGTTGTACTTTATTATTAGCGTCTGCATCTTTCTCATGAGGTATAATAGGACCTCGGGTTAAGGTTATTGTTGTTTCAACATCTGGCGCATCAGCGTTTGCATCATTGTCCTATGGCATTTCATCACGAAACAATTCCGCTTCATCCATCTTGGTCGATTCATAGACCCCATTCTATTTGTATAATAATAAGGAAATAAAACATTATCTCAAATACGTCCTGTTGGGCTACTAGATTTCTGTTGATTTAATAATACTTGTTTAAGTACTGGATTTTAAAAAATTAAATGATAATGACACAAATATTATATATACAATTTAAAAAATAATTATCAGTATGAAATTCATTTAAAAATAAATAGTTTATAGTGTCTTAAAACAAACCTTGAATGGCACAACAAAACTTGATAAGGTTGGCTACAATAAAACTTCTTGATCTAACTGCAGACACAATAATGTAGAACAACACCGGCTTGTTCAATAAAGGAAATGGACGCCGAAAAAAAAGTGGATTGGAAATATAATTGACACAGTATTTATTTTCGGTGACTTAAATAAATAACTGGGACTTACAAGTCCAGCAAGGAAACAAAGCATCATGCTGATGTTGATGTGAGAAGCAAACCTAAATTTAGCTTCTAAGTTTTCTAGAGTATTCTTGTGTATTTTGTATGTATAATACTTACTGCAAATTATCTTAATTGTCATCTGCCTACATAAATGACTATTATCATTGCATTATATAAATATATATGAATATTGTGTGTTTATGCAGAGAATCGAAGCAGTAAGTTAAATTGTGATTTTCCATACATATTCAATTCTTAAAAATTATTTATTGAAATGTTAAAATGTGCCAATTTTGTGTTGGTAGTTATAAACGTGAGGCATAATTCTACGTTAATAAACAATAACACACTAGAATTCATTTTCTAAATTATTCCTTTAAAAGGCATAAAACTTTACGGTCAAATTGATTTTGTCAATTTATGAAATGACTGAATTATTACTTGTTTTAGATGTTGAACAGTTGAGGAAGTCCACCGAAGGCTTTACATAGAGCCTGGCCAAATCTTCCATTAACGTAGCATCTCGAGCAGTACATCCATCAGTCATGGTTACAGCGACTTTAACACACTTCACTGTTTCGTTGAATGTCCTAGTAGAATTGAAACTATCAGATCAATTATTGCACTAGAAAGGCTAATTGGTGTTCACACTAATCATTGCACTAGAAATGTTAATTGGTGTTCACACTAATGATTGCACAAGAAAGGTTAATTGGTGTTTACATTACTCATTGCCTAGAAAGGTTAATTGGTGTTCACACTAATCATTGCACTAGAAAGGCTTATTGGTGTTCATGCAATAATAATAATAATAATCTTGTAATGATACTAGCTCAATCTGTAATTGAGGTTAATAATTGCAGAAAAAAAAAAGAATAAAAATCATAGATACAAATGAAAAAGTAAATTGACACACTGGTCATCAGTGATGTGTTAGCACGGCCGGCCTAATGTAATTAGAGGCCCTAGGCAAGGTGAATTGGGTGGCCCCAATGAAATAGAAAAATTTAGGCCGAAAAATATCCAATGAAAAAGAAAAACTTTCTGTAGCTATAACTAAATAAACAATTAAGTTAATTTCATAAAACGCAATATCCGAAAAATCTTAATTAGCGCATGATTAGCTTACTATAAGCTTCTTAATCGTATTCAGATGTCGTAAATTGTTTTTTTCAGCTCAATTCAAGCGCCGATAGCATCAATGGACGATTCATGATCACCAGACAAGAAATAACGTTTTGACATTTAAACAAAAGAAAGAAACAAAGGTCTTCTACTATATGTAATCTAGCAAGTAGATCTAAGCATTCGTAAATCAGTCTTGAATCATAGTAGAGACTTAGAGAAAAACTAGTAGACATAGAGCCCATGAGTTCTGCTATGTTTGAGAACGAGGCTAGTAGACATAGAGCCCATGAGTTCTGCTATGTTTGAGAACGAGGCTAGTAGACATAGAGCTCATGAGTTCTGCTATGTTTGAGAACGAGGGTAGTAGACATAGAGCCCCATGAGTTCTGCTATGTTTGAGAACGAGGCTAGTAGGGATAGAGCCCAAGAGTTCTGCTTTGTTTGAGAACGAGGCTAGTAGAAGTAGAGCCCATGAGATCTGCTATGTTTGAGAACGAGACTAGTAGACATAAAGCCCATGAGTTCTGCTATGTTTGAGAACGAGGCTAGTAGACGTAGAGCCCATGAGGTCTGCTTTGTTTGAGAACGAGGCTAGTAGACATAGAGCCCATGAGTTCTGCTATGTTTGAGAACGAGGCTAGTAGACATTGAGTCTTAGAGTTCTGCTATGTTTCAGAACGAGGCCAGTGGACGTAGAGCCCATGAGTTCTGCTATGTTTCAGAATGAGGCTAGTAGACATAGAGCTCATGAGATATGCTTTGTTTGAGAACGAGGCTAGTAGACTTAGAGCCCCATGAGTTCTGCTATGTTTGAGAACGAGGCTAGTAGGGATAGAGCCCAAGAGTTCTGCTTTGTTTGAGAACGAGGCTAGTAGACATAAAGGCCATGAGATCTGCTATGTTTGAGAACGAGACTAGTAGACATAAAGCCCATGAGTTCTGCTATGTTTGAGAACGAGGCTAGTATGGATAGAGCCCATGAGTTCTGCTATGTTTGAGAACGAGGCTAGTAGACATAGAGCCCATGAGTTCTGTTATGTTTGAGAACGAGGCTAGTAGACATGGAGCCCATGAGTTCTGTTATGTTTGAGAACGAGGCTAGTATACATAAAGCCCATGAGTTCTGCTATGTTTGAGAACGAGGCTAGTAGACATAGAGCCCATGAGTTCTGTTATGTTTGAGAACGAGGCTAGTAGACATAGAGCCCATGAGTTCTGCTATGTTTGAGAACGAGGCTAGTAGACATAGAGCCCATGAGTTCTGCTATGTTTGAGAACGAGGCTAGTAGACGTAGAGCTCATGAGTTCTGCTATGTTTGAGAACGAGGCTAGTATGGATAGAGCCCATGAGTTCTGCTATGTTTCAGAACGAGGCCAGTAGACATAGAGCCCATGAGTTCTGCTATGTTTGAGAATGAGGCTAGTAGACATAGAGCTCATGAGTTCTGCTTTGTTTGAGAACGAGGGTAGTAGGGATAGAGCCTAAGAGTTCTGCTTTGTTTGAGAACGAGGCTATTAGACGTAGAGCCCATGAGTTCTGCTTTGTTTGAGAACGAGGCTAGTAGACATAGAGCCCCATGAGTTCTGCTATGTTTGAGAACGAGGCTAGTAGACATAGAGCCCATGAGTTCTGCTATGTTTGAGAACGAGGCTAGTAGACATAGAGCTCATGAGTTCTGCTTTGTTTGAGAACGAGGCTAGTAGACGTAGAGCCAATGAGTTCTGCTTTGTTTGAGAACGAGGCTAGTAGACATAAAGCCCATGAGTTCTGCTATATTTGAGAACGAGGCTAGTAGACATAGAGCCCATGAGTTCTGCTATGTTTGAGAACGAGGCCACTAGACATAGAGCCCATGAGTTCTGCTATGTTTGAGAACGAGGCTAGTATGGATAGAGCCCATGAGTTCTGCTATGTTTGAGAACGAGGCTAGTAGACATAGAGCCCATGAGTTCTGTTATGTTTGAGAACGAGGCTAGTAGACATAGAGCCCATGAGTTCTGCTATGTTTGAGAACGAGGCCAGTAGACATAGAGCCCATGAGTTCTGCTATGTTTGAGAACGAGGCTTGTAGATATAGAGCCCATGAGTTCTGCTATGTTTGAGAACGAGCTCAACTCGACGAAAGGGATTTTAGAATGGATGAATTCTGAGTGGACAGTCAATCAACATTTACATAACTCCGCATCATCTCAGTTTGGGAGGAACTCGTTACCACACCTAATTATTGCGTTTAATTCCTAGTGCTGGTGTCAATTCAAAGTAGTAACACTGATAACACCATTAAATCTTGAATAACTTTCTTTAAAGTTATATTTTATATTTATATACTTCAAAGACACATACTGATGTTCGTCTATGTCCATGAACGTCTGAGTAGACATTATGTCTAGCATATTCAATGTTGTTACAGGAAAATATATGAGAGAATCAACAATAAGCAAAATTTGAATCATTTACCACGGACAGCTCGAAGGATTAATAAACAGAGTGATGTTGAGACAACTTTATGAATAAATTAATAAGAAAAAAAAAACAAAGAAGAGAATGCAACGAAACTATTTCTACAATTGAAGCAGCCAATCGCTGGTCTGCATTTTCTACTCTACTGTCACATGAATCTGTAGATATCGCTTCATTACTTACGCACAGCTCAAGCCGCTGCTGCTTAGCATTGTAAGACAATTGGATCCAATGTCATTTTTGAGTCTTGGTTTTGAATAGCAGGCCATACTTTCTTTATATTCTAAATAAAGGACAATAGCATTGTATTACATTCAAATTATAAAATATAGTGACTTTATGTGACAATACATCTAGTAGTGTATCAGGTGCTGGGGCGCCCAGCCAGGACAGCAAGGCATTACGGTAACCTCTCCCCCCCCCCCCCTATCACAATAGTGTAAATAGTCCCCAGCATGCAATACAAAACTTACATACAAATGTACACGAAGTGAAATAAAAAATATTTTATGTAGAGATTTAATACCCATTTCGGGCGCTTCTTACGCTCCATTAGGTGCACCATCGAAAGTACCCGATTGAACTTTATATGGACTCTTATTGAGAGGTTCTCACCTTGGCTTCTGGTCTGACACACGGCCTCAATGACAGTCCTCTGACTATCAAAAGGCAGCCGTAGTTGAGGTTCACATGACGTTTGAGCATCTTGGACACATTTCAAACCAGACTGAAGAGCTCTATGTAATGAAATTATACAAGTTTCACATAGTTACTTATATACATAATTTATTGAAACAGACAATACTATTGAAAGAAGAAGGAGCCTCATGTGTTTATTTGATCTATTGATTCGTTCTCTTTGGAATTCTGAACTCCTATTACTATCTGACACTTCATCGTAGTCAAAATATTATATCGTTTGTTTTTGTTTTGATAACTTTTCATATTCTATCGAGATGAAATTTCGCACATAAACAAGATAACACATGTTAAAAAAATTTCAGAAGAGATAACTTAATTGATTATTTTTTAAAATTGTTTACTGTTAAAGCCCATCCCAAGGGATTCTGGGGAGCTAACATTTACATTGTATTTTTATTATTAAAAGAGTATCAGTAATATTCCTTATACCGTAACATAAAAGAACGGATGGTCAATAATCACAATGAAATATTCAGGTTTAGTTTTTGAATATAAAGTAGGTTTTTATTTATTTATATTTATATGACCAATCTCTAGAATGTGGCTTTGTGTCCTTGTTGTTATACATAAAGGTATTAGGCTTATAAATTTGTTTAAGTAATCCTATAAAGATTTGTAAAATTTATCCAGATCTGAAATTGGAAAAATAGTTTTATATATTTCATATTTAAACAACTAGTGCAGCTCGAGTCTAAAGCCTAAATACTTTATAACAATAATTAAAATAGTAATGTCTTCGATTCCGAAGATTAAGAATGAGTAATGTTTCAAGTGACCACGCAACTGTGACCTGCATATATTGTCACAACTAATGCTGAAAAAACCGTTGGACACAAGGGTCTATCTAAGTTATCTATTCGTCTTCTGCCCCTGTCTTCGGCAAGGGCTATTCCTTGTTTCTCAATTGATGTATATGGCTCTCTAGAGGGCAACTCTGTGAATCACTTGCATTCTCAAGAATATACTTTGGGAATATTGCAGAAAGTAATTTTGTGAGTTGACTGTTTTCTTTAGAATGTTGTAGAAAATGCTGTACATTCATACTCTCCCGCCTTGACTACTGTAACGCTGTGCTAGCAGGTATACCTGATGACAAAATAGCCAAGCTGCAACATATACAGAACAACGTCACACGAATAGTACTTAGAAAAACTGGACAAGATTCTGCTATTACGCTCTTGTGCACGCTCCATTGGCTTCCCGTGAATGCGAGAATCGATTACAAGGTCGCCACACTTTGTCATCAGTGTATATATAACAACGAGATGCCCTTGTACCTTAGCGAGCTGATTACACCATATGTCCCTCAGCCTTGCGCTCAATGGACTCAACGTTTGTAGTGGTGCTACGTTTCTCCCTCAAAAGCTACGGTCTGCGGGCTTTTTTAGTACACGGAGCAAAGGTTTGGAACTCACTCTCCATGGATCTCAGACAGACAACATGCTACACCACTTTTAAGAAGACCATTAAGACCTACTTGTTTAAACCTTTTCTAGATTAGTTTCAAATTTACTGCTGTCGTGTTTGTGTTTGTAATGTTGTTACAGCGCCTTGAGCCTACATTTTGTTTGTTAACAGCTTTAGAAATACAATTATTATTATTACCTGCATTTTTCAGAATACGTTGCCGTGTCGAAAAATGCGTGAAATTCTGTTCCTTGTAACAAAGAAAAGTTGTTGCAGCCTCTTATAGCATTTAGTGAACATTTCTTTTCTAGCTGGGCTAAAAACACAATTTAACAAGAGAAACATTTAAACTACTTTTGTAAACAAAAACAAAACATTTGAAAAATATGTTTTAAGACAGTACCTCGATTATTGTACTGCAAATATAATAGAATAAGTAAAAAAAATGTTGAAATTAATTCGGGTATCGAACCTGTAACACCATTTGCTGCTATTGCTTATGCATTTTTTATTCGGCCAGCGAGAGAGTAAAATTTTTATATTATTTATTTGTATGTTTGTTATATGGACATCTAGATCTAACACTGGACCTAAAGTTCTAATTTACTATTCTTAACTAGTCTAAATCTCCTTAAATCTATAATATAGATGTGATCTGTATGCCTATTAGATTTACATAAAAATATAAGCAACACTTATTTATAAGATGTCCATATAATAAACATACCACCAAACATACCCGCTAATTGATTCAGAAAACGCGGACAATCAACTTCAATGTAATCAGCTTGCGATCTGACGGGTTCGATACTCGAATGGAATCAGCTGACGGGTTCGATACTCGAATGGAATCAGCTGGCGGTCTGACGGGTTCGATACTCGAATGGAATCAGCTGGCGGTCTGACGGGTTCGATACTAGTATGGAATCAAATTATTTGTAATTGTTTTATTATATTTGAAGTTTAATGAAGAAAGTTTTGTCTTTAAAAAAAATAATTTTCTTAATGTTTTTCTTGTTTCGTGTTAGTTTATTTCATTAGCCATAAACAAATATCAAAGATTGATAAAAACCAATAATCCTTAATTTTTTTGTAGTTTCAAATCTTAAACTAGTTTTGGTAAAGTTTATTTCTTTATTGAAAAAAATTACAGAAATCTTCAATTAGACTACAGGGTGGAATCATTCGTAACATTTCTTCTATTGAAAAATAATGTTTATAACATGATAGCACAGCACATTGACATCTTATTTACATAGTTCTATCCATTCATATATATATATATATATATATCAGTGTTTCCCAAACTGAATACTACGGGCTTATACGTTCTGTTTGTCCTGAATAGGTGTTCCACGAACAACTGGAATAATAAACTAGTTGGCCACCACATGAATTAATGTCTCTAAAAAAAACAACAAAGTGTTGCGCTAAAAAATCAGAATGTGCGAAGTGTTACATTAAGGAAAAAGTTTGGAAAACACTGACATAGATTATTAAGAATGCCAATACTTCGGCAACGCATCAGAATCGCACCATAAGAAAAAAAACAGCTATTATTATAGATTCCCTAACAGCTCACCTTCAACAAGAACCAACACGGTAAACACCCAGAAAATATTCGCCATTTTACATTGAAAGACATAGGAGCCGATAACAAAATAACAAATATAGCAGCTTTTTTATAATAAGTTGCTTTGATCTGTGCCTTGGTTGACTTGTAAACATAAAGGAGTTGACATCAAGCCACTTTCGAAACAATGGCGACAGTAGTGACATCTAAGGGGCAGCTAATCAGAAGGAAATAACACCAACTATTTTTAGCTAACACTCAAAGAGTGTCTCGCTCATAAGTAGGTCAATGGTGAGTGACAGTTGAAAACTTAAAGTTGTGTGTCCAGGCTTGGTTCATAACTCTAAAGTACACATAGATCCTTGAAATTTGACCCAACTCATCCCTCGCTTAGTCAGGTCCGTTCTGTTGTCATTTGTTAACTTAAGAAGCAAATTTTAGTTATTTTAGAAAAAAAAAACCTAGCTGAAACATTAGACCCAGAAATTTTTAAAAAGTTATTTAATTTTCAGTTCTTAATTATTAAAAAAAAATGTTTATTTTGTTAAGGACACTTGACCAATGCTTTTCCGTTGTATGATTAGTCTTACTTAACTTATTCTTAAGACAAGGGTGCTCTCTTAACCTTAAGACGCTCGAACGGATGGGCAGCTTGACCTCCACCCTGTCCAAGGTAAACAAGTCCAAATGTTTTGTTTACTAGACGAAAGTTAGTATAAAAAATGTCACTTCTGAAGCGAAGTACATAATTAGATTTTCCCGCCTAAATTACTCATTTCCAAAACCACTTTTCAAAAGTTAAGAAGAGTAGTGTGCCTTTAGAATATATTTTAATTTCAACATTAAAAATCATGTCTGTATTAGCCTATATACCATAGACTTATATATTATATCTAGACTGGAAATCGGAAATAAATTCTTATCCGCGACTGATCGATTCAAAGACCTATACATATATAGATTTTTATGTACGTATACTCTTTTTTTCAGGCTCTAAGGGGAGTCACCCCAATCAATCTTTTCTGTCTTAGAAAAGTAATGATCTTTAGTTTTCAAAGTTTAGAAATAATGCAAAATCATTTCTCGGATATTCACGCAAATTCCATTGAGATAATGTTTCAAAAATCTTAGATCGAAATAATTCATGCTAATTTAAATCATCTTATGTACATTTAAATAGATTGATTACCTAGATTATGTATCTAAAAATGGCAAAATTATAATTATGAGACGAGAGTACTCTTATTTTTGAAGTCCAATTACTAGATCTAGATCTAAAAATTAAATTACATGTTACATAGGTTAGGGTTGAGAAAAAACAAACAACTTTACTTCTTTAAACTACTTTACAAAACAACGCCTTGATCCAACTTTCTACAAAATGTTCACATTTTTTGTAGTGCTAAAAAATCTCCATGTCCAGTCTAGAGTATTATATTTAAATCTATCTATACTATATACAAAAAACAAGTAAAATAACAAACAAATTAAACCAAAAAAAAAAATTTTGTTTAAAGACAATACCCTTTTATACAACTTATAGAGACAGTGTTGCTGCTGTTTTCTCTAATAATTAATGAATGTTAGATTAAAAAGCATTGGAACATTCTTTAACCCAGCCCATTCCCCCCCCCCCCCCCCACAACCCCCGAAAAGTATCCGGGTTAAGCAAATGTTAAGATGTACTAGACTTTATACTAGTCCAATGATATTCCGATTTAAACTTAGAAGACGATACGCACAATTTACCAGAACATTAATTTATTAAGGAGACGCTGTGGCTGAGTGGTAAAGCGCTTGGCTTCTGAACCGGGAGTTCACGGATTCAACGACTGGGATTTTTCGGGATCCTTGGGCGCCTCTGAGTCCATTCAGATCTAATCGGTGCCTGACGTTAACAGTGGGCCACAGAAACAGAGGACCTTTACGTCATCTGCAACATACATCTCAAGGTCTGAAAGGCGAACTTTAAAAAAAAGATAGAAATATTAAACTCTTGAATCAATAATGCCTTACATTCAGAAATTTCTGAACGCGATAGTCCTTTCAAAATCAATATTTTTTTCCTATACCTCTATTTAAGTCAGAAGTTTATGGAAGGTGAAACCGGGACACGGATATCAAAAACGGCTCTAACGATTTTCCTAGAAATTTAAGAAGACAATTCTTCCATTACATAGCTTTAAATTTTTAAAAATTTATTTAAAAAAATTTTTTTTTAGCTCAAGCCGGGTATTGAACCCGTATAAGTATTTTAAAAATGTTTTTCTTGCTACGATTACAAGTTACACAGGCAAGATCTCGGCTATATAAAATAACAAATAAAAACATTGAAAACGATGGAACACCCAACATAAATTGTACATTTTTTACAAGACTTAAATACAACCAACTTAGAACATTCCCATCCATGCCAGTGAATTGAATGAGTGTTGATATCAAGCAATGCTTTTTAAAAAAGACGTAGATCTATATGTTAGAACAGTGAACATTAGTAGGTCAATATGTATGTGTCAGTAAACATTAGTAGGTCAATATGTATGTGTCAGTGAACATTAGTAGGTCAATATGTATGTGTCAGTGAACATTAGTAGGTCAATATGTATGTGTCAGTGAACATTAGTAGGTCTATATGTATGTGTCAGTGAACATTAGTAGGTCAATATGTATGTGTCAGTGAACATTAGTAGGTCAATATGTATGTGTCAGTGAACATTAGTAGGTCAATATGTATGTGTCAGTGAACATTAGTAGGTCAATATGTATGTGTCAGTAAACATTAGTAGGTCAATATGTATGTGTCAGTGAACATTAGTAGGTCAATATGTATGTGTCAGTAAACATTAGTAGGTCAATATGTATGTGTCAGTAAACATTAGAAGGTCTATATGTATGTGTTAATGAACATTAGAAGGTCTATATGTATGTGTCAGTAAACATTAGAAGGTCTATATGTATGTGTTAATGAACATTAGAAGGTCTATATGTATGTGTCAGTAAACATTAGAAGGTCTATATGTATGTGTTAATGAACATTAGAAGGTCTATATGTATGTGTCAGTAAACATTAGTAGGTCTATATGTATGTGTTAATGAACATTAGAAGGTCTATATGTATGTGTCAGTAAACATTAGTAGGTCTATATGTATGTGTTAATGAACATTAGAAGGTCTATATGTATGTGTCAGTAAACATTAGTAGGTCTATATGTTTGTGTCAGTAAACATTAGTAGGTCTATATGTATGTGTCAGTAAACATTAGTAGGTCTATATGTATGTGTTAATGAACATTAGAAGGTCTATATGTATGTGTCAGTAAACATTAGTAGGTCTATATGTTTGTGTCAGTAAACATTAGTAGGTCTATATGTATGTGTCAGTAAACATTAGTAGGTCTATTTGTATGTGTCAGTAAACATTAGTAGGTCTATATGTATGTGTTAATGAACATTAGAAGGTCTATATGTATGTGTCAGTAAACATTAGTAGGTCTATATGTTTGTGTCAGTAAACATTAGTAGGTCTATATGTATGTGTCAGTAAACATTAGTAGGTCTATTTGTATGTGTCAGTAAACATTAGTAGGTCTATATGTATGTGTCAGTAAACATTAGTAGGTCCATATGTATGTGTCAATGAACATTAGTAGGTCTATATGTCTGTCTCAGTAGAGAGAGAGAGAGTTGATGTATATTCCTAATATTGCTATATTCCTTCCTAATGGGAAGCGTGGTCGAGAGGCTAAGTGCGCTTGAACTTAGCTTGGCTTTGCTACCTATGAAGGGGGCTCGAGTTTCGACACCCGACACCCGGCAGAGTTGTGTTTACTGAGCGCCTAAAGGCAGCACGGAAAAACCTTCTCCTAGACCCCCCCCCCCCCCCCCCACTGGTCAGCCACTGAGATTTGTCCATGAAAGTAGTGCTATATAAAAGCCATAAATTATTATTTGTTGACAATCGAGATTTTTCGGCCCCTCGGAATGATATTTTTTAATAAAGCTATTAGCTCACTGTCTGTCTGGTACAAACTACCCGATAGACTCGGGATAGAGTAAAGAACATGACTTGTGGGTGAAGAGTGAATTCACATAATTTGTAGAGTGCATTGTTTTTGTTTTCTCTCTATCGCTTATTATCGCAGTTTAAAATGAAGAAATACAAATCATCTCGTTGGCCAGACTTTGTGGTTATGTCTATGGTCAAGAGAGATAAGAAATCGTAAACAGTATAAGTCTAACAGTATAAGTCTAACAGTATAAGTCTAACAGTATACGTCTAACAGTATAAGTCTAACAGTATAAGTCTAACAGTATAAGTCTAACAGTATAAGTCTAACAGTATAAGTCTAACAGTATAAGTCTAACAATATATATGTCTAACAGTATAAGTCTAACAGTATAAGTCTAACAGTATAAGTCTAACAGTATAAGTCTAACAGTATAAGTCTAACAGTTTAAGTCTAACAGTATAAGTCTAACAGTATAAGTCTAACTAGGGTGTTGACAATTGGATTCAAAATAAACAAACACAATAATAAGAATAAGTAATTGAACGACAAGGAAACAATAATAATAATAATGATTAGACTGTCGTCGATTCCGAAAAGTGGCAGTCTTGTACGTGACTACGAATACCCAGTTGCGACCTTCATATTTTGTCATAATTAATGCAGACAAAGCCCTTATCAGCTGGAGATATGGTAGGACAAATTTGTACAAATTCTCCTTCTTCCCTAGTGCTACTACAGCATGGAATGGGTTGCCTGAGTTAGTCAGGAAAACCAGTGACTTGACAGTATTTAGGTCAGTGGTTAATATGCATGACTTCATGCATGACGCGTAGGACGTAATCATCTTCTTTTTTGAAGTAACGTCTGTATTATATAAGATAGATAAGATAATCAAGAACTACTCTTTCTACACCTTGTCTTCGGCAAGATCTTTTCTTCGGATCTCAAAAATGTGTACCGCTACCTTCATGAAAGCACTTCAGCTGTTTCTCTCAGAAGCTGTCTGCCACCCCCTGCTTTTCTCTATGCTATGGCAAAATGGCACCCTATTTATCTTTACAGCGCCTCTGGGGGCACCTTTTTTAAGCTCTTCAAAAAAAAAAAAGATCTCAACCGGCATGTTGTCATACCTCATGCGGGATGGGTGTCCGGACCAGCGCAGCTTGTCAATTTAAAAAATGGATTTCATCTGTCATCTATATTTTCATTTTGAGATTTATTTTAAAAGTAAGATATAATCTGAAAGATAGAGATACGGAGGAAAATCTTTTCTTCCTTGGACGGAGAGCTCAAGAAAACATCACCGAATATGAACATTATTATGATGTGGTAGATAAATATGAATTTTTGTCGCCACCCCAGCTATTGAATCCTCCAATTGAAATCAATCCTCACAGTGCTCATAGCGACCTTGACAAAAAACGAATTTCGCCTGGAGCGAAAGAGGCTTCAACGCTTTATCACAGTTTCTTCAGACACCTTTGAACATCTGAAACAAGGATCTATTTGAGATCTTGAGGTTTTTTTTAAACTAAGGTTGATCAAGAATTAATTGCGATCAAAGATAATAATTATCGACTCACTAATTTGGCAAATTTATTCATAAAAAATTAATTAGGATAAAATTATTGATAGTTTTGCCAGAAAGAAAGTACGTAAGATTTATGTGTAGTATCTTTTTGTTAAATGTATTTCTTTTTTTTAATATACATAAATTAGAAATACTTTAACAATGAATTAGTAAAATATCGAACAATTGATATAAGCCTACATGTTGTATAGTTGTATGACCCAGCACATATATGCATGGAAATTAATAATTTTAAAACAAATAGAGTTTCTTAGCACAGACATTTTATTTCTGAGTATTTGTTGCTCTTTTTATTTTAATTTGAAAACAAAGTCTGATGAAATTGTTTTAAAAAATAACTAAAATGACAAATTACCCTTTTTTCTTATTTTAATCAAACAAAATGCATCTATATTCATAAACATAAATATGAACAGACAAAATAGTATCCTTGATTCATTATTTATTGTATTAAACGATCAAGATGTCTATAGAGAATGCTTTAGATGTTTATAGAGAATGATCTAAATGTTTACAGAGAATAATCTAGATGTTAACTAGATCTAGCTGTTATCAATGATTATTATGTTATTCAAGATTCTGGAATGCGCCATGAACAAGCCTGCATTAGTGCAATACGAAGTTCAACAAGATTCTAACTATAACAAAATTGTTAGGAACAGAGTAGCTGGAAGTATCGCTAGAATTAATGTGCTCTTCGTTTTCAACTTTTGTCATTTGGTTGAATACAAGCTTTAGTTTTTTTAGAGGTGCTCAATATGCAATCATTTTATTTACGTGAAATGTTACATTTGAAAATGCATATGACATAGATATCCTGACATAATGTTTGTTTAACTATTTCTCTCCTAATTGACGATGCCAACATTGATTTGACCCCCATTAAGCTAAATTGATTTTGGATTTATAAACTTTAATAATTTGTGTTGTGTAAAAAGAGCATGCCTGCTCCTATAATGCAATACCAAATAAAATGTTCTGATACGAAAGACAAAGTCATTGAAGTTTAATCATTACAGGATAGTTAAACACAATTGAGCAAGATAAATAATACTATCAAAACGATAAAGATATTTACGGAGAGAAAGAGTTAACTAATGTAAAAGAGATCATAGTCATTGGTTCTTGTGACTAGATCACCGAGACTTGCTAAGACGTCCCAGCATGCAACGTAGAAGACAAAAAGCTAACAGGCGAAGGACACTTAAGAAGCACCAAGATTTGGGCTGCAAATGTTGCGAAGAATAGAGGCAATAAATGAATATGAACAGGGGGAAATAAACCAGGTTGGGTGCGCATTAGCACAAGAACATGCTCTTTTGTCAAAAGCTTTACTATGTAAGACTAGGTATCCTTTAATAAAAATCACTGGATCTTCCTATTTAAGTCCTAGTACTGCTCACATTTGGCAGTAAGCTGTTGAGAAAGATGAAGTTGTTGACCTGAACGATGGGCCCATCTCTGGCACACCCCTGCACGCCCTTGATCTCGACCTGTGGCTGCAGTGCGCTGAGAATGTACGAGAGCGTGTTGTCCGTTTGTACCATCACGTGACGAAGATCGACATGGATGCTAGGGACGCTGGTTGTTGACCTAGATACTGCCTTGGTCTCGGCAGGCTTCTCTGTGACTGTTGGAGCAATACCTAGATGAAAGAATAGATCATTAAAATGTCCTATGCAATGTATCCTTCTTAAATCTAGATCTAGATAAATAAACATTCTTTTGGAAGAGCTGTTTCCCTTGTGATACTGCCCCTTCCTTAAAGTGGTGATCTTAAGTTTGTCCCTTATTTTTCAGGCTATAGTGTATCAGAGCCGATATATATTTGACCCGAGGCGACCACTCATGGACCCTGACCAAACTATGTATATAAAACATCAATACAGTGTTAGGCTTTGTCTTAAGGGGCTTCCTCTGCCTCTCTCCACTGTCATCAATTAGTTTAAAGCAATCTATAGGCAGTAGCAAAGCAAGGTACCCGTGGAATCCAGGCTCGATAATATATTAATATATAATAATAAAACGAAACTAAATTGTACAGTATGTCTCTTTTTTTTGTACCAGCATGTATCAGTTTGTATAAGTATGAAACAATTTGTATCCCTATGTACCAGTATGTAACAGTTTGTATCCCTAGGTACCAGTATGTAACAGTTTGTATCATTATGTATCAGTTTGTATAAGTATGAAACAGTTTGTATCCCTATGAACCAGTATGTAACGGTTTGTATCCCTATGTACCAGTATGAAACAGTTTGTATCCCTATGTATCAGTTTGTATAAGTATCAAACAGTTTGTATCCCTATGTACCAGTATGTAACAGTTTGTATCCCTATGTATCAGTATGTAACAGTTTGTATCCCTATATACCAGTTTGTAACAGTTTGTATCACTATGTATCAGTTTGTATAACTATGAAACAGTTTGTATCCCTATGTACCAGTATGTAACAGTTTGTATCCCTATCTACCAGTATGTAACAGTTTGTATCCCTATGTATCAGTTTGTATCAGTATGTATCAGTTCGAATCAGTATGTAACAGTTAGTATCAGTACGTTTCCGCGCATTAACAAAACGACATTTTAATGCAGGTACACAATGTACATTTTTATTCAGCTTATGCAATCAGTAAGTGGGGATATAAATTAAAATTTTTTATATTTGTTAAAAATGTCTCAACTTGTATTGAAAACTTATATTTAACATTGTTAGTGAATTTTTATTTATTTTTATTTTTAGATTATTATTAGAAAACATTGGTCGGGCGGATTAAACCATTCCGCTGGCCGTAATTTTCCCACAACTACTCTAGACAATAGAGATGTCAAAAAAAACCCACATTTTTCTGATTCCCTGATACAGAGTTTAAAAAAAAAAGAAAATGTTAGTTTCAAAGATATTTCTCCTTTAAAAGGGATCAGATAATGAAGTCGCCACAATGAAGTAGCAGCCTAAATATATGTATGGCCTTTTATGCTAGTATTTATATAGAAATTGCCGAAATACGTGTGGCTATAGAAAAATAAAATTATTATAGCAATATTAGTTCCCCTGAATGTAAACAGCATTATATTCAGTTAGCCCTGAACATGTATATATTATTTATTTAGCAAAATACCTTTTTCTCGTTACTTCTTGCAGCCCTGAACATGTATATATTGTTTATTTCAAGCAAAATACCTTTTTCTCTTTACTTCTTGCAGCCCTGAACATGTATATATTGTTTATTTCAAGCAAAATACCTTTTTCTCGTTACTTCTTGCAGCCCTGAACATGTATATATTGTTTATTTCAAGCAAAATACCTTTTTCTCGTTACTTCTTGCAGCCCTGAACATGTATATATTGTTTATTTCAAGCAAAACACTTTGTTCCCATTACTTCTTGCAACCCAGAAAAATAAAGTACTTACTATCTTCATTTTGATCCGATGAAATATCCGCCAGAGATACCGCCCCCTTCGCTTCTATAATTTATCCCCCCCCTCTTCAGGGGCGTAGCTTACCTCTTTGGGGGCCCCCGCATTTTGCGTAATATTAATTTTTTTATGTAAAAAACACTCATTTGGGGCCCCTCTCAAGTGGGAGCCCTGGGGAATTTTCAAAACTCCCCCCACCCTAGCTACGCCACTGCCCCCATCCCTTTTGACACAAACATATCGGCACAGCTATAGCCCATAAGAATAAATACCTATTGCTCTACTTCAGAAATGGAACAGTCTCATATGGAAACCCCCCATCCGATTCAACATTTAGAACTTCCCCTTGTACACGTACGCACATTCCCTAATATAAAATACATTAATAAAATACATGATTTATAGACACGACATTAACTATTTCCAGCTGCAGTTGTCACATCAAGCCACGGCTATTAGAATCGGGAATTTTCATTAAGAATACATTGTTAAAGAGTTAATCTACAGATCAAATGCTTTTCCTTATTTTATTATGTAACAAAAAAGTCTACTGTTAACAACAGTTACTTACTGTCCAGTGAAACATGACATTTGAAGATGTCTACCGTTGGTTTAATGAAAGCCTTGACCAGGTCAGACAAGTACACAGCATCCGATTCTGAGCATCCTTTAATACCAATCACTGTGTCTCGTGCACACGTTGGGGCCAGTAACAGGTTTCTGAAGTTAGAAAATTATTTCAGAGATGAATTAGCCGATTAAGAAGTGACTAGTAGTATTCCTTTATTTTTGAAGTACGCTAGTTCTAAATACATTGTGGCCCTTTTATACCTGTTTATTTTGTAATTTTTCCATTTCATTTGAGGCCCTTTCTTATCTAAATCCGGCCCTAGACAAGGAATCCGTAAAAAAGAACAACTTGTCCTGGTTGTGCTGTCTTTTCTTCTATTCTTTCCTTAATGTACTCTACTGCTTTCCATAGCAACCGGTTCGGCCACATCATTTCTCGTCCTGGAACACGGTCCCTTAGTTTCATCGTTCTCTGTTGAACCGGGGAATCGTACCCCCCCCCCCCCCAGAGGTCCTCAAGTCATTGATCTCTCGCGTTGATCCAACCATGTAAGCTTTTATACATCCTCTTTAAGCATTTCTTATTGATCTCAGCATCCACCAGAGATTTCCGTAGGCCTATCTGTGGTAAAATGATTGATCTCGGTTACACTCGCCTGGTTGTAGCTAAGCATAAATCATAAACTTTACTGAATATAAAACAATGAGATCAAAAAGCTGTTATGCGAAAAGCTGTCTCCAAGTTAAAGACGTGTTCTTAGCGAAATTATGTACAAAATAATATAAAATTATTAATCTTTGTTGCATGCTACACTACATTCAAGAAGAACATTAAGAACCTATCTGTTTAAAACTTTTTTAGATTAGTTTGTCATTTTAACTTTCATGTTTCTGTGTGTAATGTTATTTTAGCGCCTTGAGCCTACATATTATTTGTTAACAGCGCTCTATAAATTAAATTATTATTATTATTATTTCAAAAGCAAGCATTGAATAACAACTGCATTACTTAACCAAAAAACACAGCATAATTTAATTAGAACCTAACTTGACCACAGCCTTAGTTTGTCACATATCATACCTTTAGATTGGTTTAACCACGATTAAAATTAACCACAGCTTGACTTTACCACATCTAGAATTACCAACATCTTGATTAACCCACAACTAGATATACCCAAGTATAGACTTCAAATATAGACTTACCCACAAGGATTCTTTAAATTCTGTGTTGGTGGTACTGATGACATGCACTTTTTAATGACGGTTTCTTTCACTTCCAGTTGACTAAAGCAAGCCTGACTGTTTGTAAACTCTTAAAGCAGACATGGATGCGTGATAGAGACAACATTGTGAGGGTTAAATTCTAGGTTAAGTGCTCATTCTTAAATCCTTCATTCTTTAAATAAACCAAATACACTGGCAATTAGTTGCAAGCGATGCACACAATTTCACCACTGGGCAAACAATTGATTCATGACTACAACGAATGTGTTAAGTGCTGACCATAACAATCACCATGGACGTTACTGGCCAAGAATGAAACTGAACTATGACCTTCAAATGTAACACAATGATTTAGACAAGTTCGGGTTATCTACTAAGTAAGGGAGGTAAAGGCTTGATACAAAACAAATGGAGGTAAGTGTGATCAATGAAGCAAGGAAGTTTAACGTAATCCACAACAAACAAAAAAGTGAGATAAAAGTAATCAACAAAGGGAGGTAAAAGTAGAAAGGGAGGTGGAAAAAATCTACGAAAAAAAAGGGGGAGTTTAAAGTAATCCAGTATGCAAGGGAGGTAAATGTAAGTAGCACAATGTTAACTAGGGCGTCACGTTACTACAAGACCCATCACAAGCCTTTATTTCCTATAACGTTTACCGTGCGACTAGAACATCTTCAGTAAGCTCTAAACATATAAATGTATGCGTGTGCGGGGAGGGGGGGGGGGGACATAACCCACCATGAGTCAACACTCGAATTTAGACATTTTTTTTTATTTGAACAAAAATCTGTATTTGAACTTTAGCTCTCTCTTCCTCCCCCACTTTTTTTTTTTCTCCCTCCGAAATGTCGTACAAACTCGAATAAAATTACAATCAATTCAAACTCTCTGGGTCTAGTTTCTACCTTGTTTCCGACTGTTGCATATCATATCAATGACACCTCTCTGTGTATCGAACAGCAAAGTATCGTACAGCGAACAGTTCTCCATGTTTTCTGCTGCACACTGCAAGGCAGCCACAACTCGTCTAGGGACCAGAAACAAACAAAAAATGAAAATGATTAATCTCAGTCTATGCATTTATTTTTCTTGTTCGTAGAAACAACCAAATCACAAGTTGAATATACAAAATACTTTTTTAAAAAAAACTTAATCCATGGAAAGAACTACACATTTACAACTAGCCTTATAGTTCAATACTGTAAAAATAATTTCCTTTTTTCTGTGTCAAACAAAATTAATTAATTATACTTTTAATTAGCTAATTGGATAATTTTTGTATTGATTCTTGTGTTGACATTGACATTGAAGAGTTGAGCAACGTTTTAGCTTACTTCAAGAGTGGGGGAGCTGAAGGAGGAACGTCTTTGTTGCTTGAATCAGACACAGACAGAGTGAGTGGATAGAAGCTTTCTCAAAGTTAAAAATTAAGAAACTTTTTAAAAATAAAATACGCAAGTAGATCAAAATATTTTATAAAATCATAAATTGTTCCACTATGTTTAGATTTCTATAAATTAATTAATTTTCATAAATCTTTTTTTTTTTTAATCCTAACCTCAAAAAGGATTCTTATCTCTCATCTCATGCATGGCAGCTAGAAGGAGGTGATGGGCACGTGTTTTTCAGAGCTACGACATAGATTTTAGGTCTCCTATGCATTTTGAAGCCTGTTCTATCAAACGCAATAGGTCATTTTATTCGAATATCTTATATCTATCAAACATTACAAAGGTCATATCAATCACGGTAAAGCGTCTGGCTTCTGAACCGGAAGTCCCCGGGTTCGAATCCTTGTGAAGAATGGGGTTTTTGATCTCGGGATCTTTGGGTGCCTCTGAGTAAACCCAGCTCTAATGGGTACGTGACATTAGCGGGAAAAGTAACGGCGGTTGGTAATTGTGCTGGTCACATGACACCCTTGTTAACCATGGGCCACAGAATCAGATGACCTTTACATCATCTGCTTTATAGATCGCCAGGTCTGAAAAGGAAATTTTACTTTTTTATATCTCAATCAAATTCACTTCGTCTGTCTGTCACAAGGTTTGTAGGTTACGCTTTAGTTCTTCCACTTCCTAGTCTCGGATCAAGTTGAAACTTTGCTGCACAACTATTCATTGTTCCTAGCAAAACATGAATCAATAAAAAAGCACACCAATTATTTGATTAATTATTGGTAATTAATTAATTGAGTTTGACATATATGTGTGGCTGTAAATGTTTAATTGTTTCCCTTATGTAAGGTTGTTTTTTTTTTTTTTTTTTTTTTTTTTTTTTATTCCGGCTAGTAAAGAATCAGAAGTTTCAATGGAAATATTAGAAACTCACTTGCAGTAACTTTCTTCTTCAGTTTTGGGTAGAAATGCGTGAAAACGTGCAAGCGAAATGGACTCATAGTCGGAACAGTTCCGAACTCTTTCAACTGGGCAGCTCTTGTTGGCCGGTGTGGCTGTAAAGTAATAATCACTTCTCATTCATTACTTATCACCAATGTTCATATCAACATCTATAGCATTCATAAATCAGAAACGAAAATATTTCCTGTTTGTTGTTGTTGTTGTTTTTGTCTTTTTTAAAAATTTTTAGTTGTTTTTTTCTTTACCCAAGGTTAAATATGCTTGAGTTGCTTAACCTGAAAACCTGACGTATCTCCCTTTAAACAGGCCAGCAATGCTGATGATGACAATAAGATGTGACGATAGAGGATAGTCAGACCCAGGAAAGGGAGGAACAGAGACGGGATGGACTGGTACCTTTGCAGAGTGTGACCAAAAATAGTCGAGTCCTAGACTCTGAAGACTGACAAAATGATATGAATGCCAGAAATTGTGTTTTATGACTTATGTTTCGGAAACGGTGCTCACTCGTTAGAATCAAATGACTACACACCAATGTTATAAATACAGTTTGAGTTTCACGGGAAATTATATGAAAGGTGTGTACTAGTAATAATAATTCGAAAGTTATATTAAATATTACCTCTGAAATGATACCGTTATATTTTTAAAAAAAATGCATTTCTTAAGCTTTTAAAACAGAAATTAACTTACTCGGTAAAAAAATAAATAAAATAGATACACTCAGAATATTAATACGCCCTATATTATTGTTTTAAGCAAACAAAAAATTGTGTGCATAAAAATTAAAAAACAAATTATCCAATATAAACACCACACTAATTTAACATACCCTTCCTTCTTTGTTTTCTTTAAATATCTATAATAAATAGTTGTTGTTTTTTTTAAATTGTGGGGTTTTTTTTTAATTGGCGTACATATTTAAAAATAAAATGGTTTGCTTTTATAAGATAACACGGAGCCGTTGCACCTTAACTTCACAAACTGTAAATATGATGGAACTGCATTTTCTATCTTTATTTCTTGACATCTAAACTTGATAGACGGACGGACGAACAGACAGATAAAAAAACAAAACTAATAGCGGCTTTTCCCCCCTCGGAGGATGATAAAACTAGACTATGATGCTTACCTATGACTGGAAATATAAGAGACACTATCAGAAATGGAATTTCCATTGTAATGTTTTACGTTCCACAATATAATAAATAGGCTATATGATGTATTATACGTTTGTACTTCAATCAAATATGTGGTTAAAGAACACAGACTTACCGTAAAACTCTTACTTTTGTAATTATGTATTTATTTTCCATTTTAAGTTTGAACAAGTATGCATTACCTTTTGGCGCCCATGAGTTATGTTTTGATTGGATTCCAAAAAACAGATTGGAGCGGTTTACAAAGTGGAGGACAATAAAACATATTCGGGCAGGAGGGGTTAGTCAGCATTGGCTACCCCATCCCCCTAAGGAGGAGAACTATGAATGCAAATGTCTGCTGCCTTGCAGCTACATATAAACATGGGAAAGACTTTGGAAGTCAACACTTAAGGAAAAATCAGTAGCCGGTGACCTTTATGTGTCTTGCTTGGTGACACTCCACAAAATAAATTATTAATTACATATGTTAGTCCAAAGAAGCAGATAATTAAGTCATATGCCTCTCGATGTATTAATTAGTGTCAATTAGAGGTAAACTCTGCCGAGTCATTGGTTTTCCTGGCTGATCACAACTGCCGACGAGTAGAAGACTCAGGGAATCATTCCAACTGATCCCAAACTATTGAAACCATCGGTAGCTGAAAATGCAGAGACATTACTCAACGAACGACAGATAAAAGGCAAAGTGAAATACGATGCAAAAGCAAGGCTACCTAAAGATTATTCTGTTGGACAGTTCGTCTAGGTCAAACATGGCAGAAAGCAGTTGTCATAAAAAAAAAAACATTCAGCACCCAGATCTTATATCATGAAGGCAAACGATGGGAAAACATACAGAAGAAATCAACGCTTTTTGAATAAGAGTTTCGATGAAGACATCTCTGGGTACTATGATACCGATGAAGACAATGAACTGCAAACTGTAGGAACAAACGAAACAGACAGTTATAGACCAACATTCTAGAATTGTTAAAGTTCCTAGTAGATATCACTCTTAAGAACTTCAAAAGGAAGGATGTGCTAATATTATATGATATTACGTCATTGTTTGTTGTTTATGTTTTGTGTGAAAGCAAAAGGATTACAAAATTGCAAGTCACAAATTTTCGTTTCATAAAACTCTTTAATCGGCCAGTCTATATTTATTTATGTCTATGGATGGAAATAAAAAGAGAGTTTCCAATTGGATTGAGGAAAGATGAATAGAGGGGTAATAACTCGAGTGTGAAGTTTAATTCTGAAATTATAGACGCCAAACCCGAATAATGGACTACTCTAGCATTATTAAGAATAACTTTTGGATCTGTTATAGGCCTACTCGATTCTGTAAATTTTGCTTCAAGGTTAATTAGTGTAGCCATAAAATACTCGCCATTTAGATCTATTATTAGTAAAGGTAACAAGATACCTGGAATTCGCTGCATATCATGCAGTTTTATTCGTGACAACAAAGTTTAAAATGTAGTACAAGCCGTAAAAAAAAAAACTTTGATCTCTGTGGGAAAAATATTTTTAAAATGTTAACAGTCAACGTACTGATAGACCTAGCTCTAGGTTTATTTCTTTGTTATAAATTTAATCCATAAATGTTTAAAAAAAAAAAGACACCCGTTGACACTATTTGTTACTCAAATATATTAATTTATGTATTTACAAATAAATTTCGGACACCCATTTGCCCCACCCCCAGGTGGGGGCCCGGGGGGATCTTAAAATTCTCCCCCCCTCCCCTTAGGTACGCCACTGCCGCGATATTTGTTAAATGCTTTGTATGCTTATATTGAATATAAAAGCGTGAAGTAACAGAATGTTTACAGCAGATTCCTAACTTGAGAGGAGAAAGGGTGGTGAATACAACCATTCCGTGGGACAGACACTTTCAAGTATCACTCTCTGTTACTACAACCAGTTCGTGTACGCTACCACTTCACCTTTAAAGTAGGCCCTTATTCCTTACATAACCATGTGGTGTGTACTCCATTTTGCTCGTGGAAGTATTTTGACTAGGGAACCTCTGCACTTACATTTCGGAAGTAAAAAGCAAAAAAATATGGGTCGGAAGCCTTTGTAAAATTAGTACCCACGAGTAAGCCCAATGAATTAGTATATGCCCAATGATTTCATATTCAAGAGAAGACCTAGTGACTTAGTATCCAGTAGGCCTACTAACAATGACTTATTATATTATCCAGGACTATGCCCAATAACTAAGTATCAAGGAGTAGACGCAGTGATTTAGTATTCAGGACTACCAATCACCAAGTAGCATATGGCAGTGATGCCCAAACTACGGCCCGCGACGTGGCTTCATCCGGCCCGCCGAACATCGGAACGAAAGTGTAGAAAATAAAAAGGGTGAAAAATGTATTTTCCCAATGTTGGAGATGAATGTATATCATTCTAATCTAATAGAGTCTAATGTTCATATTACTTTTCTAAAGAACACAACGTTTATTTGACGGCGACAATAGTTGACAGTTTTTATTCTTGGACAATGCCACAGCTGTCATGCTGGCCGTGTCTTTGACACCTTGGGTGTGTCACACAGGGCATCATAAATGCATTCGATTGGTTCATGTTCTTTTGGTATCAATGCGAGTAGACTCTAAATGTAGAAGTTTAAGAAAACGTGGACAGAACTTTGCTTTTTTGATAATAATCTAACATTGATTTGATTTGTACAGAAAATGTGGCTGCTTTTTTAAGAGCATAACATAAAAATACATTGTAAACCAAAACATTAAAAATTATGCAGACATTGTTGGCTTGAGCCGCAGAGAAAAAGATTGTTAATTTACGCCTAGTTGAGTGATTTGAACCATTGACGAAAATATTTACTAAAAAGAGACAAGAAAATGAATTGGTCGTAAGGGGCAAACAATAGAGCTGCTCGCATCACAGTTCAGAAATGAAGTGTCAAAAAAGTGCTTGCTAGCAGTGATGAAATTAATTCTAAAAAAAAATGCAGTTAAAACCTTTCAGTCTTTCTCGCATGACAATTGCAAAACGAGTGGAAGACATGGTAGCCTACAAATCCCCATTCAAAACTAAATGAGACAACGCTTGTTATGACAGAGTAGCCGATTTTGAAATGTTTTTTTTTTACTGACTCTGAGGAGTGCCCCAACAGATCTGCAACTGAAACTGATTGAATTACAAAGCCAGACACCCCTGCATGAGAAATTTCGAGCGATGCAGACAATTGTTTTCTACTTTGCCTTGCCTACGGGTTTGTAAAAAGCTATTTAAAATAGTTTATTTCATTTTTTTCATCTTTTCATTGATGTGGCCAGCGACACGAGTGTCAGAAATTAAAATGGCTCGCAGACCGTACAAGGTTGGGCATCACTGGCATATGGGAATAGGTCCTATCACTCCTGTCTCTTTGGTAAGCCTTTATACTTTCAAGAAAGGTTAGGTTTAAAAAATATATATATATATTCATGAATCAAAGTTGATTGTTTAAAAATGTCTATTAAGAACATAAAGTATAAAAAACTTAAAAAAGTAAAGTTCCACTTTCAGACTTTTCCATGGGGCAGACGATGTAAAGCTCATCTGTTTCTGTGGCTCACAGTAACAAGGGTGTCATGTGGCCAGCAAAAAGACCAACAGCCTTTACTTTTCCTCTACTAATGTCAGGTACCCATTAGAGCCAAAGATCCCGAAACTAAAATCCCAGTCTTCACTACATCATTTTATTGACTTTCATGAGGACACTTAACCACAGTTAAGTTTAACATACAAACACAATGAAGCAAAATCAAAAACATTGTCAACATACAGAAACAATTTTTTTTTATTTAATCTTTTCTCAGTGTTGCCATCTTGCATTCATGGAACATCTAAACACTGACATAAAATTCATGTGTTTAACAGCACTGAGACTAGGAAACATCAAAACATATTACACACATTTTTATTTCAGAACAAAGTCAAAAATATTTTTTACATGCATCCTGTATGTACACTAGAAAAATACTTTTTTTGGTCTAATTAACTCATTCTGTTCACTTTAATAGCTAGAAAGACAAGGCTAAAGAAAATTCAAATGACAAGAAAAATACAAATAAAGTCAAAGTATAAAAAAGCTTGAAAATATTTTTCATATAAGCCAATTATAACACTAAATATTGGTGAAAAAAAAAGAAGATATTAAAATATAAATGTTTTATTGTAGTTTGAACACAATTTTGATCATTTAAACTGATATTTAAATTCTAAAATTCCTAATGTTACCAATGAGTAAAATAATTATATTGCCGCCTCGCACTACAAAAAAAAAAATTAAAAAATATGATATTAAAATAAATATGGTCCACTATCATCCTGACGATGGTCTTTCTCCGATGGTCCCGTGACCTTTGTGTATGTCACTGATACACACCCACTGGGATTCAAGATTTTCTTTCCATAAAGTCACCTAAAACAGAATTAGAAAACTCAATGTCGATGAAAAAAATATAATTGTTTTATATGTTTAAGCGCTATTATAAAGTTTAAATTATTCACCGCTATCCCCTTTGAACATGGTGTGCACACATGACTTAAAAACCATTTTTATTTATATGAAAAATGGTATAAAAAAAGGGAGATAAATGTATCAAGTAAATAACATATTGTACACAGAAAGGAAGCAATTATTCTTCTACTTTCAAAATGGATTCTCTATGTCAAATATCACAATTTGGTAAGTAAATTACTAGGTCTAATTTTATTATTAAAACTATTCTCTTGCATATAAATCATATTGAAAATTGAAATTAAGATGCATTTAATTGATTAGATATTATTTGAAATTTAGTATAGTGTGACTCGCTCACTCACTGAGAATCCATACTTGATAATTGATCTTATCAACTATAGAATTTAGATCTAAGTCTAGTAGACTTTAAAAAAATTTAACAATTCTACAAGTGTTGTTTTTTTCTTAAATTGAAATATAGAATAGAGGATTTATTAAATTAATAGAATTCTAGCTCTAGTTTATTAAGTAGCTTAATGGAAGTAGTAGGTCTAAATCTAGATAGACTAGTTGACTTGTCTACTTTCTTTGGATCTAGACTTCTAGTCTTGAACAGTCTAACCTAGAGTAGAAATCCAGAAGAATTACATCTGGTTCAAGATTTAAAATCTAGAAATAGAGCTAGATATCTAGGTCTAGTTTAAATTTATTTTTTTTAGGAAAAAGAAAGTTCCATAGTCTTTTCGCATGCTGGCAGATCAAACTTAGTCTGATTATAATTGTTTTGTTTACCTTTTTGACAAAAAGTGAAAGTACAGGATAAATGCAAGCACCATAATTTAAGAAATGTAGTATTGTGTCTTTGTTTTAATTCGAATTATTATTAAAATTTAGTTTTTCAAAAGCCGACAAAGTCTAAAAGACAAAAACTTGTATTTAAGGCAATTTGAAAAAAATGTTCTAATACTGACAATCAGTTGGACTGGCATTTACCAGCAAGTTGTTTTTTTATGGAAATTTTGCCACAATGCTGGCAATCTTGAATCCATGGGTACAGAGAAGAAATATTGTGGAGTTTCCAAGGTGAACTAAGTCTTTGGCATTGACTCTAACCATCTTGGGATGTGACTTCTCGAATCCCTCCCAGACAGAACCGTAATTCAGAAGGCTGATAGAGGGGAGCTCCCATGGGCCCAGAATTCCAAGAGTATTCAACTCAACTCTTAGGAAAAGTACAAAGAAGTTAAGTGTAAAACATTGTTTGACAAATACCTTGTTATCTCCCCCAGACACTGCCAATATGTTGCCTGTAGTTGACCAACTGACATGCCACACAACATCATCAAACTTGTGAAGTATTTTCGATGTCCAGGAATTGCTGACACCATCATTTGTCCAGATGATCACTCGACAATCCTACAGTGATCACAAAATATCTGACTGGTTTTTAAAACTTTTAAATCAAATAACTTTTTTTTTGTTTAAAAGGTCATTAAAAATTATATGTGAAACTAAACTATCAAGATTTAAATATGATTACTGCAAAGAAATGACCAAATGCAAATTTTAATGATAAAATCTGAGTGTTCAGTTACAATAAAATAAATGTTGTAGAAAGTTTGAAGGATATTGCTATGAAACAAAGGTGTACCACAGTTCCAGCTCTTGAATTGCCTGAGCTCTATTAAAAGTTTTGCAAAATAAATTCAATGATTCAGATCTCAGTTACTTCAAACTTTGAGTTTAATATTTCAGATAGTGACAAGTGTTACTAGTTCATTTCAAAATTCAAGCAAATATTTGGATTTAATTAAAGAAGCATTATTATAATTCTCATCAGTAAAATTACAAACACAACCGTTTACTTCTCAACATTGGTTTGAGGTTAATGGCATATATATACTTTTGGGGCTATGTCATGTATTTCAGCTACCAATATATTTATCTATATGTATATATTTATATAGTGTATTTGAGACAATGTGTGGACACATTAAGACAAAGACTAAGACTGCTTTATTGATCCTTACGGAAATTTGTTGTGATTACAAGGCTCTTTTCTCATATAAAGACAACACAAATAAACCAACATCTAATTTCAAACCATTATAAATGGAAGATAAGGCTTTTGAGAACTAAGTCCATGCTATTTAATAGTAAAAAGTATATTTTGTTAATGTAAAGATATCAGCCCAGCTATTGATGTTATGATCTAGAATTCTAAATCTATAGTGGAGTTAAACTATTTAAGATTACATAGAACTTAAAATATTTCTTTCTTTTTTTTTACATAATGCGCTTTTTATTTTAAGATTAATTTGCATGGCACATCTTTCATGCTCAATGGACAATCTCTTTAGTGGACCAGAGGAGAAAGGATATCTGGGAGGTTTCCATGATCCTTTAGGTGCTTAGCAAAGACTTGAACTCAAGCTCCCTTGATAGTTAGTCCAGTGGGTTATGCCATTCAGCCAAATACTTTGAATGTATATTACAAATCACAAACACACAGACATAGTGAAAAATGAACTAATGAAATGTCAATGAAATTCACCTGTGAGCAGGAGGCTATTATTGACTTGGGCAGACCAATGGACTGAGCCCAGGCAACATCTCGTACCCAATCACTGTGACCCTCGAGTTTCTGTTCTTCTATCCACTGACCATTGTCTTCTCTGGTTAAAACAACACAAAAATGAAATGAGGTACACAGACAGGATGTATTTTTAAAAAAAGCTCAATAACATATATACAATGTATTCAATCACATTGCCACCATATTCATAACATTTATGAGCTCAAACATTGTCTAGCTCAAATTAATTTCTTTATGAAACATTCAGATGAAAAAATGTTTACATCCTATGATTCAAAAATAAAAGATGCTTTGAATGTTGATATTGTCCTCATCTAATTTTTGATATTTACAAATAAAGTTTGTTGTACTGCTTGTCTTCATTTAGAAGAATAAAGAAGCAGTGCAGTATTTCAAGTGTCAAAATATTGCATTTCCTTAAGCCTACTCTCAGTTATTAAAACTTTTAAGTATAAGACTTTACAAATAATATTATGACCCTCTTCCCCTGTCCACTGATAACTTAAACACAAAAGAAAAAGCCTTCTTTAGAATTCACCAATAACAGTTTTGTGAGGCCAGAAGAACTACCACCTGACTGAATTTCAGGCTATTAAACAAACATTGCAAGTGGGTAGAATTAGTTAAAAATAGAAGAGTGACCATGCATATTGTAAAATTAGTTGAAAAATGTTTTCAGGAGACTAATATAAAAGTCAAGGGAAATCACTTTAACATGGTTTCAAATGTAAAAGGCTTTAAAATCACAGGCACAAGAAAGCATTATGGCAGTCACCTTGGAATAGCTGCAATGGAAATAAAGAAAGCAACAGACAAGAAGCTGCATCAAAATGACCTTATGATTTATGTTATACAGATTTTCAGTCTTGTCACGTTCATATAGGTTTTGAGTGATTTGTTTTACAGATTGTCAAAAAAAATTGAGTAGCAGCAGTGCTAGATGACTTTGGGCCAACTTTCATCCTACCAAACAAAGACTTGAACCTCACAATCATTTATAAATACTGAAGGGATGAGGTTGTTCTTATTTACAACTGAGCATGAAGAGAAGAGACTAACTTTAGCATCCTAGCATTATACCAAACAAACAAAAAAAAAATCCAAAAATATCTTTTATCTTTACTTTTTGGCAACAAACTCTCAAAGTGTGTCAACTTACACCCATATTTTGACAAGGAAGTCACATCCTCCAGAAACAAACCTCTTCACCAGACCCTGCTGGACACTCTGACTATCAAACAATGAATTGGGAGCTGTTGCAGGAGCCCAACTTACAGCATTGCATCCAATCTATGGAGGGGGAAAAATACACAAAAAAGGGTAAATAGAATCACAGCAAAGTTTATTATATTATACAATATTCAATCCTTTTACCGTAACCTGATATCTGATCTTATAAAAGCAAAAATAACATTTGAAATTATATGCTCGATGTTAAAAAAACTTATTTTAATAATACTTTTTTTTATATAATTATGATACACAAATGAATGCTCGTTTTATTTGTACTTTGAATACAATTAAAAGTTTTGATTTAATCTTTGCAAGTTTTAATCGCTGAGAAAAGAGAGTAAAAAACTAATTTTATTTTCAAACTGATTTCTGTTAAATGTGTCACTAGACTATAGCTATTGTCATAACTAGTGTCCACTGATGGGACTCAAAATTAAACTACTTACAGTATGAGCATTGTTTATTTTCTTACTGTCCCATGAGCCATCACCTGAAACACATAGGTAAGATTTGAATGAAATCAAGAAGACTCAAAGTTTAAATCAAATCAAAGAAAAAAAGTAATTATCTATGAGGACTATTCTGGAAATTTAAATTTCTAAATACAAATTGTAGGCTATTAGAGCTTGACACCCTTGTTAACCCTAGGCCACAGAAACTGATGATTTTTACATCATTTGCACTATAAACCACAAGGTCTGAAAGGGGAACTTTTTACTAGAGCAACTATTAAGTCATTGATTTGTTTTGTTCTTTTAGTGTATTAATGAAGTGAAAAAGTAAAGTGCCATTGGGAGCCAAACATATTTGCAGAGTTTATGACAATTTTATTTTGGGTTGAAGATTAAATTACAAACTCTTATCATCATAATTACAACAAAGTTTCTACAAACTGACTATAGCTTTTTGTTCAATATTTTACTTCATATGCCTAACTAGGTTAGTACCTGCATTTGTAATAACAGAGATGGAGCCATCAGAACTTCCACAAGCTAACATCAAACCATACTCATGAGGTGCAAAGCTGACAGAATTTACTAGGAAATGAAAGTAGAATGTTCAATTGGTAACAAAAAAAAAAAAAAAACAAGAGTGTATGACAATATAATAACATTCAAATAAAAGTTATATTTATTTTGGTGTTTTTTTTAACCCAATAGCTCCTATCTCACTCATGTGGTGTTAACTAAAAAAAAAAAAATGTGTAAGATTGCTTTGGGGTGCTAACAGTAATTAATTATAAACTTTCCTATAAGAAAAGCTCATGTTTTTGTCTGATTTTGAATGAGAAAATGTGACTCTTTTTTAGTTAAAACTGGATGTGTATCACTTTTTTTTGGATGAATTTTTGTAAGGGGTATACACCCAGTGTATATGCCCCCGCTTGGGAAATTTAGTATTTTTTTAAAACATTTTTTATTCTAAAGATATTAAAAGTAGATATTTTTTAAAACTAGACGTATTGTTATATTTTTTTTAAAGTTATTTACTTATTTATCAGTGTTATATCTTACATTTTTATTTATTTAAAAAATTTGTTTTTTAGATTTCTCTTTTAAATTCAGAGTTAAATTAAGGTATGTTAAGAATTTAGGAGCAATTGGATTAATAAATATTCCTTAAAAGACATTAATTAACAACACCAAAAAAAAAAAGCTTGGAACACAACTTACCTGAGGAATCATGTTGTGTATACTCATACAGTTTTCCCCAAACACCATTGGTTTCTTTCCAGATAATGACCTTTCTGTCATAGCCACACGAGGCCAGCATGTTGCCAAACATTGGGTGGGCCCAGGAGAGTTGCCACACAGGACCTTCATGCCTAAATGAATAACAACAATGCATTTTAAATATCTTAACAAGTGAGTTTCGCTGTAAAACAATACAGTAAAACAAACTGAAGCAGAATAATGATCAAATATAAAAAAAAAATGTTTCTTTCAACATATTTTCTTTCTCTTTCTTTTAATCCTATTTGTGTCCCTCAGATGTCATTGGAATGAAAACTCAAAAGTTTTTTTTTTCATAAAATTTTATTATTAAAAAGCACAATGTTTGAGGGGTATTGAGTTTGAATCCCTATGAAGACTGGGATTTTGAACTTCAGAATATTTAGGACCCATCTGAGTCATCCCAGCCCTAAAAGGCACCTGACATATATAGGGGATGTATAGGCACAATAGGTTGATTTGCTTGCCACATGACACCCTAGTTAACAGTTGCCACAAAAACAGATGAGCTTTACATCATCTGCCCCCATAGGTCGCAAGGTCTGAGAAAGGTACCTTTACTTTACAATGTCAGAATTTGGAAACAACCAACAATCTGAAAAAATACTGTACACCAATATCTAAATTTAATTTCTATTATTAAATTTAATACTGCTAAAGGTTTCTAAAGAAAGATATTTCAAGGTTTGGTTGCTAGGGACTAAATTAAATTTTTGATGGTATACAGAAAATTAATTTAAGGCATTTCAGATAATGTTTGACAGCATTTCATTGGTTCCAATCTGGGTGGAAGGAAAATTCAAGTGCTGATCATGTTACAGCTCTTGATGGATACACACATATTAAGTTTCCAAAATAAAGATGTTAAAATGTGTCCTTAGAAAGCGAAAATATATAATGAGCAGTACTGTATCAATAGCAGAGCTGACAATATTTTATTAAGCCAACCCAAACAAAATTGAACACTCACCCTCTTAGTTGTGTGATGAGTGTTTGCTGGCCATTAGTGACATCAAAAATTCGAATAGATCTGTCAGAAGAGCATGTCGCCAGTTTAGTACCATAATAATCTAATTGAGCATCATGCTGTGGAAAATAAAGTACTCGATTCAAGCACTTATCCACTAATATTAATGCACTTATCACTAATATCCTAAATTAAAGAATTTTTCAAACCTATGCCTTTTTTTTTATAATGCCTATTCATGACAGTCAAAAATAATTCTAATGTATACAATTAGAACTTCTAAATGTTACAAAAAGTATATATGCAATAAAATGTGTTGTATCTCTTTTTAAGCTTATGTGTCAATACAACATTATTAGAAGTCAATACACGTAAAAAAGACATAGATGCAGAGCTAAGTTACTAAGAAGTACATTTAAATGTGTAACTCACTATCATATCTTCATGAGCTGTGTCCACTGAATTAATCACAGACGCCTGGAGATACAGAAAAAATAAATGACAGTATTTAAATAAAGAGAGCCCACATTGTTGCCACTAGTAACTAAATAAATAACAAATAGTTGTCACTAGAGTCATTAGAGTAGGATAAAGTCTTCTGGACTTATGGGTGGTTTAGACCAGCTTTTAATTTTGATTCTTAAGAATCATAAATTACATCTCTTGATATTGGTTCTACTTAAGTATTTGACAGATATCTAAGAAGTTAGTCTAGTCTATGTCAACATTATATATATATATATTTAAAATCTATAATATAATTTTCATCTTCCGAACAAGTTAAGCGCTGCCGCCGCAATTTTTATAGCTCTGCATAATGGTTAGTCCTAGGAAAAAACTGGAAACATCTATAAACTTGTCATCCATTTGTCAGTAAAAATGGTAATGTTGTTTCGTTACGCTGTACACATAGTAGTAATCATTAGACGGTTGGGTCCCTGGCCAGTGAGTCAATAAGTTGGCAGCTGTCCATCAGTGCGCTTACCTGCAGCGCGCGCCTCTCTCTCAGTACGCTAATAGACTGGTGTGACCTGCAGTGCGCGACTCTCTCCTCTTGTTTAGCAAAAAAAAAGTATGATATTCCGCACTGATAATTTATGTCAAAACTTTTTTTTATGTATGGCGGGTATAGGTAGAGGAAGGCCCTAACAAGTGTTGACCATAAGGGCATGATGGAATCGGACCGCTATAAAGACGATAAGCAAATGTGGGTGGGGCGAACAAGACTACATGACGGACATGAGTGTAAAAGAACGCCTGAAGTAAAAATGTGTTGCCTGTAGTTTTAAGTGTGGGACCATTTAAATTCGGATTAGATCCGATCTCTAGCAATCAATTTCTTTTTTTTTTTAATAATAGCTACAAAAGTTTTAATGTAAAAAAATTAAACATGCGGCGAGAATATATAGTATAAACAATATGTATTACTATCTCGTGAATTTGTCTGTGAGAAAATTATCAATAAATGATTTGTCATGAACGAACCAACTGTCGGTGAACAAGGTGTCTGTGAGCGATACGTCAGGTTAGCGAATACAAATGTCGGATGAAGGTGAATTGTGGGTGAAATTCTAGATCTATTTCTTTTTGAGATTTTAAACTTTACAGTTTCGTTTTTTGAGTAGTCGGGTTCTATTAATAATAGCCTCAACTGTTCTAATCATCCCTATTTGAGTTTGGTGTACATGGAACATGCGATGAAGCCGCATGGATCGAACAGCCTATTGTTAATTCCAGTCTCTGTAGACTATTAGGGCCTTAAACCCAAATCTAGCAGGTTCCTTTAATGCCGACCCATCCGTAGAACGATTTTTGGGGGAGAGGAGGGGGTCTTTTATAATGCAATGGCCTTTGTCAATATACCCGTCTCTTGTACAAAGGATTAGATCAGTAGAATCGTAACATAAGGGTTCTCTCGCTTTGGTTTTTAAGAGTTTTTACGACAAACATGTAGTATATATCCCCCCCCCTTTTGTTTAAAATCTACCCATTCAGCTAGATACTCAAGTTAACACCTAGTTGAGTGTTAGACAGAATGGCGGATCTGGAAGGTATGGGTAGAGGAAGACCGTCCCACTCCAGGATAATTACACAAGTTCCGCAACAGTCTCAGCCTGTGTATAAATTAAGTCCATGTTGTAGTTCGCGTAGTTTGTTCTCTAACCACCAGAGAGTGAGCAGGGTTTTAACTTTTATAAAGTTAACATCTTTTATTTTTAGGAACTGCCTGATACAAAGACAATTGTGAGTTTTTAAATCTTTTTTCTTTTGCAGGCTTTTTTTAATGCCCCGGCCTTATTGATAAACTACTTCAATTATAATAATACCTACCTCTTGGTATGCAGCTGTTAGATGTAATACATTACCCTTTTATTGTTTATGTTAGTGCAATGCATATCAGTCAAGTTACTGACATTGCGCGTGATGTAGAAACTGCTCGAGAGTTCCTTCAAGACTGCAGAATTTTGAGAAGAACTGCCCCGAATTGTCCTTTGCCTAAATGTGGCCACGAGATGACCGATATAAATAGTGCTGATCAGAAGGATGGCAAATACTATCATTGCCCAAGTCATAAGGGTAAAAAGTTATCTCTCAGGGAAGGTAGTTTTCTCTCTCAGTCTCAACTTTTGCTAGGGGAATGTATATGGCTGGTTTATTTTTGGAGCAAGTCCAGCTCCAACGCGATGGTGATGGAGACTTTGAAGTGGACTGGTTTAATTACTTTAGAGACTTTTGTAGAAGATATCTTACTCTCCATCAGATTCGTATTGGCGGAGTTGGACGTGGTGTAGAAATTGACGAGTCTGTTGTGGCCAAAAGGAAATACCATGTTGGTCGTCATGTGCCTCCGAAATGGGTCTTTGGTGGTATTGATACGATTACAGATAATGGTTTCATGGAATTTGTTGAGGATCGTTCAGCAAATACTCTGCTTCCCATTATATATGATCCATTCGGATGCACGGGAAGCCTATAATTTGCTCATTTGCCCGTTTTGCCCCCGTATCAACACAATGTCATCAACCATACGACAAATTTTGTTGATCTGCAAACCGGCACTACCACTAATTATGTTGAAAAAATGTGGTTGACTATATATACCGTATCGCATCTCGCTAATGTCTTAATCCATCTTTAACGCTGTGGGCCTTCTTTTTGTTACAAAACAAAGACTATTACGTAGGTACTGTTGGCTTACTATTGGCCGCTAATGTTATATTATATACGGTACTGTATTGTAATTGTGGTGCATTAACAGAAGCAAATAAAAAGGAAAACACTCGGGCACTACTAATATGTCTCCTCTCTCACTCTGCAAATTGAAGCCAATTGGACGTTCTATAAGAACAAAGTGTACTATAAGAGTTACAATGGTCTCATACACTTTCGCAGACTCGATTTTTTTCGGAAGGGCTCAGGGCGATCTTAGGCGAAGGTCACATCTTAGGCCACTGCAACCTATGCGCCCAATCTGCCCCCCACTTTTATAGGCCCTGCGTGAATTCTAGGTGTAAATTATTAAATTAAAAACTATTTTAACTTATTATTAAAGGGTACCTGGAATTCTCCTAAAATTGCAAAATATACAAAAAAGTAATGAAAATATCCTGAAATTTAAAAAATCTTCTGAAAACTCATGCAAACTCATGCATATCTCCTTAAAAACAGATTAAAATATGATTTCGGGGTGAATTTGTACTTAGTAAAGTATGAATAGAATGCAAAGACGAATTTATTTTCTATAACAAAATCTTAATTTTCACTTATAAAATTATCCTTATCCCCGCAATCTGTAGGAGCGGCCCTGGACTAGGGCTATATCATGGGTTTTCAAAAAATAATAACAAAAATACTCCTTTTTTTTGTTTTACACTGTGACATGGGTTTTCCCACGACCACTTGATATTCATGCACAGCAGCCTATTGGAAAAAAACAATAACTAAATGCATCATCGCCAAACTTTCTGGAAGCTGATTGGCAGAAATAGCTGTACAAGTACATCAATCAAATAGTAATCGTATATATGAAATTAATAATCTGACCTTAGCGTGCGGTCTTAGAACGTATTACCAGGGAAGTAAAGAAAACACTTTATATTTGTTTATTTTTATTTTAAAAAATCAATTAGTCAAAAGTTGTATTTATGTTACTACAAATGTTATAAATGTCTCTAAGAGTAGTTCAAAAAATGTATACACATTTCGAAAAAATGGCCAAAATAGAACACCATACTTTTTATAACCAGTCACTGACAAAAAAAACAACAAAAACACCCACACAATACTTTTCGTAAAAAAAAAAGCTAAAAACAATAACATTAATTTGAAATACACAACAAACATTAGATATAGATCTATATAATAGACCTACATTATATTGTGGACCCAGATTATGATTATATGCACTAATACCATGTACCCGGTAGGAACCTAGATCACATAGATCTAACTTTAACTAGACACCGTGAGGATAGACAGGATGCTGCCACTTGCGTAGCATTCTCCAAAGGGGACCCAACCGTCGAATGATTACCCACATAGTTACAATAAAAATGATGTTGAAGAGGGTCAGGTCAATGAGTCCAGCGCAAACATAGTAAGTTAAAGAGTCTAGCCCCTAGGTGACACTAGATCTAGAAGTCTACTAGACTCACTTTCAAGTATTTCTATTTGAATTCTAGACAAGACAAGAGTTAACTAGAGTCTAGCCAGTCTAGACTCTAGCAAAGTAAAGTAGATCTAGACCTAGATCATCTAAATCTAGATGTTGACTCTTAAACTTTTTAGATCTAGATCTGGATTCTATAGATCTAGATCTAACTAAAGTCTAGACATCTAGATATAGATCTAGAATCTAGATGTATTCGAAGTGTTTTAACAAAGTTATCGAAAACTGGTTAGGAGTTGATCTATGACTATAAGTATGAGTAAAGATATTTCTGTCGTACAGGATCAATTTTGATTAAATTATTACAATTGATAACTTACCATTTTTTTTTAACGTGTGCGATCTGAGGATTAATTAGATCTAGTGATACTTAAGATTAAAATATTTATCTAGATCTATCTTTATTGCAAATTAGATCAATTTGAATGTATTTATTTATAACTAATTGACTGTACTACTCCATGGGAAGTGTCATTGTTTATAACGTGGCAAAGGGGAGCCCACTCTTATTAATCGAAGTGAAGCAAATATCTTTCTCCCTTTATTCATGATTTCAGAAAACATCCTCAAAGACTCACATAATAGAGTCTAGATCTAAGAATAAGATTAAGAATATTTAAGAACAATGATATAAATCTCACTGCAGAGGCCATTAACAATGCGTAGCATGTCATTTTCTTCTTTTTTGGAAGTAACGTCTGTAATATATAAGAAAAGAATAATCTGTTCGAGATATGGGCCTTTAATATTTAAAATGTATAAATATGTCTAAATATTTATTGGCGTCCATAAGCAATTGCTTGTTTTTATATATATTATAGCCACTAGAAGTGACTAGACTATTCGGCCCTGGTTAATGTACTTGGAACTAGATATGAGGATCCTATCAATATAATTGAAATGCTATAGAAAGAATCTATATGCATCACATACAAACACAGCATCACAAACGAAGAGGTTAGAGACAAGATTGGACCCACCACATAACCTGCTAACACATAGGCCCAATAAAAAAAAAACTAAAAATGTCAGAATGACGTAGAAAATAATTTGAAGTAGGAGTCTCGCCTTCCAACTTAATCAGATGTCTGCTTAGAAGTGTGGCGCTACATTAACTTATCACAACGTTTTGCTGTCTTTTTTTTTCTTTTTAACATTTTACATATATACTTAGAATGAAATGAGATGCTTTATAGATCCTTATGGAAATTTGTTGTGATTACACAAGGACTCTTTTCTCATATAAAGGCAACACTAAGAAATATTCACATAAATAGAACAGACACAACATAAAGATTATTATTATTATTATTATTATAGCTTTTATATAGCGCTACTTTCATGCTTTCATGCTACTATGCTTTCAGAGCGCTTTTGGTCCAATCTCATTTGTGGACCAGTGAAGTTGGATCTCAGTAAACACAACTCTGCCCGAGTCGGGTGTCAAACCTCGAGCCCCCTTCTAGGTAGCCAAGCCAAGGTTCAAGCGCACTTGGCCTCTCGACCACGCTACATTGAGCAACTTTGTTTCTTTAAATTCAGTAGCTCAAAAAGGTTTTACATCGTCAAAAACAAAGAAAACCAATTTCGTGGTCTCTCAAGACAAGCAACATGCTACCTCAGAAATTGTTCATAGTTCATTTGGTTGTCCTATTTTCTGGCTGTAGACACCATGGCTATTGTTCTCTGTTGTAGACACATGTACGAACAAATGTGTTATACACGTCCTCACATGACAGACAATGAACCTGGGATTCTTCAGAAGGCAGCCGTCTCCAGTTGTCATGGAAGCCTGGAACCCAAACAAATCCCAGGGCAATACAATGCTAAATGTTTGTGTTGGTGCGTTGACTAGTTGACAGATCAGCGTGAATCTTCATTGTTATAATGTTGTTACCTCCAACACCATATACTTAACTTTTTATCTCCGTAATTATTTTCCATGTTCTGACATTTTTTTTTCAATTTTCACATTTGAACATTCTACCCTGTTACGATCAAACTTCAATAACATATTTTTAGCGATCAGACAACATTACTTCTTGGTATAGAATTATAGAAGAATGCATGCTCTTTTTATGTAACGCAAATTTAAGTTTATAAAACCAAAAATTAATTTAATTTAATGGGATCAAATCAACGATGGTATCGTTAATTAGGAGAGAAAGAGCTAAAGCTGTGGGCTAGTCGATGCAAAACAATGTTCCTGGACATCATTCAGTCATCAAGCTGCGAACGAGGCGTGTGTTCGGCGCCATTGTATACAGGTCCAAAGAACTTTATTAATCTGACCGTTTTTCCACATATCCATTGGAGAAACATCGACACAAGAAATGCGCAGGGCTCCACATGTTAAACGTTCATCAAACCAAGATTGAAGCCAAACAGCATTGCAGTGATCTCTTGAGGAATTTAGTGGACTAGATATAACAGGTTATGAATACAAGCATGTCTGGTCTGGCGATGATTTTTTCCCCAACGAAAACCCATCAGTTGACACAGAGAGGTCCTGGAGTTCTGTTAGAATCACCACAGACTGAGAAGATAAAATACAGCATTGCTGTGAGCTCATGAGGAATTTAGTGGACTAGATATAGCCTAATCTACGTTGATTAGGCTTTCTATTATGGCTGGCAATAATTTTTTCCCCAATGAAGTCACGGGACAACTAATCTCCACCAGTTGACACCGAGAGGTCCCGGAGTTCTGTTAGAATCACCATAAACTGAAACGATAAAAAAAATAGTATCTTTTTTTTTTGCTTTAAATAGTGTCCGAATAAAGTTCCACTTGACTCTCTAACCATGATTATAAATATCACACAAAGGAAAACATTACAATGTAACGCCTCCATTGGATAAAACCCTTACTTTATAAAATTATAATTATAATAATAATAATTCTAATTCTAATAGCAAAGATATACTAAAAAATATTGAAACCATCAGAGTTAGAAATATGATACAAGGATTAGCATATCAACAACTAATAGATAACTAAATGAGAATAAAATAAATACACATACATTAACATACATAACCTAAAAAGGCTACAACAAAGTACAACACCAGGTGGCTAGGTCCCCAATGAGCACGGTCCTTTGAAAATAGGTAACAAACCAAGAACATATACAAATAGATTCTAATACAAGCATGACATTTATTTTATGTAAATAAATCAATTAAATCAATTTTATTTGCAATTAGAAACCACTACTGTAATATTTAAAAAAATACATACGTATATATATATATATATATGACGAGTTACGACGATCAGCCGAGACGAGTGCCAACATGACGATTCGGAAAGGATCGGCGTCGTGAACAGAACTCAGGAACGTCACGAGGGATGTAGTCACCTGACCACCTAGAATGGTCGAGCAACGTTCTGCCCAGTTCTAGAAGGCCAGCAGGGACCCTATATAAAGACGGAGTTGTCGCAGTCAAGACGGTTAGGAAAAGGGGTTCAAAACACAGTTCACTACAGTCTGGTCGACTACAGTTCAGTGTGGTTCAGCGGTGCGTTCTGTACGGAGCATTACGACGGTTCAGTGCTGAGTACTGTCAAGACGACCTGCGTCTTGATCTTGGTCTGTGATCGAGTCCGACACAACGAGCCCAGTGTGTGAAGTCAGTCCTGAACTGTTGAACCCAGTGCAAGCCCGGAACGAGACGGAGAGGCCAGTGCAAAAGTTGATACGGCGGTACGGTTGATACAGAGAGATATTTGTACACCCTGTCTTACGTGTTGCCAATTGTACAGTTTTGGCTCAGATTTATTCGACTATTAAACTGTTACGTAACTTTGGAGCCTTGAGTTGTCAAGTTCTTTAAGTTGGTGGTGTATGGTGCAACAAAATATCTACCTGAAAACATAGTAGTGCATATATACCTACTTTTTATTTATTTATTAAATTAGTTTTATCCGAGGAATTAGTTTTTTAAAATACATGGCTACTATAGAAACTATTTAACTAAAAAAAATGATTTTTTTTTATTTGAATATATATTTATACACATACATACACATACGATATACACACATATATATTTCTTTTTCTGTTAGTTAATGGACAATATTGCTATATTTATTTATAGCTAAATTGTTCCACTTTGCGTTCAAAAATTTACTTAGAAATTGATATATTTAATATATTTTTCTTCAGTCTTTCTATTATCTAATTAAAGTTTCTTATGTTTAAAGATAGTATTTTCATTTATTTAATGTACCTTTAACTCAATTTTTTAAAATAATTTTCTATCCTACATTGTATAATCATTCTGATCTACTTGTATTCTATTTAGAACTATATTGTCATAAGTGTTTTTTTAACATTCTTCTTAGACATTCCAATGGTCTAGAGGTTAAGTTCGCTTAATTTTCCTTGGTTAGACCAATAATAGAATATGCATCCTCCGTTTGGGACCCTTCAACTCAAGAAAACATAAAGAAACTGGAACAGAAACAAAATATAGCAGTGAGATTCATAACAAACGAATATTCACATTTGACTAAAGTAACACCTTTAGTAGAAACAATAAATTTAGAAAGCTTTCAGGACAGAAGACTCAAAAGTAAAGTAGCAATTATACATAAAACACTGAACCATAATCTTCAAATACAAAATTTAATGAAATACTATGAAAGACACAAAGATAAAGATTGACACAGTGTATCATATTCTAGGACAAATTTGTACAAATGCTCCTTCTTCCGTAGTGCTATTAGAGCATAGAATGGGTTGCCTTAGCTAGACTGGAAAACCAGTGACTTGGCAGAATTTAAGTCATTGGTTAATATGCATGACGCGTCGGACGTAATCATCTTCTTTTTTGAAGTAATGTCTGTATTACATTAGATAAGCTAAGCTTAGTGCGTTATCGCTAGGCGGTGTTGTCGTTTCCAGGGTTACTGGTTCAAGCCTTACTAGGCGCAGTCCCTTATTTTCGTCGCATTTAATTCACTAATTTCATTTAAAAACTTGGTCCCTGGTGCTGCTGTTTATTTATGTTTAATGTGTATGTACCATCATGTTCCATATAAGTACCCTATACTCTGCTAACAAAATCAAGTTCATATCTTTAAGTTTTTTACTTTTTGCTTTTGGTATTTTATTTAAAAATATTGTTAGATCTATGTTGACCTTGGCCAGACTGTTGGCATTTAAAATGTTCGACAGAGTTTCTCACACTGGTGAAGTTTGGACACTTCCCAAACAAATGTTTCTCTGGTTTGTTATTATCCATCCCACATAGTTTACATGCGTGTTTCTGACCTGCCCTGTCCCTACCCTTCTTCTTTATAGGAGTCATTTCGTAAATCAGCCTGTAGGCCACCTCCCGTGCTTTCGGAGTTATGTTTTTATTGTGTAATTGTGTGAATGTGTCTGTGTGTGTATTGACCACTATTCCTAAATCCCTCCCCCATTTTATCTTAAGCTTTAAATTTTCTTTAAGTTTGTCTCTAAGTGCTGTGTAAATGTTGCTAGTTTTGTGATGTATTAGATTTTCATTGTTTTGGTGGTGTCAGGTTTGTGAACTGTAAAATATGGGTGATGAAGTAGTGGGGTGTGTTGTTTTGGATGGGGAGAATTTTGATGAGTCTTAAACAGAAATAGTATAAAGTAAAGATTTCAAGGGACCTAACCCACTCTACCAATATAGTTTAAAACAAGGGCTTTCATTTTTTTTTTCTCATCTTTTTTTTTTTTTTTAGGATACCTCTCACAGCTTTTTAGCTTTTGACGTCAGTTGTCTAGCTGTTTACATCATAGGAATCCTTGGGCTTTTGCCTCTTTTTTTGGGCATTGCCTCTTTTTTGGGCTATTGGCCTCTTTAATGGGCTTTTTTTTTTTTTTACCAAAAAGATACATATTTTATTGGTAAGGGTACAAATTAAATACTTACATTTAAAAAATATAATGATTGCAAATATGGCAATGGAAATAATTACATTAAGGTAGACATTACATTTTAACATTTTAAGTTGCTTTGTACAGGTTATTCATCACATGGCAATTTTTTTTTTTTTGTAATAGCATATGATGAATATTTTTTAAAATATAAGGTACTTAAATGTATATAGTGAGAATGTCAACAATAGATAATGCAATAGAAAAATAAAAAAAATGAAAGTAGAACATTAAATGATATTAAAACATTTTAAATCTCTTAGTCACACATTTAAGTCCCACTTTGTCTCCATTGCTTAGAGTTTTTTCCCTTGTGCTTTGCTACGTTAACCCAGTTCTTTATATAATGTTTTATTAAACGTGTGTATACATATGTTATATATATACACACACACACTCATACGTACTTAGCCATTTAAACATTTATATTGCTTTTTTTTTAATTTTCTCCCTTCATATGACAATGTTTGATTTCGTCTCTTGAGATTCGGAAAACTACTTCCTCATCATCAAGGTGGAATTATGTCTGTTAGAGTCGGTATCTCGGGAGTTTCTGCTCTGAGATAATTACTCTGTGGCTGTCTTTTAGTCACAGGGGTCAACTAGAATCGTACAGAATTTTTTTTCTTTTCTTCCCCCTTTTCTTTCCTTTCGTTTTCCCCCTTTTCTCTTTTTTTCCTCTTCCCCTCTTTAATGTAGTATCTGTGTCTGTAGACTGCACACAAGCATGCACAATATTGACAATGGTGGTGGGGAATTATTGTTGTAACATTCGTAAAGAAAAAAACATGGATGCAAAAGTTTGTTGAAATATGAAGTTATGTTAATGCTCAATATAAGAACAACAGAAGAAAACCAGTGTTTAAATAAATTGTAACAGTCTCCAAGACTACTTTTTAAAAAAAAATAGTATTTTTATTTGTATACTGCACAAGTATGCACAATACGGATATTGGTGGTGGAAATGTATTTTTGCAACGTTCGTAAAGCAACAACTATGGACATAATTATTAAAAAGTACAACTTTATACAAAAATTGTTTGTTTAGACATCATGAGGTCGTGCTTGATTTCAATTCGAGAACAACAGAAGAAACAAAAATGTTTACATAAACAATAAAAGTCTGCCTTTGTTCTTGATTTCTTGGGGAGTTACTCTTCGTTCCCCTTTCTTGGGTTTTCACGTGTTCATTGTGCTTCCGTCCCTTGACTTGCCGGCCCAATGATCCATTTCTATACGATTTTTTGTTTTAATCGCATGAGATCTCTCGTTTCCTCCTGCCAAACTCGCTTGTCCTTGTAGATCAAAAATTTTGTTAAGGTCTCTATACAGTCGCTAAGACAAGGCATGGCCTTCGTGTTTGGGTACTGTCTTTGAATTGTCTTAACCTTGGTCAATTTCAAGGGGCAATTACTTCTTTTTTAAATTTGGGATACTAGCTTTTTTAACTATATGGTTACAATTTTAAAAAAAGGGTCTTTAAATATATAAAAGGGATCATTTGGAATATATATCTATACACACGCATACACATACACACACATACACACACACATACACACACACATACACACACACACATATATATATATATATATATATATATACACATTTCTTTTTCTTTAAGTTAATAGACAATCTTGATATATTTATTTAGTGCTATATTGTTTCACTGTGCGTTCAGAAATTCCCTTACAAGTGTGATCAAATATAACTTCACTAGTCGACCGGCGGCGTAGCATACGCCGCTATTATGCAGGGACGGCCATATGCCACAACAACCTATCCGACCGCAGTGGGCCCCACACTTTCATAGGACCCGCACTAATTCTATGTGTACATTATTAAATAAAACCATTTTATAACTTATAAGATTTCTAGCGGCGCCTGATTTTCCAGGAGCTCCTGGAAATGTCCTGAAATAGCAAACACAGGACAAAGGAGGATGGGAGCGGGCAGGGTTTGATAAATTTAAACGACAGGCCAGCGCTCAGGCAGCCATCCGTAGTGTGAACACTACTCTTGTGTGGACTATCCGCAGAAATAAGAGAGTGATCTTTCCTTTACTTCTCAGCTAAATTCTTGAGGGAAGGAGAGAATTATATATAGATAGATATATTATAGATTTTGTTATGATAGACAATTAGTAGTTAGGTATTCCAAATGAGAATTTTTAAATGTTTTTTTTAGGACACCTTTTTAGCTTTTGACTACAGTTGTCGAGCTGTTCACATCCTAGGAATCCTTGGGCTTTTGCCTCTTTTCTTTGCCTCTTTTTTGGGCATTGCCTCTTTATTGGGCTTTTTTTTTTTAATTAACAAAAAGATGCATATTTTATTAGTAAGCGTACAAATTAAATAGTTACATTTTATAGTACAATAATTGTAAACATGGCAATGCAAGTAGTTACAGTTTGTCATAATATTTTCACGTTTTAAATTGCTTTGTATATGGCGTTATTTTTTTCTAATAGCATATAATGAATATTTTTGAAATTTAAGGTTCTTACAATACATGTGATGAGAATGTCAACAATAGGTAATTAAATAGAAACAATCAACGCAGCCTGTTATTTTCTTTAATCCCTCCCAGCATTGTTTTGAGTTGTTCTTTGCAAAGAAATTCTCAATTTTTTCTTTGTATGTTTTTTTCCCTTCAATTATTGCTTTTCTCAGTTTATGTTTAGCATTTATAAACTCTTCGTTGCTAGCCTTATACTTTGTTTTTTTTTCAGTAATAAGGTGTTTGATTTTTTTGGTCATCCAGGGCTTATTGTTTCCATAGACTAGTATTGTTTTTGTTGGAATTGTTAACTCCTCGCAGAATGATAGATATGAGTTAACAGTTTCTGTTAGTTCGTTTATGTCTGGACAGTTTTCAATAAAGATTTCCCAGTTAGTTTTCTCAATGCATCCTCGTAGTTTTTCTACAGCCTCTTCAGACCACATCTTGACCGTTTTTATAACTCTCTTTGTAGTTTTAAGATTAGGTTTGTAATTTGGTATAAGATGGACCAATACGTGGTCAGATTCTTGAAGTGGGAACAAACTTTTACATTTGTAAGCCTGCTTAATGTTTACGTAGCATTTGTCGAGCGTTCTACCCTGCCTTGTGGGGAGGGAGACATACTGGCAATAGTTTGGCAGTGTGTTGTCAATATTTAGGTTGTTGAAATCTCCAGTTACGATACAAACAGAGTCTGGGTGTTTTGATTGTACATTGTGAAGCACATCAAAAATTATTTCCGACGCAGTCGCTGTGTCAGCCGTCGGTGGTAGGTACACAACAACAACACACACCTGAGTGAATTCTCTAGGCAAGTAGTAAGGCCTAAGTGTGACACACATAAGTTCAATGTTAGGGTCACACATTTTATTCCTAATGTTCACATTATTGGCGTTGCAGTATTCCCTGTTTATATAGATTGCGAGTCCTCCTCCTTTTGACTTCCCACTATTAATTGTTCTGTCTGCTCTATAAACGTAAAATTTATCGAGATCAACAGAAGAGTCGGGTATCGTGTCATTGAGCCAGGTTTCAGTGAAACACATTAAGGAACACTCTCTAAATTGATACAGATGTTCACAGCAACCTGTTAATTCTTCCATCTTATTTTGTAAAGACCTAACATTGCCAGTTACAATGGGTGGAAGGAAGCCTCTTTGTCCTCTTCTTCTTCTACACTTAACTCGATGGATGGAAGCCTCTTTGTCCTCTTCTTCTTCTACACTTAACTCGTATTCCTCCTCTACGTCCTCTCTTCTTACGTTTTGTGCTGATGATGAGAAATTCGCCAACGAACTAAATTATTTTTATTCTCGTTTTGACAAAGAAGATTTTGTTGATCTACACAAAGAACTTTTCAACACTCTGTCCAAAGGAAAACAAGAGCCCTATGTCCATTTTGTAACTGAGGATGAAGTGACCTTGTTATTTAAAAGAGCAGATGTAACAAAAGCTTCTGGACCAGACAAAATTAGTGGCAAGCTGATCAAGCTATGTACGGAGCAAATCTCTTCTATCTTCTGTCATATCTTTAACCAGTCATTGCAAACGTGCGTAATTCCACACATCTGGAAAACTTCAGAGATCATACCAGTGCCTAAGAAACCAAAAATAGATTGCTTAAATGATTTCCGCCCAGTAACACCTATTGTTATGAAATGTTTTGAAAAATATATGCTAAAACAACTTGTAGCAAAAGTCAACAACAGCCTAGACCCTCACCAATTTGCATACAAAGCAGCTAGAGGAAGTGAGGATGCCATTCTATTGCTCTTGGACCAGCTTTAGAAGCATCTCGATATACCCAAAACATACGCACGAGTCCTCTTCGTAGATTTCTCCTCGGCTTTCAATACCATACAGCCACATCTAATGATAAACAAACTGAGTAACTTAAATGTAAGCCCTTACTTACAAGCATGGGTTCTAAACTTTTTAACCCAACGGCCCCAGTATGTTAAAGTCAACAACACCAAATCGTCAACTCGAGTACTATGCACGGGTGCTCCACGAGGTTGTATACTTTCTCCTGTACTATACACTCTTTACACTAATGACATAAGAAGCATATATGACTCAGTTAAACTCATTAAATTCGCTGATGATACTGCCATAGTCGGTCTTATTTCAGGAGACGAAACTCAGTATCGAAGCTCGATAGAAGAGTTTACAAACTAGTGCACCGTCAACTTTCTAGAACTGAATGTAACAAAAACTAAAGAACTTATAATAGATTTTAGAAAGAAAAAACATACTATACGTGAACTGCAAATAAACACTACATCTATAGAACAAGTAAAGGGATATAAATATCTAGGTGTTATCATCAACAACAAGCTTTCATGGGAAGACGACCTTGGAACTCTGACAAAGAAGGCAGCCCAGAGACTCTTTTTTCTATACAAACTCAATAGCTTTAAACTAAGCAAGAAGATCCTTGAGACATTTTACCGCGCGACTATGCAGAGTCTGCTAACATACGGAATAACTTGTTGGCATGGCAACGCCTCATCTAAACTGTTGCGACGTCTAGAAAAAATCATTAAAAAAGCATCTAAAATTACACTTACAACATTGCCACATTTAAAGGAACTTTTTGAACAAAAGTGCCTAAGAAAAATCGAAAAAATCTTGGAAGACAACGGCCACCCTCTCCATTAGAACTACGACAGGTCGTCGCGAAGTGGGCGACTGCTGTCAATCAAAACAAGAACAGAGCGGTACAAAAACTCGTTCGTACCTCACTCGGTCAGACTCTATCACCGCCACTCATTGATCAGGGAACATGAAAAGCACCAAGATGCCTGTGTGTAGTCGCTGAATGAACTCTTTATGTTGTCTGTTGTATTTGTGTGTATTTTTCTGTTGTGTTGTCTTTATATGAGAAAAGAGTCCTTGTAATCACAACAAATTTCCGTAAGGATCAATAAAGCAGTCTTAGTCTTAGTCAAAAAGTGAAAGTAGAAACTTAAATGATATTAAAACATTTTAAACATCGTAGTCACATTTTTTTCCACTTTGTTCACATTGCTTATAGTTGTTTCCCTTGTGCTTTGCTACATTACCCCAGTTCTTTATATTAACTTCTATCAAACTTGCGTACACATCTATGTGTGTACACAGTTGTGCGAACATAGGCATTTAAACATTTATATTGTTTCTTTTGTTGTCTCCCTTCATATGACAATTTTTGATTACCTCCCTTGATATTTGGAAAACTACTTCCTCATCATAAAGGTGGAAATCCTGTCTGTTAAAGTCAGTATATCGGGAGTTTCTGTCTTGAAACAATTTCTCTGTAATTTTATGATACTTTGCAGGTTGGCCTGGAGCGCTCCAATTAAATTTGCAATTAAACTATGTTATGTAAATGGCCATACGCCACCACTAATTTGTATCTTCCCTGTTACATTAAAAATTGTAAGTTAAAATATTGGTGTATGACGAAAATGTAGCATTTCGAATTATTTTTGCAATTATATAATAATTAATGTATAAATAAAATATAATATGTTTTGTAGAATTTTTGTAATATAGAATCTTGTAATATTTATATATATATATATATATATATATATATATATATATATATATATATATTATGCCATTTTTACTACTTACTAAAATAAAAAAAAAGCAAAATGTTGTTATTGAAAAGTCTAGAGTTCTTCGTGTCATTGTACTTTCAGAATAAGGAACGGAAAGACCATTCTTCAAAGGCTGATAACTGTTGTAAAATCATTTATTTTTAATTTATATAACTGTCATTATAGACTTATAATTTTCAAGTTTAACGGAATAGAACATTATCTTTTCTTTTACTGATACTGTTGTAAATCATATAGACTGTTTTAATTCATATAAATTTCAACATTTTGAATAAATATTTGTAAAAAAAAAAAAAGAATGGTAGTGTGGATCATGTAGATTTATCTTTCGAAAAGAAACTTTAAATAAAAATATATTTATATAACCTCGATTTACATAATTTGCATTGTCCATTTAGTATTTGCATTAAATGTTGGCTATTAGAGCCAAAAATGCTTTTTTTTTTTTTTTTTTTTTTTTTTTTTTTTTAAACTTTGTATGCTCTTATTTTTGTCAAAAATGAAAATCTGTACTAAGACAAGTATCGACTTCTATCGGGCTTTGATGACGTATTCAGTTTCCACTCAACCCCAATACTGTTGTACTATACAATGTACATATACATAGCAGCATTTTGCCGTGTGATCAATACAGTAGGAATTCCCCCAGCCCAAAGATATGCACCAACTGTCAAAGTGGTAGCAAAATCCAAACAAGTTGTAAGTGCGGAGTTATTTCCTTAAGTTACGTTTTCTTTTTTTAAAAATGTGGTTGTTTAAGTTCTGGTTTGTAAGGACCGGGTCCTCAATTACCATAAACAAGTTTTTTAAAAGAAGATGTTTTTGTATAGTTCTAAACTTACACTCACATTTTCTGCCTCTCTCTGATTCAAACAAAACAAAGCAAGACTTGAAATGGACGAGTCGATAGTTATTTGCTCGAAACTTTCTTGTTTCTTGCATCTTTCATTCAGATTGTCAGCCATGAAACATGACAGAAGCTAGGGAGACAGGATTAAGGTAATCCAACTAGCTGCCACTCGATCAGGTGGTCCGGGAGAGGCGGACAGAGGCCGAGATTGACCTCTGGAGAAGTAACATTGACTGAAATGATATTCACAAGATTCTGACCAGTTTGAATGAACCTGATATTGTAAATTTGGAATGTAACACATTACGGAGTTATCACTCGGTGAGTTGAGAAATGGTGATATATTATTATGCTGTTTAGCTTGCGATGTTTTGTTGCAGTTTAAGTAATCAAATCTTTTATGCATATACATCATAAACTAATCAAGTATCAGTTGATTATAATAAGCTTTAGAGAGTGTGTCACAGTAAGACGGAATACGGATATATAGTTACATTCGTACTGCCTTTTTATATCTCTCTCTCCTTTTATTTCTCTCGTTCTTATTCCTTCGCAACCCCCTCTCTTCTCTTTCCACTCTCGTCTCTCTTCTTCTCTAGTTCTCTCTCCTTCTATTATTCCCCTCTCTATCCTCTCGTTCACCCCACTATTATATTCTCTCGCTTTCCATTTGTCTCTTATTATTCTCTCTCTCTCTTCGCCTCTCTCTCATTCTCTCTAGTTATTTTTTTCCCTTTCCTTCTCTCATTCTTTTTCTTCATGATCTTCTCGGTTTAGAATATCTCTTCCTTTTCATTTATTTCATTATTTCTATTTGTTTTTTCTTATTCCTCTTGCTTCTGACTAGATCTATTTCAACTTTATTTATGTATTGCCAGAGGCGGAGGCTGGTGTTCCGACCCTATGAGAAGCATTTGTGTTGAATTCTAGATTTTATTTTGATGTTAAAATTTATTACTAAATTTAAAATAGGCCTGTCTAACTAAACCTTAGTCTGGTGTCCCTATCTCATCATCTTCATTCATCTCTACCTCATTATAAGTTACCCCCACACTCACACAATTCAACATTCATTGAATTTATATATTTCTTTAATTAATCATTTTCTGGAATAGTCAAAATAAAAATCAGTAATAATAAAATGTTTAAAAACGAAATAAAGTATTTGCATTGAAGTCATAGACTTATATATACTATTAGACTGGAATCCGGAAATACATTCTTATCCGCGACTGATCGATCGTGAACATTTTGTAGAAAGTTGGATGAAGGCGTTGTTTTGTAAAGTAGTTTAAAGAAGTTAAGTTTTTTGTTTTTTTTTCAACCCTAACCTATATCATTAACTTCTATTAACTACTTTACAAAACAGCGCCTTGATCCAACTTTCTACAAAATGTTGACAATTTTTTTTTGGTAGTGTTAAAAAGTCTCCATGTCCAGTCTAGATCTAGTATATATAAGTCTATGGTCTAGAATTTTTTTAATGCAAATTTTTTTTTATTAAAATATTTAACTCGAATTAATGACAAATGATTGCAAAATTTCTGTTACGCATTGCGGAGTAGAAGTAGGCATTCCCCATTCTTAATTTCGTAATTGATATTGTTACGATCTTCTCAATCAGGCCTTCTGCAAACATTACTTAACAACAACACAACAGCACATCTAACACAAGAACTTGACAACAAGAGCTATTAGTAACAAAGTGGCGGTTTCATGACAATTACATCAACAGCCAATTCAACACAATTGGCTACATCAAATTCAAATGCTTTAACACAATAGAACTGCCTAACTTAACAAGTCTCTCTAGCTCGTACAGCTACATTTTCAAAGGTACCACACAGTTTTTATGTCTGCTGTCCTGGACTCAACTGTCCCTTGTTACACACCGTGTCTCTCGACCGTCAAGGCTCTTGATCACATGAACTCAACACAGGTCATACTTGCGTGAACTAGCAGTACTCTCCCTTGTCTATCGACAGCCGTTGACCTGTGTGATTGGCCTGGGTCGTGTGTATCAGTAGGCCGCACACACATTAACCCTTTCGGTCCGCCACTGGAGTTACTACATTGCCCCCTTCTTAGATTTGTCCGTCCCGGACAAAATCTACCTCACGACATGGGCTGTGGAGGTTTATCGACGCAGGTGGGGGTCTATCAGTGGGAGCGACAGTGGGCCTGTATTGCCATCTCGATGAGACCATCAGCATTGCAACCTGTGTGTCGCTTCCTCCTGCACCAGTTGGTCTTTCTTTGATTGAGTGGACGCGTGTACGTTTTCTGGCCTTTCTCTCAGTCGCCACCGACCACAGTCTCGTGGCAAGTAGCGAAGCACTTGATGTCATGGCATTGTTCATCAAGACCATTGGTCTTATACGCTGCTCCAGCAGGCTTTCTCGATTCACCGTGGGCCCCCAGGAGACCAGGTTGTCAAACATGGAATAATCTGCAAGCTTGCCTGGACGACATAGACATGTCTGTGGGGCTCGTGGGCAACGTCCTATGTGCACAAGTCCATCTGCTGCACCACCATCAGCGCTTCTCTTGCTGATACTGGTATCAGGACAAACGTCCGTTCGGTCAAGACTTTGTTTGTAAGTCTTTCGGTGCTCGCACTTTCCCTGCGAGGCGGCCCCGTCAGCACAGTTCTTGTTCAATGCCTGGGTGCAGGCAAGAATCATGTTGACATGATCAGATCTGTGCTCATCGTTGTCACAGCAAACGTTAGGCTTCTTGTTTTGGGAACAAATCGACTCGTCTTTGCTCTGCATGGTACCAAACGTTTCACCAGTTTTGTTCAGCGAGGTACTGATACCTATGGTACAAACCTGCTCGTTGACCTCTTCCAGCTTCGTACCCAGCCGTACCAGGAACGAGTCCATCCGTTCATTCACGGCGTTCATGCGCTCTCTGATATCTGGTTGTACTTCGAACAGATACGAGTTTGGGTCTTCATCTTCGTCCAGCAAGTCTTGTCGAAGGCGTTCTCTTAGGGTTTCCTTGTTTCTTTCAAAGCATTTCAGTCCACGACACCGAAGCTCTTGTTTCAATTCTTTTAGATCAAGTTCAGCAAGCAGTTTCACAGAAGCCATAAGAGATCCCGCTTCTGACACCAGTGTTACGATCTTCTCAATCAGGCCTTCTGCAAACATTACTTAACAACAACACAACAGCACATCTAACACAAGAACTTGACAACAAGAGCTATTAGTAACAAAGTGGCGGTTTCATGACAATTACATCAACAGCCAATTCAACACAATTGGCTACATCAAATTCAAATGCTTTAACACAATAGAACTGCCTAACTTAACAAGTCTCTCTAGCTCGTACAGCTACATTTTCAAAGGTACCACACAGTTTTTATGTCTGCTGTCCTGGACTCAACTGTCCCTTGTTACACACCGTGTCTCTCGACCGTCAAGGCTCTTGATCACATGAACTCAACACAGGTCATACTTGCGTGAACTAGCAGTACTCTCCCTTGTCTATCGACAGCCGTTGACCTGTGTGATTGGCCTGGGTCGTGTGTATCAGTAGGCCGCACACACATTAACCCTTTCGGTCCGCCACTGGAGTTACTACATTGCCCCCTTCTTAGATTTGTCCGTCCCGGACAAAATCTACCTCACGACATGGGCTGTGGAGGTTTATCGACGCAGGTGGGGGTCTATCAGTGGGAGCGACAGTGGGCCTGTATTGCCATCTCGATGAGACCATCAGCATTGCAACCTGTGTGTCGCTTCCTCCTGCACCAGTTGGTCTTTCTTTGATTGAGTGGACGCGTGTACGTTTTCTGGCCTTTCTCTCAGTCGCCACCGACCACAGTCTCGTGGCAAGTAGCGAAGCACTTGATGTCATGGCATTGTTCATCAAGACCATTGGTCTTATACGCTGCTCCAGCAGGCTTTCTCGATTCACCGTGGGCCCCCAGGAGACCAGGTTGTCAAACATGGAATAATCTGCAAGCTTGCCTGGACGACATAGACATGTCTGTGGGGCTCGTGGGCAACGTCCTATGTGCACAAGTCCATCTGCTGCACCACCATCAGCGCTTCTCTTGCTGATACTGGTATCAGGACAAACGTCCGTTCGGTCAAGACTTTGTTTGTAAGTCTTTCGGTGCTCGCACTTTCCCTGCGAGGCGGCCCCGTCAGCACAGTTCTTGTTCAATGCCTGGGTGCAGGCAAGAATCATGTTGACATGATCAGATCTGTGCTCATCGTTGTCACAGCAAACGTTAGGCTTCTTGTTTTGGGAACAAATCGACTCGTCTTTGCTCTGCATGGTACCAAACGTTTCACCAGTTTTGTTCAGCGAGGTACTGATACCTATGGTACAAACCTGCTCGTTGACCTCTTCCAGCTTCGTACCCAGCCGTACCAGGAACGAGTCCATCCGTTCATTCACGGCGTTCATGCGCTCTCTGATATCTGGTTGTACTTCGAACAGATACGAGTTTGGGTCTTCATCTTCGTCCAGCAAGTCTTGTCGAAGGCGTTCTCTTAGGGTTTCCTTGTTTCTTTCAAAGCATTTCAGTCCACGACACCGAAGCTCTTGTTTCAATTCTTTTAGATCAAGTTCAGCAAGCAGTTTCACAGAAGCCATAAGAGATCCCGCTTCTGACACCAGTGTTACGATCTTCTCAATCAGGCCTTCTGCAAACACTACTTAACAACAACACAACAGCACATCTAACACAAGAACTTGACAACAAGAGCTATTAGTAACAAAGTGGCGGTTTAATGACAATTACATCAACAGCCAATTCAACACAATTGGCTACATCAAATTCAAATGCTTTAACACAATAGAACTGTCTAACTTAACAAGTCTCTCTAGCTCGTACAGCTACATTTTCAAAGGTACCACACAGTCCTTATGTCTGCTGTCCTGGACTCAACTGTCCCTTGTTACACACCGTGTCTCTCGACCGTCAAGGCTCTTGATCACATGAACTCAACACAGGTCATACTTGCGTGAACTAGCAGTACTCTCCCTTGTCTATCGACAGCCGTTGACCTGTGTGATTGGCCTGGGTCGTGTGTATCAGTAGGCCGCACACACATTAACCCTTTCGGTCCGCCACTGGAGTTACTACAATATCATAATAACACAAAACTAAGTCTGCCTTTTTCGTTAACATTTTCAACCATTTCTATAATTCTTCTTTCTTTTTTTTTCTTTTTAAACCTTTCTATCTTGTTTAGAGATTAGACCCTTCTTGTTTGACTCCTAGGTTTTTAGAAAAAAAAAATGTGTTGTATTTAATTTGACATAACTCTTGTCAATCACAGCGCGTCTCGTTATTTGTCATGATTATTTCCCTTCCAATATTTTTAATCCATAGTGGTGTCTAGTTCTAGTACCTGCAACAAAAACTCGTCAGACCGGTCTATCTTCATATAAAACTATGACATTCGTTTATCCCCCACCCTAGTACACACCACTGTGTTAGCTTTGTTAGGGTTGGGTGTAGAAATATTTACATGTGCACAGGTTGGTCTTTTCTGTTCTTTTTTTTTTGTTTGTTTTTCGATGTTATCCTTTTAATTTACTATGTATATGTCACACTCACATTTTAAATGTCAATTAGTCAAATGAATCCTACTAAGGGCTTAATTATACACTATTGATACTGACATTTTAATAAAAATAAACAGATCACTTGCATATTGACATTTACATCCATATAGGTTATAACATAACCAAATAATTGTATACTTTGTATGTCATTTAATTGTCTAAAGGATTTTATGGTAAAGGTAAGTTGAGATACAAATTGTCGAAGAGATAAGTATTGATCACATGTTATTGATTGTTGGACTCGAGAGTATCAAATTTCGATGCCTGTATTGAAAATCAATCTCAGGTATTAACCATCTAAATAAAGAGATTTGGAGAATATGTTGGATACTTCAACTAAGTAAGCCCAATATGCAAAACTAACTATACATATGAACTGTTCTAGTGGTATACGCTATGGCCTGTCGTCAGGATTGTCCCGAGTTTAAAACCCTGACAGCTGTCTTAATTGCCGTCCCGCAGGAGGTTTGATCTTAGAAATAATTTGTAGGAAGGAAGGCTATTGACATAAAGTGTAGACTGAACAAATAGGATTTGGTGTCTATTCGGCTAATTTTATGTCAAAGTAAATCTATAAGTCAAAGTTACAGATAAGTAAAAGGTTATCTGTTGTTGCTGTTTTTTTTTAAATTAATATTATAATTTATTTTTTAATAATGTTTTTGTTTTGTGAAAAAAATGACGTCTTTTCTCGTGGTGTTACCATAGACATAAATAAATATAGACTGGCCAATTAAAGAGTTTTATGAAACGAAAATTTGTGACTTGCAATTTTGTGTACTTTATTATACAGCATTTATGAGCAGTATAAAAGTTAATATTTATATCTATTTCAGCCATAACCTATACAAGTATAACCATATTTTCACTAGTGTTTTTTTTTTTTTTATCTCCAGCGTGAGTGTAATGTCAATTAATCATAATGTTCATTTTTTTGTTCTAAATCTGTTTTAATTTTAGCTTATTTGGCCATTCTGCTGAAGAAATCCCTAATTTCACTAATTCAAAGTGAAGGACTGAATCTTGTTGATGAACTCGCACTTTTCGTTTCATAAAAAAGCCATGTAGTTTAAATAGGGGATAGTAGGCTACTTACAATGAACAAGACTATAATAAGAAGGTGACTAACACACAATCTATTACTCTGGATGAGAGCAGAATCTGTAACCAGCAAGAGAAGTATCATAGATGAAAAACTGCTGTGAAAGCAACGATCAGTAATGAAATGACCAGTAATGCAAGAGTCTCCTAAATACAGCTCAATAGAGATTTCTTTGTCAAAAAAAAAAAATTAATTTATACTTAAAATTTACTAGATGATATAGCTGAGAACAACTCATATTGTCATCAGAAAAGCACCTTTTTACATTGTAAAATCCTTTACATCCTCTGTCTAGACACTATTAGCAGCACGGCCATCGTGCAATGAAATTTTTTTATCTAAGAATATAGGCCTACATTGCGGTATGTCTCTCACAATATTGTTTAATATTTTGCATTTGATTGATTTGCAGTTTTTCAAGTTATATCTTAACAATTGTTTAGTGCAAAACAATTTATCAAATGCATTTTTTAGAATATAATGTAACAGCGCTTCTTTATGGAACCTTCATGTATAAATCTTTTTTCTAAAATAGTGTATTTAAATGCATTTCCTCAATGACAATTTATATTATTATTTTTATTACTAGTATTATGAAATAAAAAATAAAGAATTTTATTAAGACATATTTATTTGGAAGCTCTTCAATGTCATTCAATAAATGATAATATATACTGGAAGAAATAGTGCAACTTATTTGCTACTCAGAAAGACCTAAAATCATCTCTAATATTACAAAGTAAATTCATTTTTTTTTATATGACACAACCATTTGTAATAACAAACTACATTTTAACATTACATAGCATTCTTACTACTGGTACATAAAAGTAATTTAACTAATATTTAATACAATACAACAAATGTGACCACCATTGTATTAACTCACACACACTCTCTGTGCCAATTCCATGCCTTTTGTGAGCATAAATTAACATTATCAACTATTCATAAAGCTTTAGTCTTTATATTGAAATATTCTCCCATAATGAAGAATAGGCAATTAAAAATTAAAATTATTCAGGCAACCCATTCCATTGTCTGATGGTAATATGGAAGAAGTAGCACTTGTACAAATTTAATATGAACATTTAAAAAAATAAATAACCCATTTTCATAAAGCCACAAAAAAAAAAATATAACCCAAATATTTACAACAAAAACCAATTGCATTTAAAAATATCTTTATTAGTAAATTAAATAAAAAGTCATCATCCTATTATTTAATGCACTTACAATTCTTTCTCCTTCATTATCTAGCTTTTTCCAAGGCATACTTGTACTGTAATATTTATAATCATTTTAAAGGAGAAGTAATTGTAATGTGTTACTTTTGTAGGTATGGTTGCTTCTCTATTAAAAATGAAGACATACTGTTATTATATAACTTAAAGGGTTCTCTAGCTATTTTGCACTATAGTAAAAAACAAAGCCATATAATTTAAAAAGCATTTCTTCAGTATAAACTGAACAAAAATCTTGAATTAATAAAATATATGTTAATACATATCACAATGTCAATAGTATGTAATGAATAAAAAAACAATTATTTATTATTAATTAATTTTTAGCAGAGTTAAAAAAATAATTATTGCCCTTTAAATATGATAACCTTGGATAATTCTTGTCTCAAAACAGTGGCATTTTGTTTTATATTGAACATTTTTGCAATATGATGAAGTCTCATATTGAAAAAGATGTTCACAAGCAACTATATTAAGTTGAAATAGTGATTTTCAATCCCTGATTGACTTTCTAATATATGCTGGCCTAAGCTGAAAATGTCCTTTGAACCTAATTCTTTTTTAACTGAATAGAGAACTTGCTCATATTTGCACATTTTGACAGTGTTTATTCTCATGAGATGCCTAATAGCTCTCTCAGAAGATAGTAGTAATGTTACAGTACCATTTGAAGGAATGATTAACCCACCTCTATTTTTCAAATTTAACAAATGATAATTTAAACAAAAATCTTTAGGGTTGTCAACACACACTAATGATTCTCTACATCATGAGCAATCAATTACAGGCATGGCTTTTCTAACAATCCATCCGGCTATATAACAAACAATTTGCTCTATTGTGTGTTTATGATTTACATTCAAATGAGAACAATAATCATGTTCAGATAGAAATGATTGGTCATTAGTAAACACATCTTCCTCCAACGGTGGAGTTGTAAGTTCTAAACTGTTCAATAAAGAAACATTGCCTGTCTTTCCAGGATGAACACCACATCAAACCAGGAGTTTCTTGAATGTAGATTCAAATTGCCTAATGTTTGGGTTATTGTTCCAGCCACCTACAAAAATAAAATGTTTTTTTTATAATTCAAGACAACATACATAATATATATGATATAATTGCAATATATGAAATCCAAATTAAAACTACCATATGTGGCAACAATGAAAATTTAGAGAAAAGTAAGTTTCAATTTGTATTTTCATTTGACTTACCAGCTCTTCTTATTGCATTGAATAATAGTTCCAAATGGTCTTGGGAAATTTTGTATGTCAGTAAAAATTGCTGAACCATCAGAATTTGTGGCACTAGGCAAATTATACTTTCAATATTTATAAAAAAAAAAGTTATTGCAATTTTCTGAAGAAAAAAAAAAGATAGAATTTTAAAAGAAACAGAAAAGTAAAAATTTCAAATTAATAAGTCATAATAAAAAAAATATGTTAAACAAATAAATTTTATATTATGTTTCCAATAAATATTTACTTTTTGGTTTGGTAAAGAAAGCGACCATCAGAAGTTTTTAAGGACATTAAATATGTTTTTGTAGCTTCTAGAAAATGGAGCTTATCTGGCCAGTTAAAGACATTTATAGCTGATTTGAAACCTTTGTTATGAATGTTTCTGGAGTTCAATATATCAAACAGTGAGTCCATGGTCTAAATAAGAAAAATAAAAATAAATAGTTATATTAGCACAAAGATTGTTACCTTATATTTATAAGTTAGTTATAATTGAAACTTAAAAATCATGAATGCTATTTCATGATATCATGAATACCATTCTAGTGTTCTAAAAACAACATTAAATAATTAAACAACATCAAATATAATTTTTTCAAATTATATCAACTATAGTTATACATTTAGTATTTGTACACTAAGAAGACTAAGTTAATAGAAAACTTAAATCATAATGAAATTATTATTATTATTGGTCCTACTGTTATAAATTTAATGGTTGGCAGCACTTCAGAAAAGTCTTGTTCATCCACAGTTTGGCCAGATTCATGTAAATATTGCAAGGCATCAGAAGCACTTATCACTTGTACAGCTAGTGCTACTTTCATTTTTTGATTTTTGAACAGTGTATGCCTTGAAGTCAGTTTGTTGGCAATAGTTAGACCACAATTGTCTTGTAGAGTGTTTAAATTGACAATGTGTCTCCAATTGATGACTCCTTCATTAGAAATAATGTTATCTGACATGGCTAATAGATTTTTTATTAACTTTATCATATGGCATGGATCAAAAAATATGTTAATTTTATTTCCAGAAGATGGATCAGTAAAAGTTGTCTCAAGGGAATCAAAATTTTTTAGTTTACACCCCAAAAGCTCACATGTTGAGAAATTTACAGGATGTCCATCCATAGTCAAGCTCCAAACTTTCATTCCAACATTGTGCAGTACAGAAAATATGTCTAACAATATTTGTTTTTGTGTTATTGCACTAATGCTATTAGTAAAATAATAGGCTATGGGAGCTTTCCAATTGCCCTTCAAACCAACAAGGGCTTCTGTTGCTTCCATTTCCTCTGTATCATTTTGCTGACCAAGACTGACAAATCCTGTCATTGTTTTTTTATGTGCATCCTAACACATTTGTTTCCTAATGGCCATTGCATCTATCAGGCTAGCCACATTGGTCTCTAGTTCTGGCTTGTCTTGAACCAACTGTTTCAATGCTTGAATCATGCATCTGTTGATTCCAGGAGAGCCATCAACCTTTGATAATCTCCTGAGGAAATAGGAAAAGTACATATATATATATATATATATATATATATATTGTTAGATAGCTAGTTTAGTTAGTTGGGTGGCACACTTTAATATACTGACAGTGAACGGATATTTTAGAATGATGACATAGACTTGGGGTTAGAGGTTAAGATTGACTTATAGAAATCAGTTACCGCTAGACTCTTGTGGGCATAACATCGTTTTATAGTGACAGACTAGACTGTGGCCCATTCTGTAATAAATGTTTGTTGGAAGTTTATCTTGAGTCAACTTGGTCTTTGAGTCTGTGTTCCTGTTTAGTAACTGTTCAATCTTGTAAAGTGATGTTCATGTTCTGAACTTGCAGGTAATACTCACAACAAGGTACGCACGCACTTAGTCTAAATAATCATCTTTAGAAATACTTCAGCTACATCTGATTTACACATGCATCCGTTACAAAATAGACATCAAAATTTAGCACTGTTTTAAATTTAAAAAAATTGTAAAATTATAAAATGTATTATATTTTATAGTGGATGGATGTAAATGCAGAATGATATTCATACAATATATTCATCACATTCATCAATATATTTTGGCTAAAATTATGGGTTACTGATATACAATTCATTACATGCCCAACATATTTACCTCCTTAATGTTCTGGTTGAGGGAAGATGAAATTTTGTTGCAAGGTACTCATAAGCCTTAGGACCATAATAGTGCAGCGTTAGGCAAAGGAAATTTGTTCATCACTGTACTGTATGCTTCCTTCTGGTTTGGCTAACAAGTGCAATGGAAGTTCTGAAACGGTATAGAATAATGAAATAGAAACTAAATTTTATATAATAGATAAACTAAAGTGATATTTTTTCTTTGTATATAAATGTATCTAATATAAATTTCTAGTTAATTTGATAATGTTCATATTTTAAAAAACAAAATAAAATAAATACAATATAAAAACAACATAAATAAAAGGCAAATATTTACCTTTATATATTTCAATTCTTTTTTTAAGTTCCTTTGATAGTAAATTTTTTTCTTTCAATTCCTTTTTCAACGTTTTAACTCTGGCTTTATAATATGTATTCAGTCGCTTACTCAGAGTTAAGACATTATCTTCAGCACAATCAAGTTTATGCTTGAAATTTCTTGGGCTGGTATTGGAATAGTTATGATGCTGAAATATATAACCATTTTAAACAACTTAAAAAATAATACAGAATAGTTATAAGTCTTATATGTAAATTTTTATTACAATACCACTAGTTATTTCAATTAGTATAAAAATAACCCCAAAATCATAAAATACAATATACAGTCTGACCTATAATAACAAGCATTATCAGTCAAAATGTCACATTTTATATTAGAAATTGTACCTCTATTAGAGCTACCACATCATGGTCAGAACAGGTTGCAGTATAACTTTGCCCATCGTTATTACATGTCTGAGGCTTGACATTTTCATGCTAAAAAATAAATATATATTTTTCACCATAATATGTGTACTTCTACAGCCTTATATTAAAATAAACAAATAAATAAAAATAACATATCAATATCTAATGTTTAAATATTTTAAATTTTTAACATTCACTACTTCATAAGACATAATGGTTACCATGTCAAATATAGTTGGAAAGGCCATTGGCTTCAATTTTCTACTTTCATCAAAATCCTCAGCAGTAAAATGTCTACTGTGAACAACATCATGTGCATCAGGGTTCCATCCTTCTCCCCTTTCCATTGCCTTTATCCACTTCAGCCTAGTGTCAATATTTTTTGGAAATCTGCCAATAATTAAAACAAAACAGTATAGGCCTATATATGCCATATCACCATGTTCTTGATTAAAAATTATCTTTTATTTTATTTTACATTATATTTATTTTGAATATAAGCATAAAGAATATAATTGCACCTATATGTTGAAAAATGTGTTAACAATCAATGTGCTATGATAACAAAGATAAAATGACAGTGATTAACATGCATGACTATATTGACACCGGTTCGTAGGATGTCAATCTAGATCTACTTAGATATCTTCATAAATAAAAGACCTGTTAAATTAGATCACTTGTATATTATGATATTATCCTTGGACTATCAGACCATGATATTGTTAAAATACAGCCAGATAATAAAACCAATATAAAACCTCAAAAGAAATATTTACCGAAATATCATAGGCTACTCTGGAACAAAAGCAACATGATAAAATAAATGAATCTGCATTAAACTTTCAACAAACATAATCTTATCAGAAAAAGAAATTTCATTACAATGTATATTTAAAACACTATAGAAAATCATATAGTATAGGACTATAACTAAATATATAGATCTATCTGCTCATCAAACAAAATAAATAAATGCTGGTTTCATAAAAGATTAAAGAAGCTTTTCAAACATAAGGAAAAACTATATAGATGTAGAAAATGTTAAAAAAATAAAGCAGAAAAAGTTTAGAAAATGTATCTTCAAATTAAACACCAAAGCCAAACAGTAGCAGTTATTAATAGTAGGAAAAAAACAAAAAAACAAATTCTACTTATCTAGATCACAATAACAATAATCTAGATCAAGAAGATGGTCAGTATAGCGACTAACCTAAAAAAAGTTATCCCTTGATTTTTGTCTTGTCTAAATCGACTTATTGGACTACAAACGTGAGAGCATAGTCTACTAGTCATTGTATTTCAAAATCTGACTTATTGATGTTATGACTTAGTCTTAGGCATATTCAGCTCTATAGTCTACTACTCTTGGTCTATATAGAGTCTAGAGTAGATCGAAATGTGATCAAAATATAATTTTAAATTTACAATACTTATTGTTAACTAGTTATAGATCTAGTAACAATTAACAATAGTACTCTGACTCTAGTCTAGTGAGTGTAGTCACTAGTCTAGACTAGTAGGCCTATAAATTAAAGTATAGTATTGAGTCTAGGCTCTAGACTAGTCTAGTAACAATATTTATAATTTATATTAAGAACTTCAACTAGGTACATGAAATTCATGACGAATGTATGCAGCTATCCTTAAAAGTCCATAAATACCAAATCTAGCTCTAAAACAAAAACTTTGTATAATAAGTTCACAAATGTAAATAAACTTGTTACATTAAAATTAAACAATGTAATTTACGGCTTCCATACACAGATAATGGGTATCCATGGAAACCATCAAGTGCTTTTTTAACTTTGATACACACCTATATATATTGTAAATAAGGAGGCAGTGTAGTTTTGTTTAATCTCTAAGAATGAAGATCATGCAACTTTTCATAATTCGGAAATCCGAATACAATATATATACAAGTTTTCAAGTTACATGAAGTTACTTCCTTTTTCCAGTCTATATTTATTTATGTCTATGGGTGTTACATTGTATGTCGCAAGCATTGATTTGATTCCTTTAGGGAGCAGATTCTAACGCAGTAGTGGAACGTTTATGTCTCTCTAGAGTAGTCTAGAGTTTGTTTTTCCTAATTTTCTTTTCTCCTCCTCAAGACAATCTAGTCCCATGTTAAAGTAATTAATATAAGTTTGATAATGCCAAACAAACAAACAAAAATAGTATAAGTATAAAGCTGAGCATTGTTGACCTGGAGAGAGTAGCAGCTTAGCGTCGACCTTTAAAAAACAATGTTCGCATTACGAACCTCTAGTGGGAATTTATTTATATACTAATTATAAGATAAGTATGATAAAATACATGACCTTATCATTTAGTTACATACATTGAGACAATTAGATATATTTTCATGGGCTGGTGTAAGACTCTAAGATCGTGTTTTTCTTGATTGTATATATCTTCTGTTGCGATGAAAGGTTCTACTATAGTGACTTCGTTTCTTCAAACAAACACACTGAAACTCTAAAATGAATACAGCGCATGAGAATTGCCCACGAGTTAAAATACAAATACTTTAATTTAATAAATTCACTAAAATAATTTTATTTTTAAATTACAATATCGAAAATACATAAATAGATTTGTTAACCTAATTAAGTATTATAAATAAAAAGAACCAAGTATGGCTTCCTGGTCGTGCGGTTTGCGCGCTGGACTGTCGTTCAGATTTATCGATGGTCCCGGGTTCAAACCCTGCCCGCTCTCATCCCCCGTCGTCCTGCGGGAGGTTTGGACTAGGAAGTTATCTTCAACTCTGAAGGAACATCCGAAACATGTAAAACATTTTACAAACAACAACAAACAAAACAAACCAGCTGATTCAATCTCCAAATTAACCCATACTGCCCGCTTCATTGCCTTTTCCTACTATTTCCATTGTTCGGGTCTATTTTGAGAGGAAGAATGAAACAAGCAAACTTTTTGCTGATTTTGCACTGCGATAACCAACTAGTTACCAGCGCATCATGGTGCTCTCATTGCATTTGTTTTTTGTTTTTTGTGTTGTTGTTGCTGTAAAGACTGCTCAAGTTTTGGTCACCTCGCGGGCTGTACCTAGACGTAACTGTGAAAGGCAACTAAATGGCTTTTTATGACACGCCTATTTGTATTTAAGTACGAAGATCACTTGTATTTAAGCGCTAGATGTGAAGATTTTTTTTTGTTTCGATGTAAAGATGTCTCGATGTTACTAGAAGATTGTGTTAATCAGACTATGCGTTTATGAAGTAACAATTTAATGTTGATTTCTATTTCAACTAATAACTAAACTCTTAAATAAGATCTTCAAATACAACTATTAATTTAAATTTAATTTAAAAAAAGAAGATCCTTCAACAAAAAATACAAATTTCTAATTCTAATCTCTAAGAATTATTTGAATAAAATACACAATGTACAATAAAATTACCGAGGTGAACTATCTTTGTTCAAGCTCGTAATTAAAAACTAGATCTAATAATGGTACTGGTTCTTCAACTCAAAAACTACAACTTAACTAAACAAGACTTTTCTACGACTGACTTTTCTTTGCCTCTCCTGTGTCTGCAAATAAGCCACGCCTATCTCACCACTACGTCATCGCTGATCTTTTTTATGATCTTTAATTACAATCATTTCCGGGAAATCATGCCAGCTTCCGGGACTCGTTGCTATGGAGATGGTTGCAGAGAGCTAAAAATAAACTTTGCGCGTCTACGCTACGTGTCAAAAAGTAAGAACACAAACAATACTAATAATATTTATACTTTTCAGGCGAGAATGGAGTACAGGGAAACCGAGTACAACACGGACCTGACCAAAGTGCACCACACCAACTACGTCAGAAACAGCCGTGCCATCGTGGTCTTGTGGGCCATCTTCACGTGTATTTTCTTCATCCTGAATGTAGTGGTGTGGATACAGCCACAGTGGATAGGTGACACCGGGGACAGCGCAGTGGCTGGGTTTTTTGGCTTGTACAAGTAAGATGACTTTATTTCTGGCAATCGGTTGAATTTGACCGTGACCTCTAATGTCGAAGGTGCCGCTTTGACAATAGACTACGTTTAAATCTAGTAAAGCGCTTGGCTTTCGAACCGAACGATTCCGGGTTCGAATCCTGGCGAAGATAGGGATTTTCATTTAATGGCGCCTCTGAGTCCAGCCAGCTCTAATGGGTAAACGTAAAGACATTGTGGTCGTTGTGCTGGCTACATGATACCCTCGTTAACAGTGGGCCACAGAAACAGGTTATATTTATATCATCTACCCTGTAGATCACAAGGTCTGAAAATGGAACATTATATATGACTGCATTTTTCTACATCAATACTTTGAAATACATATTAATTTGTCTGCTACGACAGTTTTTAGGTGTGAATACATCTTAGTGGTTCCAGAAATTAAAAGTAAATCTAATGACCCGATATCGAACTGTATACAGGAGACTCTAGTATTGTTATGGAACCAAGAGAACTCCTCTTTTCGAAACACAGTGTTTAATTTTTCGAGTTAAAACCATAAAAGAAGATTAAACAAACTGCACTTCATGTACTAACACACAATAAAATTCAAATTCAATATTAAAGTCACAAAAGTAGACTTAACATGAAGCTTGAAATTTATCGACTTTATGAACTTTTTAAAGCACTAGTTACAAATCCGTCTCATCTATTTGTAAGTTTTGCCAAATCATATAGAAATCGAAAGTTATCAAAATTTCTGGTATCGGAAACCGGGGGATTACCAGCTCTAGTCGCCTCATCGTGGCACATCCGTGGAAACGTCCACCCAGGGAAGTGTATAGGCCAAGAACGGAAGCTAACATGGCTCCCAGTGAGCTACCATTGTAGGCTCTAGCGAGTGTACCAGCACGTGGTGGGGATGTGAGACATGGCTCCCAGTGAGCTACCACTGAAGGCTCTAGCAAGTGTACCTGCGCGTGGTGGGGATGTGAGACATGGCTCCCAGTGAGCTACCACTGTATGCTCTAGCGAGTGTACCTGCACGTGGTGGGGATGTGAGACATGGCTCCCAGTGAGCTACCACTGTATGCTCGAGCGAGTGTACCAGCACGTGGTGGGGATGTGAGACATGGCTCCCAGTGAGCTACCACTGTAGGCTCTAGCGAGTGTACCAGCAAGTGGTGGGGATGTGAAAAAGGCTTGCTAACAAGTCCGAAACCCCCATCGACACGTTCCCCAACGGAGTTCGTACGCGTGATGATGGTCCCACCAGGGGTAAGATGGGACAGTATTGGCATAAGGATGGCCCCCACGTGGGGCTGACCGCATGAAAGGAGGAATTCATGTCGGGGCTCGGAGGACCGTGCAACATGACAAGACGGGTGTGAGTTTATGATCCTGATAGAGAGATCGGTGAAGAGCCAATTTCTCATCCTGGCCACGGGATAAAAGCCTTTCCCGGGTCATTTGGTTTAAAAAAGGGATGTGCTCGTCTCGAACCATAAAGGACATCTGATTCAGGTACCGGAAACGCATTATTTACCTTACAGTATTTACTCTTCTGTGTAGAGACTCGAAGCTGCGAGAAGCCAATGCGAAAAAAAAATCTTTTTACATCTATGTCACCGGGTGGTGACAGTGTCATTTGTGACTTGAGAAAAGAATTGTACGAATAATTTGAACATTATATATCTATTATAATTGACTTCTTTTGGCAATGTCACTGCGCTAAAATCTATCCATCAATGGAATTTTAATTGACTGAGACCAGTAACGTACAGTTAGACCTCTTCATTATTCCCCTCTTACTTTATGAAGATGCGCCATTGTGTCGAGTGAGGAAACGGTCCCATTCTTAACCATAATCAGAACCTGGGCTGACATGTTTAACATAAGAATGATACAACGCATTCCCCGACATTAGATGATGACATGTAAACATAGTTGTGCTGGTGACATAACATCCTCGTAAAACGTTGGCCATCTATTTATGGGTCATCTGATTGTGAAAGGAAACTTTTGTTTGTAGTGTTCTGTTTTTTTTTTAATAAACTAATTCATTGCTTCTCTTTCCTGCAGATACTGTGTTGAAACATCAGTTGGCTCCGACTTTATTTGCAACGGTGATTTCATCTCATGGGAATCTATACTGAATTCATATTTCAAGGTAAATAAAAACGATACAGATTCAGAAATAGATTTACACATTTACAAACATACATGAGTTTTAATGATTTGACCAAGAAAGTTGTTGATTCGTATATTTCTAAGCCATATTGTGATCAAATACGTAGCAATGTAGATTGGATTCACACCATATTAAAAAAAAAGTTATTCTCTTCATATTTGTTTCACCATTTAAGAACATGAAACAGAGAGTAAAAAAAAACAAAAAACCACGTAATATATGTAGCAATAGGACTATACCATCTGTATATAATTGCAAATATGAATTTAGGCCTAATTGAAAAGATTTTGAATTCATTTGTCCATCGTGATTACAGATTTAACATATGAGCATATATATTTTTATGTGTACATCGGTTTAGGACTGTAAACCTATAAGAGTAAGTGATATGGTGTGTGTGTGTGTGCGTGTGTCGTCTGCTGCGTCTATTATAATTGTTTATGTTTGTGTATCCCAGGCAACATCTGTCATGGTTGGTGTCAGCTGTCTCCTGTCCATCGCCAGCATCGCCTGCTTCTTGCTGTTCTGTTTGGTGAACACAGCCACAGTGCTTAGGATATGTGCGTGGTTGCAGCTTATGTCAGGTGAGACAATTATGTCAATTACACGATCTCCTCTCTGCTTGGTAATAGGCGTGAAGGCTAATGGGGTAAAGCGCTTTGATTCAAATCTCGGTGAAGATTGTGATTTTTTTTATTTTGCGATAAGGACGCCCCCTGAGTCCACCAAACTATAATGGGTACCTGAATTTAGCTTTAGGAAGCTAAGGGGGTTGATAGTTGTACTGGCCATATGACAACTTCGTTAACCGTTGGCCAAAGAAACAGATGACCTTTACATCATCCACCCTATAGATTGCAAGGATCACTGGAATATGTCACACTCTTTTATAACTAAAAACAACATAAGTAGGTGAAGATTGGACCCTCATTATCTCAATTACGATGATGAATAGATCAAAGTTTAGCCGCCATGATCATTATTATAAAAATAAATGCGTATTAAGGTCAAAGAAGTCACGACATAGACGTTTATATAAGATCTCAATCAATTAAATTAGCTCTCATATACTGGAGATACATGCCCCTGGAGGACCCTCAACTAATTCGTGATCTGCCTCTGGGTAGCCTGCCTTTTTTTCCTTGCCACACTATTTTCGCTTTTACATTGTATGACACTCTTTAAAGGGTTATCTATCTATTTTTACATCACATCACTCTGTTTGTCTGGTAAAAAGTTAGGGCACGTTTTTTCTCCCACACCCAATCTTGGATTTAACTAAATTTTTGCACAATTATTTCTTTTACCTGACAATACAAGAATCAATATAAAAAAAGTTAATTAACTATTGATAATTAATTACTTTGTTTGGTATATTTACCAAGGGAAAGAAATCATACTTGACAGATGTGGTGGTATAAGTTGCATTAGCCCCCTTGTGGACTCTTAAAACCCTTAGTGAACATTTTTTAGGCTATGCATTTAAAAAACGATCATGTTAACATTCACAAAGATACCAAATTCTTCCCTCCCCCTTTCCCAACTGGTCCAGACAAGTGATAGGATCACAGCGCATTGAAAAAGCTAAAAGCTAAACAAAAATGTTAAAAATATTTCTTATCGCATAAATTTATTATTTAATTTAAGGTGTTCACTAATTTATACAACAACACTTAATATTAGCTTTGTTTTTTTTTTTAAAGTTTTAAAAATGTTTTTCTTGTTTTGCTCTCTCTCTCCATTATTAGGCCTCCTTATCACAGTGTCCTGCATTGTATACCCTGGTGGATGGGACCACTCTCAGGTCAGGCAGGTATGTGGTCTGAAGTCCGGCAGCTACAATATTGGGGAGTGCGGAATGCGCTGGGGCTACGCACTTGCCATCGTCCTGATCTTCGACGCTTTTATTCTGTGTATCCTGGCTTTCGTCTTGGCGGCCAAACAGGCCAATTTGTTACCAGAGATCTACAAGAAAGAAAAAGGTTAGTGACAGAGCTAAATTTTAAGATTTTTAAAAAAAATTTAATTTAAATAGGACCCTCCCCCCCCCCCCCCCCCCCCCAAAAAAAAAACAAACTATCCATATGTCATTTCTCTTGTTGTTAGAGGAAAATGTACTCTTTCTAATTACAGTTGTTTGAAGCTAATTTTTATAATTACAGAGGCAGAAGAGTTTTAAATTTGGGCTATGATAAATTACAAAACAGGATTCTCAATGATGGATAATAAGATTTTAGAATCCTATGTTTTTAAACAAATTTATAATAAAAATGTGGAAGATTGTATCAGCACTAAATATAAACTTTGCTAACTTTTCTTTATTCGTTCATATGTGCACATAAATTTATATTGCAAACAAATGTATTTTTCAGAGGCCCTGAAGGATTAGGTAAATGTTGTATAGATAATCGTATTCTGTTTCTATTCCTGTCTTCATTAGCTAGTCTTTTAAAAACCTTCTACCACTGCTTTGTAGTCCGAACAGATTTCTACTACTAATAAAATTAAACTGTGATATAACTGTGACCAGAGAACATAGATTAATTCGTACAAAGAAAAAATAATCTAACGAAGCTTTTTCATTAACCCTCTAGGTGTGTGTCTTTTTTTTTTCTTGACAACATATGTCGCTAGAAATGGTGTGTCTATGAGTTAAGACACCATTTAGCGACAGAAAACACAAGCTAACATTTGCTTCCCATTTTATTTAAAGGATATTATTATTGAATTGATTAGATTACAGAAAGGTGACAACGTGTATTTTGTCGTTCTCAATGTCTAGAAGTGTGATTAAACTCTTAGTTTAGTGTTTATTTAAGCTTTGAACTCACGCTTGTTTCAGTCTAACACCTCATCACTGATTCTAGTGACCTACACAGCTTTTACAAACAAACGTTAAAATCCATCAGTCTTCAGTTTCATAATTAACAGACAACTCCTATATATATATATCTATATAAATTAATGCTGTTATTAAACCTGTTTGTACAATTTAATCCTAATGTTTAAAGAGGAAAGACTATCCGAAAAAGAAAAAAGAAAATTGCTTTAAATGTTGTAGATCTTGTAGCATGTAAAAAGCATTTATGCTATTCATTTAAAATAAAATAAAAGCCAAAATTTTTATCTTGCAATATCTTTTTTGTATCTGGATGTTAAATAAGACATACACATGACATAGGGGCCTACTTAAGAGATTTTGTTTGTTTGTTTGTTTGTTTGTTTCACTTATTTACATCAACACGAGCTTTTCGTTTGTAGAAATAGTTTTTCTTTCTACCAGACTTAGCACTCTTGGATGATGCTTCGAATTATATTCACATAAAGAACGTTGATAAAAAGTCATAAATTTGTGTGAATGAAGAAAATAAAACCGAAACTCTGGATCATCAGAGATATTACTGTAATTATGAAAATAAAAAATAGGTCCAGGATTCATTCACTTTTAAATTCATTTGTTCCATTCATTCTTCAGCAGTAAATATTCCTTTTTTAAAATATATATATATAAAAGCACAGAGTTTCTTACTAATTAGATTTCATTTCTAGATTTCTCTCATTTTTTTTTCGCAAACTTTAATGTTAAACGTTAAGTTTAAACCTTTTTATGAAGTTTGATTCAGTGACATCTTTTAGCAATCTTCTTATTGCTACTGCGAGGCAGTCGACACAGATGAAAACCAACTGTAGTCTGGAAATGTATCGTTGCCATGACGACATACATGACTTCAAATGAAAGGAAATAATCAACTCTTTAATTTGTTCTCGTGATATTTAAAGTAGAAACGGGGACGGGGGAGGGGGTGGAAAAGAAGTTAACTGCTTCAAATATGTTTCTGTGGCCGACGGTTAACGAGAGTGTCATGTAGCCATCACAACGACCAGCCGCCTTTACTTTTCCCTAACTAATGTCAGGTACCCATTAGAGCTTGGTGGAATCTAATGTGCCCTAAAGATCCCGAAAGTTCAAATCTGTCTTCCCGAGCATTCAAACCCGGGACCCCTGGTTCGGAAGCCAAGCGCTTAATCACTTAGCCACCGCGCCCTCTTTATAGTGATGGAATAGTCTGCCGAGGGGGGATTGATTTAATCTTCGAAGTTGATTTTTTTCCATCGGCACGAGATCAAATCCTAAACCAGTCGTGAGCTGCCATATACGCTGCTTTTTTTTTTAACAGTGTCCAGCCAGCAACATTTTGCTTACGTAAATTTAACTGGGAAGGGGGTTGGTGTGTAGATCTAATGGAAGAACGTTGTTGGTATTTTCTAGCACTCTAACAGTGAGACAAGTGTGTCGGATGTGTTTTTATCTTTGTCTTCCCTTTCACCAAATAGTTCAATTATTAGATTAGGTATTTCAATGGGAGTCTTCAGCTCTTATCAAAGTCAGTACATAAATATAGTTCGTCCATCGTGGTTCGATGATGACCACTTTGTCATCCAGGGGGCTGAGGGCTTTGCACTGGGGTTTTATGCCTCCTCATGTGGCTGGTGAGACCTATGTGAGCCCGGAATGTTCGGCCGCACACTGGGCAGGTTATTCCAGCTGGAGCTAGTGTCGTTTGCCTTGCTTTTCTTCTCTGGCGTTTTTCTTCTGCCAGCGTTGTTCAGTCAGTACATTTGCAGTGATGGATTTAGCTATAGGAAACTCAAGCTACAACAACCCTACGTGATTGAGGACCCCCAAAAAATGGTTTCAGGTAAATTTTCAGTCAGAAAGAGCAAAGAAAAACAATGGGTTACAAGGGATCCCATATCTCAGACAGCTTAGGGCTTAATCAAGTCTGAATCCAGTCCTGTGCATTTGTCGTGCCGTGTCATCGACCAAACAGAAATGTCGTAGCAGACAAAGCAGACCACGCCAGTTGGTTACTTGGTTCATGAACACACTAAAACGCCACATCCCGGCTTACAATCGTGCTAGTGATTACAACGGACGCACGGAAGGTTAGATCATAATTACAGACTTTACGTCTTGAGCGTTTTTTTTTGTTCCTTTCTGTTCCCTTTAAAATGTCCGGAAATGTAAAAAAAAAAAAAACAAAAACAAAAAAAAAGGGAGACAATCAGACGGGGCGGGTCTGAGTCTTGTATGAGTTAATGACCCTCTTTGTGAATGATGGCCCCTGTCCAGGCAAAGCTCACGGCACTGCTATAAAATTGGGCTTGTCTTTTATTCACCCACCCCTCTTTTTTTAAGCTAAATTTTAAAAATAAAAGAAGCGCTTATAACTTTGAACAAAAATTATTCCAGAACAATCATTAATATACGATGACAAGGCTTTGAAAATAAAATATAGTTCATTAAAATGATTTTATTATTTGAAATTTCGATGACACACAATGTGAAAATATTTCTTTGACAGCTATTGATAAAAGGATGACATCATTGATTTGCTTTGAAAAAAAAATTCCTTAAATTTTTTTTTTTCTTATTTTCTATTGGCCCTGATTAAAATTTAAATTATAATCAATCTCGCAGTAAATCCACAATCAATGAACGTGTTGCAGAAATATGTAAGAATGGAATGATTGTTTCATTAAGACAATCTACTTTTTATTGTCAATATTCACACTAAAAGTTAATGAACGTAAAGCGCTCTTTGGTTACACTTTGATTTTGCAAGATCCCGTTAAAAAGAGAAAAAGACGAGAAAGCAATATGGACATATGTGGGGATGATATAATGGGACTTAAGGATAAAGGTAGGGGCGTGGTGGCCTAGTGGTAACCGAGGAACACGGATATTAATTTCGGGAATTTTGAGGAGCTCCTGAGTTCACCCAACAAATGTGTACCGTTTAACTGTCAAGAGTTGAGCTGAAACTCTTGAAACTCTAGGCATGTAAGCCTGGTTGAACAAAACTTTCTGGAAGAGGTCCAATCTAATGTCCATATTTTTACACAGCTATTTTCAAAGGGTCGGACACTCCGGACGAAGGCCGTGCACACCGGGAACACCCCACCATTTTTCTATAGTTTACCAAGCTGACCGTGCAGGACTCGCCATCGATGAAACAGTCCCTTGAGGAACGATGTCTGGATTTTGAAAATGTCGTAAAAGCTTTCTTACAACTCCGCACTGCGCAATGGAAAATATCTCACACTCCCTTGGACACTCCCAAAAGAGTCTTGTTTTACTAAACATTTAGTCTAATCGCTTCCTTTAGTGATCGGTTCCACCTAAATGCCGCGTTGAGGCAAGTTAGTGTACCTGACATTAGTCTGGGAAAGTAAAGGTGTTGGTCGTTGGGCTGGCCACATGATACCCCTCGTTAACCGTCGGCCATAGAAACATATGGCATTACATTATCTAAAGGGGTACTTTTCAATTTTTACCAAAAAAAAATTTAAGAAAAGAAAAGAGAAGAGAAATATTGGGGGATGGGGTTGGGAGATTTTGAAATAAAAAGACAAAAATGGCTGCCAGGTCGGGTGGTATGCGCTCTGAACTGTCGTTCTGGGATCTCCGTGGTCTGAAGGAACATCCGAAACATGTAAAATATTTTACAAATCATTGACTCATGAAAAAAAAAAAACAATTTCACGGACGCTCTATTGAATGATCACTACTGCCAACTAGCTAATGAAATTAATTTGTTCTGCAATCGAAAGAGCCCAGAAATTTGACTGTAGGAGGCCATATTCAGATTCTGTATTTAGCACTATTCTACTTAATTTAGAGTTGCCTTGAAATAGTTAATGACATATAGGGACGAAGATAGTATACCAACAGATCTTCATCATATTTCGCGTCTCTTGGCACAGTTAGTAAATAAACAATCATACTTCAAACTGGACTGTATTTCATTAATGACTTGACCAGAGCTAGAAGAAGCAAAGGTACACTATAGTACTTACAGCTGAGGTTAACGGCGGAAATGATAAAGCCTATATAGAATATAAGGCAGAAAGTAAGGCCTATGTATTTATGTATACATGTTTACAGTGTTTTTTTTGGGTTTTTTTTGTAAAAAAAATAGTGGCGGTACTCAGTGATGGATTGCCTAACTTTTAACTACTAATACATTAATAATAAACGTTAAAATACAAGAAAGGTAATAATTTCTTCCCATATTGAAAATTGTGCCGGTAGGGGCCTACGCGTTACCGATTCGATTCGTACCGTCACAAAAAAAAAAAAGCACTGAATTTATATAGCCTATGCATGAATCTATGTATGTCCTGAATTAAATCACAACCGTTTGATCTTGATAAGACTTGTCTCAAATGTTCCTTAGATCATGGCAGAGACGTTTAATGTCCCTCCCACAATAGAGGGGCCCTAAAAATAGACAAAAAGTGTCTAAGTGTATCTCTATTAAAGAACGAAACTTTTTTTTTCAAAAATTGGGTAGTATTATATTCGAAGTATTTCATATTAGATATCAAATATGAATATGTCGGCTGAACGGGTAAACCCATTTTCACTTTCTACGTTTATTTCCGTTGCAAAATTTAAAAAAAAATGTTTTAATGTCCATGTTTGGCCTAGATCTAAATTCAATCCAGTAGATCAGTAATATCTAAACTCGGGTCATATCCGGCGAGTATATATATATATATTGTATTTATTTCTACCACTGCTATAAAGTCAAGCAAGTGGTATTGGCAAATAGATGTTGGTAGACATTTAAGTTCATTGAGGCTCTACTCTGTGAACGATAGAGCTGGACATTTACTTTTCATCCGCCCCCTCAATCCTCCCCTCACTTTAATTATCACCCAGTTTCCGTGAGGTACTCTTTCTAATTGTGGTGGACAGTCAGGCTGGATCAGTTTTAAACGTCCACTCTCTGGGTCCGCCTTTCTTCTTAGCCATTTGCAAGTCGCCTGAAAGCGTGTGTATGCTCGCGCATGCATGAGATCGTAAGTGACAAAAAAAAAAAAAAAAAAAAGAGATAGAAAGGAGTCTAGGGTCTCCATGGTAACAACTCTCCACCCCCCTCTCTCCCAGATAAAGACCTAGTCCTTTTGTCACTTTCAAATCAAATTCAATTAACTTTTCAACGTTTCAGTGTGGGATCGACTGTAAGGAGGGATGTCTAATCTTATTTAGAAATACGAGAAAAACAAGACTTAACTCATCTTTTGGGTTAATGACCAAAAATAAAATACTTCATAAGACTAGTAAAGAATACAAACTTATCAAGTTTTATGTTCAAACATTTCAATTAATTTACCCCATGCCATGACCTGCTCATGTAATAAATACATCCTGCTCATGTAATAAATACACCCTGCTCATGTTATAAATACATCCTGCTCATGTTATAAATACATCCTGCTCATGTAATAAATACATCCTGCTCATGTAATAAATACATCCTGCTCATGTAATAAATACATCCTGCTCATGTAATAAATACATCCTGCTCATGTAATAAATACATCCTGCTCATGTAATAAATACATCCAGCTCATGTAATAAATACATCCTGCTCATGTAATAAATACATCCTGCTCATGTAATAAATACATCCAGCTCATGTAATAAATACATCCTGTGTGGGGAAGGAATGTTGCCATGAATGTCGTGCCAGAGAATGTCACCCCCCCCCCCCCCAAAAAAAAAAAAATTGCGTTGAAAAATGTTTTTTGTTGCTTTAAATTTTATTTTGGATTCTAAATTAAACTTGATTTGATTGTGATGTCATCTGTTTCTCACGAAACACTGAATATTTGTTAAAAGAAATCAGTAATAAGGACTACATTTTTTGTTTAATAATCAATTAGAAACGCCATATAACTGTCCACTAATGTAAGCTATAATTCCTGTTTTGTAAACTGATACTTCACATGCTTGTATTTTTTTTTTTGGTCACACAACTTTGTGTCTAAACAAAAACCTTAAAGATCCAGAGTTGGGGGGGGGGGGGGGGGGGGGGTGTCAAACTATGAAGATAAATTTGTCTAGGTTTAAATCCTTAAATGTGTTTATAGCAAATAAACAAGTTAAAAAAAAAAAAGAATGACATGGCCAGGACAAAAAAAAAACTACTACTAAAATAGGTAACCAAATATAAACTACCCGCTTTAATCTCAGGCCTACCAAGGTTGAAATGTAGAATGACTTTTATAATTATCCTTAGATATGTTTATCTCTCTCTATTCATCTAATTCTAACGTGTAGATATTTTAAAGCTTGCTTCATCTGTTTCATTTGGAAGCTAATTTGTTTAATTTTAACTCAGTTTTATAAATATTTGTATAGAATTAACTTGACTTTAATTCCTATATCTCTTTGTATAATGAACAGCTTTATTCTGTGTGCTTTCTCTTCGCTTCATCTAGTGACTCTATTACCATGTGCAATAGTTCATCATTATGGTTAACATTCTTTACATTTATTAACTGAAATGTATAATCGAAAGAAACTTACTTTGACGTAATTAGCAGCTTCCCATCAGGATGAAATGAGTTAGTTGTTTGTTACACACATTCATTCACTTTAAGTTTATAATTACGCAAACATCAATTTCTTTTAATCATCCATTTACTGGTTTAAACAAATCCTATAAATGCGACTTCTTTTTGACAAAGCTTATATCATATAGCAACTCACTCTGTCGACATGATACACATGTCGTACACGTTATTTCTCCCATTTCCCATTCTCGGATCAAGTTGAAACTTTACATAATTATTAATTGCCACTAGCAAAACTAACTAACCAATTAGTTAATTAATAAGTGGTGATTAATTGATTTTGTTTGATACAGAAAAGGGAAATAATTTTACAGTATTGAGAGAATTACGTCTGTAAATGTACAGTTCTTTCACTTGTATAGGTTTTTTTTTATTTAGCTTGTTTTTTTTTAATTATTATTTTGATTAATTAATTTCCAATTCTAAAAAATCCAAATAGGTTTCGAATCTAGTGTTCATTATTCATTGACAATAAAGTCTAGTTGACAATCACACCAGACAATGAAGTCTAGTTGACAATTACATGTATCAGTTTTAAAAACAAAACAACATTGATTAACAAAACTGTTGCCAACTAGAAGCAAAAGATTTCACGTGTCTTGTATCAAAACTGTTCACTTTGTGTGTGTTTCAGCCCAGGCGCCCTGCTTGCCAGATCTACGTAGACATAACCAACCATCGACAGACGACCAGTACTGTACCTACTACATGTCCCACATTTCGATGACACCGTGGGTCAGTCCGCAAGTCGAGAATAGCATGTACATGTCTTAGTACTCCCACACACTCCATAGTTTGTAATTATTTTTCTATGACGCCAATCAAATGTCACGTTTCTTCATAAGGTTTAACTTCCAAGCTTCCCCCCCCCCCCCCCAGCCTTGCAGAGATCTCATGTTATATAAGAGTACATAGGTATGAAATGTTATCCATATATTGTAAATACAGTATCTTTTCTGTATCACGTTTTGTTTTATATAGATATGTGTAGCATGTACATTACAAAACAAAAAACACAATCTACTGGCAAGAAGAACAACTCTTAATAGGTTACAGTAGGGTCTCATTGAATAAAAGAAATATGCACAGAAATCATTTTGTAAATATGGAATTAAATGTAATAGTTTTTTTTAAATTATCATATAAATTTATACCGTTCAACTAATGTTGTTGTTTTTTCTGTATTAAACATAAGTCTCAATAAAAAAAAAACATATTGTATTAACTTGTTTTACAGGAAGTTTTATTTAATACACGAGCAATAGTTCACGTTAATACTGTCATACCTACTTTTAGCCAACACCTGTCTTCGAGTCCTAGCACTATAAACCGGTATGCTCTACATTCCTCCTTAATGTGGACTTTGTCTATTTATTATAACTTCAAGAACGTACGGTAACGTACATGGACTGATTTTTCTGTCTAGTTTTGGTTTTCTTTTTTTTACTTATCCCAATATCATGTTGTCTGTGTTATTTTGTATTTTATCCCTTTTTTTCAGAACTGTTCATAAACGTTTTCATGTAACATTGTAGTTTTGCTTTCAGTTCAGTTCTGTACATGTTCATGTATATTCTAATAATGACATACACAAAAAAGTATAAAACGGAACTCGAAGAGTTTTTTTTAAATTTCTTTTATTAAGTGTCATAAAAACAATACATACATCTACTAGATGAGACTGGTCTATAGTGTGACTAATACTAAATTAATGGCTATATCAAACTACGAAGAATCGGATAACATAGAAATGTTGACTCTAGCTAAATCTCTTCCTCGTTATTCAGCTTGAATTCTGGTGAGCACATATTTGAATAAATAAAAACATAAAAAAAAGTCATTTGTCAATTATTCCTTTGTAAATTGTATTGGATTGAATAACTTGATAACATTTTATAACTAATTTCTTTTCGAAATGTTTTTTTTTATAGCAATGAGACCAGACGTGTTGAAAACAGTCTCATAATAGAAGCAAATAATTCTAGGAGATATTTTAATTTAGATCTAAGCATAGAACACAAGATATTTCTGAATGCCTTTTTTTAACTAAATAATTTTAATATAGATCTTTTTGTTTTTTTAAATATCTACTTTGGATTTCCGAAAAATAGCTCACACTCTAGGAGACTTTTAGATAAACGGAATAGTTAATTTAAAAAAAAACAACTCTAATGAAACTCTTCCCCAACTACTGAGTTTTGAAGGAAAGGAAAGTGCCACAAAATATATTTACCAAATAAATTTGTTATTTTTCCAACTCCTGAATTCGTATAAACTTAATAAATTTCGGGCAACATGTATTTTTATTATGCATAATTTGACCCACCCACCCCCACCCCCCCCCCCCCCAAAAAAATTTAGAACTATTATATTTCTGCTCCCCAGTTTTGAGTGTTTTGTCAGAGTTTATAATTTAACCCGATCAATAAAAGACACATTTGTCTAATCACACGTTCATATATAATCGTTGGATTTTGTAAATTACTTTAAGCTAACGAAATTTCATACAGAGTTTGTACGCTTTTTTTAAAATCTCAGAACTGAAATGTGAGGTGTATTAATAAAAAAAAATATGTCCGTATCTATTTAGTTCAGAAAACAGTGGCTCCATTAAAATTGGTATAAGAAAGCAATTCTTCCACTAAATGGTCTCAATAACAATGCGGTAAAGTGGTCAAAGAGGGGGGGGGGGAGACTACCACCCTGCAATCAGCTACGCACTTGATACTAAACTGTTTTCTTTTTTCAAATTATGATTACAACCGTCTTTAAAAAAAACTTTAGAACAATTACTGTGTCAATAATGGTTACACTTATTTTTCAACTTGGAAGGATCTTGTTTAAACATATTTCTTTGGACAATGTATACATTTTTTAAAACTTTCTTAACCAGACAATCCTCATCATCTTCCAATTATAAAATGTAATTAGTAACGTTGCTTATTCCTTTTTTAATTTTTCAAATTGTAATATATTAGGGTGCAATGCTAGTATGGTTAGGATATATTTATTGACACAATGCTCAAAAATGAAGTAGATATGCTTAGAGCAGCAACTATTGACACAACATCTTTGAGAGTTGATATCTGGATGGGTAAATAGACAGATGACATTATTTCATTAACATTGAAACTGAACCGACTGGAATATTACTTATCACAACAGCTGTCGTCTGCTAGAAAAACTGTCACGTGACATCTGTTACTGTTAGAGAACAACAACACTATGCTAATATCACATTCTCCGTTTAGTTATTAGTTTACGTTCAGTTTAAGCGCGTTCCTGTCAACTCGGAGTCTGGGCAATGAAGGAAGAAATTCTAGAGATATGAGGGTCAATACAAAAAAAATGTGATCATGTAAACATGAGAGACACGGAGAATGGAAAGATAGAGTGAAGGAGACGAGAGAGGCGGTGAACGAAAGAGGAAGTTAGCGACACATGTTAGAGAAAGAGAAAGAGAGAGACAGAGATGAGAAAATGGGATTTTAATAGGAGTACAGCTAAGAGCGGCCAATCGTGAAAATGGTTGTCTTGAAATTTTTTTTGGTGGGCGAGTCATACAATCGGGTCAGTGTTGGGGTTGACTGTCCTGGGCCAACTCTCTCCAGGCAAAGGTGACGCGCAATGATTGATCTTCGCCAGCTCTGTTTATAGATGACATCAGATATTTAGTTGATAGGTTTTACAAGGAAGAAGAGTCTTTTGATTTCTTTGATCAGGAACTAACATTGAAAGAGACGAGAATTTTAAAATCATTTTTATGTGTCATCCTATCTCCGTATCAAACAGGATGGTAGACATAGAATAATGTACCTAAATAAAACTAAATCTGTTCTATCACAGGTTTTTTATTTCATCTAGTTATTTTCATTAGTCCACAAGTAAACTATACTACTGGTAGTAGACTATCATAAGACCACAAGATGTTATTAAACCAAACTGAATTCTTTTTAGGCACCAGAATACTGTCATTGGACCTCCAGAAAACTTCCATTTGACTGCCAGATGATAACCATTAAATCACCTGAGATGAACTCCAATTGATGGCAAGGCTGGAAGGATCAATCCTCCAGTAGAGCCTTGGAACATTAAATTACCAGAAAACTGCCATTGGACCACCAGAATGCTGCCATTTTAGACCATTAGAAAACTACCATTGGACCGCCAGAATTCATCATTGGACCGCCTGAAGACTGTCGTTCCAAAGCTTTGTGTATTAAATGTTTAAAGTTTGTTAATTTTAAATTTAAACGGTATCTCGTGGAGGCAGAAGCCCTGTGCAATGTGTCAAAAATGAATCGAGCTGAGTTGGACCCTCCCCCCCCCCCCCACACACACATTCCCATCAAATAGATTGGACCCGACCTGAGCAAGTAATCGCATGAAAAATGCGCTATGCAAAAAATCTTTTGTTTAAATTGGTGGGATGTGTAGCCAAGAGGCTAAGTACGCTTGAACTTGGCTACTTATCAATAGGGCTCATGGTTCGACACCCGACTCAAGCAGAGTTGGCAGCACGGAAAACCTTCTCGGAAAACATTTTCTCAGATACTTCCCCCCACTCTGGTCCACAAATGAGATTGGACCGTAGCTGAGTACGTCATACCATGAAAGATCCCTTATAAAAGAGCAATTTTGAAAAATAAGAAACTTTTGTTGAGCGTCCAGACTTTTTCGTTAAAACCTTTGGCGATAAATTTACATTTTAGAAAAATTACAGAATTTTTAGATTCACAAGATGAAAAGTATGTTACTAATTGATGACGTTACTACAAACTTATTCACATTAAAGTAAAGTCGGAGAAAACTAATGTCAATACATACTTTGATTCTTTAAAACGTATATAAAATGCTTTAAATCAATGTTTTGGTTTTCATTAATAGGTTAATCTATCTACGTCACAACAAGTACTTCAAAATAAAAAATATAAATATAAAAGGTCATATTGACCGATATACAGATTTTCTTTTTGTCCAATCGATTTAAAGCTGACTTCAACTCACTCCGTAACCACTAGGGTTCAATGTCAGAAGGGAGACTAGGATTTGCTTAACAATCTAATTGGTTGATAAGAGAAAAAAGGCAAAGCTATAAAAAGTGAAACAAAAAAAGACATGCTAAATCACGGGAACATTTAATTCAGGCTAAGCATTCACCAGCTAATTAGGCTAATAATATGCACACAAGATATTTGCATTCATTATCATATATCAACCTGTATGAAGGAGACGAGTCTCTAATAACAAATATACATTGAAGGAGACCTAATACATTGTAACAGATTAACACAGATTTACATCTTATTAATAATCATTGGCATAATAATGATATTCGAAAAAGCAGGCAAAGTAACAAAGGTCAAACAGAAACAAATGACCAGCTGGCCATTACATCACAGTGTTATCATTGTTTCTTAACGAACATGGGGAGCCAATCATTTTAGGCCCTCCACTTGCTTTTTTCGACAAATTCGTCTCATGAGCCCATAGGAAACTATAAGCCATTCTCCTTCAACAGCTCGAGCAATACAAAACTGTGATAAAAAACCCTACCCCCTCGTTAGCTTAATAACCATTCCCCAAAGACTGATATGTTATTGAGAAGGTTTTCTTTAAAAAAAAAAATTGAGTTTAATGCTAAAACAGTTTGTGGGGACAGAAAAAAAAAATTAACATGGAGTTGAAGGTAATTTGGGCAACTACGCAATAGACATTCCATGATCAGTGCCAGGCATTACTAGCGTCACTGTCTTCTTTTCCACAGAATGTTTTTCATCCCTTCCTAGTAGCGTCATGTTCAAATCAGTTTTTTAACTCTTCAGTCGTCTACTCGGACGTAACGTTAGAAGTTCAGTTACTTTCATTACTTTTTACTTGAGTTATACAGCGAGACCAGTCGTTATACAGCGAGACCAGTCGTTATACAGCGAGACCAGTCGTTATACAGCAAGACCAGTCGTTATACAAGGCCTCAACACTGACCTGTGAGGTCACAGCCTGTGAAGACCAAAATCGTTGCCACATCGTACAGTCATATAGACATGTGACATTGCAACATGTGGGCAACTGAAGACCAATTACTCGTTGCCACATCGTAAAATCATATAGACCTGTGACGTGACATTGAGGTTATGGTGTCCACTGCCTAAAGTTACGACGTTGCAGGTCAGTGTTTAGGCCGCTTTCTATGATGATTGGTCTCGTATACAGTCACATCGTGTTCAGAAAAAAAAACAAAAAACAAGGAGACTCGACCTACTTCTACATTTCTTGGTGTTTAGTAACTCCTAGTTTCTCGGTTTTCTCTGTTATCACCTGAAATACCTCCAGATTTATTTTTTTACTTATAAATAGACAGGGGACTGACTGGCTCAGAGTGAAATATAAGCAACTGAGAATGTTTTTTAGCGGTCCACGAAAGGGGAAAAGACGCTATTAGTTTTGTGCGAAATGTCTGTCCGTCTGTCCGTCAGTAACTAGAAAAGATATTGAAAATCCGACATCACAATATTTTAGACAATTCAAAGTTCTGATGCAACGGCTACTTTTATTTTCTGAAAGCGAAAAATCTCATTTTTAAAATCAGTTATGCAAGCAGTTTTTTTAAAGAGAAAAAGCAAATTAGTATGCATTATAAAATAGACCTAACTTAAAACGAATAGTAATCTTGTAAATTTCATTTTCCTATCCTTTTTTTAAATGCGGAAGTATTTTTTTTAAATATTTTTTGAGAATTCGAATAAGAGATTTAGCTTTTTCAAAACAATTAGATCAATTATAAGACATCAGTTAGGCCAGGGGAGTCGCGGTGGCTGAGCGGTAAAGCGCTTGGCTTCCGAACCGGGGGTCATGGGTTCGAATCCTGGTGAAGACTGGGATTTTCAACTTTGGGAGCCTCTGAGTGCACTCAGCCCTAATGGGTACTTGACATTAGTTGGGGGAAAGTAAAGGCGGTTGGTCGTTGTGCTGGCTTCATGACACCCTCGTTAACCGTAGGCCTTCAAAAACAGATGAACTTTACATCATCTGCCACAAGGTCTAAAAGGGGAACTAGGTAGGCCAGGTTCACATCTAAATTTACATTCACTTTCACCTATTCTTTGATCCGCGGGACCGTTGGGGCACTACACAAGATCTGTTAACCTTCTTTCTCCATTCTTATCTCTCATTTGTCTTTGAAATAATTTCATTTGGATGTTCTTTCTGAAAATATTAAAGCCTGCCTGGGTGGACCACTTTGGGGGCCGATTTTGAGTTTGTGTTTCCACACAAACTGTCTTTTGTAACCTTGTTTTGTTATTCAAAGTCGATGTTGTGTTGTAATAGGCACTAATTACAAGTGCGCAGTGTTATTAGAAAAAGCAAGCCAATTTAATTTTAATTTAACAGGACAATAGTTTACATTATATTACAATGAAAAAAAAAAACAACTATGAAGACTTAGCATTATGAAGTGATAATTACAATTGCACCTATGCCTAAGTGAACTTCTAATGTGCACACACAACTTTATACATGTAAGCTTTACTGTAGCTTTTTGGGGGCATTAATTTAATTAAAATTTGTAAAGATTTAACAACAAATATCTCTTTAAAAAATCCGTCATGTCCTTTTACTAAATTGCCACAATAAATGATCTAGGATCCTTGGCTCCTGGATAACGTCCCCGCTAGAGACCTAATAAAATGGCGACTTGTCATGTAATATTTTGCAGTATTACAAGTAGCTTTTAAAAAAGTAAGCAGCACATACTGCAAGAAAAAAAATCACACTGTTACAAATATATTATATTATAAATCATTAGATATAATTATCGTATACAATCGCTGGTTGCACCATCGCTTGTCGAGATTGGTACTGTTAGTTGTCAAGCTTTCCGTCTCGTTTCCGTCAGTTTCTTTTTTTTTTTTTTTTCTCTAGGATTACGTTAATATCACAATCAGTGCATTCGATAATTTCAGAATGTTGAGTAATGTTATCACATTTACAAATATCAACTTTCATAATGGAGCATTTCCAACATGTCACTTTTGGTAGCTGGTGTGCGCTGGTTATTTCTAATATGATTTGGCAAACAAGTTTTTTGTTTTTCGTTGAAATCATACACATTCAGGGGCATCGAGGAGAAGACTTTTACTGATCTTGCTATTCTCACCGGCATTATACACATTCATGGGCATCAAAGAGCAAAGTGGGCTGCCAAACATGTTAATTTTTCGTTTCTCATGTCCTAAGCTTAGTTCTATTCTATTGCGTACATTGATATCAAAGATATAATTTTTTTAACTTTTGTTTTCCTCAGGTACCTATTAAGCAGACCTTTTTTTCTCTCTGTACAGCACCCTCCGTGGTGTCCAAATTGTTCAATAAATGAACAATTCGATAAGACTGTCAACGCATATCAACGCACATAAATGAACGCATAAACAAATAGTTCGTTCTTTGAGGCTCTATCTAACTTGTTCTTTATTAACGTTCACGTTCTGACACTGGTCTGCCTAGGCCGACTGAGAAATACTAATACTAATACTTTGCATATGTGTCTGTATAAGCTTCTGTTTGTGCGTGCGTGTGTCCTTCTACTAAAGCTACTGTAGTTTTTAACGTATGCACGATGATTGGCATTATTATCTGTAAATACCAATGAACCTTTTGAAAACAGGTCAAGCTATGTAGGCTGTAACCAGATTATACCAATGATAGTGGAAGGATAACTTACTTAGCCTGCTTACAAGAGCGCGCCAGGCAGATATTTTACACATGTGAAACGATCTGGATATTAACACATCAGGGTTAATGTTTCCACATAAACATTTAACTACAACCAATTATTGGTTATTATTCATCGAAAAAAATATTTTTAAAATGTCAAGCTCACTCTGTTGTGCGTTAACTTTTGATTCTTCTAATTTTCCTTAGAGTCGTAGATTCTTGGACCACCTCTACCCATGGAAGCTCCTCTCCATTGGTCTGTCTGTATATTTTGTGACATCCATATTAACTTTGGCTCCTATCCCAAAACGCTCGGGTGTGAGGCGAGGCCGAAGGCCGAGCATACTTGGGGGGGGGGGGGGGAAACTCCACCATATACTTTTCTGTTCCACATCACTCTTGTACGTGATCGCCATTAAACGCCCCCGTAAGGAGCGGGTGTGCGAATGCTTGTTGTGGCTCTCTTCTATCCCCTCAGTGCAATGAACTCAATCCTTTGGCAGCCCAACGAGGTTAGTGAAATTTCACTAATTCATAATTAAGCTTCGTTAATAGATTTCTTATTTGACCTATTTGCGAAAGGTTCAGTAAAGTCAGAATGTGCTGTACTACTATGATAAAGGCACTACTGTCCACTACCAGATATCTATACCATTTGTTTGGTACGTTGTTACTAGTCATGATGCAATGGTTTTAAAGATGTCCAGCTATTTCTTGTAGGGAGGAGAAACTGATTGACCCACTCTTCTTGTACCATCTGTGTCTAGGCTCTAATCAGCGCCCTGTGTATACTGCCCGCCACGCACACCAAGCAAAGTGACCAGGTTAATTGCTAGGTTTTTTCGTCCGTCCCAGTTCGAACACCGCTATTCTTCACACTGTGGTGTGTCTCATACACGCATGTTGGGTACAGCAGGAGCGGCGACAGGCTGGTGGCGGTTGGGGTGGCCGCCGTCGCTCCTGCTTTGGTAGATTCCACCGCACGGTCGGTAAAGTTCACCACCACTACCGTCTTTAGGTCTTCTAAATTGTGGCCCTGGGTCGGCCTACTGGTCTCTCTGGCCCACGGGCCGAAATCCCCAGTATCATTCTCCACCGGGAGGTCGTCCCCCGGCTCCGGCCCTAGTCATAAGGGCGGGAGTTCTTTCAAGCTGACGTACCTGATGTTGGGTATCAGGTAATCGGAGTACATTCCGTCAATCACCTCGCGGCCCTGATCGCGGATCTTCAGGCAAGCGCGGGTAACGTTGAGCGCCATGTTGTGCCGCGAGGTCACAATGGCGACAGTTCGTCTGATAGGAATACCTTGCACTAACAGATAAACTATCCTCTTCCCGCCTTTCTGTTGTATCTTCTCCGGAAGGACTTTTTTGAATAGAAACTGACCTGAAACAGTGTACAAAATGAGAAGTGATAAAAAAATGTTGAAGTGATTAGAATTGTACTTTTTACGAAATAATTTATCTTTTCAATGATTATCACATGTATCGATACAAAGTTAGAACCAATTAAACAGCAAAGACTTTTGTTAGATTTATAGATTTATTATGGCATGCTCAATAATGTGACTATAAGGTTTACTTAAAACAAGTATGACTACATTGGTCTTACACTTTGTACAGTTATATTATCAGTCAAAGCTTGTTACTTGAGACCGTCTCAAAATAGCTGATGTGCTTTACAATTGAAAAAAACAAAAGCTCTAATTTCATTTTTATATCAACTCTGTCTATCTATTTGTCTGTCTGGTACAAAGTGTGTACACGTTTTTTTTTGTACAATTATTCATTGGCATAGACAAGGCATGAATCAATTAAAAAAAATACAAGTTACCAATTAATCAATTAATTACTGTAATTAATTTTTTAACTCAAAAAGGGAAACTAATCCTCCAGTATTCGCATATATGACTAAATGTGTTGGGTTTAGTCCCTTTAAACAATTGTTAACGCTAATTCTCCCTCACGCATTTTCCGACCAATATTTTTCTTGTTGAAAACTTCGTTTCTAGCCTAGAGACAAAGATGCTTTGAAAGAAACGAAGTCTTCACTTTTAACTTATTGTCATCTCTAATTAAGTTTGACTCTATAATGAAATCAATCTAGTAGTCTATAATCTTTTTATAAGAGGAATCGTCTCATTTCTGTATCAACACCAAAAGATATTCATGTCCATTAATTTAATAGCCTACATCTTGCTCTATTTCAAAGTTAAACCGACACAGAATGTTAAAGGTTGAACCTTCTAGAAAGAAATACGACCAAAAAAAAAAAAAAGAAGATTTTTGTTGTTGTGACCTTTGACCTTATTGCAATTGAATCAATCAAAAAGATTTTTTTTCTTTTGCTTTTCAGACACAGTGTTTTTTTTTTTAAGATTAAAAAAAATGTGTTAACTTAATTAAATTTTCTGGACCATTTTTCTCTGTTTTTTACTTAAATTGTTTTAAAATCTGGAATGGAATGCTAGACTAGTCAAGTCACTTTGTGAACATATAAGTAACATGGAACTATTGTGAGTACTGATATTAAGCAGCTGGCAGCACTTAGTGCTACACCCTGGCAGAACATGCGACGCCGCTGATCTCATACTGTATGGGCCCAACCCTGGCAGAACATGCGACGCCGCTGATCTCATACTGTATAGGCGCTACCCAGGCAGAACATGCGACGCCGCTGATCTCATACTGTATAGGCCCTACTCTGGCAGAACAAGCGACGCCGCTGATCTCATACTGAATAGGCCCTACCCTGGCAGAACATGCGGCGCCGCTGATCTCATACTGTATAGGCCCTACTCTGGCAGAACAAGCGACGCCGCTGATCTCATACTGAATAGGCCCTACCCTGGCAGAACATGCGACGCCGCTGATCTCATACTGTATAGGCCCTACTCTGGCAGAACATGCGACGCCGCTTATCTCATACTGTATCTCCACCGTTTTAATGTCTAAAGAGTTGAGCCGAAACTTTTGAAACTCTAGGCATATAAGCCTGATAGAACAAAGTGCTCAGTCTGGAAGGTCCAAGCTAATGTCCATTTTAACACTATTTCTAATGGGTGAGACACTCTGGACGCACGGACTAGAATACGTGGACGAAGGTCGAGCACACCTGGAAACCCCCCCCCCCCCTCCATTTTCCATAGTTTACCAAGCTAACCGTGCAGGACTCGCCATTGATGAAACGGTCCCTCGAGGAACGACGCTTGGATTTTAATACGGTCGTGGAAACTCTCTTACAACTCCGAGCTGTTCAATGGGAAAGCTATCACACTCCTTTGGACACTCCCACAAGAGTCTTGTTTTACTACCCATTTAGTCTAATAGCTTCCTCTAGCAACGTTTCCCACACGAGTGCCGCGTTGAGGGAAGGGTACCCGGGATGTTGCCGCTCCTGTGGACACATCATCCGCGTCGAGATGGGTCTACTGCTTTGTAGGCGACATCGTTCCTACCATGTCTCATTTCTATTAGTTAATCTATAGTCGCTTCACCATTGAAGGAGGCCATATGTAGAGATTACTTTGCAGTTAAATTACTTTGCAGTAGTCCATTCTCTATTCTTATGTCCTTAAGCGAAACTAAATATTTTTCTGAGTAAATTCTTTTGTCGGACACTTTAGACAGTTTAGACAATTAAAAAGTATCGCCCTTGCCTTTTTTAAAGCGCAATTAGCACGCAGGATGGCATGCAGCTATATATATAGAGATGTGGCTTGACAAAAGATATTATCTTTAATTAAAGAATATTGTAGTTGCTCAAACATTAGTATAAGCGAGCAGAGGGCGGTGGCAGACGGGATTCGATATCCCTACTACTGCCGACAATCTGAAAGCACTTGTACACTATACCACACAATCATACAGGCATTTTATTTTTACAATACCTCCATTCAACTTTTAGCTTGGTGGAAACAAAAACCTTCTGGGTGGGCAAAGGGTAGACAAAACCTCGACAAGGGTCTCGAAAACGCTCTAACGATTTTCCTACAAATATGCAGTTGCTGAATATCGTTGGGAAAAGAATTACTAGCTCGTGGGCCACACTGGGAAAACTCGTTTGACAGTTATAATTTTTCAAAGTAAAAAAAAAAAGGACAAATTTAAATTTGTCTAGAGAACGAGAGAGTTTCTTGAACGGACTAGACGTCTTCAGGTAATACCGCATTCAACGAAGAGTTTGATTAATAAATGTTTAGGAACATTTTGCGCATCGTCTTCTAAGTCTAGATCTAAATAACTGTCATTGGAATAGTATAAAGTGCAGTATATCTATACATTCACTTAACCAGGATTCTTTCTTGGGTAGAAGGGGGGATTGGGGCGGGATAAAAATATTTCAATGTTTTTTTAATCTAACATTCATTAGTTATTAAGAGTAAATACAATCGCTCTATAGGTTGTTTTCAATAAGTATTTTAAATATTTCCATTATTGTCACTTCGTTTTTTTTTTCTCCAAAAAAATGACGTTTTCTTCACCTCACTCTCCATCTCTTTCTTTCTCTCCCTCTCTCTCTCTCTATCTCTGCTTCTCCCCCTCCCTTTCTCCCCTCCCCCCTCTCTGTCTTCTTTGAAAAAAAGTGCTATTTGTACATGAATGCTATGTATACTTTCAAAGTACTAAGAGACTCACCTAATAACCCGTGTGTCCTGTTAGACAAATCTCTTGAGTCCGCGATGTACAGGCCAAGGTAGATCGTCTGATCTCTCTTCTTTTCAACATCTTCAGACGTCGGGTTTTCGTCCACAGTGTAATCGTCGTCTGCGTTCCTCTGGTGTCGACCCTGTCGCTGCTGGTACCAACCTTTGTGCTGGTAGTGTGACTCTTTGGGCTGCTTCTTGGCGCTCAGCTCTCTGCCATCATGAGGCTTCGCCCTTCGGTTGCTGTTGTTACTTATCTTGGTAAAAAGCTCGTGAAAAGCCGTAGGAGAATGCTGACGATTTTCTGACGCTGTTTCTTTCCGTCGGTTTTGTCTCGTTTGGTGTAAGACAAACATTTTTTTGTTGTTTCTTAGGTCGAAGAAATTGTTATGTTTGGCAGCTCTTCTTTGGCGTCCTTGACTATCAACTTCCACGACCACGTTTCTAACGAAAGCTTCATCATCATTCATCCCAAAAATGTTCTGCAGGATCAAATCTCTGCGTCTTTTGGACGACAGTGCCCTATTGAGAAAGGAATCGCCTTCAGGGTTACCGAAAACAGGCATAACATCTGCTCGATGTCTGCTTCCTGAAGATAAAACAGATTTGCTGTCGATCACATTTGTTCTCTCTTCGCCGGAGTTGTCATGGTCTTGGCCTACATGCAACGCCCCGTCTCCGTCTTCATAGTGGATCTCATTGGCTGGCGTGACCACGTGACGGCGGACAACCAGGGTGATGTTTTTTTTGCGAAACGTCACCGCCACCATGTCGTTACCCACCACGATTCGGCTGCCTTGAAAGATCTCTGTCCTAACGGGCGCCCAGTCCAGCTTGGCTTCGTTGAACAGCACCAGGCGTTGTTTGGCTATGATGCGAAGGTTCCCTTGAGAGATGAGGATAGCTCCCAGGTACGTTTTGTTGGTCAGGTGATCATGAAATATGCGAGCGTTGACTATCACACCTGCGGATAAAGAATATTTTATTTATTCCGCTCATTACAAGAAGATATACTATTTTTGAGTCAATAGAGCCCTAAACCCTTATGGAGCGTGATAGCCAAAGCTTTTGCTTTCCTACCAAAGGATCTCAAGTCTGATTCCCGGTGAAGACTGGACATTTAAACTTCGGGATTCTTAGAATGTTCCAGAGTCCAAACAACTCTAATGGGTGCCATGACATTCGTTGAGGAAAGTAAAGGCGGTTGGTCGTTATGTTGGTCACATGACACCCTGCTCGTTAATCGTAAGCCAAAGAAAAAAATATCTTTATAACAATTTCTGGATGAGCACTCACTTTCCTTTAAAAATACACCCCTGGGTTAGTGTTAGAAACACATTTGTTATCCCCAGAGTTAGTTTTATTTTCTATTGCAAATTTTTTTCTCTTGAGGATTTGAATAAGAGATTGACTCTTTACCAAACAATTAGATCAACTAGATAATCATTATAAGACATCAGTAAGGTCAGGTTCATATCTAACTTCACCTTCACTTTTACCTATCCCTTGGTCTGCTGGGGCACCACACAAGATCTGTCAACCTTCTTTCTCCATTCTTCTCTGTCATTTGCCTTTGATAGAAAAATATTGAAAACCTGCCTTTTTACTTGCCTGGGTGGACCACTTCGGGGGCGATTTTGAGTTTGTGTTTTCACACAAACTGTCTTTGTAATTTACTGCATTGACTTTCTTTAGGAACTGAGTAAAAAAAAATAAATAGCAAAAGTAAAGTAACCCTTTCAAAACTTGTGATCCATGGAGCATATGATGCAAAGGTTTTCAGTTTCTATGTGGGACTGTAAACGATGGTGTATTTGGACAATGACAACCGCCTTTACTTTCACCAACTAAGTGTCACGTATCTATTAGAGTTGCGTGAACTCGGGGACGTCCTAAAAGTCCCGAAATTCATAATGTGGATTCGAACTCGAGACTTTTTTTAGTTCGGAAGCACCCACCTACCAGGGATAAATATGGGGCGTAATGACAGATTTTGTGCAGTATTAAGAACCCTGGAGACTTTAAGAATGGCATTTTTTTTACCAAGTCCACACAATGTGTTTCTCATAATCCCTTATAGTTACACACTGGTCTAGTGAATGACCCTTCACTCTTCACACCCCCGCTCTGCTAGGCAAGGGTTCCAGCATTAAGCTTGACCTATCTCACCCCTCTCTCACCATTAACATAGTTGGAGAACGTAGAGAAATGGGCAAAGTAGGCCTATTTGTCTCACCAATTTGTTGAAGTCAAGCATAACGTTCTAGGTCTTCGATTCTATATAGATCGTATTGTTCTATTTTCTATTGGGACATATCCCTTAGAAATAACCATCTTTAGCTAAAGGCTGAGCAAGAAACTATAAAGGGAGAAAATCGCAGTAATCAAGTTTTGAAAAAAAAAAAGGGAAGTTTAACAGGGCATGAAAAGAGAGACAACCCTTATCGCTCTGGACTGTTAATATTGACTCTGATAGCGGCCTCACTGATGATAGAATGTTGTACAGCGACATAGAGATTCGTGATAGAGACTCGAGACAGAGATTCGAGATTGAGATTCGAGGTAGAACTTCGAGACTGATATTCGAGACAGAGATTCGAAATAGAGATTCGAGATAGAAATTCGAGATAGAGATTCGTGATAGAGATTCGAGACTGAGATTTGAGACTGATATTCGACAGAATCCAAGCAATTTTTTAAAACTAGTTTTATATTACCTGTAGTGTTTTTTTTTACTGGGATAGGTGGTTGAGGAGCAAAAAATACGTTTGGCTACCTATCAAGAGGGCTCGAGTTCGAATCAACTGAGTAGTGTTTGCTGGGAACCTAAAGGCAGCACGAAAACCTTCTCCCTAATACCCCCCCCTTTCCCCCGCTGGTCCATAAAAGAAATTGGGCCATAGCGCACTAAGCAAAAGAGACAAATGCAATTAAAAAAAAAACAACGGCTAAATAAATAAAATGACATACTGTTCTAACAGCAGAATAATTTGATTATTTTATAGCTCAGCACCCAGCAGGGTCCATTGTTTACAGCTAAAGGATTTTTATGTATTTTTATGTATTTTGAATAGTTATTGCTCTTGTATAGTTATAAATAACCTTCTCCGATGAGCAGCTTACCTGGGATCTAATCAACATTAGGAAATGGACGAAGAAAATGTTTTCAATTTAATTGGTTTTTGTTTCATTGCATGAAAAATAAGTTTTCTTATGTATAATTTTCTTGATTGCCGCATTAACAAATTCTCCCACCCCCACCCCCTTATAAAATTTGTGAATGGGTGTGTACGTTGACGCACGGTGACCTTCAATTTCATAACGTCTTTGACCTAGTTGCTGGACATCCAAAGGCGACCCAAGTCGAGCGAGATAATTTATCATAGAAGGCCTGAACACTGACCTGCAACGTCGCAACCTGTGGGCAGCTCAGACCAATCGCGTGTTGCTAAGTCACAGGCCTGTACGACGGTTCTAATCTGCCCACAGGTTGTGACGTCGCAGGTCAGTGTTCAGGCCTTCTGTGACACTTGGTCTCAAGTATCCAATCTCAAATCGGGTTTGAATATGCCACGAAGATTTGAAGTAATATGTTATATTGTTTTGTTTTTCTATAATCTATTTCAGAAATAAATATGTATGTACGTCGTAAGTTTAGCCATGGTTTAGTTTAGTGACGCACAATAGTTGACAGACTTTGAACGCGACATTTAGTAACGCACTATAGTTGACAGACTTTGAAAGCTACCTTTAGTGACTCACTATAGTAGGCAGACTTTGAACGCGACATCTAGTGACGCACTATAGTTGACAGACTTTAAACACGACATTTCGTGACGCACTACAGTTGACAGACTTTGAAATCGACATTTAGAGACGTCCCGGAAGGTGGGATGAAGTCTGTTTATGTCGGCCTATTATTATTGTTAGCTGGCATTTGGACTTTGTGGCAGCAACATCTAGTGGCAACAGGGACTCTTGTGTCACATCCTGCATTAAACTTAAGTTGAAACTTTGAACAGGCTGGACTTACGTGTAGTTGGTGATGTTGTTGTGTATTGTGTTAATTGCACTCGCAACCTTTACCTTTAGAATTCGAGTTTGTGTGAACATAATCGTATAGAAAATAAATTGAATTACATTGATGGCATAGCGTGTCATGGAACGATACGGAATGAGTTATTTGTTTTATAGAAAGGGAAAGTTTTGACTTAGAGACAATGACGCGACTAGTAAAAACAAGACTGGGATTTTTAGGAAGAATAGCGAAATGTAAACAGACAACTTTTGATGGCTTTTGTAAGAAGGTTGTTTAACGGACGTAGAGATTTAGCTGGAAGACATTCGACGGTTCCCTTTGTTAATATTTAACTTCTTATTCACATTTGCAATCAACGTCGACTAATTAATATTGTTGGTCTTTCGACTGTGTTATGTGATTTCTTTATTTGAGTGTTACCTCCGTTTGACTTAGCATAAGACACAGCGTGGAATCGCCTATCAAGAGCTGTTGATGTGTGTTTTATTTAGGTTGCACCACTCGGTGTTTGGAAGTAACATCCCTTGTAACTGTTGTTGTCAACCAAGATGCGTTAGACTAAACAGCTGATTTCATGTCTTATAAATTATTATTCGTTCATGATAATTATCAAGAGCCTACCAGCCTATAGACATACAATAGAATACGTTACGTGTGCCTTCAGTTTTTGATGTACTGTCAATCTTTACACATTGTAAGAATATACCCATTATATGACCCCCAGTCTGTGGGTCGGATCGTGTGGTATTGTAGTTTTTTTGTTGTTTTTTTTCAGAGAGATGGTATAAAGTCTTAATAAAGTCAACATTGGCGCCCCATAAGATTACAGGATGGAAGAAGCTAAAGAAAAAACATAAAATATTGTCACGTTTAATCACTTTCTTTCATAATAAATAATATCTTTTCAGAGTACGTTGCTGCACTGCATGTGTCCTGATTAGTGTACATCAGTCTAGGTGTTATCTCAAATCTTCGACCAGTTTTAGATCTTGTCAAACATCGTAGCACGTTCACAAGACTCTCCAGCTTTCATTCCACGCCTTTACACGATCCATCCCAATACCCCTCCCCTGTATACCCCCCCCCGCCTCATTCCAGCGAAAACAATATGTTTTCTATAGCTCAGACCTGACAGGGGATCCTGTAGTAAGCGCACCACTTGATTCTGGGATCCATCGATATGGAAGCATAAAGGATTATCGATGCCCTTGACACCGACAAGAAACTCGGGATCGTTGTCTGTGAATGGATAAAGGAAAAAACAATTTTAGAACACATTAAGGCAAACATGTTCACAAAACAAACCTACACATTGGAACAGACAATAAAAAGTAGAACACAACTTGACACTCGTGGACACACAGTAAGTGTAACATTCTATAATTGTAATGACTATTTGGTGGATGTCAGAATCAGAATTGCAATGTTATTACAAGATTGCATTGAGTGTAACGAAACATAATAAAATGGATGTTATGATTTAATCACCACATTCAGCGTGGCGTGATTATGTGGATAACCACATCCAGCGTGGCGTGATTGTGTGTATAACCACATTCAGCGTGACGTGATTGTGTGGATAGCCACATTCAGCGTGGCGTGTTTGTGTGGATAGCCACATTCAGCGTGGCGTGTTTGTGTGGATAGCCACATTCAGCGTGGCGTGATTGTGTGGATAACCACATTCAGCGTGACGTGATTGTGTGGATAGCCACATTCAGCGTGGCGTGTTTGTGTGGATAGCCACATTCAGCGTGGCGTGTTTGTGTGGATAGCCGCATTCAGCGTGGCGTGATTGTGTGGATAGCCACATTCAGCGTGGCGTATTTGTGTGGATAACCACATTCAGCATGGCGTGATTGTGTGGATAGCCACATTCAGCGTGGCGTGATTGTGTGGATAACCACATTCAGCGTGGTGTGATTGTGTAAAACAACAAATGAAAAATGTTACAAAAACTTGTGACAATTGGCAGCTTACTATTATCTTATATTATACAGACGTTCTTTTAAAAAGAGAAGACTAAGTCTTACTCATATCTTTATGTTAAAGATTCATGGATTACTTTTTCTAATTCAGGCAAACTGCCCCATGCTGAAAGGACACTTGTCTAGAAAGATTACTTACTGGACTATGATTTATTCGCTAATGAAACATTCAGCAAGGCTATATATTTAGTTGTTAAAATGATTTTGCATCATTATTATACACGTTTAGTCTACTGATACACGTACTCGAAATCACGTGACATATTTGACAACAAGACTACAACCTGACAGCACAATATATAATGTTGTAGGCAACAAACATAAAGATGTCTAGTTGACTAGTTCAATATATCTGTAGATTTTTAGCAGCAGAAGAAACTGTATGTGGACGTTTAGCCCCAAGCAGCAATGGACATTGATCAAAACAAAAAGGCTGATCGATAGCCAAGCAAGTTCAATACAACAAATAGGAAATGTTTATAAAATATCACTCACCTACTATTTCTATGCTGTGATGTTTGTCCTAGAAACAAAAAGAAATAATTAAATATCAGAAGTAAAAATAATTTTAAATATCAAGTTCGTTAGAAAGAGGGTGATTAGTTAAGTTCATCTGTTCCACTAGTCAGCAATTATATGACACATGTCCCTAGAAACAATAAAAGCGTCCGGACGGCTTTCTTTTGAAACGCATTCCTCTGGGCTAACTACCAGATAATATATATAAAAAAAAAGTATGTCTTTTAAAAGACAGAGGTTTTTTTTAATAAGTATATTTTACAATGGAAACGAATCTGGAAAGTAAACGTCTATATTTTTTTAAAAAAGTGTGTTTTTGTTTGTAGGGTACTGATACTACTACGAGTAACATCCAAACTTTCCCGGTCTTATTCTTTGGTGATCTAATAAAATATTGGTACACTTTGTCTGGGTGAAAATCAATAACATTAAAGTGTTTTTTTACCGCCTTAAACTCGGTTAAAAGTGCACTGTTTTTATGGTTCCTTAGTGTTAACATTTTGAGCGATTCTTAACTTTATGCTCATCTATATGTTGCTTGGTTTAACATCAGTCTCAACGACCAAATTTTGTAGTTCTCTTTTCACTTTGTAATTCTTTTATATCTTGTTTAATTTAATAGCGTCAACATTTTATAAATTTAAGCTGGGTGTTTAGGTTTAAATCTAGGTATAAATCTTTAACACAGTCGTAGACTTCTCTCATAACTAGAGTTAGTCCATGAGTACGTAGAGGTTCTCAAAAGTTACCCTGACATCAATTGGGTCAGTTCGAGGCAGGCCATCATGGCGCTTTGCTCCCAATAGCTTAGCAAGCCACAGACCGCAGTAACCAGATATAACTCAACTTTGTATACTTCAAGAGCCGTTTGAGAAGTTTCTTCTTGCTTAAGGCATATTGAAAACTTTGAAAAATATGCTCTCAATCAATATCTAGGATAAAAAAAAAACTCACACAGAAAATAAACTGTTATCCATGCGGTAAATCTAACAAAGATGTCAGCCATGAACAGAACATAATAAAAAGATTTATAGGAAATAACACAGACAAGATGAAAGCTATCATAAAACACCATGTAGACCAGGATATGGCCGGACACTTATTCTTATCCAAGCTACCCCTGTAGAGCTAAATTTATTATCCAGACTTAGGATAAGCGACGTCCACTTGTGTTACATTTCCTTGTTAAGAATCTACAACATAATTCAAAACATAAAGATCTAGATCTAAGAGCCAGCATTGGCTTGTTGGCAGCCTACACTTGCTTTTAGTGGCTCATAAAATGTTTTGCCTTCATGCCGTGTTACAACGCAACAGATACACACAGAATATACATTAGCAATTCAGTAGCGTAGCTAGGGTGGGGTGGGTTGGGGGGCAGAATTTTGAGGACCCCCCTCCCCCACTTGAGTGGGTTTTTTTTACATTAAATATTAAATATTATGCGAAATGCAGGGGCCACCAAATAGGTCAAGTCCCACGGGCCCCGGAATTCCTTACTACGCCCCTAATTAGCATACATTCTGTTCTTTTTATTAGCAACAACTTGGGAACAAAATAAGAAAAGTTGAATTTGTGTTTCTTTGGGAAAAACCAGATAAACAAAACGTAGACCATCGGATATGTCCCCTAGATTGACTAAATGGATTTGGGGTATCCAGGAGATAACTCTTCTACCATTTCTTGTACTACCTACGTCGCTTTTTGTAATTACCACCCCTGATTGAAAGTGAATTGGAAGAGTAAACATTGTTATAATAATTATATAGGAAAAATAAACTTATAGAAATAATTTACTTAATTGGAATAGAAAGCACTTTTGAAATAGCCAACATTTCTGGAATGCGTCGCATTTTTTGAAGTAGTCAACTAGAAATAGTTACATTTGTAGGATTAACATTATTGAAATAATTGACTTAATTAGAATGATTTATTTCAATGGAATAGCTAACATTCTTGGTTAACTTTATTAAAATGGTGAGCATTATGGGACAAGTAAACTATTGGAACAGACTTACTAAAACATTTAATCGTTACATAAAACAAACAAAAAATGGAATTAAAATAAGTGTTACATCAAACAAACAAAAAATCATCCACTATTAATGATTAGAACTTATGGAGGCTAGTTTATATAAAAAAAAATCTTACTTTAACCTTTTCATTGTCCGCTCTGATGATGACCATTACACAAAGGCACAACAGTGTTCCGTAGATGTGTCCTCTGGCCATCGCAAAAGACTTAGGGCTAAGTCTACACTCTCAATGTCTTAAGCCTTTAGAAATGAAAAGATGGAGGAGATGATACAATTGTACACACATTCATGACATGAACATACAGCAAGGTGAGGACGGAGGGAGAAGGAATAAAATGAGATTGAAAGAAAGAAAGAGGAGAGAGAAGCCATGCTATGTCACTGTTTTGTCCTGTCACTGTTTTGTCCTGTCACTGTTTTGTCCTGTCACTGTTTTGTCCTGTCACTGTTTTGTCCTGTCACTGTTTTGTCCTGTCAGTTGTTTTTTTCTTGATACTATTTAATCCCTCTACGAGTTCAGATTAACAATGTCAATGTTTTCTTTGGTTTAATGACTTTAAGTCAAAAGTCGAAACTTGTTTTCGTATTTGATGTCTTCCTCTCTGAGTGTCACAATGTAAATCTTTCTTAGGTGTAACAGAGTCAAACTCAAGTAGAAACGTCTCGAATCTAGTTGGACGACTTCGCCTTAAATGTAATACTTTAGCGTTGTCTTAAACCTCTGGAAGGAAATAGTGTCCATTCAAAACTTTACAATTTAACTCCTGCATATAGATTCTTTTATTATTAAAGATTAGAGTTTTAAAAAATGTTTTATCTCTATGGGTTAGTAAAGAACGAGACAGAAGATTTAATGGCTTTATAATTTTTTCGTAGTTTTCTTTTATCAAAATATTTTTTTTTATTCCTAGTCAGAAAAAAATCGAAGTGCTAGACCCACACTGGATGACTCCTATCACCCCATGCGTCAAAATTGTGCAGGCCAGTGACAAAACGTCTTTCAGTTTCTGAAGCGATTTTTTTTGCCAGAGTTCTGATCTGTGCTAGATCCCCCCTCACCGGAACACAGCCAGATTTTACTGCCATATCCCCTTAGCTTTGAGTCAGTAAATCAAACAATAAACACCGAGGCCAGGAGAGTGATCAGCTCGTTTCGCTCCCGAAGAAGAGGCATCTCGGGGGGAAATGTTTTTCTTGATATTTTTCTTTTTTTTGGCGGGTAGGGCCACTGAGCAAACGTAACCTCGAGACAAGACGCATCGGTTGCAATGATGCATTGATTTAATAGAATAATAACCTGAGAGATTATACAGGCAATATGAACTGCTGCCTGGGTGAATAGGAATTGGCAACCATAAAAAAATATTTTTGATGAAGGATGCTACGATAGGGTTCTCCACCAAAAAACAAAATGTAAAAACATTTGCTTTAGAAACTTGAATTAATTACCAGTGTCACTAATTACGTATTTTTTACGAATTGATGAAAACAAATTAGTATCATTAGTTGGCAAGAAAGTTCAATCTCATCGAATGTTTTGTTATGTATGTTTCGGATGTTCCTGCAAATTTGTATATTATTACATCCTAGCCTGAAACTCCCAAAGACGGATGGCAGGGTTCGAACCCGTGACCGTCAAAATAATATTCTAGAGGGCACATCATATTTTCCTGTTCTCAACCGAATCAGCTGACTTACTATAGAATAGCCAAAAATTTTAAAAAAAGATAGTTTTGTATACATGAAAACTGTTTTTTTTAAAAAACATAGTCGTTACTTATTTGCGTGTTCAGTAAGTGTTTACAATAGAAATTATAACATCAGAAACGCATTGTCTGCTCAACACAAGTTCATCGTAACATCAAGACATCTTCACATTTAGCACTCAAAACAAAAGATCGTTACACAAAGTAAAAAGGTATTTGGGTTTCTTCCTTCATAAAAGTTCCTCCTTTAGACCTTACGATCTACATCGCAGATGATTCCATCACCACACAGCAACCAGCCTCTACTTTTCCCCAACTAACTTCAGGTATTCATTAGAGCTGGGTAGATCCCAAAATTAAAAAAAAATCCCAGTCTTCACCATGATTCGAATCCTGGAACCCCGGTTCGGAAGCCAAGGGCTTTACCACTCAACCACCGCGCCATTGTAGGCTCCCGTTTACTCGAAAGATTTTGGACTCTACAATCCCGTTTTTCTAAAGCTCATTACATAAAGCGTCAGCATGAAAAGTAGAAAGTTATATTTTCTCCTGTCAGGAATATATCGTAAATTATGTGTCAATAGCCCTATTAGTTATGTCCTAAATACAAACAAATTATATGAAATTTAACCATGGCAGTATTATGTACTCTATTTGTATGAATATACATTTCATTAATCTAAATGATAATTGTATATATAAATATATTTTTAAATGGTATATTTGACCTAGCTTTTTACATTGCTTTAAAAAACAATTACGATTTTCGGTCGTTAGTTTGTAGCTCCAAACAGCTTGTCCAGCTAATCCGGTGTATGAATATTCAATTCTTAATGTAGATCCCGAAAAAAAACTTGAACAGACTTCTTATTCAACAAAACTGAATAAAACTTTTATTTATAAATATGAACAGCTTTCAATTTCAATAAAGATTTATGTAGAAATACAAGTTAAAAATAATACTCTAAACAAAGCAGAAGTCACTCTAAAAATACACGTCTTTCTGTCCAACGTCTGTCACTTATTCTCCAATCTTCAAACTTCACAGCCGTATTTATTAACTTAAATAGCGACATATTATCTCATGATTTCATCGGAATATATTTAGCCTACACAACCAAACCATCCTCCCACCTTTACTAATAGTTACACCAGAAACACATACACTCCATAACAATCAATGACTCGCTTAATGTAAACGTATTAAAAAACATTTTTATTTAATTTATTAGGTCTACATTAGACAATAAGCAAATTTAAAAAAATACTTTTTAAAAGATGGATTTTCTAAGGGGAAGAACTCCACATCTACAACTATATAACTCAATAATGTAGAATTTATTTCCATTTTTATATCAAACAAAATAATTAATTACCGGTAATTATGTGACAAACTGGTTAATTTTTTTTTTTTTGATTCATGTTTTGTTTTGTACAATAAATAATTGTGTAAAGTTGCAGCTAAATCCTAGAATAGGTGTAGGAGAAATAATGGATTCGAAATGTTTACGAGACAGACAGACAGACAGACAGAGTTAGTTGGAAGATGCTACCAAATCTGGACGTTCCTCCTTGATTTGAATAAGCTCCAGTCTCTAGAAGTCTGGTGCCAGTGAAGGAGACGTAGAGATCAAATTTGACAGTAATCGTCTTTCTGCATACTTCAGATATATTTCTTCAGATCATAAGATCGATATATTGTTTTATAATTTTTTTTCAGGATAGTTTAGCGGATAGATAAGTGATGAGTCAAAAGCTGCAAAGGCTAAGCTATGTCCAACGTGGATTAATCACATTTTCTTAAAAGTTAATTGCAGAAATAATAATAATTGAAATTTTATTTTCAAAATCAAAACACAATGTCACTAGCCTAGGTAAATGTAAAGTATCACTGATTTACTATTAAGCACCAGTGATTCTAGAAAAGTGACTATGTTATTTAAAAAGGGGGGAATAAAGTAAGGAGTAAGGGCTCCCTCAGTAATATGGGATTCCACTTAAAACATTAAGTTCTTGAAAACAGTTTTATTTTCTTGTAGCCTATTAGGTGGACAAACCTCTATTTTAATTGGATTACATTCACGGTTGAAACGAATGAAAGTTCAAGTTGACATGCATTGTCTGAATTACTGAGTCTCGTTTCGACCCTGATTTACATTCGAGTGAGAAAAACAAGCAAAAGAAACATACTTTAAAAAAAAACAAAGCTTATCTATGGCGAAGAACAGCTAATTACTGCCATATAACTCAAAATGGTAGGGTTTAGCTCCCTTTCTTTTAATATATATATATATATAACGAAATTAATTAATTATCACAAGTTGATTTAATTAATTGGTATTTTTTTTATATTTTGTTTCATGTATTGTCATTGACTATGAATAATTGTGCAAAATTTCCATTTGATCCGAGACTGGGAAGTGGGAGAAAAAAATTGTACAAACATATATAATATATAACCATATCTCTGAATAAGAAGCATTTCTTTCCCTTTTTTAATACCAAACAAAATAATTAATTACCAATAATTAATTAGCTAATTGGTTAATTTTGTTTTATTGATTCATGTTTTGTTAGGTACAATAAATAATTGTCTAAAGTTTCAAAGTGATTCGAGATTGGGTGTGGGAAAAATCGAACAAAAATTTCACCAGACAGACAGATTGAGTTGAAATACGCTTTGCAAAAAGTGGCTCATTGCATCATACTGTTTCATTATACCCTTTCAGTATTAAATGTCGTCTTATTTTATCTAATCTTTTATTATACAGACGTTACTTTAAAAAAGAAAATGATTACGTGCTACTCATCATGCATTTATTCATGCATGTTAACCAATGACTTAAATTCTATCAAGTCACTGGTTTTCCTGGCTGGCTCAGACAACCCATTCCATGCTCTTATAGCACTAGGGGAAAAGGAGTATTTGTACAAATTTGTCCTAGCATATGGAACGAAGAATGTGCCTTTATCTTTGAGTCTTTCATACCACTGCACCGTGCCACAATGCCCTTGCATAAGTGATTGCACTTGTAAAGAGTAGGTTTAGCTTGTTAATAACTTTGAAATAAGATTGAACCAAGTAGTTACTGACTACGCCTGAATGATCTGTTATTGAGTGGCTTGTCGATACAAGTTAATTTCTCTAATTTACAAGTAATGGTAGCTAAAACACACGAAAACATTGAAGGTTCCACTCAGTTAAACACAACCCTTGACTATAACAACATTAAACAAGAAACTATTGACATTGCTAGAGGAAAGGCGTTGTAAAAAAAAAAAAAAAAAAAAAAGAGGGGGGTAATTGACGTAACTTTATCTGTCTCCACTCTCTCTCTTTCTCTCTCTCTCTTTTTCTCTCTCTCTTAGAGCTATATTGCCTGGCCCCTGCATGTCACTTTACCGGATGCCGTGTGAATGATAGCTCAACATAAATACAGCATCTGCTCCTTGAAGCACCCCCACCTCCTCCTCCCCGTGTGACAGATGGTTTAAGGAATGGAATGCAGCGCTTAGGCTAGTTGTCTCTCCCTGATTCCCACGTTAAGGAGAAGACGGGTTGGCGAACATACCGGTGGGGGGGTTGCGGTAAGCGTGTAAAAACATGACTTTGTGAACACAGAAAGTGTCCGGAAGCATCGCCCCCGAAAACAAAATTGATTGTCCCGCTGGCCACCTCCCCGTTAGATGGAGAAGTTACTTTTTCCAGCACTGGACTTAATCACTTTTAATAAGACTAGAAACCGAAAGAGGGAAAGGAAAATAGAGCACAGAGCTCAGCGTTTGTGAATTAAAATATTATTAGCCCCATGTTGTGAAAAGGATCAAATTGTTGGCTTAGTAATTATATCAGAGTGGCTAAAATCACTGCTGGATGATGAGAAAATCGTGAGATCATATTTGATTGGAGTCTAACGAAAGCCCAGACTAACAAATGGCTAGAGTCTTCACCTGCTGGGCTAGGAATGGAAATATGACCTTTATGTTTCATGTCATTAATTGTGGGCTTGGAGATGTATGAAGGCCTTTCGCCCGAAGTAGCTTGTCCTGTTATATTGTTTTTATAATACCAGATCGACATCGCACGGTAAACGACGCACTTGTTATGTCTTCGACCCGTCAGCTCTCTGGGGCGGCGTGAATGGAAACGATGGCTGTGTGGAGCAGTGGCGTAGCAAGGTACCCCAGACAAATGATAGGATCCTAGCGCAATGGGAAAGCTAAATAATAAAAAAAAAATAATCGGTAAAAAATATTTCTAATCGCACAGATTTATTATGTCTAGGTAATTTATACATGACTCCAAACTAATTGATATAATTACACTTAATATAAGCTTTGTTAGTTTTTTTTTAAAGTATTTTATATATGTTTTTATTTGCTAACTTACAATAAAGTCTACAACTTTCTATTTTATAAGTTCTTAAATAGCTCAGTGGTAAACACTTCGGCTTTCCGTCGTGGAGGCGTGAGTTCAAAATCAAAATCGGGCAATTTTTTTAAAATTACTTTTGAAAAGCTAGCACGGAAACCTTCTCACAGATACGCCCTCAGCCCCCCCCCCCCCTTCTCTCTACTGGTCCAATCTCAATCAATATAAACAAGGTTTAATTGCTTAACTTATTTCTACAAGTACAGTTTTCTTTAAAATGTTAGGGAATATTGAGTAAAATAAATCCTATATAAAGAGTCCCGGACGAAGTTATCACAGCATTGGGTGTAGTCTTCTGCAAATAGAATGATAACATTAGCACTGACCTCTACACCATTAGCACTGACCTCTACACCATTAGCACTGACCTCAATCCCATTAGCACTGACCTCTACACCATTAGCACTGACCTCTACATCATTAGCACTCACCTCTACAACACAGATACCATAACGAACACGGTTCCACGGCGATTCTTTCACTGACTTTTCGTTCATCGACAAATCGTTCACCCGATATTTCGTTCACCCGATATTTAGTTCACCCGATATTTCGTTCACCCGACTATTCGTTCACACGACATATCGTTCACTGACAATTTAGAGCCAAGAGAAAAGTTCCACAAAGGAGACTTATGAAGATGTGCAGGGAAAGTCGAACCCCCCCCCCCCCATCCTTTTCCCAGTGTACTAGATGAAGCTGAAAGGACAGGAAAGAGTTGAGAGGAAATTGAAAGACAAGAAAGAGACCGTAAAGAGTGACGTGTTTGTTGGCTTTCTGAGGAACTATGTTCCATGAGGAATACGAAAGACGGATGACGTTGATGAACAGGCATTAGAATGTTCCGAATATCATTAAAGGTTAAAAACCCCTAATAGTTTTGTCTGGTATTTCTTCCTACAGAAGTTGCCATCTTTTTATTACAATACCTCTAGTCACTCTTTCATTTGGGGGGGTGGGGGTGGACGCTGATCTCGAATACAGCTCTAAAGGTTTTCCTAGAAATTTAGCACTTGATGTATCTCACTGAGAAAAGAATGACTAGCTCTACTTTGGACGTAATCATTTTAAAAGAAAAAAATAAATAATGTAGATTTTGGCTAGAGATTTACAAATCTATCTAGGTCTAATGGAAACATTGCATAGTCAGCCGTATTACCGATAACATTAAATTTAAGGTTGCTTCAATTTTATTGAAGTTTATAGCGTTGCTTATATTTTTAGGTAAATCTAATATAGATTACATCATAAGCGTAATGAAATCCCCCCCCTCCCCCCCGCAGGGGTGGGAGTCATAGTTTATTGACTGATTTTTTGCTTTGGGTTGCCAAGGGTTTTTGAGTTTAAAACCCCCTACCAGGGGGTTTTGAGTTTAAACCCCCTACCAGGGGTTTTTGCAGTTAAATCCCCCTCTTCTATAAAACAAACAAAAAATGCAAACGTAAATCCCCAAATTCCAAGAGCACAGTTAAGGAAGAATTTGATTTTAAAACTCCCTCCAAAATTTACGATAAACTCCCTCTTCAGTATTAAAAAAGCTAAAATTCTATGAGCGTAGCTAAATGGGTTATGACTCAGTTTTGAGTTTAAACCCCCTTTCAGAGGGGTTTGAAGGTAAAAAATACCTCTTTAATATTAAAAACAAAGCAAATTATACTCTTAAAATTCTATGAGTGTAGTCAAAAGGGTTTTGAGTTTAAACTCTCCTCCAGTGGAGTTTAAAACTAAAAAATACATCTTCAATGTAAAAATTAAAAGCAAATTACGCACTCAAAATGCTATGTGCGTTGCCAAAAGGGGTTTTGAGTTTAAACCCCCCTTCAGAGGGGTTTGATGCTAAAAAATATCTCTTCAATATAAAAAAAAAGCAAACTAAACACTAAAATTATTTGGGGGTAGCCAAGCCAATTGAGAGTTTTGAGTTTAAACCCCTCTCCTACAGATGACTTTTTTTTTAAAGTTTAAAACCCCTCCAGATGGTTTTGAGCTCAAAATCCCCTTACAGGGCGTTTTGGGGTGGAAAATCTCTATCTTCATATAGCAAACTACAGTTACCAAATTCTATTACTGTAGCTAAATGGGGTTTTGAGTTAAAAAAAAAAAAAAAACAACTCCAGAGATTTTTTGGTTTAAAACCCCCAGCAGATGATTTTAACGATAAAACTTCCCATTTCGATATAAAAACTTAAGCAAACTACTGTCACCTAATTCCAAGAGCGTATTCAAGAGAGGTTACACATTTCTACCTGTGGAGGGGCTCGATTAATAAAGTGCAGTGAACATTCATCTGCCGAAATTGAAAAATACTAAATGTGGCTCAACAAAGATGGCTAAGACAGATTTCAGGAGTCAGTTATAGAGATCGGGTCTAAATCAAAGAAATCCTATGCTGAACTGGGAGTCAACCTCTTAGTAAGATTTTGACAGAGCGTCGCATGAGGTTTGCGGGACATGTTCTCCGACAAAATGAATTAAGCATTATAAGATGACAGATGGCGCCACACATTTATGGAGGTCCTCAGACCGGGTGGGAAGAGGCTTTAGACATTACCAGTGACAGATTTTTGTGGAAACAGCTTGAAGACAAATGCGCCGAATGGGGCGGGGTCTAAGTCAGTTAGAACAGCACATTAGGTTTTTGAAATAAAACTTTTTAATAGCAGGATAATGCACTGTAGATACCTCAGAATATGCATTTTTTTTGGCTTTCAATACCAGAAAAAGTGCTTGGCGGCGGGGCTCCGCCCCGCGCTGGAGGAGCTCCCTGCGCTCCCCCAGACCCCTTTGCTGGCAATGGCGCGGAGGCTGCAATTTTTCCACTAACTCTAAGAAGAACCTATTCTAGGGCACAATAAAACATCTTCCGAAATAATGAAGTTTCATAATGTAATAAAGATTATGTACACACACACACATACATACATATAAATATTTTTGGCGGGGGGGGGGGAGGGGGCGGGGAGAAAAAAATTACCTCTTAAACCCCCCCCCCCCCCCCCGAAAAAAAATCCTGGCTACGCCCATGGATTACATTTACATTCTAGATCTAGAAGTAGATCTAGACTAGATCTTAAGAGTTCTAAATCAGAACTTTAGGTCTAGGTAGACCTAGATGTCAATATACTAAACATACCAATAAATAATCGCATAAGTGTGTCTTCCCCGCTGTCCGATTCGGCACTTGCGAACCTTCAACATCAAGGTAACCAAACAGCTGACGGTGTCAAGGGTTCGATACTTGAGATGAAACAAATATTTTTGTTATTATTTTAGTAATTTTTTTTTATTTATCAAATATAAAAGTGTAATGATGGAGGTCTTTTTTTTTTTAATTAAAAAAAATGTTTTTCTTATTTATCTCACTATTTACCTCTTGTAGAAACATACAACGTTCGTTTAGTGCTGAAACTATCGAAACATGCCTCTTCAACTGTATGGTTTCCCAAATAGTGAATCCATAGGCGGACCCACAGGGGCAGTCAATATGTTTTGTGTGAAAAGAATAAGCGGTATATTTTGTAGTTTAGTAGAACGATATCTTTTTTCTAGTGACGTCGTTACATTTTTTTCAGGTTAGAGACTGTGTTTACAATTAGTATCATCTTACAAATATTACACAAATAGTCAATTTTTTTAAAAGTTTTAATTTACATTAGGCATTAAAACATAACACTAAGTCTAACTATAACTTAAAAACATAACGCCAACTCTAACTATGGTGAAGAAGCAATGGAAGGCAGACGAATATAGATAATTAGATATAACAGAAACGTTTTCATTGGATATGCGCGGTGGCTTAGCGGTAAAGTGCTTGGCTTCCGAACTGGGGGTCCATGGATCGAATCCTGGTGAAGTTGGGGTTTTTAATTTCGGAATCTTCGGGCACCTTTGAGTCCAACAAGCTCTAATGGGTACCTGACATTAGTTGGGGGTAAAAAGTAAAGGCGGTTGGTCGTTGTGCTGACCACATGACTCCCTCGTTAACCATAGGCCACAGAAAAAGATTACCTTGACACCATCTGCCCCATAGATCACAAGGTCTGAAAGGGGAACTACTTTACGTATTATTATCCTTGTGCTAGGGAAAAAGACATAGAAAAAAAATAGTCTTTTTCTTTAAAGCATGTAACCTGAATCAGCCTTGACCTTTAAGGTGTAATATGAATCAGCCTTGGCCTTTCAGTTGTAGCCTGAATCAGCCTTGACCTTTAAGTTGCAGACACCCCTTTAAAAAATGATATAGACCAAACTTTTATCAGGTGACAGCGAAAAAATAAGGGAGCCTGAATAGCAAATCACCAGATCGAAATCTTAACAAGAATATCCCAGAGTACGGTTTATTTCCCTTTGTCCATGACCAAAAACAAATGCAGCAATTTTCACTGACATGGCTGCCGAGACAGGGTCAGCGCCAACAAGTGGTCCGTTCCCCGTCCACACACGCATCCACACACGTTCACAGACACAAACCTAATTTCTTGAAGCAGTCGGGAAATAGAGTGACGCCCTTGTGCGTGAGGTGGAGGCACTCACCCAAGCTTCCCCTACAACGCACATACCCCCTTCCCAAAACTCGATGCGCACACATGTGTAGGAAAACTAACGATGGTAGATTTTGTGTTAGTTGGGGGGGGGGGGGGGGGGGGGTTTAAAAAAAAAAACAAAAGTAGAAACTAGCAATTAAAAAAGAAAGGCTTAATTAAACGACACGGTCTATAACATAGCGTTTTTAGCGCCCCCGAAAGGGGAAAAGACGCTATTAGTTTTGTTTGGAATGTCTGTCCGTCCGTTGGTCCCGTTTAGATCTCGTATAGTAGAAAAGATAGTGGAAATCCGAAATCATAATCAAAAAAAGGGAATTTTTTAAATATTTTTTTTTACTGAAATATTATTTCTTGAGAATTTGAATAAGAGATTGACCCTTTGCAAAACAATTAGATATTCATTATAAGACATCAGTTAGTTCAAGTTCACATCCAACCCCCCCCCCCCCCCAACCCCCCGAGAATATTGAAACCTGCCTTTTTACCTGCCTCGGTGGACCGATTTTGAGATTGTATATTCACACAATCTTTTTTTGTAACCTTTTTTTTATTTGTTTGTATGTTATTGTTTTTAAATAAACAACACTTAGGTTAGCAATTCTTTATTTGATAAAGTATTATTATATTTCTTTTTTGTTCTCTCTCTCATTCCTATCTTATTCTCTCTCTCTCCCCTCTCTCTATCTCTCTTATTTCTCCACCTCTCTATATGTCTTTTTTTTCTTATCCGATATCTTTCTTTCTCTTTCTCATTCTGTCTTGCAATCTCTCTCTCTCTTATCTCTCTCTCTCTTATTCTTCATTTCAAAGCTCTCTTTCTCTTATCCTGCCCATCTAGTCAGCCCGTCTCTTCTGAGTTGTCTCCCGCAAATACATTGAATCCATTGAGAAGTAAAATTTATTTGACATTATCAATTACAATCTTTTGAATTCTGGCAAATTTAATCTTGAAACTTACAGGTAAAGTTTTTAAAATATGTTAATTAGGGTTAGCCAGTTACAGGTAGGTGAAAATGACAACATGGTTTTGGATTTCTTGATTCAGGCGAAGGGGATTTATTTTTAAAGCTGAAATTCTTACAATTACTTTTTAGTGACGTATGCGACTGTTTTCCCATTCCTAAATCATTTTTTTTATATTATTCATAAAATAATCAGAAATCCATTAAAACAAATATAAAAACAAAACATCCTTCCTAATTATGGTTTGTAGATATTTTACTTACAATAAGTTCTTTTTTTATTCGTTTAGTATTATATATGGTTATCCTTCTTATACAGCTATAAATAAAACGTTTTCACAATAATTGTGAGCCTAAGATTGATTCAATACAAAATCAAACCCAACTACAATATAGCCAATAATTTTCGTTCTCAAATAAAACAATTTACACCTTGAACTAAACATCATCAAATATCAATTACTAAACAAACGACAGAAAGGTTTGTATCATGTCAAGTTCAATAGAGCTGCCAGCTTTTGACCAATGGAGCTGCTCTAATCATTTCAAAAGCTTCCATTCTTCCCACCAATGGTAAGAAGCTACGCCATATCTTTTCACTGCCTCCTCCCTCGTCCCCCCCCCCCCCACACACTTCAACATCCACCGTCATCAAATACACAGTTCTAGAGCATTAGAAAACTAATAAGGCACTAATAATTTCTTGGGCTTTCTTGAGAGGGTCGACCTTTTCCCGTGACTCTGAGACCTTCGGCATAGTCCGCCAGGGCCAGAGAACGTGTGCGGTAAACAACTTAGATGGATACCAAATATGTTCATTTCTGCTGCTAAATCGATGGTCTCTTTTCGAGAGCGACTCGTGAAAAAACGTTTGCTTTGCGTCTGCTTCTCAAGGGGGGTAATTCAGTAGCAGATGATACCCTTGTTTAGATTTGATTACCTCGGCTTTTGACGAGGATCGATTGAAACGGAGCTCACCCCGTTTTCCCGATCTTTTTTTTTATATTTTTTGGGTCTTGAATGGGTCCTTTTAAAAAGATCTGTACTCGGTTGAATTTTCGGTTATTTTCGTGACAGCTAATGCCTATAATCATATGGGGTGAACGGAAGCAGACAGACAGTGGTACGGGCTGATCGCGTGCACAAAGAGAGACAACTAAGAGGGCAATTGTCCCCATGATTGCAGACGCGCCTGCGAAATGGAGGCGTAATTCAGATTGATTTCTTGATTGATTGATGGCGAGTAAACACTGGCAATCTTTCGGGACAAAAGGTCTAGGTCAGGAAATATGAAGGGAGAAATCTTGTTCTTGTATACTGTAGTGCATCATTTGGCAGACGTACATTTTCTTTTATGTCACACATAACACTCACGAATGGGTTTTAGTTCTCAACTGTTGTAGACGGTCGTTGACTTATAGCACCAAACTGGTGGAGACAACTAAACCGTTGTAGGCGTCAGGGGCGTAGCTATGAATTTTCCATCCTTTGGTGGCCAGGGGGATTGACCTCTTTGGGTGCCCCTGCATTTAGCGTAATATTTAATTTTTTATGTAAATAACACTCATTTGCCCCCCCCCCTCAAGTGGGGACCCGGGGGGAGTTTCAAATTCTCACCCCTCCTCCCCTCCCACTTTAGCTACGCCACTGGTAGGTGTATTATATTTTTAACTTATAAAACTTGAAATAACATGAGTAACTTCCTTGTGAACAAAACTAAATGTAACTTTTATTACAATATAGACACATGCAACTTAAAATGAAATGAAAGAAAAACTTATATATTTATATTTTTAAAAATCTAACTCACTATAAAAACATGGCATCCTCTAGTCTGGCGTACCCAAGACATCTTACGACAGTGCTGTTTATCTTGCATCATTCACACTATATAGCCACCAACCAATCGCTAACTTCTTGTGACCGTCACCACAGAAACAAACACACACACACTCCATAACACCAACTTAGTTATTTTGTGTTTTTTTTTTTGTAATTCCGTAAATGCTGAAAGCTATTCACTGTAATCTGCTTCTCGTTTAAATTTTTATTTTTCATTTCAATGTATAATGCTAAAATAAGGCACACAAAATATTATATGATTTTTAAAAATGCCTAGTTTATCAACGTTTCTATAGTGTAAACATGGCCTACACCAACAAATGGGATATTTATAGCGTAGTCTCAATTTTAGAAATAAAAAAATCTCCAATGTGGAAAAAAGTGTAATAGTCCGCACACTAACATATGTTAGGTGATTGAACACATATCATTTCCAATGCGATAGCAGACTTTGGATCTGCATTCACATTCTATGTCGTCTGCTTCAATAAAGTGTGTTATCTCGCTTTGAAACTCTGTATCACTGCCCATAATTTTGAACTAAAGGAGTTTCGGAAAAAGAGGTATGAGTTTGATGGAGGTTTGGGTTTGAAGCCGATAGTGTTGAGTTCGAGGTTGGCATTGCGAGAGATTTTTTTTTTCAACTTTGAGGATCGATGGTGTTGATAACTTAATTTGGGAAACGTTAGTATGACTGTCTGCTGTGCTGGACATATGGATACACGACAGCCTCGTTATCATGTAAGTGGTAAGCAGGACAACAATTAACTGCTAAGAAAACCTATCCCCGGTGAATGGTTTTACTTTAATTTCAATGAATGATCCTATTAGAACTTTCTAAGATACCAACGGCTGTATCCGCCCAGTTACAACCTATTTTTATTACAAAGTTTGTATGAACCATTCTGTCTGTCTTGTCTGTCTGTCTGTCTGCTTATTTGCTATAAATTTTGAACACGTTATTTCTCCAATTTTCCATTCTCGGATCAAGTTGAAATTTTGCAAAATTAATTATTATTCATAACAAAACAGAAACCAATTAAAAAAAGTTAACCTATCAGTCAATAAAATAAAGATAATTAATTAGTTTTGTTTGATATCAAATACATCTCATAGTATTCATAAATATGTCCGTTAATATGGAATTCTTCCCTTTAGATAACCTTTATTTTATATATATATATATTACTTTTAGCTTGTTTCTTACCTAGATTTAATGTCTATGTAAATTAGACTGGATACTTTAAAAAAAATTACCCTAACCTTTAAAGTAAATTACAAATTGCTTACAGATAAAACTTCAGTACTTGTTTTAGTAGCAGACTTTACATTACAAATGAATGGGCTATAACCAATGTTGTTATACACGTCTTTTTAAAAGCAAGTTCCTATTAACGTGAGTAGCGACAAACTCTTTGTTAATTAATAGCAGATTTACACAGCCTGTTAGCTATTTGAAGTTCCGACTCATTACGGGAACACTGGATGCTTTTATCTGCTTAGGATTGGTTTCGTGATGAAAGATATAAAACTTGCCATATGTTCTGTGGACTAGAAAATCTTTTTTTTTAAAAAATCCCCACACGTTTATTGCTTGAGTGGGGGGGGGGGGGGGGGGGGGAATACAAGAATGAAAAGAACCTGCTTCAGAGCCAATTAAGTCTGCGTTCTGTTTTTTTTTTTACCAAAGTCTCGGGCATTTGTTGACTTTTTTTTCCTCATTGATCTCAAAGTTAGAGAATCGGAAAACAGCTTGGCAGTGGAGACCTGGCTCCATGTTAATCAAATAAAAGAAAGTCCTGTGAAGAGGGAAGGACCTTTTTGTTGCAAAACTAGTCTTACTGGTAATGTTGACATCCGTACGGTTAGTTTTAATGAGCGCGAACCGGTTCTTATGACCATAGCACTGGTTTAACTTTAACTTATGTCACGGTTACTCTAACCGGTAAATGAAATTAGTACAGACATTGCTTTAAAAAGATATCAATGAATTTAGTTTTCCATTTTTTTTTAAATATTAAAATCTTGATCTTGGCGATTTGTATTACTATATTTGTATTATTAATTTGTATTACCCACAAGGAAAGAGGAAAGTAGGCAGACCCAAGCAAACCTGGAAGAGGTCAGTCATCAGTGAAGCTGAGGGTACTGGAATGACATGAGAGCAGATGAAGAAAGCTGCTCTGAACTGAGTTCGGCGGAGAGGTGTGGTTGTGGCCCTATGCTCCCCTGGGAGTGCACAGGATTAAGTCAGTAAGTTGTATTATAATAGTACGAAGAAAAATAATGCATACACTCACTGACCTGTTTATCAAATAAATTCTCGTCTAAACTCAGGTAGTTTTCTATTCCAAACACTAGCTCGTACTTTCTTTGTAGTCAAAACAACAGACCTATATATATTATACCTAGACTGGACGCGACGATCTCTTATCACTGCACAAAAATGTCGTTGTTTTGTAAAGTAGTTATCAGAAGTAATGTTGTTTTTTTCTCAAACCTAACTTACGTAACATATAATACTAATAATCATTATAATATTTAGTCCAAGTAATTGAACATCGTAAATAAGAGCACTCGTCTCAAAAGTATTATTTTGCAATTTTTTGATCCATAATCTAGATTTATAAAGATCTAGGTAATCAATCTATTTAAACATGCAATCTAAAATCATGAGACGATTAAAATCAACAAGCTTGAATTATTTAGATCTATGATTGTCGAAACATTATCTCTAAGGAAACTAAAAGGAAAAGGCCCTATATCATAGATTTGCGTAAATATTTAATTATATGATTAATAGCCCATTCTAATTAAAATAATAATAATAATAATGGGATTGTATTATTTCTAAACTTTGAAAACTAAAGATCATTACTTTTCTAAGACAGAAAAGAGCGATTTTCCAAGATTCTGAGCGAATTTCTTTACAGCTAGATGAAGTGTTAGGTAACGTACATAACGATTGGATACGACTTTGTATTTATTTTCCAGTCTAGGTATAATATATATATATATAGATAGATCTGTGGTCAAAACAAGAGTCTAAAAAAAAAAGGCAAATTTGAATAATTTATTTTGACGACTTTTCATTATCCTATTGAGATTAGATTTCGTGTCAACACATTTAATTGAAATTCCAGAAAGATCACTACATTAATTTTTGAATTACAATAATTTTGTTATTTTACCTACATAGAAGTAAAATAAAATGACCACCATTGAGTATTTTTTATTCATTTAGATGCCCTTTACAGATTTAGACCTGTATCCTTTTTTTTCTTAGTTGTTAGAGCGTTGCGCTAATGAAGCAAATGTGTTCGATCTCCATAGTGGCCATAGTGACCATTATATAATCCGGCAGTTACGCTGGGCAGGGCACGTATCCCGTATGGGAGACGAACGTATGTCAAGGGCAGTCTTTTTTTGGTGAGCTAAAAGGTGGTCGACGTAACAGAGGCACCCCACGGAAACGCTTCAAAGAAATGCTTAGGCGCCAAATGGCCCTAGCTGACATAGAAGAGAGCAACTGGTTGCATGCGGCTTCAGAACGAGACAGCTGGAGGTCACTCACAAAGGCCACGGGATATACATTTGAGACCAAAAGGAAATCCGCTGCCAAGGACAGACGCAGACGGCGAAAAGAAAATCTAAATCGACCACCTGCGGACAATGGTTATGCTTGTCGGGGTTGTGGCAAAATATGTAGGTCACAGCTGGGGCTGCGCAGCCACGGGAAATACTGCATTCCTCACTAATCTTCGGACTCGAAGACAAGCCTTATTATACATATATGGTGTGTGTATGTGTGTATTTATGTTCGTATATCTATCTATCTATCTATCTATCTATCTATCTATCTATCTCTCTCTCTCTCTCTATATATATATATATATATGTGTGTGTGTGTGTGTGTGTGTGTGTGTGGTTGTGATTGTGATAAGGACTTTAATCCTTAAGGATTCCATTCTTCACTATATAAACTGTAGTTTAATTTGATAGTGAATTTCGGAAGTTGCTACAAATCTAAAGAATTGACAGCGTGGCTTGCCTTAACCCTTAATACCAGAGTGACTTCATTTTCACCGAACTTTTCTGAGCCCCTAACATTATCAATTTCTTTTGAAATCATTATTGATTGTTCAATCTCGTGCCAGATTCCCCAAGCCGTTGCCAGGAGAAGGTCATGCAGAGGCTTTCTAATGTCACTCCGTATTTGTAAACCTGTCGCCAAGTGGGGGCAGTTCTGGGAGCTATTTCCGGCTGACATTATCTCTGTTGACTTGCCTCACATTGTCAACGAGCAGACTGAGTCCGTCAGAGTACACATCTGCTAGCATCGGTGCCAGGGATTTGTACGTCTGCAAGCTGCCTATGTCTAAAGATATATGGAGAGGGAGAGGGGGACAAACAGTCTTGACACTGTAAGCTGGATGAACAGCCCGTGACTTATTAATGTCGCTTCTGTTTTCATTGGAAGCGTGTTACTAGAATGGTGACTTAAAATAAATGCGTAAAGCCAAACTCTCATAATTAAAGATGTGTTGGCGGCTTAATGGGAGATTACTTAAGTTGCCAACATATCTGAATAAGTTTTTGAAAGGGTAATTCTTATCGTTTTTCTTGATTATAGTGAAGCCGGCGTTTAGTATGAGCTCTGTTGGGAACGAGTTCCAAACCTTTAGTTCATGCACATTGAAAGATTTCGCAAAGGTATTTTTGAGGGGAAAAAAAGCGTGTCACAACTTTCAGCATTGAGTCCATAGAGCGCCGGGCACTCTGGGGATGGATGGACTGATCAGTTCATTATGGCACGAGGGCATTGCCTTGTTTGTAGGCAAATAAGCACTCTGTTTAGAGGGGTTAAAGAGGGTTCATGTTCCTGATTTTTAATTGGGGGGGGGGGGGGGAGAAGGTATGGTATTTAAGTATTGTTGATCTTTGTGCTAGCTTCATAACACCCTCATTGTTTACATTGTTTAGTGACTTAGAAGCCAACGAAGGTTATTGCATGTATTTACTTTCATAAAAACACAAAATTTATTTTTACTCCACATTAAAAAAACAAACAAACACAAAAACTGAACGCCAATCTGGCAATTTATACTTGCATATATATTATACTTTTATAACTAACTTGATGAATTTAGCAAAGTAACGTCACTGTCTTTAGCATTATTCAGGAGGGTTAATCCACAATCAAAGAAAGCTCTATGAAAATTCTAGATCTACACTGTATGTTCATTTTTTCTTTTCCGAAAGAAAAACTTCTAGTAACCCCTAGTATAGCACAATACACATTTTCGATAGTATTCAAAAGTCCCCGGATCGTTACGTTCGACTTTCCAACTTTATCATATTCTTCCCTCATGTGTTCCATGTCGTTTCACCATTCCTCAGTTGCTCCTTTTATCGGGCAATCCGTTAAATCTCTACCGCGAGATAAAAATAGAACTATGCAAGGGAAGATTATTCTCCATTTCTTTATTCGGAATGGTCTGTTACAAAAAATAAATTGCACAATAACTATCAAAGGACTAACAACATCGTAGATTGAAAGATCACATCCATTGTACATATTGTCAATATTTGTTAGGGGTAAATTTAATCAAACTTATAAAAAGAATTATACAAATCACTATGTTCACTTTAAGTACATATGTGTTTTAATACACGAAAATTTACGGAATAACCGTATTGACTGCTTAGTTATGAACTCTGACACGGAGTGATTCCTCTAAAGCGGGTATTCTCAACATGTGGGGAGTGACCCAATTGAGGGGTCGAATGACTATTTGTCAGGGTTTCCAGAGACCATCAACAATAGGCATTTTTTTGTTTATTCCTTCGAAATTTACTTTCTTACCAAATTGTTTATTTGAGGAGAGAGAGGTGAGTCAGAATGATTTAAGAATGATTTAAAACATTTTAATTGTCGCAGTAGAAATATTTGAACAGTTTAAATAATGAAAATCAAAGCATAGCGCAACTTTACGCCGATACGGAATGATAGATATTATTAGAGCAAGGGACGTCGTGGTGTAATTGAAAAGCGATATCGTTTTTAGTGAATTATATACGCCATCGTTTCGTTTCTAGTCCATGTTTTTAAATGAAATATTTTTATTTTTATAGCATTAAATGAAAATGCATTTCTAGCAAACTCTTAAGAAATATCTCGACGATTTTTACTGCCTCGTAACATTAAAAGTTAAGTTAAAGCAAGAACCCAAAAAAAAAAAAACACAGTAAGTTATTTGAAACGAAGTTCTATAATCCGAATCTGTGAAGCCGAGGAAATTGTTGTCATTTTGATCACAAACATACAAACTTTGCCGACAAGGAAACCCAGCAGAATATGTATATAATGGATGGCGATTTTAAAGACGACTTTCTCGTTTTGCTAGCCTTTGATACAACTACAACAGACACAAAAAAAAGAGTAGTGAGATTTATAACATGGATATTCACATTTGACTAGAGTAACACCCTTAGTAAAATCACTAAAATTTAGAAAGCCTTCAGGACAGAAGACTCAAAAGAAAAGTAGCAGTTATACATAAAACATTGAGCCATAATCTTCAAATACAAAAACAAAATCAAATAAAATACTCAGAAAGAGACAAAGATAAAGGTACATTCCTCGTCCCAAATGCTAGGACAAATTTGTACCAATGCTCCTTCTTCCCTAGCGCTCTTAGGGCATGGAATGGGTTGCCTGAGCTAGCCAGCAAAACCAGTGACTTAACAGAATTTAGGTCATTGTTTGATATGGATGACTGAATGCTTGACGCGTAGGACGTAATCATCTTGTATTTTGAAGTAACGTCTGTATTATATAAGAAGGTTTATAAGAAAAAAGTTTGTTCAATTTTGGAAAAGTATCAAATCTTTTGAAAAAACAGTTGTAATATTTGTTAGTATGTTGGTCTGGATTTCAATGTTTGGTAATGATTGAGTCACTAAAGTCATCAAAACTTACAACCTACTTTATGATTCACAGACGAATATTAGTAACGAAGACACTGCTAAAAGAATTACAAGCAATAAGAAACATCACTGCAAAGATTCCGAGAAATCCCAATCAAGTGTAACAAAAACAAAAGTCTTAAGCAATGCACATCAAATATTTGCATTATGATTGCGATTTTATCATTGCAATAAAATAATATTACGGTTGGGTATCGCCGCATAGTAGAGAATCGTCAAAGGGGGCTGCAAAGCAAAAAAGGTGGGCAACCGCTGCTCTAAGGAAATGTTTGCAATTAAAAAAAAGAACATAAAACTATTGAACATTGATTAGTCTTATGTTTGCGGCCCCTCAACTTAAGAAAAAAGGAAACTGGAATAGGTGAAAACAGAGCCTTGAAATAACTCAACAAAGACACACATTAAGAAAGAAGACTAACAAGTAAAGTAAGTAGCTATATATATCATTCTCTTCATGGCTCAAGAGTTCGGACACAAAGTAATGGAAAGATCACTCTTTTATTTCTGCAAGTCGGACTGACTAGAGTTATCCCACGTCGTAAATTTAGAGGCGAAAAAAAAAAAAGAGGAGGGGGAGAACAAGAAGTATTCACCAGTCACTAAATAGCAGGGCCGGACTTGTCATGCAAAGAGAACAAGTAATCTTCTCAGTATTCACCCGTCACTAAATAGCAGAGATGGACTTAACCATTGTTAGGCCCAATGCAAAACGGATTTCGCGGGGCCCAGTTTCGGTAGGGATACGGATAATAAGTGAAAATTAAGAGTTTGTATCAGAAAATATATTCGTCTTTGCATTTTATTCATTCCTTACTACGTACATAATTACTTTACGGCCTTGCGTGTAGCGAAGTCATACAGTAAATCATAAGAATTCTGTTTCCTACATAGATCACACTCAATAGCAAGAATTACCAAATGTTTCTATCTATCTTTGAGGATTGTTGACCTTCATTAATTTGAGGCGCGATAAGCTTCTTTCACTAGATTCCACAATTACGGGTATTGCATAACGCCGTTTTTTTTAATCGCGCTTAGGATTGGCGTTTTCCATATTGAATGACACCCCAAAATGACAATTTTTGTCTATGTATTTCAGGATATTTCCAGGACTAATTCGTATATTTTGCAATTTCAGATTTCCAGGACCTCCTGGTTAATCAGGAGGGCGCGGGAGGTCTGTTATAAGTTATAAAATGGTGTCATTAAATAATTTATACACCTAGAATAAGCGCGCGTCCTATGAAAGTGCGGGGTACACTGCGGACGCATAGGTTGCAGTGGCCTAAGGCCGGCCATGCAAAATGCGGCGTAAGCTGCGCCGCCAGTCGACTAGTATTATATAAAACACTAAATCATAATTTACGAATAGAAACAAAAATACATAATAAAATGCTCAGAAAGACTAGTAAATATGGAAACATTTCTTACTACATATGCTAGGGAAAATTCGTATAAGCGCTCTTTTTTTTCTAATGTCATTTGAAACGTGTTGCCTTAATCAGCCTGGAAAAGCGATGACTTTTTAGGGCTTAAATCTGAAATTAACAAAACTAGATTAACACAAGGATACGCCAAGGATGTTATTATCATTTTTTATAAAGAACGTCTCAAACTTATAAGATAAGTAGTTTAGATATTACATTTCTATAAAGAAAACGATGCTATCAGTTTGTGGATGCTTATATGGCTGCATGTGTGTGTGTGTACTTGCGATGACCAGTGCAAGTGACTATGAGAGTGTGTGTATGATCTTACTTGCTTTATGTGACATCAAACATTTATTTATTGATAACCGAACTCCTGTCATCAGGCGGATATTACGTTTGTCCCATCAGCCTGATGTGCTGAGATCCTGCTTCCTTTTTGGTCTCAGAGGGAAAAAACCATAACGATAGCCAATGTCTACAAGAATCTGTGGAGCTACCTCCGGAGTATCTTGGAGGTCACTCAGTGGCCCCTATGGAAGGAGTGCAGTACGACTATCACTGAAACTTTCTTATAGTGTTCGCCATTGAACTTGTAGAAATACAGTCTCTAATTAACTCGAAAATGGCTGTTAAGAAACGGATAAGTTGGTAGTGAAAAAAAAAAAAAGAGTAAAATTTCACTTTCAGACCTTGTGATCTATGGAGCAGATGATGTTAATGTCAGCTGTTTCTATGGCTAACGGTTAATGAGCATGGTGGCAAGTGGCCAGCACAACGACTAACCGCCTTTACTTTCCCCAGCTTCAGTCGGGCACCCTTTAGAGATAAGTGGGTAAGTTGGGTCTATGGCATTATTGCCTCATTTAAGGTGTTTTTTTTTTTTTTTGATTATTTATTTGCTGATGGCTATTGTCTTTGAAATACCTATCATGGGCTATCATTTCATAGTTGTGTATGTGTTGATTTTACAGAAATACTAAAATATGAAATTACCAAACCGATGACCAAGTGAGCCTGTAGATCTCTACAGGATACATTGGAATACCTTTTTTTTATTAGCTAAATTTTAAAAATACGTTTTTAATAAATCCATTATCATGGTTGTGTGTCTGTGTCATTTTTTTATCAATAATATGCTGTCAAGTTGCTTAATATAAATGCCAACATAAATGCCTATAATTGTCTTTAAAATACGTGTATTTATGGAAGGTTGATATTTCTGGTTGAAATTTGGGTCTGGTTTTCTCCCGTTGATGATCACTCTTTAAATTAAGCGTAATATTTTCCTATTGTTAGTGCTTCCACTGAATATTAGCAATAACATCAGGGACTCAGTTCCTCAATGATCTACATATGCCAGGCAGATCCAATAAAATGAGACAACAGATAAACTGGTTCAATACACTGAAGCAAGTAGACAAAATATTAAATATTATTACACTGTATCCTTAATAAGATCGGGGCGTTGAGGATGAGTGGTCAAGCGCTGGACTCCTGAACCGAAGGGTTTAGGGTTCAAATCTCGGGTTCAAAGTGGGCTTTACAATTTCGTTTTTTTTTCGGGACGCCCCTGAGTCTGTCAACTCTAGTGGGTACCTGACATTAGTTGGGGAAAGTAAAGGCGGTTGAGTTGATCTTGTTGCAAATGACTGTATCAACAACAGTTCACAATTTTTCCTTTCTAGATGAAAAGGCTTCTCTTTATATAATTAGTTCTGCATAAACATTGGTAACATGTAATTTTGATTTAATCTGGATACAAAGAAAATACAACAGAATTTTTATCCCTGAAAAACAAAATGACTGCCTTTGCGTCCAACTTGCCAGCTCGTCTTGACATTCGTGAAAAATCGGAATTAGTTTTACATAATTTTGGAGATCGGTATAAAAGACTGCTGATCGTATCTTTTCAAACTTGCTAATTATTTCTTCTTTTTAATCCTGTGAACTCCCAGGGGAGCGAAGGGCAACAATCACACCTCTCCACCGAACTCGGTTCTGAGCAGCTTTCTTCATCTGCTCCCATGTCATTCCAGTATCCTCAGATTCACTGCAAAGTATGTAGGCCAGGTCAAACAAGATATTTCACTGAAAGAGAACTACCTGATCCTGGAAACTAGTTATTAAACCTCATTCAATATTGTTGAAATTTCCTCGCAACACAAGGTTAAAGTCACAGGTTGCGAAAGCTACCCTCAGCTGAAGTCACTAATAACAATTAACAGCACTAAGTCCAACAACCGCTTGTCTATGCCTACCTAAACAAAACAAAAAAAAAAAAAAAAAAAAAACAGAAAAGAATACGATCATTATCTCCTATTTAAAAAAAAAAAAATAGTGATTCCAAACTATTTCTCTCGGCATGATGGGTTTGACTTGAACCGTTAATAAGTGACCGTTAGAGACTTGGGTCTTCAGTCACGCGAGAGAAAGAGAAGAGACTCTTCACTCTGAGTTATTGGCCCTCACTACAACCTAAATTGTCTTAGAAAAAAAAACAGGTTTGCTTTGGAGATAAATGAAGTATAGTCTCGTATAACAGGGACAAAAATAAGGGAGAAAACTCATTGACATTATACAGTCTAGAAAGTAATTTCCCTTTGTTACTTTTTTTTTTTTTTTTTTACTCGGACAAGCTTGATGAAATAGTGAGTAGACTAGATAAATTCGAAAGGAACCTAACAAAATTTTTTATCAACAACATATGACGCATCGTTTATTGCATGTTGGTTGTTGTTTTTTTAATTTAACATCAACAAATGGTCTTAAAGAAGGAAATTCTGAATCCATCTGGTAAAAGACAAGTTAATGAGGGTCTCTTTTGTACTATATCTCAATGCTATGGTCAGAGTTGATTATTGCCAAAAGTATAAATCACACCCTTCCCACGTAAAAAAATGCTCTCGTCGTAAATATTTGAACTCTTGAGACATTCATATTAAATATCTCGAGCGATCAATTATAATGAACACAATTGTTGATACGTTATCTCTGTCTTGTGTTTAACAAAAACACTTCGTTTGTCTTTAAATATCGAGAATTCGTATTCAAACTGGTTACAATGTGGACAAAAGAATTAAAATCAGTACTAATTATAACTAAGCTCTTGTCTACTGAAATAGTCAATAGATTATTTATTTCAAATAAAAAGAGATGTGACAGGGTCGCAACAAGCTGCTATATGTTAGATCTGGGATAGCAGTATACTGCTACACGTTAGATTTAGCGTCGCAATAGGCCGCTATATGCCATAGTTGGTATCGAAATAGGTTGTTACAGGTTAGATTTAGAAACGTAATAGACCGCTTCAAAGATAAGAGTTGCAATATGCTGCTTCATGATAGATTTAGGGTCGCTATAAGTCGCTTCGTGTTAGGCTAAGCTCGAAAAAGGCCGATTCATGTAAGGATAAGGGTTTCATTAGGCCGCTTCATGTTAGATTTAGGGTCGCAATAGGTCGCTATATGCCATGGTTGGGATCGCAATAGGCTGTTACAGGTTAGATTTAGGGTTGCCATAGGCTGTTTTATGTTAGATTTAGGGTCGCAATAGGCCGCAATATGCCATGGTTGGGATCGCTAGATTTAGGGTCGCAATAGACCGCTTCAAGTTAGATTTAGGGTCGCAATTGGCCGCTTCATGCTAAATCTATGGTTGCAATATGCAGCTTCGCAATAGGCTGCTTCATTTTAGATTTAGGGACGCCATAGATCGCTATATGCCATTGCTGAGATGGCTAGATTTAGGGTCACAATAGACCACTTCAAGTTAGATTTAGGGTAGCAATAGAGCGCTTCATGTTAGATTTAGGGTCGCAATAGGCCGCTTCATGCTAAATCTATGGTTGCAATATGCAGCTTCGCAATAGGCCGCTTAATGTTAGATTTAGGGTTGCAATAGGCCGCTTCATATTAGATTTAGGGTCGCAATTTCTATGAGGAGATTAAACAGACCTAAATCTTTTGTGACTTTGTGAATCCTTAGATCTATATTACTTCTATTACACCAGTGGATAAGTATGTGAAGAAATGGATGATCCTATTATATCTTTTAATTTTAACTCATTTTCTTTTAAAAGAATTGAGCTTTAAAAAAATTTTCTTTCGAAAAATTGGCACAGGTCTTGATTTTCTTTTAAAGAAACAACGAATCAATAAATAAAATACAAAGACGCAATGTACGGATATAATTCTTCCACTGTTCTCGCATATTAAACATAAATCTTCTCTGTGTATTTCCACTCTTCGCTGCTTGTGGCGAAATAATTAATGCTTGTGTTTGCTCGTCAGAAAAAATTTACATATCTCTGCCTCAAGCAAACAAGCTCCATGTCCCCTTACGAAAAAAAAAAATAAAAATACATAAACAAGGACTTGAGCGTTCTCCAAGCCCTAAAAGAAAATTTTAAAGTGCTCTTGAAGAGAGCGGTGTAATTTCCCTGAGCAGGCATTAAAGTTGTTTGTGTATCCTTCACGTCAAAAGAGCACCCTCGCCCGCTCTCAGCCCAACAATGCAAGTTTATTTTGAGAAAATCCAACATGGCGACACAACGGCCGCCCAGCGGAAGTCGTCTGCATCAGTCGTCTGGCAACTTTGCGCGTTTTCTTCAGAGCCACAGTGGTGTCAAGTTGACTGGCTTAAACGTGAGATATTCGGTGTGGGGGAGGGGGGGCAGAGGATAAAAGAGCATCAGATGGGGAATCGAGAAAGAGGGCGCCAGACTAGGAGAGGGGAAGGGGGCTGTGGGAGTGGGGCGTTAACGAGCTCCTTTTCAACACAATCTAAGATCCCGCGAAGTAAACTCTCGAAAGACTCAAAATATTTAGACCAGCTGTCTGGGCCAATTGCACTGGACGAAAAGAATATGCAAATCTGAGTCCGCGGGCTGTGCCCATAAATCTGATAGGAAATGAAACAAGTCTCCAGAGGCTAGAGCTGGCACAAGATTCACGTCAATTTGTGGAAAGTTTATTTCTTCAAGTTTGACCAGTAAGCATCTAGGGAGTATTTTAAAAAAAGGGAAAAGCCATTTCTAACGCTAAATTCTATTCACTTTAATGTTTTACTTTTTTTTTTAATCTTATCTCTTTATTTTTTCTTAACATTAGAAATGTTGAAAGGAGAAAAATAGAAAAGTTCAAGAAAGAATAAGAGAGAACAAAAAAAGTTTGGCTTGGAATGACAGAAACTCTGGCCACCCACACCGGAAAAGGCATCTCTGTCTTAATCATTTAAGCCTTAGAATCGATTAAAGATGGTCGTATTCAAGTTTTCTTTAAAAGAGCCCTACCGTTGACCTGTTTGTGGTGTTGTTAAGTAAATAACCACTATGTGCACTGTTACATTACTTGTGCACTGTTAAATCACTTGTTCATTATATAGACATTTGTTGATGGTTTTTTTTTCTATTCGCCTTTTTGCTTACTCGATAAAATCTTTATTTTTTTCTGTTATGTAAAAAAGTGACAGTGAAATCTTTTTAAAAGAGATCGTAACTACTTGTTAATATTATGCATGTTAGCGACTTCCCTCTGCTAAGTCATTGGTTTTCCTTGCTGATTCAGGTAGTCCCTTCGATGCTCTTTAATCAAAGTCGTTTTCTTATTTAGATCGTTCTATGTCAATGTAAAGTCATCTAGTCAGTAATTTTATTGCAAGTCTCAAATTTCCATCCCTCAAGCTTTGTAAGAGTTCAATAGCTGTCTCATTTCTACTAGTCTCCTCTTTTCTTACAGAGCTTATAGTAACTCACGTTATTTCTCCGACACCCAATCTCGGATCAAGCTGAAATTTTGCATAGTTTATGTTTTACCTGACACACAATAATCAATTAAAAAAAAACCTAACCAATTAGTTGATTAACTATAAACTAATAAATATTAAGTAATAAATCATTTTATTTGGTATCTCAAACAAGTGAAAGAAATAGTACTTGACTGGAGTGGTGTTCTAAGCTGAATTAGTCTCCTTTATACATTGTCGTCTAAGGGTTAGTGAACACAACATGAAATAGAGACATATAGAAACTATAGATAACTATACAATCTTCCATGTTAATAGACTCTTCGCTAGTAGAGTGGTTACCACATTGGCTTGAGAAGCCAGAGAAGGCTTTATCCTATAAGTTCGAATTCAGGTCGTTCCCTTAAAAAAAAAATACTTTCAAAAAGCGATCATCCAGATACCCAGTTCTTTCTCCCCCTTTTCAGCTGGTCCAGAAAAGTGATAAGATTATAGCGTATTGACAAAGCTAAAAGCATGAAATTGCGCTAAACAAAAACAATTGGTTAAAAAATATTTCTAATCATACATTTTTGATCTATTTACAAATTTAATTACTTGACTGATCCAAACTACTTGATACTTGATATAAGTTATTTTTTATTTTGCTTGTTTCATATAGGACTCGTATGAGGGCCATTTAAGGTTACGTAGCGTATACTTAGCTTATGTTTCAGGCCCGTTCAAACTGTTGTAGGGAGAGCATGAAAATAACTTAGCTGGAAAACGCGAAACCCTTAAACTAATGATTTAGTGCAGTGGTTCCCAAACTTTTTTGTCTCGTAGACCCCTTGCCATGTTTTCTGATTTTCGGTAGACCCCCTGCTTAACTTATATTGCATTTTTGCACATTCATAAACTAATTTTTTTAAACTAATGTCTAACAGCAGTGTATAAATTAATTCATTTGCCTCATGTATTATTGTACAAGTTTTCGTAAAGAGCAGTTTCTCGTGTATTTCTCGATCTTTCACATTTGGCTCAAATATTGGTCCTGCGGAGCTGTTTTCACTAAAAGAGGCAAAGTTGAGATACTGACGCCTAAACCAGTAAGCTTCGGGCAAATGTTTTATCTATAGTGTTTTCCGTATTTGGCTCTAGGTATAGAGATCTTGTAAGACGCTCACAAACCGCCATCTTGTCTATAGGATGTTGAAGAAAGATTTTGTGGATCTATTCTGACATTTTTTTCTCACTTTTATCTTTTTATCAGGGTGGCACCGTCTCAAATAATGCTCCAGTTTAATTGATTTCATATGGTTATAAAAAGGCTCTTATTATAGACAACCGCTTATTTAACAAGGAAATACATAATCAACGCTTTAAAATCAAAATGTCTTTTTGTTAAATATTAGTTACATGTAGACAAAATTAACTATTTAGATTAGTATTGTAATTAAATACAACTATTTTACTTTTGGATAATGAAATAGATATTTATAACTAAGGTACAAATCATTTATAAGTGTTTGAAATAGTTACATTAACGGGATGTGAAAATTAAAGTCATAGACCCCCATGAGCATCTCATAGACCCCCAATTTACTTTTTCCCTTTCGTAGACCCCTTGGAAGTCTTCGTAGACCCTTGGGGGTCTATATAGACCACTTTGGGAATCACTGGTTTTGTGTATGTCTGATGGTCAGAATGGTGCATTGAATTGAAACTTTCTCCAGCGCTTAGGGTGGCCGAGTGGTAATAGATGACTTACGTTGGGTAAGTAAAGACAGTGGGTCAGTGTGCTCGCCATGTGACACCCTTAGTGAACGTCGGCCATAGAAACACATGCTTCCACAGATTGCAAGGTCTGAAAGGGGGACCTCTAACCCTCACCCTCATTGGTTCATGGCTTTGTTAATACAGAAGAATTAGCTTAAGTCAATTTACGGTTTCTCTTTAGGTTATCACTTCATAGCCAATGCGTTTTATTTATGGTTAGCTTGAATAAATAAACAGGTAATGATGGAAACAAAAAATCATAAAATATATATATCGAATCCAACTGACAACGCCATAGATGAAAATATAATCCGTATCGAAAATGTTGCGGGCGTAAATCTTAGCTCACGCATTCAACTTTGTGACTATCTTTTTAAAATATTACTTTATATTCAAACCAAAAAAACAACTAATGTATACATTATAAATTATGACTTTTGTGAAATTCATTCCTGAAGTAATTCTCCGAAAGTACACAACCTCTAAATAGGGCAAGGATTCCTATGATGATAAAGCTAAAATTGAATAGCGCAAATTCTGAGGTTTCCTTTAAAAAAAAGTCTATATTTAGAAATGCATTAGACAGCTGAGTTTAGATACTATTTTCATTACACTCGATTGTAAATCTATGATTATTTGTAAGTCAATAAGTTTATTTTTACAAAGCTTATATCAACTCACTTTGTCTGTCTGGTAAAAAGCTTGTACACGTTATTTCTCGGATCAAGCTGAAATTTTGGGAAAGAAATAGTACTTGTAATTGTCTGATGTGGTTGTAATAGTTAAATATGCCCTCTATATACTTTGTAGGTCGGCGTTCTAAGGTTTGAAATAAACAATACGTAACTATAAAACCTTCTATTTCATAAGCGATTCGCTGGTACAATGGTTATTGTGTCTTCTCGATGAGGTTTAAGAATGCTTGAGCTCTCGAGTTCGAATTTAAAAAACGATCACAGTAACATTCACCAACATACCCCCCCCCCTTCTTTCTTCCCTCCCCCCTCCTTTCCCAACTGTTCCAGACAAGTGATCGTATGATAGGATCATAGAGTATCGAGAAAGCTTAAAGCATGAAATTGCCGCTAAACAAAAACAATTGGTAAAAATATTTGAAATCGCGCAGATTTATTCTTGTTACTTATCTTTTACAAATTTAATGACATGACTGATCCAAACTAATTATTATAAAACTTATAGAGCGATTGTTTTTCTCTAAAAACTTAATGTATGTTAGATTAAAAAAAAATAAATGGAACATTTTTTTTCCCGCCCCTTTTGTGAAATTCATTCCTCAAGTACTCTTCCGAAAGTACACAACCTCTAAATAGGGCAAGGATTCCTATGATGATAAAGCTAAAAATGAATAGCGCAAATTCTGAGGTTTCCTATTTTTAAAAAATATTTATTTCTCGACGAGAAAGAATCCTGGTTAAGGAAAAGTATAGATCTAGTACACTGAATGATATACCAATGATAAGCATTTATATCTAGACTTGGTAGACGATGCGCAAAATTTTCCTGAACATTAATTTATGAAACTCTTGAACCTATAAAACTATGCATTCGGAAATACCTGAAAGCGATAGTTCTTTCAAAACCTATTTAGGATCTAGACCTAGAATCCTAGATCTAGACCTGTAGCCAAATTTAAATTTATTTCATTTTTTTACTAGAAAATTATAACAGTCAAACTAGAGTTTTTCCCGTGAGGCGTACCAGTTGAATTGTAAAAAAATGTAGTTTTTCTTACCTCTATTCAAGTCATAAATAAAAGGAAACTTAATACGAAGATCATCCGAATTGAAATAGTGTTAGAATTATAGCACAACAGTGAATCTCAGTTTAGTGTCCTTGATAGTGTTTAGTTTATCGTGAAAATCTGCAATATGTATTCCAATTCTATCTATATATATCTTTTTTTTTTTACATTCATACAACGCTAACCCCGTAAGGGAGAACTGATAGCGTGCTGACTGTCCGTATGTAACGTTAAAATCTAAAAGCGCCATTGAATATCGGGTTTCACCATCGTCATGATCTAAACAGGTGCCAAAACTACATCTGGTCTTTTTGTTTCACATTTGTTAAACTTTTTTTGTTTAGAAAATCAAGTAGCCTGTTTCCACATACACAAAAACATTTTAAAATAAGATTTTTGCCCCGAAGGTTAACGAGAGTGTCATGTGGTCAGTACAGCGACCAACATCATTAACCTGCCCAAGTTAAGTATCCATTAGAGTGCTCGCAGGAGCTTCCTCAAAATCTAGAAATCTCAGTCGCCGGGATTCGAGTTGAGAGCCTTCGATTCGCAGGCCAAGTTCTTTAACGGTCACCCAGCAGACCCCAGTAAGCCTTTATGGTATTTACTATTGTATAGATAGATAGATAGATAGATAGATAGATAGATAGATAGATAGATAGATAGATAGATAGATAGATGGATGGATGGATGGATGGATGGATGGATAGATAGATGGATGGATGGATGGATGGATGGATGGATGGATGGATGGATGGATGGATGGATGGATGGATAGATAGATAGATAGATAGATAGATAGATAGATAGATAGATAGATAGATAGATAGATAGATAGATAGATAGATAGATAAATAGATAGATAGAATGCGACCTTTCGAGTAAACACCAGAAATAAAATACACAGATTTGATAGAAAGCTAGCGGTTTTTCGCGAATTGCGGTGGTCAGCTTCAGAATCTCTTGAAACCGCGTCTTAGCGAGCGAGTAGGAGGTAAATGAAATATATGTACGAAATTTCAAGTGAATTCTTAAGACAGTAAAAGAGATCTCTTACTCGATCTGTTAGTCAGTCATTGATATTTTGCATTTAAAAAATATATTTAAGGCAAACGTCCCCATTCTGTCTCTGTAACCATTCTTACAGCATTTCGCGTCTTGCAGTTACAAGTACCAGAAAGAAGAAGAGGAGGAAGACAGAGAACGCGATGGGGGAAAGACAAACATTCAAGAATGGACAGGCCTGTCAGTGAATGAAACTCTATCCAAAGCAAAGGACAGAGAGGAACGGAGAAAGACGCTAGACAGTTCTTGTATGGTCCACAACGGTCCAAGAGACTATAGGATAGGTGAAGGTGAATTACAATGACTGTACTTTGCAGAGATTTTTAAAATCATTTTTTTAAAATTCCTATTATTACTTTACAGTAGCTTCATGGAGAAACAGCAAAAGTTGGTTGTTATTAAAATTGCGCATCGTGGTGTGAATGTGGAAAATTGTAGATTTGTGTGAATGTGGAATAGCGTGAATGTGGTTTGGTGGGAATGTGGAATGGTGTGAATGTGAAATGGTGTGAATGTGGGTTGGTGTGAATGTGGAATAGTGTGAATGTGGATTGGTGTAAATGTGGAATGGTGTGAATGTGGATTGGTGTGAATGTGGATTGGTGTGAATGAATGTTTGAGTACAACAGGAAGAAAAGAGACAGTAATATGCTAGAGATGTTTCAAATTTATTACTAACATAGAGATATTCGGTAGATTAATGAAAATTCTAGACGAAATTTGCTATTCACGCAGATGTCGTTGGTTTGATCCCAAAACTGGCCATTTGTAGCTCCTTATTTTTTTATTGACAATATAAAATATGAATATAAGGAAAACAATGTTACAAAAGACAGTTTGTGTGGAAACACAAACTTAAAATCGGCCCCCGAAGTGGTCCACCCAGGCAGGTTTCAATATTTTCAGAAAGAACATCCGAATGAAATTATATCAAAGACAAATGAGAGATAAGAATGGATAAAAAAGGTTAACAGATCTTGTGTAGTGCCCCAACGGTCACGCAGATCAAAGGATAGGTGAAATTGAATGTAAAGTTAAATGTGAACATGGCCTAACTAGCTCCCCTTTCAGTCCATGTGGTCTATAGGGCAAATGATGTAAAGTTCGTCTGTTTTTGTGGCCTACGGTTAACGAGGGTGTCATGTAGCCAGCATAACGACCAACCGCCTTTACTTTTCCCCAACTAATGTCGGGTACCCATTAGAGCTGAGTGGACTCAGAGGCGCCCAAAGATTCCAAAGTTGAAAATCCCAGTCTTTACCCGGGACCCCCGGTTCGGAAGCCAAGCGCTTTACCGCTCAGCCACCGCGCCTCCCCTGGCCTGATATCTTATATTTGATCTAATTGTTTTGAGAAGGCTCAATCTTACATGAAGCCTCGAAAATAGAAAATTTGGAAAATTAAGCTTACAAGATTACTATTCGTGTTAAATTAGGTCTAAATTATAATGCATACTAATTAGCTTTTTCTCTTTAAAAACCGCTTACATAACTGATTTTAAAAATTAGATTTTTCGCTTTCATAAAAAAAAGTAGCCGTTGCATCAGAACTTTGAATGGTCTAAAATATTGTGATGTCGGATTTTCAATATCTTTTCTAGTTTACGAGATCTAAACGGGACGGACGGACAGACGGACAGACATTTCGCACAAAACTAATAGCGTCTTTTCCCATTTCGGGGGCCGCTAATAAAAAGTAGGAGCGGGTTTTATTTTATTTACATCAAAGTTGTTCGCTGATTTAATTTTTAAATCTTATTTTAAAAAAACAAAATGAAATAACTAAACTATATACGATCAACGATAGCAAGCCTACATATCAAGAACTTAAAAGAAAACAAAATACTTACCTATCATAGAACGCAAGTTTATTTCTTAATTAGAAAAACCCATCTGTAATAAATCATATATACATTGACTCGCTTTTAAAATACAAATCAGTTCATACAATATATTATTAGAATCATCATTCTCTGAAAGAAAGAAAAAAAAAACAAGGAAAAAAAGAACTTCGAAGTCAAGTTTTACAAAGTTAGCGTTGTCGGTTTCCGACTGTCCATACTCCAATAGTCCCCCTCTCTGGCGTTCGATCCTCACATTTGACCATATAGCAACACGCAACCAATCACAGCTGTTGGGCTAGAGGAGCCTTCTGTATTCATACGCACGCGAGCCGTTTCACTGCCGTTGTTGTCCCACGACCTGCGGCTAAATATTGGCTTGTTGATACAAGTGTCGTCTGGAGTCATTGGAGTCCCATTCTTAGAATTTACCAAAGGTTATTTAGTAAGTAAAAGGCCATGACCTGACAACGTTTCCTTGGTGATTTCTTTGTTTTTCAGTGGTCGGTTCAGGGCTTTAATTTTCTTTTTAATTGGCTAGGGCATGAAAATTAATTCAAGAATCTTGTTATTTCAATCTTTGAAAACAAAAGCAAATAATCAAACAAACAAACAAAAATAATAAAATTGAAGCTAGACATCCCTATCCGTGATTGTATGATACATTATGATATAGGGCTTTTCTAAAATAATTTAAAGTTATTAGAACAATCTCCGAACAGTGCCACAGTTTGGCATAGGCAAACTCGGCAACGTCCAATTGATGGGGGCCACAGACAGGACCAAAAAAAAAAGTGTATTTGATATCAACCAAAATAATTAATTCCCAATAATTACTTAAATTATTCGTTAATTTGTTACATTGATTCATGTTTTGTTAGAAACAATAAAAAATTGCGCGAAATTTCTACTCGATCTGAGATTGGGTGTGGGAGAAATAACGTGTACAAGACAAACAGACAGAGTTAATATAAGCTTTTTACAAGAAAATACAATTTAAAAAATAAACTTTTTAAAAAGTAAAGCTTATATTAAGCTTATACCTGTACCAATTAGTTTGGATCAGTCTGGTACAAAGTGTACACGTTATTTCTCCCACACCCATTCTCAGATCACCTTGAAACTTTACACAATTATTCATCGGCATAGACACGACATAAATGAATTAAAAAAAAGAAGTAACCAAAATGTCAATTAATTAGAGGTAATTAATTATTTTGCTTGATACCAGCGAGGGAAACTATCCCTTCTGTATTCACATTTATGGCTAAATTTGTAGGGTTTAGTCCCCTTAAATAACTATTAACGCTATTTCTCCGATCAAGTTGAGACTTCAAACAATTATTTATTTCCACCTAACAAAACATAAAACAGTTTTAAAAAATTACCTAATAAGTCAATTGGTTATTGGTAATTAATTATTTTGTTTGACATTGAATAAAGGAAATAACGTGTACATTTTTATATAAACATTTTTAAGGGCGGGGTTCCTCCCCTTTAGATAAGATTTTTAAAAAAAAAGATTTTTTCTTATTTTGCTTGTTGTTTTGTTTTACAAAGGATCATTATCCAGCACTACTAAGGACGACAGTAGATGATGACGAGAGTGGCTCGAACTTGGGACCTTCATCACGATAGCCCCAAGCGCACACCACACGACCACACGACCAGGCAGCCACCCAAATATGATTATTTCCTGCTTTTAAGGCGTCTGTAAGTGGAGAGTGATTCATAGGTGAAATACAGCAAGGTAAGCTATCTTGACTATACCTAATTCACGATTTTAAACAGGCAGATAAAACAGATAAGAAGATCATAACTATAGCGAGATTAATCTGAGGGGATACTTGTGTATAGGCCGCATATTGATACGCTAGTGTATTGATTTTTTCTAGATTATATTTACTATTACATGCTTCTGTTAAGATGCAGATCTCAAGCATAGTATATCTGTATCTGTTTAAAACTTCAAGTTACAAGAAGAACCACGTGACTTATGAATATAATAATATAATATTAAACTGGATAGGATTATCTTCCTTTCTCAAAAGTATCTATAAAGTATAATAAAATGATACTGTAGAATAATCTTGAATACGTTATATTACAACTACATACTTATGAAAAAATAAGAGTTATCTGTGCTTTCTTTAGAAATTCAAGTTCAAAAATGAAGTTCCTGTTGGTGCTGTGAAGGGAGCTAAATGTCAATATTTACCATGTGTTCGCGTACAGGGCGTATACACAGCATGGGTGTATGTATCTGTGGGCAGAAATAAAGAGAGAAAATAAAATAGCAAGTGTGTGTATGTACGAGCGGGGGCAGTTTGATGATGTTATGGTGGATAGACCTGTGTAGGATCGGGGGCAGTTTGATGATGTTTTGATGGATAGGCCAATAAAGAAGTGGGGGCAGTTTGATGATATTATGGTGGGTAGTCCTATACTATGGTGGTTAGGCCTATTTCGGAGCGGGGGTAGTTTGATGATGTTATGGTAGATAGCTCTATCTAGGAGAAAAATGAAAATATTATTATCGATAGGCCTACAATAGTTTGACAATATTATAGTGTATATGCAAGTAAAAATGGTTATGGTGGACATATCAAAGTTGAGGTAGTTTAAAATGTTATGGTGAACATGCATGATTGGGACGTGGGGAGCAGTAGAAAATGTTATGGTGGGCATACATGAGTATGCTCTAGAACTTTCATTACTTTAATTTCCAAATAAGTTCATCAATCTAGACACTATTTGTCACAAACGTATTAGTTAATAAATATTTCGGTGATAAGAGCATTGTTTTGTCAGCAGTCATAAGCATTAAGAAGATTGAATACACAAGATTTAAAAGTATCTGTCGATGTTGTGGTGATAGTTTGCTTCACATGATCGACATCTTAGGAACCATAAAAAATTCTGACAATTATTGCTTCAGACCGTGTAGTTCTCATCGCACATGGGCGCCGTGTTGAGAACAGTATTCGCTGACAACACGGACAAGGAAAGCGCCAGTTCTTTGAAGAGACGCCCTGTCTCAGTGCCACCTTCCCATGACGACCAGAAAATCCACTCAAAGGGGCATTGTTTTTGTGTAGTACCAGAAATTCATATAGCAGACGATCTATTGTCTCTTCGGCCAGTTGGCAGTGTCGACATCGCGAGTAGAAGTTCGACTTGACTTTGGCAAAATATGCTCCGACTGGACAGTGCCCTGTTCTGACATGAAAATCTTTACCTGTTCTTTTCTATCTAGCTGCCACCATTCGTCCGATGTATTGGGTCCCTTCAGATTCTTCCATACTTCCCCGTTTTCCCAGTTCCGGCGCCACTTCTCTCTCGTCCATTCGCAAGCTATCACCCGAGCCTGCTCAAATGTCTGTGGCTTTTCCAGTTGGTCCAGTTTGGAAAATAGCTTGGCTAATAAGTCAACCTTCACGTTACTTTCTAAAACCATATGCCTTGCTGCAGACCTGCCCTATCACTGGACCACCAGTGGACACTGTTAAGGGGAGACGACAATGAAAATGGTCTCTGTCGCTAATCTTGATCCTGACTGTGCCAGAAAATAGCCATTTGTTCGTGATTTCAATCATATAAATCATAATTATAATAATAATATCAATAATAAAAATCTTTATTAAACCGAAGAAAACCGAAGATTATATGCCTATACTACGAAACACTATCGATTCTCCCTTTTAAAGATTTTCATTGATTGCGTAAAAAATTATAAAAACCTTGCTTTCTGGTGTATCCAGTGTACGAAATAAGCTTATTTTTAAAAGGTATATAATCATTTGATGTACTTTTTCGCACTGCTGAATAAAAAGTCAATATAGTGGAAATATTAGACTTTCACTGTGTGACTTATAACATATTTAAAAAAAATGTACAGCTAACTAGGGAGGCGCGCTAGCTGAGCGGTAAAGCGCTAGTCTTTCGAACCGGGGGTCCAGGTTCGAATCCGGGATCTTGGGCACCTCTGAGTCCACCCTATTCTAAAGGGCACCTGACATTAGTTGGGGAAAGTAAAAGGGGTTTGGTCGTTGTGCTGGCCGCCTGACACCCTCATCATCTGCCCTATATACCACAAGGTCTGAAAGGGAAAATTTTACAACTAATTAGCAGTCAAAGAGTTAAAAATATACATCGATTCTTTTTTGTAATATTTTTTTTTAGCGTCGGTGTCCTTCAATTTAACATTCTTCACATTGTTTATTTTATCTTCTAAACCTCCGATAGAGTGCACGGATACTGATTTTCGACCATTTTTTTAAACAGCCTATATAAGGTCCACGGAATGACCACTAGCATATCTTGGTCATTGTCTGTGGGAGACAACGAAAGATGGATTGCAGGCGGCGTGAGCAAATAATGCACTCCGTCCTGGCCTCAGTGCGCTGTTGTCGTCGCTGGGGCCGTTTCATCCTATTCCCTTCATAAATTACAGACTGAGACACCAGGACATGACACTGTGTTTGTCTACCCGTCTTTCAGTAGTAGTTAATGTTGGTCTCATTTTGCTTTCTGAGTAAACAACAACGAAGATAGTAAATTTAAATTAAAGCATTTTTGAAACTCCCAAATAATTTCATTAATAGACAAAAAGAGGTATTTTATGAACGAAAAGATTGTGTATTGAACTATTTTAATTCCCTAGGTGTGTGTATAAAAGAATTACATTTAAGGTTCTCACCTCATCTGTCCCTTGACTTTCGTCGTAGGGGCGCTGTGACAGTTCGCGTTACCAAAGCCCTCCACTTTTTCAAGTTAGAAGCTGTTCTTGGCAAGATATCAAGAGAGAGGACGGTCCAATCTATACGTTATTCAGCCAGCTTTTCTTTGGACTACCCCTTCTTCGTGCTATCTCCACTGTACCTTGAAGAATGACATTTGCTAGTGATTCATGTCTTACAAGGGGACAGAACCAGCTCAGAGTTCGTTTCTCTACAGTAAAGATGTCTCAAGTCGAAAGAAAAAATTAAGATTTAGGTAATTATAAAAATTATTAAAAAAAACACTTTTTTTATTGCTGTATAAAAAATGATGGAGACGCGGAGGCCGAGTAATAAGGGTGTCTCAGATTCGAATCCTGCGGAACACCGTGATTTTTTTTAAATTTCGGAATCTTTAGGGCACTTCTGAGTCCACCCAGCTCTAAAGGTACCTGTCATTATTTGGGTAAAGGTAAAGGCGGTTGGTCGTTGTGCTGGCCAAATGACAACCTCGTTAACTGTTGGCCACAAAAAAAAAAAAAACAACTACAGATGATTGTTACTTCATCTGCCTCATAGATCGCAAGGTGTGAAAGGGAAACTTTTGTTTCCTTTATATAAAAATGATTTAAAAATTCAGGGGATATACTCTTGCGTTTAAGATACACTGAAACTATCAGAGGCTCAAATAATTACTCATGTATCTGAGATTCACTTGAAGGTTACAATAAAAAGTGGTTCTTTGATGAATCACTGCAGTTTTAGAAGGCTCAGTAGATTCTACGTCCGAGATGCACTGCAGTTTTAGGAGGCTCAGTTGGTTCTACTTCCCAGATGCACAGCAGTTTTAGGAGGCTTAGTAGGTCCGAGATGCACTTCAGTTTTGTAAGGCTCAGATACTTAAATAAAAAATTTAATTCTTTGCAGACAGCCTAACAGAAAGTAAGTCCTACATCATAGATTTACCGCAACATAGGGAGCGGTAAACAACTAGTCCTATCTGTGACACGAACGGCGCAATATTTCCATATCAGGCTGTTCTCTAAAGAGGCTGTTCTCTAGATAGATATGTTAATACTATATACATGGCAATATAGATTGAATATTAAAAGAAAGGAACTTTTATCGAGTGTCTGACTGGAACTTTTGGACCACAACCATGAACACAAAGGCCGAATTGAAATGTCTAGCTTTTAATTATCATTTAATTGAAGTGAGTTATATTCTGACTTGGTCGGGGATGTCGAAGTTTTCATTAAACCTTCGTGAAAATATGTATAGCTACATCGATGTTTTGTATTGCAAATTAAATGTTATTCAGACACATAGAATGACGGCGATGAGGTAGACGAAACAGTTTTAATGAAATATCACACACAAATGAAGCAGACGACACGGTTTGAATGAAATATCACACACAAATGAAGCAGACGACACGGTTTGAATGAAATATCACACACAAATGAAGAAGACGATAAGGTTTTAATGAAATATCAGAATTACCAAATTTATTTACTTTCAGACAGCAGGATAAAAATAATTGAGAAAAAATATTATATTATATATAACGAAACATGAATACTATATATTATATGTATGTATGGTCTTGTACAGTCAACATTTGTAGAGATATGAAAACGGTATAGAGATCACAAAAAAACAGCTTCGTTTCAAAACTTCCCAATAAAACGAAACAATTCTAAAGAGTTCTTTCAATAAGCTATAGAAATAAATAGAAACACTTGGACAGTAATATCTTTCAATAAAAGTAGGAACCTAGGAAGATTGAAAAATGGAATGTTGTTGTTTTTATTTTATTCAAATTATGTCTTCAGTTGTTCTTTATTTTGCTCCCACTTAGTAAATTAGCACAAATTTGGTGTTGGAAAAAACTCATGATGATTGGCAAAATAATGTTCTGGAGGATCATCGTTGTATGGGGAAGATTTACACCTAGAAGAACTATACATTTAAAAATATGTTTAAACATTATATTTGATCAAAAAACAGGAAAAGATAAGATTGATTGCAAATTTTACGAAACAAAATTAATAAATATTCAGGCATAAGTAAAAAAAAAAAATAGAGAACTCTCTATTGAGACAAAATATTTTGTGCATTTTATTGATGCTTCAGTAGCCGAAGAAGAAAACAGTAGTTATAAAAGAAAATGGGAAATAACCGAGTAAATTACGGTTGTTTTTTTTTTGCCACTGTTATTTTCTACAATGATGGTCATATAATGATATGAACTGGGCACTATGTGCGATTCATTTGATTTTTCATCAAAGAAGCGCTGACCAACTGGGTATGCACTTTTTATTTCTAAAAGACGTGATAATACTAATGATAATGAAAATCACTCCACATGATATGGTATTAAATGAATATGGAAAAAAAACAGCGAAGTAGAAATGTTGCTATATTTAGGAACATGAACATCTCTGAGCACTGTGGGAGGTTCTCATCCAAAGGGCCGTCGGCCACCTTTCAGAGATTGAAAATGTTGTCGTCCACGGACCAGCCAATGGAAAGAGAAACTCAATCACGTGATAGTCTAAGTCAGATGAATTTTAAATCATTTAGAAATATGTTTTGGCCTAAGGTTTTGGCTCATGGATTTGGCGCGACTTGGCTCATACGACGATTAAGAAGAACTAACACTTGAAAGGACTACAAAATGAAATAGATGAGACTAAATGGAAAGTCAACTTTGTGCAATAGAATCTACTGTACAGTGGTAGGCATGTCAATCGTGGAAGAACGAGATAAAACTAGTGAAGCACAAAGTCTTCGAAAGTACTTGCACGAAAAACAAATGTCACTTTTTAATTTACAGCATGAATAAATTATCAAACCATACCAAAAAAAAAATTAACTTATCAATACCAAAACTGTAGAAATTTTTACTATTTGAAAATATGGCTTCTTAAAACTATATTCTCAATTTGATGATAAAAATAAGTAGATTTAATTTAATCCAGATATATTATTGTTTAATTTGATATGCAGAAAAGATTTATTTTTGAAAACATATGGCTTGATATTGTGGTTCCCAACCCAGAAGGTCCGTGAACCCAAATGCTGTTTTTCTTTGGTCTCGTACAAGGCGCTTGCTGGTCTTCATTGGTCAATAAAAATTATACGAAATGGGATCGTGGCTTAAATAGGGTTGGGAACCATATGCTTGAAATCTTTCACCTTTTTGATGATACAGAACTTTGACATTTAGTTTACGTTTTGTATAGTCTCATCACATGAGTACACATTATTCTAAAACAAAACGGAGTCTTGTATGCATTATTTGTTTTAAGATCAAGATGGGACTATACAATGGTGTTGTTTTTTCTAAATATACATGCATAAAAAGGATCCTAAAACATACTCAACATTAAATAATAATATTTTTCTTTTTTCAAGTTTTTGATTTATTTGTAAGTGTTTTGTGCGCGCTTGTGTTTGAGGAGTGGGTTCTTTTAAAGCTGGAAGCCGCCTCTGGATCGTGGCTTCTCTGAATGCCGTGAATATTCACTGTATCGGTCTGTGTCCACTACTGGCACTGTGTTTGGTACTGCGACCACCTGGGGCTGGATAGGTATGGATTTTTTAGATAGAGAGTCGTAACCATTCAGCTCAGCTGTGGATAGAGAATTTAAAAATAACAATAAAGGAAAAAGTTAAGCAAACTAATAATAATAATAATAAGGCGGTACTGCTGCAGACCTGGCACATCAGTTGAAAATTCCTCAGTAAAAACTGATAAAGGATCTATAATGAATTTTGTTTCTCTTTAACGAAACTCGACCCTGGCAGTGCCAGAGAATGAATACTCGTATACTCGTTCGTTTCTAACATAAAAATAATATTAATTATAATAATCTTTATTATCCATAAGGAAATATGTCTTAATATTTGTGTATTACACCAAACAAAACCTTATAACTAGAGAAAATCAAAATATACATTCACACTGGACACACACAGAATGTAGGCCTACATGTGGAATGTTTATATTAGACAGTTGCATTGTATTTACTGAAATGTAAGTACATGAAACCGGCTTTTGAGAAATGCCGGCATTCTATAGAATACAATATTAAATTACCAGACGAGTTACGCTATTGTGTGCGTTAGTATAGACCAGTGATTCCCAAACTGGTCTATATAGACCCCCAGGAGTCTACGAGACAAAAAAGTTTGAGAACCACTGGTATAGCCATACAGGTACAAGTTTTTTTTCTTTTGTCCATATCGGAATCTGTGTAAATATTTTAGACAAAAAATTGATATGCGCAGAAGCCTTGTTTAATATGATAAAATTAAATTGTTTAGTTTTCCACGGTTATACCAACAAAACGTTCGATCAGCTTATAGATCAAGATCTAGTCAATGGTTCCTCCTTAGAAGTCTTATTTGCTTTGATCACAGAGTTTTCTTTCACCTTTCATACGGCACAATGTGAACAATCGTTTAGTATCAAGAATTTACTTCTAGATTAATAATAATGTTGTACAAAGCATACACACTTAGTCGTAATTAAACAAACTTCAAACTTTATAGAATAAGGCACAATTATTTAGATTACTGTCGTATCGAAAAATTATTCCAAAAACTTAGATTATAAATAAAACAATTTAAATCACCATTTCACACTATGCCTGTAGCAGTTATATTCAATGGCATCGTATACAAAGCCTAGGCAAAGTAGTAAATGGAGAAATCATTGCCTACTTTGCATGAAATTTTCAGGCATTCTACAGAATAGATAAGAATTATTTAGGTTTAATCTGATCAACACAGAACAAAAATTCCAAACATAAATCTCTCTCTCCACTTCGTTTCACACACACACACATACGCACGGGCACACACCCAGTCCCTATGAATTCAAAAGGGTTTTAAATGCTTATCCTTGGATTCTGATCTTAGGATGTGTTACATAGCAAGTACATTTCATTCACAGAATAAGTTGCAAGGAGCAGAGTATAGCATTCTACTTCAGCTATTGTGAATTGGACTCGGGGGGGGGGGGGGGGGGGGTTGGGGAAATGTCATTGGTGCTTACAGTTGCGTAAGGGGGATGGGGATACTAATTTGAAAATCCTCCCAGGGCCCCCATTCGAAGGCGTCCCGAAAGTGAGTGTCTAAAATTAGTTTTTACATTAAATATTATCTCATATCATGATATCGAATATCAAAAAGAGGTCAAACCCCCCCTCCGGCGGGTCCACAAATTCCTAGCCACGCCAGTGGGTGCTTATGGTTTGACTCATAAGAAATAGAGTAGCATTCTACTTCAGCTATTGTGAATTGGATTCGGGGGTGGGGAAATGTGTTTGGTGCTTATGGTAGACTATCTCCTTACATTTAGTCACTGTGCCAGTAGTCGAGTAGACGTCTATTTTGGCTCTCTTGGAGGCGAGGAAAAACGCCAACAGGGCAAGAACGAAGGCGTCAAATATGCCGAGAATGGCGAGAATGTATGCCCAGCGGACACCACACTCCCCTATCCGATACTCCCCAGCATTGTTACCACACAGGTCGTAAACCTCTTTCTGACCCCAGCCTGCTGGGTAGATGACGCAGGCCAGAAACATGAAGATAGCTGAAGATGAAAAAAAACAACGTAATGAGTGTGCTTAAGTAGACCTTTGGGAGAAGTTATACAATTTAAAATGTACAAAATTCATTTTTTTTTAATTTATAAAATATAAAGCTTCAATACATAATAAGATTGAATAATTGCTAAAACAAAACACAACATACGCTGATACTTGAAGAAGAGTTATACAACTTCTGCATTGGTAACTGAATTTATGTTTACATAATAACAACAAAGGCTTCTTTAAAATCCTAGTATTTCCACAGCAAGTCCTACACAGCCCCTCCTCGTGGTGTCAGAAGAAATCTAAGACTGTGAAGTCCCAGGCACTTCTGTTAAAGTCCCGATGGAGGCTCAGTCCCAAGATGTGAGACAGTCATGGCCTGGTCGGCGTGTGGACACAAACCAAACCCCTAAATATAGGTTACTAGCTGGACCACCTTGTGTATGTCCCTATAAGGTCCAAGGCTTATGGAGTAAACCCTAACAGAAAATTCAGTTTTGGGGCCCCACAGGGTGGGGGGGGGGAGTAACATTGGTCAAACCACTTCTCTCTAGCAAACTCCTATAGCCACTGATGTGCAATGGGATTACCAGAGAGTCGAGAGTTGTCGTTTGGGCAGCCCAACAATCGCAAACATACCGCTAAGGCTTTTCCCTAACAATTGAGTGGTCACGTCCTATCTTGAGACGTTAAATTCAACAGACGCCAGCTGTGACAAAGATAATATTGCCACAACTATTGCAGATATAACCATTGTTTGCTAAGAGTCGATTAAAGGTATTTTTTCGTTTTCAGTCCTAAGGTCATTTCTGTCAGGCGTTCCTCACAAGTAGAAACCCTAACCCTTAACGTCTAAAAACTTGCCATAAAGGCATTTCCGGGGAGAACCTCAGTTACAAAGTCCTCTTCTAGGATCTCCAAAAAGGATTGCCATTAACTTACGGTTTTTCTTCAAGCGGGAATGGATTGGTGCTGTCAAACATAAAACATTTCTCCCATACTGTTGTGAAAGACATCCAGTTTGTATATAGCATTTTAAAGTAGAAACTGTTTTGCAAAGCTGGATTTAATTCTTGAGACTTTTTCTTTCATGAAAACTTTACAATTGTATTCAATACAGTTAAAAGTAGCGACTTGGATACAAAAGTATCCTATGTTTGTTTATTACTTTATTGAATTGGTTTAACTTACAATGTGAAATTATGAGAGTATAAACCTTATTAATAGATCCGAAAGCAGACAGGAAGAAGAACTGAAAGTTAGGGTGAGATTTGAGGGGAGTCACGATGTAGCTTCAAGTCACCAGCTAGTTAAGACAGAGAGAGAGAGAGACAGACAGAACGAAGAAAATAGAGAATAAAGTCAGTCATCCTGTCACACAGAGAGAAGTCACTCATCATATAGCTAAGATAAGTCACTCATCATATAGCTAAGATATGTCAGTCACCATAAAGCTAAGATATGTCAGTCATCATGTAGCTAAGATAAGTCACTCATGTAGCTAAGATAAGTCAGACATCATGTAGCTAAGATATGTCAGTCATCATGTAGCTAAGATAAGTTAGTCATCGTGTAGCTAAGATAAGTCAGTCATCAAGTAGCTAAGATAAGTCAGTCATCATGTAGCTAAGATAAGTCAGTCATCGTTTAGCTAAAATAAGTCAGTCATCATATAGCTAAGATATGTCAGTCATCATGTAGCTAAGATATGTCAGTCATCATATAGCTAATATAAGTTAGTCATCATGTAGCTAAGATATGTCAGTCATCATGTAGCTAATATAAGTTAGTCACCATGTAACTAAGAGAGAAGTCAGTCATCATATAGCTAAGATAAGTCAGTCATCATGTAGCTAAGATAAGTCATTCATCATGTAGCTAAGATAAGTCAGTCATCATGTAGCTAAGATATGTCAGTCATCATATAGCTAAGATATGTCAGTCATCATGCAGCTAAGATATGTCTGTCATCGCGTAGCTAAGATATGTCAGTCATCATGTAGCTAAGATAAGTCAGTCATCATGTAGCTAAGATACGTCAGTCATCATGTAGCTAAGATAAGTCAGCACATGTAGCTAAGATAAGTCAGTCATCATATAGTTTATGTAAGTCATCGCATAGCTAAGATATGTCAGTCATTATATAGCTAAGATAAGTCAGTAATCATTTAGCTAAGATACGTCAGTCATCATATAGCTAAGATAAGTAAGTCATCATGTAGCTAAGATATGTCAGTCATCATATAGCTAAGATAAGTCAGTCTTCATATAGCTAAGATAAGTCAGTCAACAAGTAGCTAAGATATGTCAGTCGTCGCGTCGCTAAGATATGTAAGTCATCATATAGCTAAGATAAGTCAGTCATCAAGTAGCTAAGATAAGTCAGTCATCATGTAGCTAAGATATGTCAGTCATCATATAGCTAAGATAATCAGTCATCATATAGTTAAGATATGTCAGTCATCATATAGCTACGATAAGTCAGTCATCATGTAGCTAAGATAAGCCAGTCATCAAGTAGCTAAGATAAGCCAGTCATTATGTAGATAAGATCTGTCAGTCATCGCGTAGCTAAGACATGTCAGTCATCATGTAGCTAAGATAAGTAAGTCATCGAGAATCAAAGATTTTTTTTTAAAAAAGATCTTTTTAAAAATTATACAGCTTCAATAGTTCGATGAACAGACTATGAGAACAGTAATTCTTTGTAAAATTAATTAACTACCTCTCTAAAATAAAATACACACAAATGAGGATTTCGCATCCTTTACTACAGTTTTCTCCCCTTACAAAAAACAAAACGCAAAAGGTTTTAAAACAGGTCTAATGTCTATGGATTCGACTTACCGCAGACGAGTTCCAATATCCCACAAAAGATAAACACTGCCGTCTTTTTAAAACAGAAAAACAACATGAGCGCCGCCACTGTGATGAGCATGAGAAGAGCGGCCACACCGCAGAAGAACGTGGTGGCTTTAAAAGGTCCGTTTAGGATTGTGTCAAAGTCTGTGAAAGAGCCGCTGCAGATGTATCGAGTGTTGGCGGAGTCCGGGTAGCAGTAGGCGTACACACCCATGTGACCATAGCCTACAGATTCCTCTGTGTCGCCGATCCACTGGGGCTGCACAAAGCAGACGATGTTCAGGATGCACCAGACGATGGTCAGAACTGCCCAGAGTACAGAGACGGCACGATACTCTCGCATGTACCGAAAGTGGTAAACTTTCACTATTTCTTGTGAATATTTCTGGTCCATCTGAGGAGAATTTATATAAAAAAAATAAGAACTTAAATTTAAAGAAAATAATTATGTAATTTTGTTTAAAATTTTAACCATAAAAAAACTACCTAAGTTATCTCATTAATTCACCCTTTTTATGAGAAAAAGTAAAGAATAATATAGAAAGGTAAAATAGTATCTTAATTCCATAGGCGTAGTTGAATTTTTTTTTCAGGGGGGGGGGGGTAAAAAATCTCTCTTTGTTTATATGTGTGTTATGGCAAAAAAACGAAGTGTGGCCAGTTCGCGAACTGGCCGGCCATTTGGTAAAATGGCAAATATCCGAACTACTTGAAATTTAAAAGTGTTTATTCTATTTTGGTATGCCTTTTCGCGAAGTTCCTGGCCAATACCCGATGTACTGAAGCAAGACTGTCCAGAAAGCATTGCAGCGATAGATTCCTGCGTAATAACTGTGGGCTCCGCTGTGACGATAATTTTCAGTTTTTCTGCTGCCTGCTTTTTTTTTTTTTTTTAAAGAAAATGTGTTGCCTCTATCAAAATTTTGACTTCTTTTAATTATTCTGACAGCGGTTTCATTGTGATTATTTAGTCCTCGACTTGTGCGTTTTTGGCACCGGATATTTTAGCGCGTAATGTTCTAGAGCAGCGGTTCTCAACCTTTTAAGCTCGGCGACCCCTCTTTACAACCCCACACTTTGCCGCGACCCCCCCCCCTCCACTCAGACACACAGCAATAGAAGAATAGACAAAACTATTCATTTTTTTCGATGGTCTCTGGGACCCCTGGCAAATCGTCAATCGACCCCCAAGGGGGTCGCGATCCACAGGTTGAGAACCCCTGTTCTAGACACATGGCATACATGATAATTTATTTTTTTTTAAATTGATACATATCTATGTTTAGTGTGTGTGTTTGTGTGCTAATGTATTTGTGTGCGAAGCTCAGGCGCAAAGCGTTATTACAATCTCTTCCATTAGCATAAACTCGTGGTCTTAAAACGTTGGAAGCTAGAAGGATGGAAATCTGGAAAAATTGGCTTTGAAGTTGGCAAAGTGTCAAGCTAATAACAAGTCAGAAAACATATATTTTTACCAAATTACTGTTACACATTTGACTCGCGTTGCCAATCTCAGCGAATCTAGGATCTACTGCCTACGTCTAAAGTTTCGCTAAGATCTCCAATGACCTTTGGGGAAAATTGTTCTCCCACATTTAATCAACGCTGGATACATTCTGGCTTCAAGAGCTTTGAAGGTAAAAAAAAAGTGCTGCCAATATGTCAGTTTTGATTGTGAAACGAGTCCGAGAGAATGGAGTTGCTAAGAAAATGTTGTTTTTTTCTGGATAGGGCGTGTGAAGAATAACATTATACATACGCCTCGGAGATTATTTATCTTAATGATTGTTTTCTATTCTAGGCTTTCATGGGTTAAAGAGCTCTTTTAAATCTTTCTAAAGTCTTTAATTGGGAATGTAAAAAAAATTAAGTAATCAGGAGACACTGCAGCGTTATGAATTCACACGACTAGCTGTAAAAATAATTTGCTTTCTAAAAGTATTAGAGCTATCTCGTAAATAACTTAAATAAATCGATATTAAAGTTATTTCTGTTAAGAATATAATAATAATAATTACGAGAAGCATATCCTAAAACTCAATGTTGTTGACAAATGCCGAAAATGAATGTGAAAATATGGATGAGTCGATTGAACACATGATGTCCAGCCTTATCAGAATCTGCTTACCTAGGTCGCCATAACCAAGATGCAAAATTAATACACCAACACTTGACCTTGACACATAATTTGATTATAAGGATACTACTCCTTATTACAAATACTCGCCACAAAAGGTTCTCGAGTCTATTGATCATTTATTGTACTGGGATAAGCCTATTTTGACTGACAAAACGGTAAATTTTAATTGTCTTTATCTGCTGTTTATTGATATGGAAAAAAAAGGGGAAAAAACGTTACCATTATTGACATCGCCGTACCACTGTCTCATAATATAAGAAAACAATTAAATGGAAAAACGAAGAAAACGTGGGAATCTAGGCTTAGAGATTAAGCGTTTGTGGGAGATAAAACGTTCATACAATATAGCTCATTGTTTTGTATCAACCGAGAGGATAATGACAACTGACACCACAGACACTTCAAGGCCCTTAACATTCCTAAGAAGACTCTCGTTGCCTGTCAGAGGGAGGTACTGCTGCAGACCTGCCACATCCCCAGGAAATTCCTCAGTAGACACTGATAAAGGGACTACAATCAATTTTGCGTCTGTTTAACGAAACTGGAGGCGCGTTGGCTGAGTGGTAAAGTGCTAGGCTTCCGAAACGGGGACCGGGATTTGAATCCTGGTGAAGACTGGGATTTTTAATTTTGGGATCTTCTGGCGTCTCTGAGTCCACCCAGCTCTAATGGGTACCAGACATTAGTTGGGGAAAAGTAAAGGCGGTTGGTCGTTGTGCTGGCCACATCACACCCTCGTTAACCGTAGGCCATAGAAACAGATGACCTTTACATCATCACACGAAACTCGACCCTGGCAGCGCCAGAGAATGAATACTCGTTCGTTTCTAACAGAATTTCGTTGTGGGGGTGATGTGACTCGTAACCAAATCCCTCCATTTTGTTCAGAAGCTGTGGACTAGAAGGAATTTTGTTTTCTTATAACTGAACTCGACTCTCTCAGCGCCAGGAAATAAATATTAGATCATTGCTATAAATATAGTGATGATGATAATAATCTTCATGATCCTTGAAATGTGTTTTACAATAGTGAATTACACCCAACTTATTATAAAAGAGCAAACTAATTATACGGATAGACGTTCATTTAACTATTTCACCAGAACATTACATTCGAAATTTACGTCAGAAAGTTGGGATTATTCAATTTAATTCATCAATATAATCTTCGATAATATAATCACATTGGGCCAGTTAATCAAAATGGGCCAGTTAATAACAGTGGTCCATTTAATCACAGTGGGACAGGTTCAAACGAACCTATCTTAAAATCAATTATCATTACTGTAATGTAAATCAATTAGCTTAGCATTGACTATGCTCGAAGAAGAACATGGGCACGATTTTTTTTTTAATAATCCTACAACTAACAGTGCGGTTGCAATAGGGCGAGGCATAAAGAGAGAGACAGACAGACAGACAGTCAGTGACAGAGAGAGAGAGAGAGAGAGAGAGAGAAAAGGAAGTGTGCCTATGCTTTCCATAAAAAAAAGTAAAGTTCCCCTTTCAGGGGGGTTAGGTCCGGCAAGATGATGCACCCACTAAATGAAGCAGATGATATAAAGGTCATCTGTTTCTGTGACCCACGGTTAACGAGGGTGTCGTTTAACCAACACAACGCCAAACAGCCTTTGAATTTCCCCAACTAATGTTGGGAACCCATTAGAACTGGGTGGACTCAGAGTCGCCCTAAAGATCCCGAAATTAAAAATCCCACTCTTCACCAGGATTCGAACCCGGGACTCCCGCTTCGGAAGTCAAGCGATTTAACACTCAGTCACCGCGTAAAGAGTCTTTAAAAAAGAGGCGTAACCTTGACAATGTACTTAAAAAGAGAAGAAAGCAATAACTCATTGTTGTTTGGAGGTTTCCGAACTTGGAAACAAATCCACAATGGGTGGGCTTTGTAATGAATTCATAATCAACATTTTCTAAGATGAACTGCTTGTAACTTTTTTTTCCATGGCAACATTGCAGCACATTAAATCGTGCTTGACGTTGCTTATAGTTTGTCGTGAAAATATCCCATGCAACAACTACTTTCAAGTAGATCTGGAGTTTGGACGAACATTGAAGATTTTCATACATGGCGGGAAAAACTATAAATAGCTAGCTTTTTGGTGTATCCGGTGTACAAAATAAAAAGAAGTATTGATAAGTTATGTTGTTGTTTTTAAAAGTAAAGTCAAGTTCTCCGTTCAGACCTTGCGGTCTATAGGGCAGATGTGGTTATGATCAATGGTTAACGAGCAGGGTATCATGGTTCCAGCACAACGACCAACCACCTTTACTTTCTCCAACTAAAGTCAGGTATCCATTTGAGTTGGGTGGACTCAAGGGCGACCTAATGTCAGGTACCCATTAGGACCAGTCTTCACCAGGATTCGAACCCAGGACCCCCAGTTCGGAAGTCAAGCGATTTAACACTCAGTCACAACGTAAAGAGTCTTTTAAAATGATGCGTGACCATTAAGTTTGATGGACTCGGGGGCGCCCTAAAAATCACGTAATTCGAAATATTAGTCTTCACCGAGATTCGTACTAAGCGCTTAACCACTCAGCCACCGCCCCCCCCCTTTTTTTGTTCATTTTTTTTTTGCACTTTCTAGCAATGCAGAATCCCATTTTCTAAGCCCTCTAAATTTTAAGGAGTGGAGAAATATTTGGTTAAGAAAATTTATTTGTTTTCTTAAAATCCAAAAATAATTCTGAACTACATGTCACCATAGTATATAACAAAAGTGTTCGATAACACATGTGCTAATATGAGTTTGTAACACACAGTGTACCAGTAAAGGGACCAGGGTCTTGTTTTCGTGTACTGTAAATACAGCTCGAAAAATTCAACCAGAAATAAACAAACCATCGAGAAACACGTTCATTTGTCACAAGTAGCAAATAGCTTGCCTTCGGGGTACCATCCCGAAAATGAAATCACAGCTTCAAAGAGACATGGCGGCAGGGAGGAGTCTCAACAATCTGTTAAGGGCGTAAAGTGTGTCTGAGAGAGAGAGAGAGAGAGAGAGAGAGAGAGAAGAAATGGAGAGATATTAATGATATATGGTATTTGTTTGAACTGTAGCATATAACTGTATAGCATATCGAAATTATCATATCCAAGATTTACAAGTAGGAAAGAGGTGTAACTTTATATTAAATTTATGGAAAAAAGGGAAAAAAATGTATTTTGACCAACACGTTTACTCCTTAGCCTATAAAGAACGTGTAAGAATATGATTTTTAAATAATTCGATAAAAGAAACTAGATGTTAAAAAACAATAGATCTACTATCTTTGAAATAAAATTTAATCTACTAACTTTGAAATAAAATTTAATCTACTATCTTTGAAATAAAATAAAATCTATCTTTGAAATAAAATTTTGCTCCAAATCTACTATCTTTGAAATCAAGTTTTGCTCCAAACAGAGGTGTTCATTGATTCTAGAGTTACTGTTCTTGAATTGGGCGTGAAAGGTGGAACTTTATCATTGCTCAAAAATGGAGGTGGTCATCAAATAATCTAGAATCTAGAATCTAGAACAACAACAACACACACACACACATAAACTACATTATTGCAGCTCGTCTCCTTGACATATTACGTTATTGTTGTTTACAGCTTGGGGGGGGGGGGATTTCTTAAAATTGATTTTTTTAATCATAATTAAACTCTTTTCGTTTTAAGACAATCACAATCTTCACATAGGTCCTAATTTTTTACTAATATCTTAGATTATAAATCATGTTAGAACAAAAGTAGCCGACTTATGTCATGTGCACATTTACTACATTAACTGTTGTTATTAATATAATGTTATAGTAAATGTCTCCATCTAAAATGTTTGAAAATTATAAATATGAAAAGCTCATCACTATTAATGTATCAGAACTTACGTTTTTTTAAAGTAAAGATTATTCCTCCTCTAAGGTGCTACTGATAGATCCCTTCAAGAAATATGACAGGGGATGAAGATATGAGCAGTCCCCTGTTCTTTAGATCACTCACACTAATCACAGGAAAAAAAGATGTGCGTGTTTTAATTCTATGTTTCTACTCTAAACAAAACGTTTAAAACAAAATGGGTGAGGTCCATGCTAACATAGATTCATGCGCACAGCACAGTTCCTACCAAACATATTTAGACTGTTCACAAATACAAAGCACACACACACACACACAAGCGCACACGTTAGACCGGCTGAATTAAGATCGTGTTGTGAATGAGAAACCTGTCCGTCCAGTTTTAGGCGAGACGCCGCTACACTACCTGACTATATTTATCTACCACCTTCTACCATAGAGAGGTCCGAGAAAAGAATGTGGCTATTGATCCGAACTAAAAAAAAATTGCTAAAAAAGAAAATAAAAATTGCGATAACTTTTATTTTTAATATCATGAATGTAAAGATACAGAAATCTAGATCTATGCAAGCTTAATGATATCTGGTGATTTTTACTGCAACTAAGCAAAATGTAACGAGAAAAAAAAAGTACTTTTTTAGGCGGATAGTGATACTTTAACTCTAACCCCCGACCTACGCACACAATAATATAAAGGACGGCTCTATTGGAGATTTTCATAAATGGCGAAAAAACTATAAATAGTTGTTTTTTTTTTTGGTGTATCCGGTGTAGCCTACAATGTAAAATGTTGACAAGCTTTTTAAAGTTATATAATAAATTATGTGCACTTTTAGAACTGCAGAACCAAATTCTCAAAGTACTTCTGTTTGTAGCACAAAATTATTTCAACATCAAGGAAACATTATAGACTTTCACTCTGTGACTTAAAACTTATTAAAGAAAAACAAAATGGGCAACTAAATAGCTCCTGGTAAATTAGGCGGCCGCGGGAAATCTATTATAAATTATAAAATGGTTAAATTTAATAATTTAGCGCGGGTCCTATGAAAGTGCGTGACAATGCGGTCGCATAGGTTGCAGTGGCCTAAGGCCGGCCCTGGAAAAAAGCGGCGTATGCTACGCCGTGGGTCGACTAGTATAGAAATTTGATACAAAGATCAACTGCCAAGCTACAAGTTGAAGATGGATAAGCCACACCCTAAGTAAGCCTGCATCCAACATTTCAACCCTCACCTGGAACTCCCAAAGAAAGGGGAAGAGGGAACGGCCCAGGATTACATGGCACCGCGATTTGGTAGCAGATGTCAAGCAAGTCGTGGGGACAGTTGGAGAGACTCGCCCAGAGCCAAGACTAAGAAACCTTGGCCTTAAGACTGTTGGTGGCCTATGCCTAAAACTGGACCACATGTAGAGAAGAAGAATCAATGTTCCGATCAACAAAACTGTTAGACGTGAAGCTGAAACACGATGCGGTTAACGTAACTGTCCAATAAAATTAGCTCATGGCTATAATACGACAAGCCTTAATTGTAAGCATACAAAAAACAAAACAGTAGGCCCTATTTATTAGCAAAGTTAGGCAGAGACTACGTGCAATATAGGCCTATATTATAGATTAATATCGATTATATTATAGATATTTTGAGTTAGGTAATGCATCTACATTCATCAGTTATGATCGGTGTAAAATAATTATAAATTATAAAGGATAATATTTATAAGAGGAGTTTTTTTGTTGTTTTTTTTTCAGTGGTTCAGCATTCATAGGCCTATAACAGAAATGGAACGATACGACCTACTTGAGATTTTATTTCCATCATTAGTCCATGTAGGCCTAGGCCTACTTATCCGCGACTATACGTTGATCATCAAAAACACTTCTTCAAAAAGAGGCACTCGAATAAGATTTAATTTGAACATGCTTAATGAAATGTACAAACACTCTTGTTTTTAAGAAGCATGCATATTTAAATAAATAAAACACTTTTCATCATTCTGTCATGCAATTGATTTCAAGTTACAGTAGGCCTACTGGTCAAACATCTTTTATTATTATACCACATTATTTTAGATAATAAAAAGGGGGGATTACTATCTGCATTATATACTTTCAATAGGCCTACATTATTTAGGCCTGTTAGTGGGTTTTTCTGTATCAACATATTGAATTCGATTATTTATTTATTTAATGCCGACATGTTTCCAACATTAGGCCTACTTCTGAGATGAAGATCATTACATCCTAGCCTAAACCTCCATGTAAAATAATAAAATACCCTGAAAGACACAAAGATAAAGGCACATTCCTCATCCCATATGCTATGACAAATTTGTACAAATACTCCTTCCCTAGTGTTATTAGAGCATGGAATGGGTTGCCTGAGCTAGCCAGGAAAACCAGTGACTTGGCAGAATTTAAGTCATTGGTTAATATGCATGACTAAATGCATGACGCGTAGGACGTAATCATCTTCTTTTTTGAAGTAACGTCTGTATTATATAAGATAAGGTAAGATGTAGGGAGATGTCGGATGTCAGGGTTCAAACCCGACACCATCGAGACGGCAGTGCAGAGCGCATATAACACATGACCAGGCAGCCATCCATTTGTTGGATTGTAGGCACATGCCATTGGATTAAACATAGGTTCCGTAAGGTTATTATTGGCGGAAGTGTTAATGGAAATAAGCACTCCACAAACTATAAAATGCTTTCAATGGCCTGCGCCCCATAGATCTATAGTAATTATTCTATACCATTTGAATGTAGAGCTTTTGGATACTTAGAATCTATAACTTTGCGCGGCTTCTAAATGGGGGAATCCTGACGGTACGGTTCATAGTGTTCAGACCTTAAAATAGAGCATTGAGAGTCCTATAAAACTTTTTTTAAAAACTGTGACAGCAAATGTAGGCCTAATGGTTGTAGAAGTAAAACAATAAAATGGTATACGTTGATCGGGTTGATCTACAATACTACATAATGATAATCTAGATCTATATCTCGACATATAGATCTACGCAGGGCCGGTCTTAAAGATTGCGGGCCCTTTGCGAAACGGATTGCTCGGGCCCATTGTGTGTTGTGATAAGGATAATAAGTGAAAATTAAGATTTTGTATTTGAAAATAAATTTGTCTGAGCATTTTATTGATATTATACTAAGTACTAAATCACTGTCAAATTAACTTTACGAGCCTTAGATAGTAGACTCAAGTTTTCCAACAAAAAGCCGATAGACATTTAGATCAGCCTTTTAGATTTAGATCTAGATCTACTATCGACTAGCAAAATATCGCTTTTGTCTTTTTTAAGAGGTCGAGATAGATTTAGATCTAATCTATAGATTCTATTTGTATGCCAGAGACTACAAAGTAAATTAAGAATTTGAACCACGTTTTGGATAAAATTCGCCTTTTTATTATATTTTTTATTAAATGAAAGATGGCATTGCCGTTTGTAGTTTTTTTTATCACTAGTAGGAATGGCGTTTTCCCCGAAATCACAATTTTGTCTGTTTTTAAGGAGATTTACATCAGTTTTCAGAAGATTTTAATGATTTCAGGAGATTTTCATGACTTTTTCTAATATTTTAGAATTTCAGTAATTCCAGGAACCCTTTCAAAATAAGTCAAAATTTACACCTAGAATTCGCGCTGGACCTATGAAAGTGCGGGGCCCACTGCGGCCGCATACGTTGCAGTGGCCTAAGACCGGCCCTGAATCTACGTCTAGATTAGATCTAGAATCTAGATACAGGTCTAAAATTTAAAGAACTATCTAAATAAATCCCAAATAAATAAAAATAAAAAACATAGCCAGGATGTAGACTAGATTTGACTAGATATTTAGTCGTTTAGCCAATCACATTTTTTAAGAAACCTTTCCCGCCATGCCATGATTGTGGAAAATGTAAATATTTAGATATAGTCTAGATCTAGATCTACTTTAGAATCTAGATCTAGATTTCTAGACTCTAGTATTAGTATTACTATACTCTAAGACTTACTACTTATTACTAGTAGTGACTAGAGTAGATCTAGATTCTATAATTTAGTATAATAGTATAAATTTACAATTAGAATACTTAGATCTAGATTTAGTCTAGAGTCTACTCGTCTCTAGAGACACTAGAGTTAGACTAGTAGATGATAGGTCTAGATCTAACTCATACTAACTGATCTAGATCTACTTCAGTACTTGTCTTATAAAATAGATTATATAATAATAACTAATTTAAAAAAAAGAAAGTTCCCCTTTTCAGACCTTGTTTTACTTTTGTGGTCTATAGAGTCTATAAGCCATAGGCATATGGCCATATAGGGGCAGATGATGTAAAACATTAAAAAGGTGTCATGTGGCCAGCACAACGTCGAACGACCAACCGCCTTTCTTTAGTATTTACTTTTCAGAAGTGAGTGAGTTTTCCCCAACTAATCACCTAATATCAGGTACCGACGTACACATTGTTGTAACACATTTCTTAGACTTAGAGCTGGGTGGACTTGGAGTCACCCAAAGATCCCAAAATTAAAAATCCCAGGATTCAAACCCGGGACCCCTAATTCTGAAGCCAAGCGCTTTACCGCTCAATCACCTTGCCTCCAAATAGATTATTAACTTATAATTATATTATAATCAATTAGATCTAAATTTTCTAAATCATAATACTCTGAATCTGATTTACGTCCGCCACTGTGACCGTCACGACACTGACACTCTAGAATAGTCTAGAATCTAGAACTTCTAGTAGAAGTAGATCTAGTCTAGAGTCTGTAGAGACGGTCTTAGACTTCTATCTATGTCTAGAATTTTAGTAGATCTACTCATCCTGGCCTCCCGTGGCGAGCCATGGTAATTAACCCCTGGGAATGTCTCTAGCGGTGGCTAACTGGGACCTCCTTCATCTACGCTATGGTTTTCAGGGCCAAGTGAATGGAGTTAGTTAAGTCCAGAGGGTCTAATCTAGATATAATATTCTAGATTAGATATAGTTATAGATCTATAATTTCTATTGTCATTGTAGTCTAGATCTTTAAAACTATATATATATTATATATATATATATATATCTACCTCTCTGTGTACCTTTAGACTTATTAAAATTAAGCTTAACAGTAACACAGTGATTTAGTGATGTGACATTCATTAGACTTGGATCTAGTTTAATAATATATATAATATTGACTCATTTTTGTAATAAATTCTAAAGATTTAATTTAGAAATTTAGATCTAGTGATGTCTAGATTCAATAGAAATATATATATTAAATAGATCTAGACTCTTTATTATATAGACGGAGTTCATTGAGGGACCATCAATCATTCAATGACATCAATGATGGCATTTTGTTATTTTAAGTTCTAGTTAAAAAAAAGCACACAAGTTTACAGATACAAGTCATATGAATTGTAACGTAACATTCTGCAAGGAAATCCCTTAAATAAAGTTATACCCTATAACTATTAGCCTATACCTATAATACATATATGTAATTTAGTGTAGATCAGCCATTCAGCATTTTTCAGACTGTTAAGCTAGACTGCTGGTAGGGTGTGACGTCCGGGGAAAGGGGGGGGGGGGTGCAGTAAATTTATTTTTCAGACAGGTGGGGTGTTTTCATTGTAATTATCAATCTATGTTTAAATATTGACCAAATAAAACTGACATTAAAATGTGATTAAAATAAAATCTTATTAGAATATTTTAAGTAAGAGACGTTTCATTTTCTATTAAAACTTTTTATTTTCTAATGATCCTGTTTACAGACAAGTGTGTTATATTTATCTTGAATGTTCCTCGCATAATAAAATCGGCCAGTGCTGCCTCCTTTTTTATTAGACCAGTGACTCGAATTTTTTTTGGCATGCACTTTTCTTACAATGAGGAAAAGGCATTGTAGACATCATGACAAAGAATTTCAGAATGTTAGCTCTAGCTAATATTCTACGATTGTAGTTTGGTCAACATCTGTTTAAATAGTTTTTTAACGTTGAATTCCAAATGTTTGAAATAATCTAGATATCTAGGCTTTCCTCTTCAAATTATTTCTATCTTAGTGTTTACAAGTAAACTGAGTGGTTCTCTTTGTGTTTCACTCAACTCTTAGACTTGAAAAACTGAACCATTAACTGTTACCCGAGACTTGGCACACAGGCCTACTTGTTGAAATGGAAACCATTAAATCATCACAGCAGCAAGAAGAAGAATATACTCTAGGAAGACGCGTACTATGTAGAGAGGCTCAGATAAAAACACTGATGTCTCTATTTGGCCAGGTTTGTTTTTTTTAATTTAGTATTAGTTATGCAAGTCCTACAAAATATTCCTTTTGTACTACAATATATATAAAGATCTATATTTTGTCAATTTTAAAAGCATTCTTGAGATATAAGTGAAAAATATATTATCTATTTATATATTTTTTTTGGGAGGGTAGGACTCTTTGGGTTATGACGCTGGTCTGTTCCTACATTGTTTTGTAAATTGATTTTTGATATAAGTTGCAGGAACATACATACATATTATATGTAAATGCTGTAAGCACTTATTCCATCTTATCTTATATAATACAGACGTTACTTCAAAAAAGAAGATGATTACGTCCTATGCGTCATGCATATTAACCAATGACTTAAATTCTGCCAAGTCACTGGTTTTCCTGGCTAGCTCAGGCAACCCATTCCATGCTCTAATAGCACAAGGGAAGAAGGAGTATTTGTACAAATTTGTCCTAGCATATGGGACGAGGAATGTGCCTTTATCTTTGTGTCTTTATCTTTGTGTCTTTCAGAGTATTTTATTAAATTTTATTTTATGTATAATTGCTACTTTACTTTTGAGTCTTCTGCCCTGAACGCTTTCTAAATTTAGTGATTTTACTATAGGTGTTACTCTAGTCAAATGTGAATATTCATTTGTTATGAATCTCACTGCTCTATTTTGTGTCTGTTCCAGTTTCTTAATGTTTTCTTGAGTTTAGGGGTCCCAAACGAGGATGCATATTCTATTATTGGCCTAACCAAGGTTAAATAACATTTAAGTTTTATGTTCTTATTTGATTTATAGAAATTTCTTTTAATAAATCCTAATGCTTTGTTTGATTTTTTTATAGTTTCATCAATATGTGGATTACATGATAGTTTTTCATTTATTATAACACCGAGGTATTTTGCATTTTTAGTCTTGTGTTACTGGTTTGCCATGAATAAGATAATTAGAATTAATTTGTTTTAGTTTTTTTGTTACTCTTAACAACTGACATTTTTCTGAGTGGAAAAACATGCTCCAGTTTGATTCCCATTTCTGTAATTCATCTAATTCTCTTTGTAAAATATGTGTCTTGTGTTGTTTTTATTGTTCTATATATTATGCAATCGTCTGCAAATAATCAGACTTTTGTTCCAGAAGTTATGCAATTTGGTAAATCATTTATGTAAATTAAAAATATTAGTGGACCCAAGACTGTTCCTTGAGGTACACCTGAGTTTACTGTTATCGGTGTTGATTTAGAGCCATTTATTATTACAGTTTGTTCTCTCCCTATCAGAAAATCTTTAATCCACTGATGCAGTGGACCATTAATGCCAAAATATTTTAATTTTTTAAGCAAACTATGGTGGTGAACTTTGTCAAAAGCCTTAGAAAAATCTAGTAAGATATCATCTATTTGTTCACTATTATCTAAACCTTTAGAAAAATCATCAATTAGTCCTATTAGTTGTGTTTCACATGATCTATATTTCCTACCCTAACACAGTAACCTTCATAATTAGAAAAAAAAACACATTAAGGAAATATCAATGTGTTTAGTAATGTGAGAACAGGCTTATTGGGAGGAGGAAGCTGGAGATACCTGGGCAGGTAAGTCTGGAGAGGCACATCAACTAGTTCCCATGCATGAAATTTAGATATATATATATATATATATATTAGCCTATATATATATATATATATATAGACACACACACAATATATTAGAGATGTGTCATAACCATGAAACATTGTAACTCGGGACAGACGTAACCTGAGGACCTCCTGTGTGTATTTTAAATATATATATGATATGATTTTTTTTTTCTAAGAAATAGCCAATGTTGTAAGTTTAAATGTGTTAAACTTTAAAAAATGACATCTAATCTAAATTTAATGTGTTTCAGAGATATCACATGACACCAGGATCACTTTTCGTGTATGGTCATACAGGAACAGGAAAATCATTAGTAATACAATCCTTGTTGTTGTATCTCAAGGTATCTTATAACATTTACTATTGCAAAAAATACACGAGTATTATCAACATACATAGAAACAAATCTAAAAGATTTATGTTTAAATAGTCTTTACTAGGTTTCAATTTTGTTAGGGGGCACTCAGTTCTCTGCCATTCTGTCACTGTCCCAGTGATGATACAAATATAACTTTTTTTTTTTGTTTAATAAATGTTCATAACTTTTTATAACATGCTTCTCTGCTTTATGTTTTTTCAGCTTCCACATATTGTTATGAACTGTGTGGAATGCAGCTCACCAAGATTTCTGTTTGAACATGTTTTTAACAACATGCCAAAAGGTAATGGTGTATCAAATACAAATTCTGCAAACACGGATGATGAATACACAGATTGTGAGGACATGGCCAGCTTTATACGGCAGTTAGTCAAAGCTGTAACTGATAATGGCCTCATAAATGAAACTTTGTACATAGTAAGTATATTTATTAACTAAATTGATACACTTTTAATAACTTCGACACTAAAAATGGATTATAATGCTTTTTAAGGTTCATGCCATGATTTTTAAAACTTGAATCCAATTTTTTTTTAGGTATTAGACAAAGCTGAAAGACTGCGAGATACAAATGTACATTTACTTCCTGCTCTTTTACGTCTGCAAGAATTAGTGAGTATGAATAAATTACACCCTATTTTATTTAGTCGCACCCTGTTTTATTTTGTTAATTTTCAATTCTAGATAATAAGTATTTCACGATTTTTTGTGATCACAGGTGACATACATGTTTTGTGGCCACTACAATGACCATGCCTCTTTCTTTTTGAAAAGCTATCTTGTCATTAACTCTTTCAATCTCAATCCACTCAATTTTAGGCACCATAAATCCTTTACCTAAGGGAGATGAATCTGCAAAAAATTAGTTCACAAAGAAATCAATAAAAATATCATCAAAGATAATAGAATGAATCAAACTGCAATACAATTAGAATTCATTACTTTATATAATCCAAAAATGTTTTGTGTATAAATCCTCAATGTTCACTTATTACGATAAAATGTTTGACCTACTATTTTTAAAACCACCTGGCTTTGGACCAAGGCTTAAAGACAATTTTAGAATCATCCATACTCGTATCTATATCTAATCTAAATCACTGCTTTTATTATCCACATTGACAATACCTATTTTTTTAGAAGATTAACATCTCATAAAGTTGCTTTCTTCATCTATTATCTGAAAGTGTAAGATGATCACAAAACTGAACAGTTTTTAATTTTCCAACAATTGAAATCGATAAATAAATTTACAGATAACTCCAGTAGCCTGTCATAGTCACGTGCTTGCAAGATTTTAATGTTTTTGACATTTCATGGTATGTCGAATCCATGAATACAGAATCCTAACCTATATGAAGTTTTGAGAAATCCCTCCAATTAAAAAAAAAATTTTTTTTATCTCTTTAGTCTGAACTGAATGTGTGTACAATTTTGATATCGGAAATTGTGTGGGAAAAATTCAGATCTGGAACTGGATTATGTGAACCCTATTGCCTTCACTTTCCTGATTATACTCGACGTAAGATGTTTCTTTTTTTTTTTTTTTTTAAATGACTGAATATTTGGTCATTTCATACTAAATATTTAATGATATAAGCACGTTAATGAAGCTCTAGGTATAGATTTTTTTTTGAAACATGTAACATCTAGGCTTGTACATTGTCCTTCATTGTAATGTTTCAGAGGAACTGAATGAAATAATGTGTTTGGATGCTCCAGCCTCATGTGATAAGGAACTTTATGCTCTATATGTAAACATAGTGCTCTCTGTGTTTCATATGGTGTGTCGAGACCTAAGGGAACTTAGGCATATAGTGAGAACCAACATTTATATTGTTTCATTTAATATAATAAGCACAACACCCTATAAATACATTATTCGTAATATATTATTTTTGGATAAGTACTTTTTATGAGCTGGCCTCGAAATGTACATTATTGTAGAATTTCTAATTGTTTTGTGTGTGTTTTTCATATTATTAAATTCAAAATGCAATCAACATACACATAGGAAAACTTACTGGACAAGGTAATAGCAAAGGATGTTTGGGCCACGAGGCCTTCATCAGCTACAATCATTCACCCCTGATGCAGTAAATCTTTTTATAACATTCAAATCTTCATTCTTCTATATAACAAAATGATCTTTTTTGTTTATTTTCTCAGGCTAAACTAAACTATCCCTACTATATAGAACCCATACAAAAAGGTGATGCAGATGCGAGCCAGGCTAGAAAGCTGTGGAGAAATATTGAACCACATTTAAAGAAAGCCCTTAATAGTGTCTACCTCAGGGAAGTGTCAAGGTCAGTTATTTTGGTGTTTGTAGCTATTTTATGTAATTTTTGCCAGGCAGAGCTGATAGTCTTTTCCAAAATGTGAGGCTTTTTAATGTTTTTTAATGTTAGAGATTTTGTAATAGTAATTTCTTCTCCCTTTTTTTTTCTTTCACCTGCTCACAGAAACTTATTGAAGAAACTCTTTAAGTCATGTTTAGTAGGGTGGCCCTTACTTACAGGCAAAAAATAAAATTAAAAAAAACTAAGCTCTGACCCTCTTATTATCTTACATATGGTACAAAAACATTACACATAAAATTTCAGAAAGAAATTCTAACAATTAGTGGTAGCTCAAGCGATCTAAAGTTTACCTCACTGTCCACGTTTCTAATACAGTCCATACAAAATGTTAGCAGATGCTTGAAATTAACAGATTTTTTTATTTCACTTCTAGTATGTAATACAAAGTAAATTGCAACGATAAAGTAGCTTACAATGTCAAGCGTCTATCACCAACTGTCACTGGTGATCCATTAATGAGCGTTTCAGTGCGTTGGGGTACCGCTTGCGATTGTCAGAGACCAGCTGCATTAGGAACTGTAGTTGTTCTTCATTCTTGGTGAGGCGTCCGGAAAACTGTTCCACTAGAGCGACTCCCCTTTCAGCATGATCATTAATGACTGTAAGATGGTGAACACGTTTGGCTGCAGCCTGGTAGTCTTCACTCTGAGCCCACTGTTCGGCGGGTAAATGAAGGAATCCCTGTGGAAGATCCAGCGTGATGAACAAAGATCTGGTATTTTTCGTCACAAAGTCAGCTGTTGACATACGTTCTAGGTCGGCAGAGGAAACTTGATGTAATTGTATGCGCTTAGGAGGATCAGCTGCTCCATCAACTTCATTCATTGCTTGAACCATTCTGTCTTTGATCTCGTTGCTGATTGCATTATCAAAGAATGCCAAGCCAACCAAGTTCTCTGATAGGTACCACAAGTGATCCATCATCTTGTGGGATGTTACCTTTGAAATAGCACTGTTTGTAGAACTGTACTTTAATAGGCATTTCAGAAGCTGAAGATCATTGTTTGCTGCAGCACTTGCAAGAGGAGCTGTATACCAAGCCTTGACATAGACTGTCGCAAAAAATATGCTCAGTTGACGCAGACCTGTCTCCTCACGTGTGGACAGTTGAAACTGTGAACGGAACAGCCACACCTTGAAGGTGTAGATAATTTTTGACATCCACCTGGCTTGATGCATAGCCCCAGGCGCTCTGAAGTGTATTCCACGTTGTGGAGTTATGCCAAGATAGATCAGCGTTACTTCTGCTAACTCGCGGTAATCATCACGAGGTTGGTTTTCAGCCACAGCAGACATGAGCATCGTTCCAAGAGCCTCCTTGATGCTAGCAATGACAAGGGCACTTTCCTGATCAGAAGATGAATCTTGAAATTGACTCTTATCGATGAACTGCCAGTGTGCTTTAAATCTCTTGAAGAGAAGAACTTCTGGTGCTGATGAGGAACCCATAACTTGTGTGAATGCTGCACTGGCCACAAGTTCGAGCATATGATGACGGCAAGCAAGGTACAGAAGATCCCTACCAATCAGCTGTTGAAGCAAAACACAGGCTCCATTTTTTCGGCCAGTATTAGAGCTGGTGGTGTCAAAGCACAATCCTTGGACATTACTGGTTATTCCCCACTCATTCAGTGCATCAAAGACTGCACGGGCTTGCGCAGACCCTGTTCCTGCAGGAATTTTTGGAACGGCCAATAACTGTACATCCCCATCGGTAGAAGACACCAGTATAGGCAAGCGGTCCACCATTTCCTGACCACTGACATCAGGTAGAAGCTTGCCATCCCAGTGAACGACCAGTACACCACCAGGTTGAAAGCTTTGTTGAATCTTCTCTGCACATTCTGCTCGGCAGTGCTGTCTCTGGCGCTGAATACTACTCCTGTTGAGAGTCAGTGTACTAATGTCCTGCCCGAGTGATTTCGCTGTCTCACCAACAATCATTACAGCAGCCCGATCGGATACCTTGTTGCGATCTAGGAAGGCTGCCAGGTCGGGTGTCATAATAGTTTGTCGACCACGTTTTGCTGCAGGTGGTAACTCGGAACTGGTAACACCACTGGCCAAATGATATGAAACATCTTTATCAGTGTCGTCATCACTACTGCTACTGCTGCTACAGTCAATACTAACTTGTTCCTGCAAACTGTCCTGTTCAGAAGCAGATTTATATCGACGTTCCTGCTCCTTAATTAACTTCTGATGCTGTTTTGTTTCTTTCTTCGCTAATACAGTATCCACTGATGACATGCTGCCTCTACGCCCCTTTTCTCTCTGTGCAATTAGAAATTCTTTATCCTCATCAATTTTTATCATACTCATTGCCTCACCATGGGCTATATCAAACAGATCATCAAACAATTCTGTGAATTGCTCTTCATTCCTTTGCTGTGTATCTGTTCGTCTCGAGGCATTTTTCTTGAGAGATCGCCATTGATCAAACAATACTTCAATCTTCTTGATTGAATCCTGCTTATGACGAACCGGAATTCGTGCACGGTTCCAGAATTGTTCAATTTCATCAACAGTAAGCGTTGATGATTCGCGGACAGTCTTCTTCTGTTGTAGGTGCAGAAAGAGGAAGTGTCCAAGAGCCTGCCGGTTTGAGGGCAACTTCTGACCTCTGATTTCTTCTGTAAACTTCTCCAATAAGTACACAGGTTTTCTGCTTTTGGTGGTGGTACTTACAGAAGCCATAATAACACTAAAAAGATGAGTGTTCACTGAAGTGTTCACTGTTCAACTAATTAAACAAAAATGCTTTACATCACTGACAGTGTGAAAGAGACCACTTAACAATGACAGTCTGTCATGTAATCGCATGCTTGCTTAGGTAATACACAACACTGCAGGCTGACGCAATATTACATCAGACATATTAAATAGATGATGCAATGTTGCATCACCTAGAGTTGTTACTTAGATGATGCAATGTTGCATCACACATATTAATTACATGATGATGATGCAATATTGCTTCACATGTCATGCTGCTGAGTAATGAGTGCCTATTGTAAACTTCAATGTTATTGAGCTACCCCTAAATGATTAAATATCTGCGTAAAATTTTGCAAACAATGTTTTCTTATCATAAGGACACTTTCTGGAGGGTCAGAGGTTAGAAAATAAAAAGTTCAAAAATAAGGGCCACCCTAATGTTTAGTAACTAACATCAACTTATTACCTGACACAAGTCTTTATATAAGCTAGGTCTACTCGTTCCTAACACGTTTGAGGATTTCTCTGACATTTTCTTTTGTTTTGATAAGTTGAAAGCCTCTAAATGTTGTTGATGGCAGCTGATCAGTGGATATAATGCCAAATTAAAAAGTATTTTCTGAGTTATATTGATTGCATATAAAAATTGAAAAGTTAAGACATTTTTTTGTATATGAAAACAATTTTTCTGTTTTATTAGGTGTATATAAATGTAGAATCTCAAAAGAAACTTTTGGCCAAAAAAAAATGAAATAGAATGAAAGTGATGAATGAATGTATTTAAAATCAATACTAAGCTTTCAAATAATCTAGAGATAGATATATTTATAGATATAAATTAAATTTTTTATTGCAGTCTTCAATGGGAGCTAATGCAGCAAGCAGAATTTGATCAGTCAGAATCAGATATTTCAAAAAGTAAGTTTTGTCTTTATTTGAAACAAACACTTTTCATTTGACATAATAATAATAAAAAATTGTAACTGTTGAAATATAGTGGGGCAACATGGTTGTGTTCTTACAACTGTAATTGATGTTAAATAGATTCACATAAAAAGAACATCTTTTCACTAGCTTTGGTTTTCTTGTGCAGGTGCTGCTAGTCGATCCCACATGGAACTGCCCTATTATTCCAAATTCCTTTTGATTGCAGCCTACCTGGCTTCTTACAACCCAATGAAGTATGACAGGAGATTTTTTGCCAAGGTGGGTAACCTTGTACCATATTATTGCCTTTTGTTTTTTTAATGCATTGATTACCTCTCTTACTAACATGTATCACCCATAGTTTGACTTGTGTTTCATAAACTTAATTAGATGTTAAAGTGTATACTACAATTGTTTTTCTTTGTAATTAAAAACATTCTATAATACATTGAACACACAATTATAACAAAGATATATAATTTTTGTAATTTGTTTGTAATATATAAACATGGTGACTACAGTTATAACTAAGACACGATTTAGCTGTATAATTTAAAATGTAATTGTATTATGATTTCAATTTTAGAATTCTGGTCGAGTTTCCAAACGAACAAAGTTGATTAAAAAGAATGTCAGGGTGAGTACACATTCATAAGAATTGTATAAAATTGAACTTTCTTAACCATAGACAAAAAATTGTTTGAAATATTTCTTTTCCTTATCAAATATGCAAATGAACTTACTGATTAATAATAGAAAATTTTAGGCAATGCTGGAAAAGTAGTAGATTTTAATCTCTAAAAATGATAACCAACAAAATTCATAGACATGTTTTGAGAATTGCTGATGACTTTATCTCAAGCTTATTACTTGCCACATTACTAACCAATTTTTTTTTTATACTAACAAACAAAAAAGTTCTGTGTAATCTTTGAACCAGCGTTCCTGCTTCCTACTCCTGACTTTTTTCTGGGCTAGAAGTGCAAGTAGCTAGAAATAGTTGACACAACTTTCTGGGCTAGAAGTGCAAGTAGCTAGAAATAGTTGACACAACTTTCTGGGCTAGAAGTGCAAGTAGCTAGAAATAGTTGACACAACTTTCTGGGCTAGAAGTGCAAGTAGCTAGAAATAGTTGACAAAACTTTCTGGGCTAGAAGTGCAAGTAGCTAGAAATAGTTGACAAAACTTTCTGGATCTAGCCATCTGACAATGAAAGATACATTGAGAGTTACATTGTATTAGCAAGAAGACTTGACATCTGACATTTAAAGACATTGAGGGTTACAATGTGTTAGCAAGAAGACTTGACATCTTGACATCATATTTAAAATATTCTAGAAAGTTGTGTTACTTAAAATTTACTTTAAAAAATGAATACATATTTTCTTTTTGATTAACATAATTAATTTAATAACAATTTTTTTTACAGACTAGCAATCACTTGTTAGGCCCAAAATTATTCCCAATTGATAGATTGATGGCCATATTTTACTCTATTGTGGAGGGGAATGTTATGCCCTCAGCTCAGATTTTTATACAGGTAAAAAAATTTTTGGTGGTAGGCTCTTTTATAGTCTGTGCTATTAAAAAATGTTGTGTTGTTCTTATCTGTTGCTCTGCACTTTCTACAGAGGTTGATTATAATCAGTTGTTTAATAGAATCTGTTTGAGGGGGGATAATTTAGGGCACTCTAAATCCGTAGAGTCCACTCATTTGTGCTGTTTGATAGGATTGATGGAATTCTAGATTTTAATTTCTCTGACAAAGATTCTCTAGATTTCAATTTATTGGACAAAGGTCTCTGCTTCTCTGTATGCCCTAGGCATGAGCTATTTGTCTGATTCTTTTTGTCTTGGTGACTGATTAATAAGCTGACTTAGCATCCAAAACAAAAGTTCCACCCAAAAAGATTGGAATTTGTAAATTTTTTAATTAATTTTTTTTTATTCTCTTTCCTGTAATGGGGACTTCACATCTGATGTGGATATTACTGGCATTGTTCTGGTGATGCAACATTCTGGCTAAGCTAATTTGCTTCAGTTATTTTTATTGCTTTATAACATCTTTTTTTTTTTTGTAGTAGCAATTTTTTAATTTGAGAAATATTTTATTATAGTACAATTGAAACATTTTGCTCTGTACAGATAAGTTCTTTGGTGAGTCTGCATCTACTTTGTCAGGTTGGAGGGGAAGACAAAATAGCAGCACCAAAATACAAGTGTATGGTGACCTTGGATTTCATTAGATCCGTAGCCAGGTACAGATTGAAAATAATTATTTTTTACTAAAGTTAAACCATCTTTGACATTTTTAATAGCCTTATGTCTTTTTTTTTTCTGCCTCCTAATCCTTCAAAATTAATTTCTACACATTTTTTTATGCTTAAGTATCATCTAAATTAATTATAATCATGCTTTTTAAAGCATATTTTGATAAAAGTAGGTATAAGTACTTTGTAAAAAAGTCAAAGTAGATCTGGAAAAAAAACCCAGAGGTTTGTATATGTACAAACAAAACCTGCAATATTTGCACTTTCAAATTTTTTATTTAATTGTTGAAATGTAATATCCAGTTGTAAAATTTTCCTAGGAAATAAAAATTTAATTTTTCCTTTAAATTTCAGAACAGTACAGTTTGACATTATGAAGTATCTTTATGATTTTCTTTGAAGACCTGAAAATGAGTCAAGGCAAGCTTTATTTATTGAATGTTTTTATTTATGTTTTATTTTATAATAAAGATGAATATTAATTAAAATAAAAAAAATTGAAAAAGTAAATTTTTAGTTTTTTTTTTTTTTTTTTTTTTTTTCATTTTAAACTGCAAGCATAATGAAGCAGATTTTTATTTATTTCAGTGTAAAAAAAAGTAAAGCTATTCAAAGTTAGTTTTTTTTATTGTTTATCTACACTTAAAAAATATAAGTTTCTGGTATTTGCAATTATTTAAAATACTTCTCTCAGATTAAATAAATTCCATTTATTAAAAGAATATTATTAATTTATTATAACAAATAGCATGAATAATTGGTTTACTAAATTTTAAATTTATATTTTCCTGTGAATCATTTTCATTAATGTCTTTAAAAATTTCACTTTATTGTTACTGATGATATACCAATTCACGAAGATTAGTTAATGCCAATAACAAATGTAAAATTATTCTTATTACCTGCTAGAAGTCCCAACATGTCAGACATTTGTTGTCTTGTCAGCCTTAGGCCTATATTAGAGTACAATCACCTTTTGATGGAAGCATTGAACAAATTCTTACAGTCTAATCACTCAGTCTTTTATTAAAGTGTAGTTAAAAAGTTGAACCTTAAAGTATTGCACTAATGCTTTCTAAAACAAATTTACACACATTTTTTTCTAGAAATGTTTAATTTTGTTTACATTTTGTACACTCAAGTCATCATTTTGACATCTAGGAATAAAAAAAATGAAATGGTCTTAACAATTAGTTTGAATTTGGCATATTCCTTGAAGTTGTTACTACTACTACAAAAATTATTTTAAAACTTCTTATTTTAAATTTGTTTTATTGAAATATTGGCTAACCAAGTATGTGAGAACTGACTAGACCAAGAGATCACCTGACCAATTAGGAGGGTCATTTATGTGCATAGATTTACAGATTTGTTTTTACTTTTTGAAGTCCTTGAAAGGATCTTTTGTTAAACAAGTAGGCATAGACTGAAAGAAAGGGTCAAGAATGATGTAACTGTCTAGAAAAGTAAAAAAAAAAGGGTAGATATTGGGGTTATTGGTCATTAGTTGTAGGTCATTGACAAAGACGAAATATAAACCTAGAATGCATTCACCTTAGAGGTCACTAAGCAAAAAGCGAGTGCAGAAAAAGACAATACAATTCAAGAGACAAATCAAACAAAGAAAAACAAACATTGAGATACCAGCCACAGGCTTGAAGAGACAAATGACTTCTGAAACAATAGTGAGACACATATCTACCTTACTTACACTTGAACACAGTGTACAACGGAAACTTACAACATAGTGTACATAGAAAACGATGATAGCATATAAAGAAAAGCTACAACGATGTGTACAAAGAAAGCATAATCAGTGTACCAAGAAAAAAAAAATCAACCATTCAAATATAACTATTTCAACAATAAAATCAATTATGATTTAAATGCAGAAGTTAACCTTTGGTGAGAAAATGCTATGTTTTGATAAAGAAAAGGGAAAGAACCAAGAAGATGATACCATCATAGTTAAATTGACTAGCACTGCAATTTTTTTTCTTTTGATACTTTTGATTCTGTCATCTGTTTTTTTTTCCCTGTTGAAATGTAAAGCTATGGAAAATTTGACCCAAGATGTAACAATATAGACCTACTGCTCTAAGGAAGTATAATTCTCAAAGGATTGTTTGGTTTGTTTTACACCATTCTTTTTTGAAAACTTGTTTTTATTTTAAATTCTGTTTTAATGTATAAACTGTGAAGTCCAATTCAATTTTGTTAGCAGTACAAGATTTCTTTTTTATTGATGTGTTACTAAATTTATTGTTGACATAATCTTACATCAAAAAGAAAATATTTAAACATTTTTTTTTGCATAGCTTTTTGTTAGGTAATTGAATATGCACCAAAACATTTTTGTTTCTTGAAATATCAATCAACATATTTTAATGGTTTAAGTCTCTTCATCATATTCTGGCAACTTTTTTCAGTGTTCTTTATCACACAAGTAAAATCTAGCATCACAACCTTATACTAAGAAAATTTTAATATATAACAATTTGCAAGCAGAAAGAAATACACATCTTTTTAATAATACCTTTAAATATAGTATCCAGGGGAGGTAATGCAGCTGGTACTGATAACTTTCAGATTAGAAGCCAGCTATTCCATCCTTTATCTTTACTGTTTATCTTTTCCAGATAAACCATGAGAGAGATTGCTTATTGTAGAAACACTTACATGCTTGGTAAAAAACAGGCTTTAGCTAGTTTGATTAAAGGCTCACATGCAGGTTAAATATAAGAAAAAAAAACTTACTTTATTTTTTTTCCAAATGTATACATAACAGTTTAGTTTTTGACAGTATAACTTACGAAAAGTAAAAGTATCTCTCCTAATTGACAATGCCAACGTTGATTTGACCCCATTACACTAAATTGATTTTTGGATTTTTTAAACTTTAATTCGTGTTGTGTAAAAAGAGCATGCATTCTCTTATACATTTAGACCAAATTCAATATTCAATTCTAATATCAATCCAAAAAGTGATTGAAGTTTTATCATAACAGGATAGTGAATAACAAATGAGCAAAATGAATAATTCTATCGTTAATCATAACAGGATAGTGAATTACAAATGAGCAAAATGAATAATTCTATTGAAACGAGGAAAATAATTATGGAGAGAAAGCGTTAATAAAGTACATTGTTTTCAAATATAAATCTGTGGTAGCAACCATGAGTAAGGGAAATATAGTTTAATACTCAATGTATAATTCCTAATTGGCTGAGTGGTTAAATGCTTGACTTCTGAAGCTGGGGTCCTGGGTTTGAATCTCGGTGAAGACTGGGATTTTGAATTGATGTTGTTGTAGTAATCTAATAAAATACTACATGAAGACATGTCTTGATCCCAGGCTTTATTGTACAAAAGTGACCAAACAGTTCGCAATAACACAGTACATACACACAAGCTGACCTGGACACCCTAGACATTTTGACACACAAGAACAGATCAGTGCACAACACACAACAAGAAACATAAATACACAACAGTTGTTAGGATAGCACTGCAATCAATCGTCTTCACCTTTTCTAACAAGTAGGTACCATTAGAGCAAGGTGGAGGCTTAGGGGGACAATGTCTCAATGAAAATCACAGATCTCATCTGAATTCAAATTTAAGACCTTAAGTATAAGATAAATTATAAAACAACAATGTACCATTTTGTATACTATGTTTGATAAAAAGATATAAACAATATTGTATTGCACATTAGCAGTAATTAGTTTAAAAAATAATGGCTCTTTCTAATATATAGATAACTTTCCACTGCAAACAAAAATATATATAAAATAGTAGCAAAGAAATAGCTTAGTTAGAAAAAAACAGTTTTAAAAAATATGCTTGATGTAGATACTCAGGCAGGGCACAATATAGAATGGTGATTAATGCAAACCTCTCAATGTGTTGATACAAGATACACTTTCTTTTTTGTCTTTTTGATGTGCTAGTTTAAGTGGCCAGCTAACTTGAGAACCACTCACTCTCATGGTTCTCACCAGTAGCTACAGTGCTGTCAGATTTATTGCTCACTAAATTCAACAATGATGTTTTTACCAGAGTGATAATGGATTGTTCTGGAGCTCATCTTGGTCAGTACAAAAAATGAAGGAAATTTGATACATCTTTTTTTTTTTTTTTCTAAGGCTAAGGCTGGGGAATGGTGAACATTTTTTTTTAAAGATAAGGGGGAGACAACTATCTTCCCTTGCTGTAGATTTGCTCCCCTGTAGTTGTTTATATTTGTGCTACTTTGCTGTGTTTATTTAAAAAAAAAATACAGGATTGGCATGAAGCAATTTAAAAACAGGACTTCACATCTATCAGTCTGACATAGACACGCAAATAGAAGCTTTCCTGGATGGATATCTCATACAATATGTGATGGCTAGTTTCAAGTTATACACTTCATGGAGGCTTGCTTCATAACACATGCACAAAAATAAATCTTCATCCAAAAATTATTCTTGTTGTTATCAAAAGCATGTTTGTTTAAAGGTGAGCTCTTTTTCTTTTTACTTTTTTTTTGTTGTTATGTAGAAAAACTCAGAAACAAAAAAAAATGTATTAGCTTTTTTTTTTCTTTTCTTTTCCCCCTTCCTATTTAAAAAAAAAGAAAATTCTCAGTAAGTTTTATGAAAAATAACAATGACACTTATATAAAGAATATTTTAAAACAAAAGTTTGTCATGATCAGAACTGCATATGAGCTCTGATAATTAGCATCCAAAAAGATTTTTCTTTTGCGCCTAAGATCATTGACAACTAAACAAGTTGTCTTAACTTGTATTAAGTAAAAAATGTTGTACCATTTAAATATTATGTTAGAGTGCCTAAAGTATGTTTAGCTGTAAATGTCTGCTGACAATAATCTTACTGTAAACAGGAGCCTATTAGTTTCTCCTATAACATGTTGCTTTTTTTTAAAAAAGAGATAAAACTAAAAATATTTTTTCTTTTGTTGTGTCACGACAAACTTATTGTGCATGTAGGAAATGTTCTATACTAAAAGAATACTCCAGTTATCTATGGTCATTCGAGTTCTTTGAACAGAAAATGTGTAAAGCAACTGGCCTCTGATGTTACTAGAGACTTCAGATGAGAACATTTCTGCGTTCATTAGATATCATATTAGTGTCTTCTTGTTCCCCTATCATGCATACATACCTAAATGACAAACACCAATAAATAAACGTTTGTTAGATTTCTTTGGCCAAAGTTAAATATGCAAATATAAATAATAATCAGTTGTTTATTGGCTTCCGAACCAAGAGGTCCTGGGTTTGAATCTCTGTGAAGACTTGGATTTTTAATTCCAGTATTTTTTAGGACCTCCTTGAATCCCCTTAACTCTAATGGGTATATGACTTAAGTTGAAGAAAGTAAAGGCTGTTGGTTATTGTGCTGGCCACATGACACCCTTGTTAATCGTCAGCCTCAGAAACAGGTGAACTTTACATCATCTGCTCTATAGATTGTAAGATCAGAACTATTATTTATATATTTTTTCTTTACCATCACATCTCTTTCATCTCTTTGCTATATATCAGTACAGTCATTAGTAAGTCTTCTCTTAACTATATGACTTTCCTATGACCTATCTCACTTCTCAAGCTCTCTTTACTATAGGTCTTTTATCTTTTAATCTCACTCACCATTCCTTTAATTATGTGAGTTATCATAAGTTAAGTGAGTATTGCTGCTTTTTGTAGTGAAATGAATGGAATGGTTTGAGAACCACTCATGAGATCTCTAATGACCATCTTTAGTTTGAATAAGTTAAATATAAAAATTACCTTTTCCAAAATCTCACTTTCTTGAGTGAAATTGCATCATTTATTTTGAATCCATCATTATCTAGGAAAAAAAAAAAGTTGCTTAAATTTGGATTTGAACTTGATCCTCTATGATGGAAGGCTGGCATGATTTGCCACTGAGCTATTCAAGTACTTATAAAAATATAAGGGTTTATTAGTGTATTGTTAGTTTATTTTTTTTTACAAAGACTTAATTCTCTACATTATTGGGATTATTGTCATGAGTTGCAATTTAGTACATTTTCCATATAAAAGAAAGCTAATTAATTATGACTAATTGGTTAACTAATTTTTTTATTGATTCATGTGTTGTTATATTGATGATGAATAATTGTGCAAAGTTCCAAGTTGATCCAAAAATGGGAAGTAGGAGAAATAATGTGTAAAAGATTTTCACCAGACCTAGTGACCCAATATTATCTCTGTCAGTAGTTTAGAGTTTCTGTTGCCTAAATATAGAAGCTTTTTTTTTTAACAATGTATTGAGGTTTTGTTTACTTTAGTTCTATGAATTTTAAGGGATGTTTGAAAAAAAAGTTGTGAACCACTATTCTATTATTTTAAGTTATTTGTGCTAAGTATTTTTGTGTTTTTTTTTGTTTTTTTTACACTTCTAACAATTCTTTTTTTTTTTTCTTTCCTAGTTCATCATTCCATCAATATGATTGTCTTCATACTGTTGTATTTACTGCCCCTGCCATTCTCCCAGGCCCAGCTACCCAATTTCTCACCTTACTTTTTATTCTGTAACTATCATGGAGATTCACACGACTATGGAATAGACGATGGCGAGGTGGTGCTTAGCGTTCAGATTGAGGGTGACCCATTAGGCTATGTTCCTGGAAGAATTTATAACAGTAAGTGTTACAAACTAGCATCTAGTTTTCTAATCTTTTTTTAAAAAATATTTTGATGAAACATAACTTACTTTATAACAATACTTTCTAGGGAGGTATTGCAGGGGATTGTAGAAGATGATCAGTTAACTAGTTAAGGCATGAGAAATTATATTAATTTTATAATCTTTTATTCTTAATGATTGAATGAAGCTTTGCCTAATAGCCCTCCACTCTAACTAAATAGATAGTGCAGGGGAGAGTTGAATAAAGTCTGTTGATTAGTTAAGGCTTGAGAAAGAATGAGACTTTCCTCTTGTACTTTTGCTTTCAATCTGGCAGTCTTCCCTTTTCTTAACATTCCCTAAACATTCTCAAGCTTGAATTTCTGGTGTGCTTTGAAAGTTATTAGACGCTGGCATCATTACAATATGGTCAAATCAGTCAACTTGATTTTTAAAAAAAAGATATGTTTTAGCTATGCCGTCACTTGAAGAAGAATGCTTGTTATTGCCAAAAAGCTACAATTCCTAAATGCTTCAATGCTTGTCATAGATTGTCTCAAAACAATACAGTGGAAAGCGTGGTCGAGATGCTAAGTACTCTTGAACTTGGCTTGGCTACCTACGAAGGGGTTTGAGATTCGACACCTAACTCAAACAGAGATGTTTTTACTGAGCTCCTAAAGGCTGCACAGAAAAACCTTCTCTCAGATCCCCCCTCCCCCACTGGTCCACAAATGAGAGAGCAGACCATTGCCCTCTGAGCATGCTATAAGCATGAAAGTAGCCTATATAAAAGCTTTAGTTTATTTACTGGACAAAAGCTAATATTAGTCTACCTCAATATAAACCACATTAAAGTAAAATACCTTTTCTTAAAGTCATTTATTTACAGTTATTTTGATGAGAAATAATGGAGATCCACCATTGCACTTTTGTATATTTGTTTATTTATTTGTGTATTTTTTAAAAAAAATTATAGAAAGGAGAAGCCTGATTTTTGTGTGTGTAAAGTATTGCTCTGTTGTCAATAAGTTTGCAATGCCTTTTACCATTTGGCTTTAACAGCAGTTAGCTGCTTGTCATCATTAAACTTTACTCTCTGCTGCCAGTTAGCATATCATCAAGTGAAACTTTTGACAAGTTTGTAATGACTGCTCTGTACACCACACCAATCCGAGGTCAAGCTGTGGGCACTGGTGGCCATAATCTAATGTGTAATACCATTCCTGGAAACCACAGACCTGTTAGATCTCTTATGATCAAGTGGGAGGCACCGCCTTCTGGATCAGGATGTGTCAATTTCTTGTAAATAGTAGTTTTTTTTTTATTACAACTGTAATCTAGCAGTGGTTAAAGACAACATATTGTATTACCTTATAAAAGTAACATTTTGTTTCGTGGTCTTGTGATCTATGAGCTAGTTGATTGTAAGACTCTTTTTGTGATTAAAAGGACAAAACTTGAGAATCATTCTAGATTTCATCATTTTTAATGAAATAACCTCAAATCACAACGTTAACTTTAACTGTCTCTTAGTACATGTAGGACATGTCAGTTTTACAATAGTTTTTATTGGTGTCATGACTAATTAATTAACTTTACTTCATTTGTTTTTTTTTAATACTAGAATCATGCAGCTGAGTGGCTTAGCTAAAAGTCATGATTTCATGTCATTATACCATAAAAAAAAGTAAAGTTCCCCTTTCAGACCTTGTTGTCTATAGGGCAGATGATGTAGAGATCATCTGTTTCTGTGGCCTACGGTTAATGAGGGTGTCATGTGGCCAGCACAAGGACCAACCACCTTTACTTTTCCCTAACTAATATCATTACCCATTAGAGCTGGGTGGACTCAGAATTTAAAAATCCTAGTCTTCACCAGGGTTTGAACCCCAGACCTCAGTTCAGAAGCCAAGCGCTTTACCGCTCAGCCACCACGCCTCTTCATTATACCATACTCTAATATAAATATGTGAGATGTGTTGCGTAGTGACATAAACTGCGTGGCTACCTATTAAGGGGTATTGAGTTTGAAATGCTACTTGAGTTTGTGTTTGAGCACCAAAAGGTGGCAATGAAACCTTATTCCCCAAATATCCACAAATGAGATTGCACCATCCCCCACTGAGTATGCCATAAGCATGAAAGATGCTCCATACAAAAGTAATTTTTAAAAAAAAAGGAAGGTTTTTGGCTCCAGTGTGAACAGCACTGATCTTTATAGAGCAATAATTATAAGAATTCAGCTTTTCTAGATGAACCTAAGCTACAAATATAATTTTAGTAAATAATATTATATGTTACGTTTTATTCAGGGCTTCTGGGACTCTTGGCCAGCAGTTGTTATTCAAGGACACATCTGTCATGTTATTTTGTGAAGAAGGAAGTAAGAAAAATTATTTATTATATATTTATATCAGCTCACTCTGTCTGTCTAGTCTGGTTTGTTTGTTCTTTCATTAGGAACAGTTTTAATGATCCTTTAAAAGTCAGCAAGCCTCATTTTATTTGAATGATATTGATGAATTTATAAAACACCTTGAAGTTCAAACAAGATATTTACTTTATATTGAGCCAGTCATTAGCAAAAACAAAAGAATAACAAACATCAATTGAAATCAATTTTAACTTATTGAGATTTATACATGATTTACATGCCTTATAAAACTACAGTATTTTTGTTTACACTTGTATTGTTAAAGAAAAAAAACTATGATACTAAGTGTCACGTACACAGTATCTATATTTAGCTCGTCAGCAACCTCGGGTAATTTCTCACGCGGAGATATGTTAATTAGTGTAACTTGGGCTGCATTTATTGGTTGCAATGAGCTACGTTGGACACGTGATATCGCTTGAGCCCGGGAAGGTTCTGGTTTATTAGTCAGTCTTGTATGAAACATGGAAGTGATAACATGTACTAAAGTTTTGTATTAGAACTCAATTATATTATTGTGTAGATCTATCATTCTATTCAAGTACGTTTAACCATTGTAATTATTTGTGAATAGCTTTTTCAAGTTCTGAATTAAAGTAACTGTTTTAGACGAAGAGAAGTTTCTTCATTGAATATAGTAACATACTTAGATGATCAACTGGCAGCATTCTGTATGATCGTATTATCAACTAGATCTAGCTACTTCTATACGATCATCTTATTAAAAGACGATTTCAAGATCCTCGGCAATCACGATCATTGATAGTGTGATATAGATCAAGATAATCTTCAACGTGACATCTATCATTGAATCTTCATAGATCTTGACATCTGACATCCACTATTAATTGATGATTGTGGCACTAAGTTATACAGGCTTTCATAAATTGATTCAAATAACCTTTAAACTTTAAACCAAGGCTGTATTCCAAAGTTCTGAATAAATTAGTTACTATCTGTATCTCCATGTGTAGATTTTAAAATTTTTATTAGTAGTCTGGATTGTGGTGTAACACAATCATCGTATTAGTTGATCTGATGAAAGCCTTTGACATGGACAGCAGAATTTTCAAACTCTTAAGAAAAATAGGATTTCTTTTTACATACTCATAAATAAAATTACATTTTTATATTAAAAGGTATATTCTTGGCTCAGTTTTATGAAAATCAATATTTCATAACTAAAAACTGACCTATTCTATTTAATCACTTATGTAAATAATAAATAAATATGTAAAAAAAATGTTGCAGCCCTACAGGTAGAGAATGTCCAACCTAAACTAGCAGAAGTGAATTCTGGATCTTTTGTGTTTAGAGAGGATTTTGATTCAGAAGATGGCTTTAAATCTGACTTATGGTGAGTTGTGAATAGTCTTTGTTATACAAATTGAAACTATTTTCCAGCTAATACACTTTGTATATTTCTCCAGTATTTATTAAAAAAAAATTTTTTAAATGTCAGACAGTATTAAATTTTAGCTATATAAATTTAAAAAATTAGTTTTTATATTTCTCGAGACGTATAGGGCCTATATGTTTTCACGCAACAGTAATTAATTTCTTAAAAATAAATAGATAAAAACAGCATTTTATATACGATAGGGACATCCTTTTAAAAGTTGGGTGACTAGACTGAAATTGAAATATAATAAAAACAATAATATTGCACCAATAATTTAGAAAAAAATAACATATCTTTATTGTCCTTAAGGAAATTCGTCCTTCATTTGTGCATTATGCATAAAAAAAATTAAATGATATTCTAGAAATTAAAAAAATGTGATTGGGAAATAAACATTAAATACAGGTCTTGTGATTTTGGAAATATTTGAGATAACCTTACTTAGCTTTTATAAAACATAAATCCATGGCAGATGACAGCTTTGCCTGCATTAGAGGCGAAAAATATGTAGATTAAAACTGATTTTGTCTAACCATGTAAAATCTGCACTTGACCTTAACATTCAGATTGGATTATACATATGTGTACTTGATTTCAGGTCCCAGACAGATGGAGGCTCCATCAGTGATGATTGTGGAAGTGTGGTTCAAGGGAAGGCAGCAGTACTATGTGATCCCTTTGAACCTAGAAATATGGTCAGGCATGCTCTACATTTCTTCACAAATATTAAGGACTTAACTTTTGAAAATTTCAATTCAACTATTTAATTTATTTTATTTGTTTGTTTTTGAAAGTTTAAATGAATTTTTCAGTTTTGGGCTTATTATAATTAGTATTAATCAGATATATTATATACGGGGCTCTAGAATTGAAAACTAGTAGAATAAGATTTATGTTTTTTGTTTTTAAAAGTTCTTTTTTTTTTCATAGGTAACAATACCCCTAAATTTGACAACTGCCCATGTCTTGCAATTTTCTCTTGGTAAGAAAAACTACAAAAATGTTTAGTACATTAATCAATTAAATGTATGTATATAGTTTTTAATACAATCTATCTTTGGGTAGAAGCAAATGCTATGTAATAGTATGCCACATCACATCTATATGTCTGACTTTATTGATCTGTAGGGGGAACATTTCATGACAGACTGACTGGCTGTCTAATAGTGTTGTTGATAGCTTGGTTTTTCTAGAGTGTCTGGTTGTTTCTATTTGCAATAGTAAAATGTTAGGAACATAGACATAGGATTTATATAAGGTCTTGTAGTTTATTTGTTGCTTTAACAATGAGTTAGTCTTTCTCCATGTAGTTTCTGTGTGATGTAAGCAAAGAAAACACCATGTAATCATTACCATTACAGATACAGCATACATTGTTATTGGTTTCTCCTGATAGCAATAAACTTTTCATTAAACTTAAAAAAAAACTTTTCTGTTTCTGCATTATTCAGGAGGAGGGAAATGCCGCTTGAGTAACAAAACTGACCAGGATATTGTGATAGCCTACGGAACTGAAGGTTGCACAAAGTGGCAGGAAATAGAAAGAATAAAGTAATTTTTTTAAAATGATTATTTCCACTATTTTTTTTTTTTTTTTTAGTGCATCATTAAAATTTGAACAGAAAAAAAAAAATGCTGTGCTTGAAGCCAATCCATGTTTTTGTTTATTGGGTCTAAAAATACTATTAGTTGCTCCTACAGTTCCAAAGAACGTTTTGTAATACTTATTTGTTAGTGTGTGAAATCAGTACCAATAATGACTTAGCAACTAATATATCACAAAGACCATTGTTATACCCTCACTTGAACTAGATGTTTACATTAGTTTCATTGTGTGCTCATAAGGTTAATATTTGTAGTGAAAATTGTTTCTACAAAACATTTTTTTTTTCTACGAACTCAGAGCTCCAGAAAGTAAAAAGTCACAAACATACATCGTGAGTTTACCAGGTGCATCTCGACTTGAAAGTGTCTGCATTCAGTTTTATCAGCCTTCACTCAGATTTAACAATGCCTTCTCAGCCGATAAGGCTGGAACAGTAACAGACATCTTGACTAGTGAGGCTTGGACCACTCTGGGCACTTCCGCTTCTTATACAGCATCAGCAACCACTTCTTCTGAGTCATCAACCAATCAGACATCCACTTCTACTGAATCAACCACTCAATCAACCCCTTCTACTGAGTCATCAACCACTCAGACTACCCCTTCTACAGAGTCATCAACTTCTCAGACAGCTCCTTCTACTGAGTCAACCATTCAGACTACGCCTTCTACTGAGCCATCAACCACTCAATCAACCCCTTCTACAGAATCATCATCTCAGACAACCCTTTCTACTGAGCCATCAACCCCTTCTACACAATCATCAACCTCTCAGACAACCCCTTCTACTGAGCCATCAACTACTCAGTCTACTCCTTCTACAGAACCATCTACCACTCAGACAACTGCTTCTACTGAATCATCAACCACATCAAAAACATTTTCTATTGCTTCATCATCTCCACCAACCAGAGAGTTATCAACTCCTACTACTACATCTACTACATCATCAATACCAAACTCATCTCTTGCTGCTGATGCATCATCTACACAATCCATCAGTGTAACACAACTAGATATAGAGATCGATGATTATGTCACAGAAGGCTTTGTAGAACCAAATGATGAACCATTTGATGCCCAGCAAGTGGACACTGTAAGTAATAATACCATAGCTGCCTATTATCAAATATCTTAACTTTAAAAACAAATAATTTTAAATATATATATATATATATAAGGCATAAAAAAATACTTAACCATTCAGTCAATTTTGAAAGAAAAAATTCATTGCTTTTTATATAATCTTCTTTTAGATAAAAGTTATTATTGCTTTTGCTCATCATGTTAAAGTTTAACTTTCATGTTGGCCTTTTTACTTTTTATGGAGTTTCTATCAATGAGTGTGTTCTAAATTCAAATTGTTATTTAACAAACATTTTTTGTCCTGCTTCATCAGGAGCTTTACCACAACTGTTGGGCACTTGACAATATTGTGGTTGTAAACTCAGATAAACCCCCAAATCTACTAAGAGAGACATTTGATCCTATTGTGCTTGAGAACTGGATATTTTTTCCTGGAGCTCATATAGAGGTCAGTTTATGATTACATTGTCTTAGACCACTGTTAATTGAACTATTTTTTAAAAACTTCTAATGACTATTAGTTGTATACAGTTTTAAGCTTAATGTAAAAGGTCTGTGAACAACAAAAGGTACTCATTAGCCCAATATAAGTTATAAGTGGAAACCTACTAAAATAAGTTCTGATGAAAGCAATATCAGAATAGATTTAAAAAATTTACAATAAAATTAAAGAACTAAGGTAGTCTCTGCAAGTAAAAATATTCTGGATACTTGACATTCATTAAAAAAAAAGTTAAAGATATTTATCTATGTGTTGTCCTGCAGCTTCCCAAATTTAAAGTTAAAAATAAAAAGCTTTTGAACCACATTTTTAAATCAGCGCTCAAGTATAAAGCCAAGGCTTTTCAAAATCAAGAAGAGAATATAACTGGATGATTCAGTGTTTTATGTATTACATTGTTTATGTATTCACTCTGCAGCTGTCTGCTTACTTTTTGGGTTAGGTGTTCAATTGTAACATACTTTTTATAAACTGTTACTGTTATTGGTGTTGATTTAGAGGCATTTATTATTACAGTTTGTTCTCTCCCTATCAGAAAATCTTTAATACACTGATACAATGGACCATCAATGTCAAAATATTTTAATTTTTTTAAGCAAGCAATGGTGGTGAACTTTGTCAAAGCCTTGGCATTGCATCAGACCAGAGGGCAGTGAGCATATAAATAGCTAAAAAAAATATTTGTGACCGTTTTATAATAAAATTCTTTCATTTCCAGAGCCAATGCTTTTCCAATGGATATGCATTAGTCTTTGACAACAGGAATCAGTCCTCTACATATGCTTTGACAAGAGATCTAGACCTGGATGTGGGGCATGTGGAGCTAGAGGCCATTCTGTTTGTCAACTTTTCTAAAGGCTCATCCAGGTAGCTGTAAAACTTTTTTCCTTGAACTTTTCTTTATTAAAGATATGTCTTTTAACCCTAAAATGTTGGAAGTAGTCTTATAGCATTGACTAAACTCACTCACTATTTACTGATGAATGCCTAGTCTGCATATCTGAAATATAGAAAAAGTATTATGAGTTGTCCTATCAGAAAACCTAGGTTAAATATTGTTGTAAACCTATTGGCAGCAGGATAGGGTTAACTATATGATCAGCTGAATCATTTGAAACAGGCCAGTAATACAGTTTAGCATGCTATCTCGATAAACAAGGGACAATACTGGTATGAACTTTGCACATAAATATGACCCGTGTTATAGTCATGTGATCAGAAGCTTTCGTGGACCAGAGACAGAGTGTGTAAGGCAATACAGGACAGCAAGGAGACCGGGACTGTTGTCGGCCATGAAGTCGGTCCTGGTGGAGTCCTCGAGTGAAACGTACCGAGTCCAGGAAGAGATAGAGACAGTAGAGCTTAGTAGAGCAGTATGATGATGTACAGTGTAATATCTGTAGTAGTTTATTGTGTTGCCAATCGTGTTGTATTTATTTTCTCATTATTAAAGTAGCAGATTCTTTTGGAACTCTTGTCAAGTTCTTGACTTTGATGTGTTGTGGGTTGAGGAGTGTTTACAGAAGGCCTGATTAGGAGAGAGAGAGAGAGAATCATAACAATATAATCAGATCATTCCTTTTTTTTTTTTATTCAATCCTATGCTTACAATTTATGTAAAATCTAGCTGTGCTGCTGATAAGTGGCTTCATTGGTTTACTTTACAATTAAATGTAGCTTGTTTGAGTGGCTTTTGAAAATTCACAAAACAAGTTTTAACATAAAAATGATACATTTTAGAAATTCATTAAGATTTACATTGTGCATATTTGATTTGTTTTGGCCAAAATAAAGATATTGATCATTTTACTTTGTTCTACTTCAGTTTAAAAGTTGATAGTGGACAAATTGGGTTAGACTGTGGTGTGTTACATTCTGGTAAATATCTGATCTTTGATGGGAGTAAAAATCGTCAAGTTTGTACTGACTACTTTAGCCCAAAGGAAATATCAGCTGTAAGGTTTAACTTTCAGTTTGGTAAGTACTCCTTTTTAAAAAAAATCAACTTAGGTAAACATAAATAATTAAATAACAGTATTAAAAAGCCATAATGTGGAAGTAATGAAGTTGAGCCAATCAGACAAAACAAATGTGTTCTCAAGAAAGCAAGAAATCTTAAAGTTTGATACAACAAAGTTTTTGTTTTAACTTTTTCTCTCTAAATGACGATATCAATGTTGATTTGACCCCATTAAATTAAATTAATTTTTGATTTTATAAATTTATATAAAAAAGAGCATGTGTTTTCATATAATTCTATACCTAATATAACATTTCCTGATAACAAGCACAAAAGCTATTGAAGTTTAATCATAACATGGTAGTGAAACACAAATTAGCAAAATGAATAATTCCATTGAAACATGGAAAATAATTACGGAGAGAAAGAATTAAAACTGCACCTTTCATTACACAGGTTAAAAATTATCAATGATCAAATGTCATATTGTAATGTAATCATAAAATTTGCAATGAAATTATAAGTGATGTATCTGCTTTAACAATATGTATCATAGTTTGCTGTATGACTTAGGCTTAAATGATTGGAAAACTGATCAAAGTTTGAAAGATAGGGTACATAACTAGTAGGAACAGGAAATAGATTTATTGTTCTAATCTAGAACAAAAAATGTAGTATTTGTTGACAGGAAATGATGAAAGTTTATAGAATAAAAGAGTTATGATAGAAACTGGATAGGATAGACAAAAATAAAAACTTTTTTCTCTAAAGTACCGATATCTGATGTTATAGTGATTGAGCAGGTGTGTGGACTCATATAAATGTGGTGTTCTTTCGATTATATCACAACCAAGCATAACTAGAGGGTAGAAGTGTCATTTGGAAGTTCCCACAGTATGACTAAAAAATAATTACCTTCAAACCAATCCAGTATTCATCAAAAAAAGTTAAAAGTTAAGTATCCCTTTCAGACCTTACTATCTATGGGGCAAATGATGTAACGGTCATCTGTTTCTGGATAAGGAGGTTGTCATGTGGCCAGCACAATGACCAACCCCCCCCCCCCCCCTTACTTTTCCCCAACATTTATTCAGGCACTGTTAGAGCTGGGTGGACTCAGAGGCACTCTGATTATCCCAAAAGATCTTCATCACAATATTGAGCTCTTAAATCCAGAGTTTGTGCTTATAAAAAGCATGTGACCAACAGCTCTCATATGAAACTTTTCTATTTAATCATCTTTTCCTTACCAGGTGGCGGTAGTTGTCATAGCAACTCTTCCAGTCCCCATGTTCTAATGTACTTAGAAGATGAGAAAGGACAAACTTATGTGCTGAAGACATTAGAAGCCAAACATTATCAGGTTAGGAGCATTTACCTATGCAAAAAATACAAATAAATATCTTACCCTCAAAGAAAAAAAAACTTGTATTATATTTTTAACATATGTTTTAAGAAAACAAAGTCTGGAAAAGTAAAAATTCTGTGACTAGATTTTTAAGAGCTTTTAATGTTCTGGGGCTCATAAGTGTTTTTTTTTATTTATTCATGTCTCTAAGAAAGTATTGGACACTATTTGAATTTTTTTTTTTTTTTTTTTAAATGAGATGGCCCCAAGTATGGTCTCTAAATCATTTTCTTAAATTTCTTATCTTCTTATACATTCTAGAGCAGTGAAGTTGTGGCAAGTCCAGTCTTCAATTCAATCACACACAAACAGTACCAGGGCAAGGTGAAGTTCTGCCTACTTCAGAAATCTCATGGTGGTCTGGGTCGAGATGTTTGGTCTATTGACAACCTGGCTCTACTCCCTTTGTTGCCTAAAGAGTCCTCCAGGGATTTTAATAAAGTCCTACAGGTGTCTGTCAACTTGAAATGTGGAGCCAACTCTTCAGATAAAACCAGGTTGTCCTTAAGATCAATACAATAATCTTATTATCACTTACCCCTAGTCTTTCTTTTTTTTTGGTTAAGGGGGGGGGAGGCATGAGTATTCACATCTTTATTTCTTTTTTTTTATTGCTTAAATATTGTAAACCAGATCTTAAAAAAAAAGAAATTTTATTGTTTCTAAATTGTGTGTTGCTAGCTGGGAAATATGTTGGAATTGATATTGACATTCACGGCTGGGAAGCACTAGCTCTCAATCGCTCCTCGTGGCGTGAAGCTTTGAGTGTCAGAGTCAGGAAATATGAAGCAAGAAGAGTGGCCAGCGTGAAAGAGTGCAAAACCAACAAAAAGCTGAGAAAAGAAGCAGGCCTATCTGCAACTGACCATACCTACCCATGCCATGTATGTGGCCGGCTTTTTAAAGTGAGGATTGGACTTAACAGTCATCTTCAAGTTCATAAGATATGAAAACTGTGCACATCTTCGACCACAAAGGAGGAACTATATCTATGTTGAAAAGGCATAATTTAATTTTTTTTTACATGTACTTTGGTGACATTCCCCTCACTACTGAACATGCATTCTTTGGTTTTATCCATTGGTTTATCTCATTCCACTTGTCTGGTTTGTAAACTTAAAGTTTGATAAATATGAGATTTAGGTCATCTCTGAGTCCACCCATTTCTAAAGGGTACCTGACATTATGTGGTCATGAGACCCTCTATTAAACATTGGCCACAATAGATAAATTTTTATCTGTTTCTCAGACCAGTTGACTTAAAAGAGGCAATTCACTAATAGTAAATATAAACAGGAGCTCCCATAATAGTAACAAGTGAGGCAGTGACAGATGATATCCAAAACAGTTAAAATATGTTTTTATAAGCACTGGACCTAGATTTGAGGTCATTAGTCTTTAGGTTATGCTGTTTTTGATAAGAAAAGGTGTCTATCTGACATGAAAAAAATTTAATTATAGCAGATGAGCTCATTATATGTACGAATTGATGTATTTGATTAGAGAAGATATTTCATTATATGTTGGAACTTCAGTTAAATAGATATGTAGGAAATGTTATAACTAATAAAATTTTGGGGTAAATATTTATTGTTTCGTTTTTTTTTTAAGCATCAGCATTGAATACAGTACTGATTATGGCTACAGCTGGAATGATTTCTACACATCATGCGTGCCATCTGCTTGTTCAGGATATTACCAGTCTCTGTCCTCAGTGCTTTCTGCAAAGCAGATGTCTAGGTAAGACTAGCAGTGAATTAGAATGTAGGTCTATGCAAGCTTCTTCATCAAGATGAGCATCATCTCATTTCTTAAGAACATTATAATATTAATTTACTATAGCCCTATACAGTTATAGTCACTATTGCTAGGGAACAAGGTAGTTGAGTGAGTCATGGTTTCAAACCTTGGTGAAAGCTGGCATTTAGAAGTTAGTCATTTTTAGGATGCCCCTGAGTCCACCCAACTCTAACGGATACCTGACTTAGTTGTGGACAGTAAAGGTTGTTGGCCATTGTGCTAGCAATGTGACACCCACGTTAACGGTTGTCCTTAGAAACAGATAAATTTTGCACCATCTGCTCTATAGATCACAAGGTCTAAAAGGGAAAAAATTTTGCACCATCTGCTCTATAGATCACAAGGTCTAAAAGGGAAACCTTTTTTTTTTAGCTGACTGTTTCTAACTAGCAAACATTCTGTCTAGACATGTGGGGAGGGGGAGGGATTAACTAATTTCTTCCATGACTTCTAATGCCAGGCAACTTATCTTAAGATTGTGACTACTACTTAATTATATGGGATGATAGCAAGCTATAATGATGTTATATCAACACTCTTTATATGTTGGGGGACTAAGTTACTTTTTTTGTGTGTAATTTTTACAATTTAGTAGAACATTATAGTTAGGTTAGCTCAGGCACAAACTTAAAGCTTAAGGCAGTCAAAGGTTTTATTTACATATGGCTCCTATTTTGAAAAACAATGGATGCACCCAGATGAATCACTGGTTTTGGTTTTCTTCTTGTGTCTGATGGCAGAACTTATCTGATGGCAATCAAACTCTATCTATTGGCTATCTATAGGCGTTGAACGCTTTATTAAGCAATAGGCATCCAACACAGAAACTTTTTGAACACTTTATCAACAGGCAATTTAATGTCATTTTTTTCTATTCTTGTTGCCTCACAATCTTTTCACTTACATTATTAAACACTTTGTCCACAGGTGGACTCGAGTCACTCTTCCCATTCCACTGGCAGCCCTATCTCCTCATACAAGGTTTAGGATAATTCACCTGGACAGTGTTCCTACATCCTGGGCTTTAGATGATGGTAAGTAGACCCAAGTAGTTTCAATGCTACATAATCATCTAACACCTTGGCATTTATTGGATTAATAAAAGGGCATTAAAATATTACATTTTTAATATTTGATGACATCCTGTCATCATTGGGTTGTAACTTCAGACATCTAGTCCAACTAAAGCAATAGACAATAAATTTAAAAAAAAAAAGAACAAGGTTACAAAGACAGTTTGTGTGGAAACATAAACTCAAAATCGGCCCCCGAAGTGGTCCACCCATGCAGGCTTCAATATTTTCAGAAAGAACATCCAAATGAAATTATATCAAAGACAAATGAGAGATAAGAATGGATAAAAAAGGTTGACAGATCTTGTATAGTGCCCCAACGGTCCAGCAGATCAAAGGATAGGTGCAAGTGAATGCAAAGTTAGATGTGAACCTGGCTTAACTAGTTCCCATTTCAGACCTTGTGGTCTATAGGGCAGATGATGTAAAGTTCATCTGTTTTTGTGGCCTATGGTTAACGAGGGCCAGCACAATGACCAACCGCCTTTACTTTTTCCCAACTACTGTCAGGTACCCATTAGAGCTGGGTGGACTCAGAGGCGCGAAAGGATTCCGTAGTTGAAAATTCCAGTCTTCACCAGGATTTGAACCCGGGATCCCCAGTTCAGAAACCAAGCGCTTTACCGCTCAGCTACCGCGCTTCTCCTGGCCTAACTGAAGTCTTATAATTGATGTAACTGTTTTGAAAAGGCTCAATCTCATATTGGAATCCTCAAAAAAAAAAACAAAAAAAAAAAACATTTCCGCTATAAAAAAAAGTTCAGGAATATGAACTTTATGAGATTACTATTCGTTTTAGATTAGGTCAAACTTTTGATGCATACTAATTAGCTTTTTCTCATTAAAAAACTGCTTGCATAACTGATTTTAAAAACTAGACTTTTCGCTTTCAGAAAAAAAAAGTAGCCGTTGCATCAGAACTTTGAATGGTCTAAAATATTGTGATGTCGGATTTTCAATATCTTTTCTAGTTTACGAGATCTAAACGGGACAGACGGACAGACATTTCACACAAAACTAATAGCGTCTTTTCCCCTTTCGGAGGCGCTAAAAATGAATAAAATTTTGATATTTATGGAGTTTTAAAAATTCATTTGGATAATGAACAGTAGACTGTGCATTTCTCTTTATCTGTTTAAGTTCACTAACCATGTTAGAAAACTGGTCAAACCACCTTGCATGTTTCATGGAAATTTATTCCTATAAGTCAATTTATTTTTTTTTTAGAGATTTAGGACATGCTGAATGTATAAGATAAGATAATTTTTATTGGGCCAAACAAATAGAAATTCAGTTTTACTACAATTGACCACCTCAGTGTAACTACTATAACATTTTTTATATCTATATTTTTAAACGAGATGTTTGTCTATTTCAGTTTTCATTGGCACATGTGAGAAATGGTGTAGTGGACATGGTCAGTGCCTAGAAACAGGATGCAGGTGGGATATTAGTTATTTGACATTTTGTTTGCTTTTAGTTTACCTCTATCTTGATTAAGAACTAGAAAACTTAATATTAGTATATATTAGTACTAATTCTGATTTATACATAGGTTGTTTAAAAGCTCCCACATCCAGCACAGATGCTCTACTAACTGGCCACATTTTGATGTTTATATATTTGATGCTTCAGTTGTGACTCTGGCTATGAAGGTGATCAATGTGAAAGGCCAGTGCATCCAGCCTTGTCTTCCCTTCATGAAAATTTTGAGGATTCCTCTGTGGTGGCTGTCTCATCGTTGATGAAAGTTTCTGGGGCAACAGTGGGCTACGAGTGCAGTGTTGTTTCTTCTGGCAAGGCATTAGTGTTTAATAAGGCTGGGCCTAGAAGTTTAACTACCTCAGAGATAGATACAACTGCCATAAGGTATGCAGCTAATATTTGTACCATTCTTTTGTCTCAGCTATTTATTTTTATGAGATATTTTCATCTTCAGTTCATTTCTTTTTGTAAGCAATTGTCTTTTGAAGCTGTTTCTGAATAAAGCTCGTTACAGTTCACATTGAGGATTGGGAGTATGTCTGTCACATCCAGCTGTCCACCTCCTGATGCACCATGGGAAGATATCATTTTAGAATACTCGTGTAATGGTGCAGTTAGCTGGAAACTTCTGAAAGAGTTATCTAACCTTGAGTTCAAACAGCCAAAGTAAGTAGTCACCAAATATTCATGTTTTTATTTAGAATGACGTGAGACCTTACTCCTTGTTGGCAATAGATAAGACATTACACTTTTTCATTGATGTTCACAAAATTTGGCTAATTCGTAAAGAAAGTATGGTGATATGATTTTTGAAAAAATAACCATTAAAAAAAATTTTTGTAAGGATAGTAGGATGTTATTGTGAAAACATACATTTCAAAAGATGTGAAGCAACATAGCAAATTAAAATCCACAAAATGATATGATTCTTCTCCTAGGCATATTTTGGTACTAGGACTCATGTAAAATAAAAAAAAACAAATGAAGTATTGTTGGATTTATTAACCTGTGTAGGATTACTTAGGGATGCTCTGCTTCACAGAAATGGAAAAAAAAAAATCAGAAAACTTTGTTTCAATAAAATATATTTCATTTTGCTCTGGTTCATGCAAGTGAAAAAAAGGCTGTAAAAGTTGTTACGTTTATTAGAAATGTTATTCATAAATAATGTGAAAATGAGATTGGAAAACCTTGGTGATGTGATTGCTTTATCATTTATCTGGCCAGTAGTGTTATTGTAATTTACTAATAAACCCAGTGATCTATGTTGCTGACATGTCGAATGATTGAGTTGCAAATGAAAGGTGCAAAGGTTAATCAGCGGACAGAAAGGAGAGATTGAAAGCCTTATAGGCCTGTATATATGGACTATTTAGAAGAATAAATTTAGCATTTACATTAAATACAGTGTTTGTTAAGTGTATACAGCTCAAATAGACATGAAATACTGTGTTTGTTAAGTGTATACGAGCCTACTATTACACTTGGCTTTGTCATTGATATTATAACTTAATGTTTCTACTTTATTAAAAGGTTGTGTATATCTCCCTCTAGATCCACCTCCATCACTTTACCCAGTGATGCACGGCAAAGTCTTTGTCAGTTCCGCTGGAGGCAGCCCCAGCACTCTGGCTCTGGAAAGGATGTCTGGGCTATTGATGACACAATATTTTCCCCTGAAGCCATGTCTGGCCTTCTTTCCGTTGAGATGATGGATCTACCTGTCTTAGATGAAAGGCTGAGTTCAAATCATGGAAAGCTGGTCGACAGTTTCTGTGGACGAATGAGAAGTGTAGTGTATGATTTCTTTCAGTTCCTACTTTTTACTTTTTACACAAGATCTTGATGGGGAAGTAAAACTTTGGTGGTCACAAGTTTTTACGAAGCAGGCAGCAAAGTTGATTGATTGTCATGTTAATAACAAGAATGTCATTGATTTGATCCAATTTTTTTTTCAAAGAGATCACTCCAGTCAGATCTAATCTGATCTGATTTTCTTTATACATAAAATAGGAATAGATTTTTTAAAAATTTGTATATTACATACTTTTATTTGATTAGTCATCAGGGTCATAACCCAATACAGACCTTAGTAATTACTTAGAACTGGTTGTATACACAAGGACTAAATTATTTAAGAAGACAATACATTTTAAAGTATCAACTACATTGAAAATATCATAGTAACATTTTTTTTTAAAAATAATTCATTAACAATATTAGAACTTATCAGTTTGAAATCACTGCATCCATTTAAATTAATTGTTGTAAAGAGGTACTTTTTTAAATCATTACATTGCATTTTAGTAACCATAAGTATAAAAGAGTTACTTAAAACCTAATAAGCAACTCACTTATTTTCAACTGCTAGCTCAGAATTTCATGTTTGTTTTGTCTCATTTCCTTCTTTTAAAGGTTCTCAAACAAAACAAAAAATGGTGAGAGCCGCATACTGATGACCAAAGATCTGAAAGTTGGTCCTGGATACATTGCCCAGTTTGATCTCGTCATGGGCTGTGGTATCCCCTACACCAAAGGACTGGATAATCTGGTTTACTTCCAGTACTCAGTTGACCATGGAATCTCATGGCATTTGGTGAGTAGCATTTCCTCAACTTGGTGGGTAAGTGCTAGGAAAATTTTCTGCTGATCTGAGAAATCGTTGAAGGGCTTCTACTCAAGTCTACTTGATAGAATAAGTCCAATCACAATTGGGTTATCATTAGTGTAACAAGCCAGACTTATTTTACTAGCAGTTACAATATATTAGTATACTATAATTAGATCTATCCTCAAGTTTCTCCAACTTACAAATTCAAACATTCCATTTTTATGACAGAAGTAACAACATGATGAGTCGTACGCAAAACATTTATTGATAAACTAATCGATCTGCTTGTCAAATAATATAAATCCATAAAAATGGCTAACTATATAGATATACACTATTGTTAATCTACATCTACTTCCACATAAGAACTATATTACTCTCAAAAACATTTTATTAATCAACTCCTCACTTCTAACAATCTGGCCATCCCTCTAACTGGAGGTCTTCTTCTCCTCTCCTACTTCTTCCCCTTTTTTTCTTTTTACTACATGAGTGAACTCCCTTCATCACTTATCATAACAGAATTTATGTTCTGTTAGTTAGTAAAACATTTAACTCTGAGATTCACCTGGCCTCAAGCTAATTCATTCATCTTTGTGTTACAATGTATTTAAATTGATAACTCTGCAACATGTTTTTTTTTGTGACAACTAGGTGGAAGATGCCTGTCTTCCGCCAAGTGTATGTGACGTGTACAGGTCAGGGACCATTTATCCTTACTCACAGTTTGACAAGTGGGACACAGTGACCATCGTTTTGTCACAAGATATCTGGTAAACTGGAGTTTGATTCTTATTAAGAGTTTTTTATTAAACACATAGACCAGAGAATTCTAGAGGTAATGGAAATGGGGCAAAATAATACAACTCCAATGAAAACTATTCATGTTCAAAACAATTTAAATATCTTTTTAAAAGATTCATCTTAACGTGTTAAAAATTAGTTCTATTAATATTTTGAAATTCACTTTTCCTAATAATGATAATAAGGATTCATAATTTGGCATTAGTTGCTTGCACATTTTCTTCTACAAACTAATTTAGATTACATTATCTTAACTGATTATAAAAGAGGCATATTTCAAATTTCAATCATGTTTTTCTAATATTTTGTGTTCAGGAGTCACCAAACTATATTTCGCTGGATACAGCCAAAATGGTCAGATACAGATGTTTGGAGCATAAACAGGGTGTACATTGGCTACCCCTGTCCAGACTTGTGTAATGGTTTTGGTTCATGTCACAATGGCACCTGCAGGTTGGTGCAAACTCTTTAGACATGAGATTCTTAATTGATAATCAAGTATTATTTTTTTAGACTACAGATACAAACTATTTGAACAGCTTAAGACATTTTTGATAGTTATCTTTTTAATTCATTTTGCATTAGTGCTCATTCCTACTTAGCAAACCAATTCACTATGTTAGATATTGTAGTTACCTAGGAATAACATACTTCTTGGTTTTCCTACTGTGCAGTCTTTCAATGTTATTGTCAATGTCTTTTTTTTTATGCTTGCTGGTTTTACTTATTTGAAATAATTTGTCTATTTGAAGCTGTGATGTTGGATTCAACGGTGAAACATGCACACCAGAATACCAGTTGGACTCCTCCATCCAAGCTGATTTCGGTCACCGTTATGAACCTCAGAAAGATTTTACTATCAGAGGAGGAGCTGTTGTCAAACCTGATGAGGGCTGTGGTATTATAGTTGCAGGAGAGAACCTGTATTTCTTTAAGGTTAACATTCCAGTATATTTGAAAGTCCAATATGCTTAATAGTTTATATGCATTTAGTTCTAAAATCCTTTCAGTAATTGTATTTATCTATTTACAGTAGACCTATCAAATAAAACAAAAATGGCTAAATGTTTAGAATCAATCTTAAAGATTTGATTATCATTAAATTTATATTTGTTTAATTCATTAATTAATCAACCATAAGACATTCAAAATCTTTAATAAAAACTAATCTAAAATAAGTAGTACACAGAATTAATTGTATAAATTTATATCAATGCAATGTGTTAAGCAACTCTCAAGTGTTTGTTAGTTTTTTTGCATATTGCATTTTTCTTGCTATAGCATGCTTAGTGCGCTGTGGTCAAAACACTTTTATGCACCTTTTAGGGAGAGGTGTATCTGAGAGGTTTCCATGCAGCCTTATTTCTGTTGCCATTTATGAGACCTTCTGACAAGTGCTGGGCCCAAATTAAAGTAAACAAATTAGGGCAACTCTATTTTTTTTTAATACAAAGAAACAAAAGAATATAACTAGAAAAGGAGACATTGTTAAATCTCTGCCGCACCCCCCAAATCTCTGTAGTATGTGACATTAGCATTTTTGATGGAGCGATAGACAAAAAAAGACTGTTTTTATAAATGATTAAAATGAGGAATTACAAATGAAAATAGTCACTTTTAAAATTTTGTATCAAAATTACTTCATTGTTTTGTCAATGGAAACTACTGTTCTATTATGTAACTTTTTTTTTCACATGGTATTTTTTGTTCATTACAATGTAGGATGGAGTAAGAGAATTAGTGACTAAAGTCCTGAACACTAAAGCAGATGACTTCATCCAGTTTTATATACAAATTGGCGGTAGCACTGCCAACTGTAAAGGGGCTGAAAATAGAAATGAATCTGTTCTCATCAGTTACACAACCAATGGTGGAATAGTCTGGAATTCGCTGAAGGAGTTGCATCACTTGGAACATAGGAAATCAAAGTACATTTGTTTTCTTTTTTTGTCTTGATGTTTCTCTAATTAACTTAGAGCAGACAGAGTCTTCTTTAAGTGTTACTTTAACATTACCAGGGATAGAAGGAGACAGTTTGAGATGGTGTTTTTTTAGCCATAATAGGGTTAGCAAGATTTGCTTATTGCACAACATAAAGGATTGCGTGAGATAATTTTGATGGCATCATTTTCATTATTGAAATCTATGCTGCATTACTATTAAAAAATGGCAGCACTTGTCAAGAAAATTTCTAATTATTACAAAATATTTCAAAAGATGTTGTTTCTATTGTAAATAATGTAACTATATAAATATATCCTTTGACTTGGTCTTATCTAAATGCTTAAAAACCTAGCACAATCTTTTAAATAAATATTTTTTTTTAAAGTTAGATTTGAAGAAGCTTTTATTGTCTCATATCTTTTATTTTTATTCTTAATGTTCTATTTTTGAAAATCTCATCTAGGTTTATTCACCTGACTCTGCCTGAAGATGCCAAGACTCTACATACACAGTTCAAATGGTGGCAGCCTCATCACTCCGGAGCAGGTCATGACCAGTGGGCTGTAGATGAAATACTGATTGGTAGCTACAGGAAATTCTCAACTCTACAAGATGACTTTAATGTAAGTAGATATGACACTTTAGTGTTCTAGCAACAGATAATAGACTTCTCAATATTTTATAGATAAACAAAACTAAAATATCATTGTCCAGCCCCACAGACCAGTTCTTATTGTATGCTGGCCATTCTTCTTAAGAAGATTGTTTACCTGAGATAACCAATTTTCTTCCTGGCTGTGACAATTTCATCTTTATCTATTATATTTTAGTCTATGTTGGATCCTTGGGGGACCACATAAAATCTGTTGACTGTCTTTCTCTATTTCTCTTTCTCTTTTGCATTGATTCCGAATCATTGAATAAAGACAGCTAAGTGCTTCTTCCCACATCTGATTGGCTGTAAATATTCTGCTGTCAATTAGATTTCAGCACATCCATGAGACTTTGCCTCAGTCATATTATTTGGACTCATATCATTTTCTGCATGATTAGCATATCCAGTTAATTGAAAAGTATCAATCACATATGCTTTTTGTTTGAACCAAAGAATTTGAGAAATTCAAAAATGCTCTTCACTAAGCCTTGTTGCAATAAGGCATCATTTTCCTTTAAAAATGAAACTATAATATACTTTTTTTTTTTTTTTTTTTTTTTTTTTTTTTAATAGCAAATAACGACCCAAAAATGTTAAGTAAAATTTATTGAAATTATGTATGATCAAATCTTATTAATCTCCCTTGCTTGATAGAGTTCACTGGAACCGATGTTGTCAGACCAATGGCGCATGATTACAGAAGGAGTAAATGGCAAATACTGCCGGCTAACTAACCCTTCACTTGTTTTATCCAATCAAGTAAATGACAAGTTTGCTGTTACCAATGATGTCCAGTTACAACCAGGGGATGTCATCCAGTTTGAGGTCAGAACTGAAGGCTTTCTTAAATTGATCAGATTTAGCAGTATAGAAAAAGACAAAATATAGAAACCACAACTTTATTAAAAAGTTGATAAATATTTTGTTAATGTTGAATTTAATAGCTTAAAATTTAATTCAAGCTTGCTTTCAATTTGATTGTTAAAAAGATAATATTATTTCCCTTGCCACCAACCCAACATAGAATTATATGCTTTGCATCATATGTTTGCATTATAAATATAATATTCTTTCTATATTTAGATTAATGTCGGATGTGGAAAACAGTTTCGGGCAGATTATTTTGTCATGTTTGAGTATAGCCATGATCACGGCAAATCCTGGAGTCTGGTGGAGGAGCCCTGCTACCTGGATCAGGATTGTGATGGCAAGCTGACCGAAGGCAGTGTTTATCATACTGGAACCCATGGCCAGTGGACATTGATAGTCATACCTGTTACTGAGACCATTGCAATGCAGTAAGATTTTATTTTCATAGACTTTCTTGTAGTGTCTATTGTGTGAATGCATTAGCTTGAGCAGTATTTAATAAGTCAATTAGTCCCTATCTAAATCTAAATTCTATTAAGATGACTTGGTTTAATTTAACTTCTTAACTACAGTAAGAAAATAAGCTGATCAACATTGTGTTTCCACTTTAAGGCCTGCACCTCTATCTAACAATAAATTTTAGAGAACGCTCTGTGGCCAGCAAAACTTTAACTACTTATTTCAGCTGGGTGGGCAGTAGAGATCATAAAAATATCTGCCTCTACCTAAATTTGAATTCGAGACCTTTGACACCACTGCTTGAAATTGTAACAAATTACTATTTACAATAAAATGTACTCTTAACCAATGCTATAAATATATTACTGCTGACCCCATTCCATCTATCTTTGTCCATCACTAGATCTTTATAAGGATACAAACTTTCCTTGTTATTAGATTCTTTTTTTCTTCATTCCCTTCCTTCTGATAGCATGCTTCCTAGAAGACTTTATTTTTACAAAGTTATATCTTGTATTGTCTACATCTTAGTCAACCAAAGGGCTGATTTTAAATCAATACCTAGTTTTTCTTTATGTTAGTGAAATTAATAGACTTTATTGCTAATTGGATTGTTGTTGTTGTTGTTGTTTTGTCAGTCCCGCTATATTCCGTTGGCTGCAGACTGGTGGTGTGGACCACAGTTTCAGTATTGATAATGTGTACATGGGGCCACCTTGTGTTAACAATTGCCATCGAAGAGGTGTGTGTCACAATGGAAAGTGCCAGTGTTTAGACTCACTAGTTGAAGTGGTAGGTATGTATAATTCTTACAAAAATATAACTTATACTATTTTTTTTTTACTTTGAAGGTTTCAGCAGTTACAGAATGACCAAATTTTTAAAATAGATTTATTAAATGATGGTTATAATTTTTATTATTTTTTTCTTAGAAATACCATATTATAGTTAACACTCTTTTACAACACTAAAAGTAACTTTAAAGACTTTTAGAACTATTTTACCATGGCTTCACATTCTATTCATCACTTCATTCAGTCAACAGATCACTTATTAACACTTTGTTTGTTAGATAAACTTTATAAGAATAAATGATCTTGAGCCCTGTAACTATTAGATCAGTGTTTCCCAAACTGTGTTCCACGGAATCCTAGTCTTCCTTGAGTCCTGAATAGGTGTTCCACGAACTACTGGAATAATTAACTAGTAGGCCACCACGAGAATTAATCTCTCTAAAAAATAAGCAAAGTGCTCAGCTAAATACTCATATTGAGTAAAGGAAAAGGTTTGAGAAGCACTGAATTATCATTCCTTTGTTCTTGGGATTGGTAAGAAATCTTTGCATGTGAATAGAATAAGGATGGTATACAACAATAACAATTGTCAAGTATTTCTGTAGCAAGAAAAAGGATTTTATTTTTATTGTTTATCAGGTGAAAACTGTGCTCCAGTAAATCCTGCTCCTTCTGGCATGCTGGATAGATTTGATAACCAAAATATGCCATCCATGGTGTACTGGGACAAAGTCCTGGGTGGATATCTCAGCCGAGCTTGTGGCAAAGTTGACAATGAGAATGCCTTGTATTTTGGAGGGGATGGTACCAGAGAAGCCGTCACATTCCCTTTAAACACTACAGACAAAAAGTGAGTTATGTATGAAATTTTTTATAATACTTACAATTTACTGTTAATGCGAGCACCTCTTTTTTTAGTGCTCTCTTAGGGAAAAGCTGCTTTAGAAACTAAGCCCTACAAAATTACTTAGTGCTTTTGAGAAGTAATTTTGTGTGTTTCAGAATTTTAGAATTTTACATTAAAATTGGTGATAGCAAGAATACTGAAGCATGCCACTTGCCCAGGGAGCGAAATGAAGGTGTCATTGTTGACTACTCCACTGACAATGGTATCACCTGGAAGATTCTCAAAATTGTGGAACCAGCCTTTGATGATATTCAGCCCAACTCCATCGTCATCAACCTTCCTGCAGAAGCTAAAAAAGAACGAACAACATTTAGATTCTGGCAGCCTCTGGGAATGGGAGGTAATGTCTTAACTTTGATAAGCTTGAGGTTTTACTGTCATTGTTACTGTACTATATGCTTCATTTATTAAAGCCCTCACTGGCATTGCACTATTTAACCACCTGCAATATACATCAAGGGTGCAATTTGAGGTCACAAACATAACATCAACATAACTTATTAATTAATTAATGCTAAATGCACACAAAGAAAGGAGCTGATACTAGTTAATATAATTTTATATGTTGACGTATAAATTTTGAAAATAACTTAAGCTTTATTTAATTTTTAAAAAAATAATGAAATTTATTTATATTAATTTAAGAGACTTATTTGCAAAATTATCAGTGGTATTTTTCAATAGTATCTGTCTTTTTTTTGTACCCTCAGAGATGCCAAGAGCACAGTGGGCCATTGACAGTGTCCTAGTTGGAGTTAATGAAACAAGTCCACTTGGATTTGAGGACACATTCTCAGGTGATCTTTACTCATAGAAAGTCTTTTTGTTTTCTTTACTAGATCCTGATGCAGATAAGTAAAGAAAAACAATACTATTATTGGAGATAAAACAAACTTTTACTCTCTATTTCAGGCTCCAGTCTACACCCTGACCCACACAACTGGTTCCTGGCTGACTCGGCTGTGCAGAGAGAAACTTGTAACTCTCAAGACAACGCCTTAGAGTTTAATAACAAAAAAGGTCAGAGATGAAAGGAATATTTTTTTTTTCTTTTTGCAAAGTTAGAAAGATTTTATTGCCTATATGTTATATATAAATTGTTTTATTTCTTATATAAAAGGAAGACTCCTTCATGCACATCAAACTATATTAGTATATATATTATTGACATAATGGTCAAATGTTTTTTTTAATTGTTTTTTTATTTTAAAGCCCTTTAATATGTGTTACTTGTGACAGACCTAGGAAAAAAGACAAGTTATGTTACAATACATGTCAAAATGAATATGAAATTAAAGCTTTAAAAAAGAAAGCTGTCTAATGACAGACCAAAGTTATTGTTAGTATTATCATTAAAAAAATATTTTTAAAATTAAAAGTAAATGTTGACCTCACCGATTTTCACTATGAAGAAGAAATTAATATGAGTATTTGAGCTGCAGTTTTCCTTTGTTTTAGAAGGACAATAGTTAAAAACAATGAAAATAGAAATAAACTTTGCAATTGTGAGTTACAAAATATGTGAATACAAAATTATTCAAAACAGGTTTTATATGTTTCACTAGGTAATATAAGTATATTTCTTGACATTTTGAAGTCTAATATATTATAGGCCTATTTGTATGAATATGGTGTAAATATATAAAAACACATTTCTTGAGTTGATAATTTGTGTAAAAATGTCTAATTTCCTTCTGTTTTTTTGTATGTTTATGTCTTTTCATCTTTAAAACCTCAGCTAATGAGCATAACAAATATGCATGCACACATATGCAAACATTCCTTTTATAGCATGTTTACTTTAATACCTTCTAAACTTTTCACATTTAAATTTTGCTTTATTTTCCATTATGACTTTCAGACAACCAGTTGGCAGAGACTTGGGACTATCATGTTACTACCTCTACCTTCCTTCAGTTTGACCTGGCCATGAACTGTGGGGCCTTGCCTGGCAACCCTTACAGCATCAGGTTGGAATACTCTACTGACCATGGGCAGTCTTGGACCTCTGTTGTCAATGAGTGTCTCCCTCCTAATTTTGAATGCTCAGGTTACCACACCAGTTCTACTTACCCATCCAACCAGTATTCTAATTGGACCAGGGTAACGGTGGCCCTGCCTGAGAAGGCAATGTAAGGAACATTTTTCTCTTGAATATGTTTTCTGTTCAAATTGATATTGAATAAAGAATACTATAGAATATAGATACAAAGATGTGGCAACAATTTTCTGTTTGTCCCTTTGAATTGTTTACCTCTCTCATTAGAGAGTTTCTGTCAGAAAGTTAAAGTAAAGAGAGCTAGTCACTATGTTCTCTACACATTTAACTTTCCTGTGCTGGTGTACCTCTGAGCAGCTGTTCTTAATATGTATATAATTTAAAGTGCCTTCATAAAATAAAACCTTGGTATGGACATTAATAATTTATTTGTTTAGTTCAGCGTATTATTGACCACTCTTTTCAGAATATCTGTAAACATTTATTTACACATTATAAATGTATTGTAAGATGAGATCATTCTTTTTTGCATAGGTTCTTTCTTAAATATCAATATATTTTAATGGGAGTATGTGTAAACATCTGTTTTTTTTCATTTTTTATTAGTTAAAATCTTCCTTTTTTTTTGTACTTTTTTTTACTAAAAGAGATTTTTGTCTTTTCTAGCTCACCCTCCACTAGATTCAGATGGCTGAGACCATTGCCTGAAAAAGGTGGTGCCATCTGGGCAATAGATAATGTGTATGTAGGTCAGAGCTGCCCATGGCTGTGCTCTGGTCATGGTTTCTGTCAGAAAGGTGTATGTCAGTAAGTTACTTTTCTTGTTAGTACTTGATTTTGATTTCAAAGGGGGCTTATGTTGTTTGGAAGTATAGCTTGCTGATTTCACACCATTGGTTTTGAGTTTGAATTCTGGTAAAGATGGTAATTTCGATTTAGGACATCCACTCTGCCTATCCCTGTGGTATTCACCTTTCAACTGTTTGTTACTTAAGTTCAAACCTAAAGATAAACAAAAATAGAAACTAAATCTACTGTACTTGTAGATGAGGTTAAAAAACTCTACCTCTTACCCAGAGGTAATCATCATATTGTATACTGCTGTCTCCACAAGACAAGTTGGCAAGGTTACATTGTTTCAATGCCGTGCCTGAAGTCATATATAAGTGTTATCTTGACAAAGGGAAGACACAATTTGACCTGCTTCTGGATAGTTCATTGTGCCAGTTTAGCTTATTTAGCTAGAATTTATTTTAAAGTTTTATTCACTGCAGCAAAGAAGACAGAGAATTAGATCTCATTAACAGAGATTCATAAATCATTATTAGCAGAGATTCAGATTTCAGCATTGCACTATTTCTTTTGTAAATTGCTATCCCTAATTTTATCAGACTTATTACATCACATAGTGAAAGTCATGTTTTACACAGATATTTATTTCAGAAAGTTTATTGTATATTATATCTACTTACTAATATTGACAGCAGGTAAATGTTAGGATTGACAGGAGGTAACTGTTAGGATTGACAGGAGGTAGTTGTTAGGATTAACAGGAGGTAACTGTTAGGATTGATAGGAGGTAGTTGTTAAGATTAACAGGAGGTAACGGTAACGGAGTGTCTTCAAGCTTTTATTCTTTCAGGTTTCCACTCAAAAGGGAAAATAATTTCAATAAGGAGGTTTTGCTAAATATAGAGATATATTTTAAATTATATAAAATAGATCTATGTATATATTTACAGAACATGCCTAATAATTATTGTTTATATATCCTATGTATTAAACCATTAGGCTACAATTGTAATGGTCTGGGTAACTGTAAAGTCAAAAACCAGTCAAAACTAAATATCTGTGTAACTCTTGTATTATGCAGCTGTGATCCAGGCTTTGGTGGAGAGTACTGTGTGCCACAGTCACCACTCCCCATGGTGCTAAGAGACAACTTCAACTCTGACCAAGTGGACACTTCCATTTGGAAGGAGGTATATGGTGGTAGTAACAGTGACCCCTGCAGCCCAGTTGTCAGTGGACATTCTTTCACATTCAGCAAGGTTTGGTTGTATTTTTTCATTTTTTTTTTTAGAAACTTTTGATTGAGATTTGAAAACATTGAAATAGTTTTAGATGGGCAGAGTAGAATGGGAAGGGTTAGGCCTGGCTTGAAATATTTGGATATCAGCTGGGACCTGGAGTTTTCAGCTTGGACTGTTTTTTTTTTTTTTTTTTTTTTTTTGTGATACTTTACATTAAATGCAAGATGCAAAAAAGAGCTATGATATTTATAGCAAATGAGTATTCACATTTGACTAAAGTAAAATCACTCATCTCAGAAACACTTCATGATAGAAGACTAAAAAGTTAAGTAGTAATTATATATAAAACACAAAACCATAATCTAAACCATAATCTTCAAATACAAAAACACAATTTTTTTAAATACTCAGAAAGACACAAAGAGAAAGGAATATTCTTATTGCATATGCTAGGATAAATTCATACAATTCTCCTTCTGAATCAGCCAAGAAAACCAATGACTTGGCAGAGTTTAAGTCTCTTATAATCATGTATGGCTAGAATAAACATGCATATGTGTAGGATATACTTATCTTCTCATTTGAAGGAATGTCTTTAATTTATAAGATAAATAGTGACCTCTAATTGACTTGCTATTTGGACCTCATAGTCTCAATGGTAAATGTTATGCATTATTTTTGATTGAGCATTGATAAAAAAATAACTGCTTACATGTTGACACACTAGGATGGCTTGAGAATGGCTATGACAGTGGACATGGACTCATCTATGCTTGTCTCAATGGAGTTTACTTTCAAGTACGGGTGTGGCTCAGAGGCACCATTCTGGCCACGGGACCAGAGTGTTTTACTTCAGTACTCATCAAATGGAGGGGTCACATGGAAACTACTCAAAGAAATTCATTTTTCCAATACCTCACAGCCAAAGTAAGTATAGCACACATAGTCTTTTTTTTGTAGTTATTTTGTTGTTTTTTGTTTGGTCATAAAAAATGTTGTCCCTATGTCTGTTGTAATCAAGGCATCATCAAATATGTTTAGATGCTACTGTAGTATGAATGAGCCATTTTCTTTACAGTCATTTTGCATCTTTGAAGTTTGTTATAATAAAATAATGTGAAATATATAGCAATATATAATATTTTATTTTTACAGGTTTTACTCTTTGACTTTGCCGTCAGAGGCCAGACACAATGCTACAAGATTCAGATTCTGGCAAGCAGCCAATGGGAAAGAGAAGCGCTCAGTTTGGTCTGTTGACAATTTACATATAGGAACAATGATCTCTGTTCCTAATATTATTATTGACTCCTTTGATGGGGAGCACCCAGACCCAATGTCTTGGAATTTTGTCAATGATGGAGTTGTGGATAACTTTTGCTCTCATCAAAGGTATTTCGGATAACTGGATAGTTAAATGTTATTTTTATTATGTGCCCAAATATTTGTAGTCAATGAACTAACAGGCAGAGCTTTTTTTTTTAATTGATAAAACATTTTCAGCAATATGATTATGCCATGGTTGTCTTCAGCTTGAACATCTGTCTCTTGCACATCTTGTGAGCCAATCCTATTTCATTTTCAATCTGCTTATTGCAATATATTTATAAACTTTATTTCTGTTGATTAATGTGTTCTTTATATTTATTAATTAAATAAGTGACATCAAAATAATAAAGTTATAGATTTTTAAAAATTTCATTTTCTTTTCTTGATTCAATTTTTTTTGTTGAGAACATCAGAAGTGAAGCACTTGACAACACAGCTTTGGTTTTTCGTCGTACTGGGGAAAGTGAACTGTCAGCCATCACAAGTGACATAGAGATTGGTTCCATGTCAGTAATACAGTTTGATGTAAGTTGATATTGGTTCCATGTCAGTAATACAGTTTGATGTAAGTTGATATTGATTCCATGTAGGTAATACAGTTTGATGTAAGTTGATATTGGTTCCATGTCAGTAATACAGTTTGATGTAGCCAACTGTTAACTACGATATCCCAGTACAAAGGTTAATAACCTTTACCCAGCTCTTGACCAGAGGTCATTTGTGTTTGGTACATTTAAAGCTGACTTAAAAATCTACCACCAAGAATCAAACTCGACCCTTTTAATTTAGATTTTCTGTGCTATACTACTCAGTGACTATATGGGCAGCAGTCTCATATTTGTATTTTCTATGTGTCGATTAAAGTAAATTCTTAAAATTGTATACAAATTAATGATTTGATTCTAACTTCATTAGGCCTATATTGTGTTGCCTAAAAATGCAAAATATATTTCAACCCACACTTGCTTGATAGTAAGAAAACCTGGCTCAATAACTGAGGGCACAAAGTTTTAATTATAGTGGAAATCATATTATAGAACAAATAGACTTAATAAGTTTTAGAGTTGGATATGACATTATATTGTTAACAGCTAAGGGTGTGATTAATACTCCTTATAACTATTTCTATTTGATGGTATAAATACTCACACACTTATGCATAAATATTTTGTTTTTTCACAAATAGATCAACATTGGCTGTGGTGCGGAAGCCTCTGCTAAGTATCCAGTGCGTCTGGAATACTCCACTGATGGTGGTCTGTCTTGGTCTCTGGTCAGCCCCAACTGTGCTCATGGCTCACTGTCAGGTTGCTTTGAGAGCTCACTCCCAGAGTCTGTTTATTATGCTGGCGACAGTCACTCTTGGAAAAGAATCATCATACCCTTAAACCACCTGCATGTTTGTGGGTAAAATAAAACAAAACTTTTGGTTGCTATCTTCTTTTCTATTAAATTTTTTTTGTTTTTCAGATTTCAATCTATTTGGAAGTGTAGGACATTTATAATATCCTTCACTATTAGTTAGTCATGGTGGCTGCCTAGCTGATAGTGCCAAGTAGAAGTCTTTCTCCTAAAGGCATCATTGACACTATGCTTTATATGCTAGCACTTGGGATGTTTCTTCAGTAATGAAGGCATCATTGACACTATGTTTTATATGCTACCACTTGGGATGTTTCTTCAGTAATGAAGATTATTATGTCCTACTCCTAGCCCAGACCTCTGGCAAGATGGCAGTCAGCTGGGTTCTAACTCAGGACCATTGTGATGATAGTGGGAAGCGCATGTCACACAACCAGGCAGTCCCGTATTGGAAATGTCTCATCATTTTGGTAAATTAAAGGTGGTTGATCATTGTGCAGATCATATATAGTTTCCTAGAAGTGGTATGGGCTTTTGTCAAGTATTATTCAAATTTGATCAGCCATCTTCATTCGCTGTTTTTGCAGGAAGTTTAGACTGAAAAAATGTGATCAGCTTCTTTCTAGTGTTTTTATCTGTAGGTTCTAAATGTTACTTTGCATTCTTGTAAATAATAGCCCCTAGAAATCTTTAACTCCACTTGCCCTATTTTATATCCTGATGATAGCTAATAAAACCTCATTTTTTTGTGTACACCAAAACCTGATGATAACAATTTCTTTTTTTGTACTCCAAAACCTAAAGACTATTTTTACATTATTATTTTCTATACGATAGAATTAAATATCTTTGTTGTTGTGTTATGTAGCTAATTCTAATAACCATCTTTTTGCACTATTTGTATTAGAAATGTGAGATTCCAATGGTATCAAGGCAGGATTCCAGACAATGATTTTGGCCCAGAATGGGCAATAGATAATGTTTTTATTGGCATGGCATGTCCAGACCATTGCAATGGTCATGGCTACTGTTTAGGTCAGTGAAGTTATGTTTATATTTTTTAACATTAATAAGATTATCTGTTTGCTTTGTTCATGAGATGTGGTATAGAAACATGAATAACTGCACTCCTCCTCAATCTTAGAAATTGAAGACAATACCTATTGTTAACTAGATTCTGAATTGTCAAACTATTTAATTTACATTTAATTTGGAAAGTGTTTAACTTTGAAATGATTGTTGTCATGCAGTGATTCCTGAGATTAACACTTTGTCTTTTGTTTTTGTCATCAGGCGGCATATCATGTCAATGTGATGAGGGGTACTCGGGAGAAACCTGTGTGCCACATGAACCCAACCCTGTCTATCTTAAAGACGACTTCAATGGTGCTGACTCATCTAGTGGATACAAACTGAACTTTCTTCTTCCTGTTTCAACCTCAGACAGTATGCACATTGTATTTATAAAAAAATATGCAATTTGAAAGTTAGCTCAATCACCCTTGTAAACCATTGACCGCAGAAACTCACTGCTCTTTAAATTACCAAAAAAATGTGACAAGTAGGCCTATTTGTTATGCAGATATGGGATGTTTCTCAATATCTTGTCTATGACAAAACCACAGAGCCCAACAGTAACTATCGCTCAATTGGTTTTTAAGTTCTAAAAATATATATCTATTCATGATACTATTTTTTTTACAAAGCTTATATCAACTCTGGGTAGGTGGAATCTTGTACGCTATTTCGTCCCCTTTGCCATTATTGGATCAAGTTGAAATTGTTCAAAATTACTCTTTGACAACACATGAATCAATACAAAATTAACCAATCATTTAATCTATTAGTTGTAATTAATTTTATTTTATATAGAAACTATACTAAGCCAAGGGGAGATTAGCTTGTGTAGAGCATTATGTCATTAGCAAAAAAATTTGAATAACTAATAATAAACTGTAAAACCTTCTATTTTTATGATTACTTATATAACTTAGTGGTTACCATGTGGGCCTTTCATCGTGGAGGCTTGAGACTTCAACTTCACTTAAGTAACTTTTTTTTGTTTTAAATAGCTTTTTAAAAGCAGCAGGGAAACCTCCCAAATACCTCCCTCCCCCCAGCGAGTCCACAAAAGGGATTGGACAATAGCACAAAGAGAATTCTATAAGCACATATGTTGCGCTTGACAAAATTAGTTAACAAAATATTTCCAGTCTCACAAATTTATTATTTTTACTTTGGATCTATTAAAAATTAATTACATCATTTATTTTAATAAAGTGATGCAATTTCTTTCCATATAAGTTTTTTTTTTTTTTTTATATTTACTTGTTTTATTATTATCTTTGTAAATGCTAATGAATTTTACTGCAAGCAAAGAGGAAGAGCTTTACAAATAGATTTTTTTGTGATAGCATGATATTTCCTGCTGTTAACGCCAAGTCAATTTCTCTTTGTTGCTAACAAAAGTTCGCTTTCAAATCTTTCAGGTTTCTCATCCTGCCTTGTGGCTACTTCTGCTTCTACAAACATATAAAATATCTTTTTTTTTTAAATATCACAGTTCAGAGTACGGTCAATGAAAACAACTGGAAGTATTGGTCAGGTGGTGTGGTCAGCAGTCAACATGGATGTGGGAAAATTTTCACTGATGCCAGTTTCATTCATGCCAGAACTGGACAAAGGGTTTTAACAACAGTACCACTGGATCTGTCTAAAGCCAGGTGCTGTTATGTCTTTAATTTGTTTTTAAAGAAATAATCATGACGAAACATTAGCATCAGATTTGCTATATAGTTTTTAAAGATTTTTCTTTAAGAAATAAGACTAGAAGAACTGGACATTCAAGTCACATATTAAAGACATGGTACATCTCTGAAATGGAATGTATGATCTACATGATCTTTATGATCTAATCTGATCCTCAAATTTTCGACTTTTTTAGCCACCAGCCGGTATTTAAAAAATTGCACTGAGGATTTTAAAGTCTCCTGAGTTATGAAGACATTCCAGAATTTTTTCTCTTTATAAGAGAACCTGTTATATGGTGTTGTTATATGCATAAAATATTTTTGAAATCCTTATCCTTGGAAGCAGATTTACTCTACTTTTAAAATCTTTTCACGTATATATATTTGTCATCTTTTGTTTGGAGTGAAAAAAAAAATTACATCCACTGATAAAATAATAATGCATGTAACAGTTTATACAATGAGTTGAGCTCATTGGTTTCTTGTATTCACAGCACTATTCAGTTCTACCTGAAACTTGGTTGCAACAAAACAGTCAGCAGAACATCTGCCCCAGTGTTTCTGCAGTACTCCAACTCAGGGGGAATCTACTGGACAACTATAGAACAGTTCGACTTCAACCCCAACAGCAACCAAGCAGCATATATCTCAGTACATATCCCAGCTGGAGCGCAGACCAATTCAACTCAAGTCAGATGGTGGCAGCCTTCTGCAAATGGACATTATGAAGAAAACTGGGCCATTGATCAGGTATGATGGTTTCAGGGTACAACAATTAATAGAAACTGTTCATGTTTTTTTTTTCTTTTGTAATTATTTTCAATAATTTATAAAAATTTACATTCTAACAGAAACATAATTGTTATTATTTATATTTTATGCCAAAATTATCAGCACATAAATACCAAAAGTAATTTTTTAAAATGAATTAATGAAACTCTTTAATAATATTCCTTGAAATACTTATGCGTTGTTGTAAAAATGGAGAGTAATTAACCAAGAACTAAAGACATTCATCTTGTATCTACAGAAATGGGTATTCCCCATTACAATGGATAAGGGCAGACTCTGCATTGATAAATTATAGTTTTAACTTTTTAGCCAGATTTAGCATTGGGGGAGGGAGTGGGGGTACTTTAATATTTTCTATTAGTGAATCAAATGTTTCTACTAGATTGTTCCGAAAATATTTGACCTTATCTTATCTCATGAAATATAGACAGACATTATTTCAAGAAGAAGATGATTAGGTCCTACAGAGATTCAAACCTGATACCTCTCATTTCAAAATCTAAATGCTTTACCACTCAGCCACCTAACCACCTCTTGAAATATTAGGCTAATTACTTTTGTTTTTATTCTTGCGTGATCTCAAAAGGTTTTCATTGGGGGCAATGTTTTTGGTGAGTTGACACTGCAGGATGACCCCAACACTCCTTTGAACACAACTTGGTTAGAGCATCCAGGAGCTAGACATGAGCCAATTTGTGGCTCTGATGGAGTTGTACTACACTTTAGAGGTGAGTACCCTGAAACATTGACGTCATTTTATTTCAGCTTAGCAACAATACAATACAATAATAGGAGCTAAAACACCTGTGCATTATTGGAAATAAATCTCCATCTAAGTCTTTAAAAATGTCCAGTAAAGAATCTGAAGTATAACATGTTGACAAACTGAAGCAGAGTTTTCATCAACAGTTTTTTTTTGTTGTAAACAATATGTGAAGCCTTCATTCACATTTTCTTTCAACCCAAAATGCCTTGTTTTTATATGAATCTTTGAATTTTTTTTCATTCATCTCATAAAATGCTTTTATAGCATTAAGAATTACAGAAAATAAAATAAAAAATTCAGTAATGTACATGTCTACCACATTTTCTTCAAGCTGATGGAGGTAGATATATTTGGGTCATATTTGCTGCTGTGCATTTCCACCTCCATGATATAGCCTACATCATGACTGAATTAAAAAAAAAATAGTCTGAAATTAGTAACATATGGAATTTTTATTTTAGAATGTATTTAATATATTGAAGTATTTTTTTTAAAAATACAGCATAAATAGGAATTATCGAGATCAATAATAACATTGTAGATTTCTACAAAGTATAATCCATGCTACTCACAATAAAAAGTATTGTTAAACAAGGGATAACTCTTCCACTTTTTAATAATAAACACACAAACAAACATTTTACTTAAATTCTTCATATTTTATAAAAAAAAAAGCATTTGTTTTACTTGAAAATACAAACAAAATCTTGACATTTTTTTATTATGTGATATTTCATTCATAAACTTGCCAGTAACAAATTTTTTTAAAATTTCTAGATGCATTTAAAATGGATACTTTTTAAATATGTAATTCAAAAACTTTAAATCTTTAAGGCCACTATTATCATGGTAAATAACTTGAATTTGAAATAATTTTTTTTTTAGAATTCTCCTTCTTTGTCTGTTGGACCATTGGGGCACCACTCAAGATTAGCCAACCATTCTTTTATGTTGTCTTCCCATCAAACTCACTGCTTACTTCTTCACCCTTTCCTGGCACCGTTCCCCAAAGTAAGGTTCCAGCAAATCCCCAAATCAAAATTAGAATTAAAATATGCAAAATATAGAATACTTTAGGAAGAAATGATCAATTTTAGGAATGATGTGATCATTTTATCTGCCGTTACCTCCCTTGCATTGTTTTCTGGTCCAATACTAGAACTAACTTAAGAAATTCTATAGGTATAAAGTGAAACACATTTATATTGGACTGGTTTACTCTATAAATTTGTCCAGACGCTTTATAAGTTTTGAATGTCTTCTCCCTGATACTAGACAAAGAGACTCAACGTTTTGCCAGCACAGCAGATGTTATGGTTGGAGACCAAAGTCTTCTACAGTTTGAACTGTCAATGGGCTGTGATGAAAAGAAAGTCAAAACTCAACAGTGTTTTGGTGAGTACCAGTTCATATGTATCAATAGTGGCATAGTAAAATTGTTTAGAAACTTTGAATATGGATGCTATAAAGTAACTTTGAATTTGGACATTGAAAAATGTTTATATTAGAAGAAAAGTGTAATGTAAATGTATTTACCATTGTCATTGCTTTATTATTGAATAGCACACCTAGCAGAAACACACATCTGTAAATTTAGTTCTGTACAAACTGTGAAAGCTAATTTATGGATTTATAAAAAAAAATCATATTGTCTTCAAAATAAAATATTGGATTCACTCTGCAAGAAATTAACTTGCAGGTTAACTAAATCCCAATATTTCTTCAATAAGAATATATATTACAGTGCATTGGCAGACATTTTTAGATGTTATAGTCGGTGCAAGTTGGTGATATTTTATGTCTACCTTTTAAAATCTTTTAAAGTTCCAGCATTAATTAGAAATGAAATTCTTTTCTTTTAACTTTATGTGGCTTCTAAAATAATATTAAATATAAAATTGATAATGAAAAATTGTGATAACTCAGAAATTACAATTAACTAAATGTTCTTTAAGAGAAGGCCTATTTCTTTTACAATTAGTTTCCATGTTTAACTAAATCACTAAATGTTTGTATCTAGAACTCACTGCAGAGTACAGCCTTGATATGGGAAACACTTGGAGTCTGCTCAGAACTGCTTGTCTCCCTTCCAATGTTGAATGTGGAAACTTCCAGCAGGGCAGCACATTTGTATCAGATACTTTGATTGGATGGAACAGAATCACTCTGTCTCTTCCCAAAAACACTTGGTAATTTAATCTTAATCTATTCAGATACTTTGATTGGATGGAACAGAATCACTCTGTCTCTTCCCCAAAACACTTGGTAATTTAATATTAATCTATTCATTACTCATGTTCATCATTGAATAATACTAGGCTTGTGCTACCATTCTGGTTGGGATTAAAGCTTATACATTAAGGATTGTTGACAAAAGATTGTTTTCATGAGTTGTGATCCCTTCCTGGAATAATGGTATTGGCACAAAGATAAAATCATTTTCCATCAAATAAAAAATGTTTGTCAAGTAAGAGTTAGAGCTTGTGCTCAAGTCCCTTTATGTCTTTATTATTACCTTGAAACTTGAATGATAGCTTTACAAATGTTGACCTTATTTTAGTACATTTAGTTGTTTCAGTTTGGCTTATGAAATACTGTTCTTTATGCATTATTTGATTATTGATTTAAGTGAACTCAGTTAATTGTTATTTAAATTTGAATTTCTTTCTTTCTTATCTTTATTTAAGAAGTTTTCTTTTTCTTTAATGGTGTTTTTGAGAATGCTCTTATTCAGGCGCTTTGTTTAAAATGTAAATATATTCATGAGTTGTTACAAATTTAAATCTCTTTTCATAAAATGTAATAATATACAGCCTTTTTGTTTTACAATAACTATGGTTACCTTTTGTTGCATTGGGTCAAAGGTTATGTATTGACTGAAATAACATTAATGCTCATAAATTCCTAAGAAAATGTTTGTTCTCATTACTTTACAAAATACAAAAATATTTTGTTAGAGCGAAGTCTTGACTTACATATGATCATTGATCTCCTCAGGTCATCTCAAACAAGGTTTCGTATACACCAGTCTCCTGGCTACAATTTAGACCAAGACTGGGCTGTGCAACAGCTGTACATTGGCTCATCTTGCCCCAACAAATGTCAAGGTCATGGGAGATGCATGGAGAATCAGTGTGTGTAAGTTCTTTGAACATTAAAAATATTTTATTAGCTAGTTGTTAATATTTGTAATAGTTGTGTGATTTGACTGTCAAATCAGTTAACTTGCATAGAAAGTCAAAATGTGGCATTTTTCTAGCTCACTGTATTTTTATCAATGTATGGATGTTTTTTTTTCCTTTATATTAATTTTATGTTGACCAAATACCTCTATTCAAGTCAAATTTTTGTATGGGCAAAGGGTGGGTATACACAATTCTCAAAATTATTTTCCAAGAAATTTGACAGTTGCTGTATATCCTTGAGAAAAGAATAATTAGCTCATCGGCCAAACTTGAAAAACTCTAGTTTGACCGTTATAATTTTTAAAGTATAAATAGAAAATAACTTAAATTTGGCTACAGTACTAAAGCATCTTTATCTTAAACAAACTATGTCTTTGGGTATTTCTGCATAGAGGCTCTATTCATAGAAGAGTTTAATAAATTAATGCTCAGGAACTTTTTTTCTAAGTCAAGATCTAAGTCCAATCAATAGAATATTATATACTCTGACTCAGTAAATCTATATAACCAGGATTTTTATCTGGGAAAAGGGGGGTGGGGGGGATTATTTAAAATCTAATATTCATTACTTATTAAAAGCTACATAATATGCTTTTTAAGTTTTTAACAATTTTTTCTTGTTTTTTGGTGTTGTTCTAAAAATTGAACTATTTCACCAAGAGACTTGTTTTATGACATCTTCGATGACCATTCTTTAATCCCAATAGGTGTGATGCTGAATGGTCAGGGGATGACTGCTCAAAGCCAAATAGACCTCTGCCTTATGTCTTGGTGGAAGATTTTCTTGGTGGCTATAACCAGAGTAACTGGGCAAGGGTTGTTGGTGGGACGGTGGAGCAACCTTGCAGACTTCTGTCAGCTGGTCAGGCTTTACACTTTACTGGTGTAAGTTTAAAATCAACAATTAACTTAGCCTTCAATGAAATGTATTATATTTATGTTTTTCAATTCAATTTTAGTGATGCTTCAATATATTAAAATGTATTATGTCTTGATGTGTTTAAAATCTATTTCTTTTTAATTGAAGCTAAATTTTTATTTTTGTTTAAAGTCTCTTCTAACTTTTTTATTATTAAAATTTTTTATATTTTTGTTTTGTTCAAATTAAATTTTTTTTTTTTTTGCAGGCCTGTTCTCGTATTTTGGAAACCCAACCACTTGATCTCTCAGGTGCAATGTTAATACAGTTTTACTTCCTCTATGGTTGTGTGAGCAAGCCAATTAGGCGCGATCAAGGTGTTCTCTTGGAATACTCTACAGATGGAGGGATTTCCTGGCATCACATTACTGAGATGCATTATAATCTATTTAGAACTCCAAGGTAAAATACTTTTTTCAGGACATAACCTCAAAACAGTGGAGTCCAATTTTTATATAGAGAATCTGATTTTCTAAAAATGTACATGGCCTAACACTCCAAAACATATTCTCAAGGCTTTTAATAAGGACATGAGAAACTTGTCAGAAAAATTTTGACAAACACATTTTTGTTTTACTTGTATATTTTTTCAGAAGATGAGATTAATTGACAATATGTGACAATTCTGAATGTTATGAATATGAATCCTGTAACTTTTTCTATCAGGAAATTTATCCAATACTTACTGGAAACTTATAAGTTAATGTTTCAAGAGCTCTGCACATTCAAATTATTCTTAGAATTACTCTCTTGAGACCAATGCTTCCTTGTGAAGAGAAAAAGATCTGGTCAATATTTTTTAAACATAATATTTTTTGTTCTATTTTAAATCAGGTTTATCAGTATGAAGATTCCAGAAGAGGCCAAGAGAGTTGGCACACTGTTGCGATGGTGGCAGCCACAGCATGGGAAATCCAAAGATTACGATTGGTTCATTGACAGCATCAGGGTGAATGGTGATGAAATAAACCCCCCACATGTTATCATCAACTTCACCTCAGGCTTTGAGTTCCTTGACCTCATCACTGCTGACAACATGGAGGTGGGAAAGTACTGTGGGAAAGATGGTGTTGCTGTAGGGCGGTCAAAAAGCTACGAGCCCTCTGTGCTGTCCTCTAGAGAAGCCAAGCTCTCTGAGGACCATGTCCTGGAATTTTCTATCAATGTAGGTTGTGACAAACCTTGGAATTTCAGTATACAACCTGTAAGTAGAGTTATGGTGTATGTTAGATATTTTTTCTACTTATTGTTGACTTGTGCATACAGTTTTTTACTCATAGAGTAATAATACCTATAATCCAAACATTGAAACAAACAGGGATAGTTAAAGCGGCTGTATGCTACTCTGTAATTTTTATATCATTGACATTTGATTTCAATCCTTTCAATATCATGTCCTTTAATAGACAACAAAAAAAAATATTTTTTTTTTAATTTTCAATAAATTTATTCAATCCATAAATTTCCATTCATAAAAAATATAAATGACCAATGACAATTATGACATCCATTATTATTTGCATTTTCAAGTAAAACAAATGCTTTTTTTTTTATAAAAGAGTTTTAGTTGGCTTATAGGTTTTGTGTGTGTGTCTGTGTGATATAAAATCTATTCTATTTTTATAATAATCTTTTCTGCTAACTGTATAAAATGCTATAAGTTTTAGGGTCATAAGGATAAGATTATATTTTTAAAAATTAAGTTTTTCAAGAAACTATCAAAATACATGTTCACTAATTGTGTTACAAATATTAAGTAGTCTTTGGAGAAGAGAAAGGTTATTTGATAAGTAGAGAGTATGATCCAATTCAATGTTGTATTTACAGCAAATAGAAAATGTTGCTCATGTGTCTAGTATTGGTTTTATGTTAAATGTCAGTGTAGGTGACTAGCAATAGACTATGTTACTTCAACTGAACACATGCTATATGTTTCATATAGTAATATATTAAACTTTACTTTTCTTCTTAGGTTAATGTGGAATATTCCACTGACCATGGCATGACCTGGATGGACCTTGTGACTCACTGTCTTGAAGAATCCTCCTGTCTCCCTCATTCACACCTCACAGCCTCACATTATCATGGTGCACTCAACAGCTGGAGGAGAATAGTTCTACCTCTTAATGGATTGCCTGTCTCCAAGTGAGTATTTGTGTTTGTGGAGACTCATCACAACATCTATAATGTATCATACAAAAGATATAATAGCAGACATTCCTTTATTTCAAGAAATTACAATATAGAAAACATATAAAAGTTGACTACATCATTTACATTTCTTTTATTATTTCTAAAGGAACAAAAAGTTTTGTTGTTTATTTATTTAGGATAAGTTTTTGCTAGTCTTCTTTACCTCCACCTATCCTTTAGTTTGTTGAACCATTAGGGAACCACAACTGATCTGTCAACCATCTTCCTCTTTTCCTCTGCCTTTTTGCCTTAAATAGAATTTCTTCTTGTTACAGGCCTGTCCACTCTTTGATGTTTTCTTCCCATGGCTTTCTTTGACTGTCTCATCTTCTTTTTTCCGGCACCGTGAAACAAGGCCTTTGCAAAGCCTCAGAACCTTGTCATATGGCCATAAAATTTTAAGTTAACATTTTTTTACAGTGGTAATCCTGTTCCATATCACTTCATTTGTGATGCAGTCTTTGTAGGTGATAACTAAGGTTTTTCTATAGCATTTTAATTACCTTGCTAGGATCCTATTCTCTAGTTCTGCAGTTAGATTCTGAAACTTCATTGAACATGAGTGCACAAATTATCCATACATCAAAGTTATTAATATTGCTATGTGTAATATACTAAATCAATTCATGACCTTAAAAACAAGGCTTTATTTCAATACAACACGACTGATACACACAATAACACAGTACAGACTGGTCACGATTCACAGACTAGGATAATGCGAACACGATTACAAATACTAGCTCGATTACAAGCACGGGTAACACACAAGTTCATTTAACGATCACTCCATTCACCCCTCCTTTATTTCTTTCTGGGTCTTAGATTATAACCATGCGTATGAAGGGAAGGATCCGGAGGTGTCTCTGGCGTTGACTTTTCTCCTTGCAAGTCGTAATTGTCATGTACGGGACTCGAGTCAATATTGGCCTTTGGCATTGGGTGGCTCCCCTGTGAGTCACTGATGACTTCTGGCTGGTTGTACATCATTGGGGTGGGACTCTGTGAATTACTGATAGTTTCAGGCACGTAGCGACTCCCTGGTGAGAGATCCAAAGAGTCACTGACCTCTTGAGGCAGAATACCGTTCTCTGGTTCAAATAGTCGTGAGTGGAACTTTCCTTCGGCTTCAGGTGCCTAAGCGACACTGTCTCTTCCCGGCCGTTTGGAAATCGTATATGGGCGTATTGTGGGTTGCAGCTAATAAGTTCAACCTCTTGTACCAATGGGTCAAATTTTGAAGATCTTACAGGTGATTTTAGTAATACTTTCCCTGGGTTCTGTAGCCAAGTAGGCAAGGATGTTCCCGTTGGCAATCTTCTGTTGAATTTGAAGATCCGTTCGTGTGGAGTTTCATTAGTAGAAGTACACAGTAATGATCGAATTGAATGAAGTGCCTGAGGCAACACAGATTTCCACTGCTATAGTTCCAACTTCCCTTAGTCCAATGCTAATAAAATCGCCTGCCACAATGTTTTATTCAGCTTTTCTATTTGCCCATTTCCTTTTGCATTGTAGGGCGTTGTCCTGCTAGTGGCTATGCCCTTAGAATGTAGATATTCTGTAGTTTCTATGGACATAAATGATGTGCCACGATCAGAGTGGATGTAACTCGGTGTTCCAAAGAGGAAAAATAACTGGTCGAAGCACTTTATCACTGTCTTAAATGTCATATCAGGACAGGGAAAAGCGAATGGAAACCGCGAATATTCATCAATCATTGTTAATAAATACTTGTTCCGAGTAGCTGATGGCAAATACTTTTAAAGTCAACACCAATTTTTCAAACGGCTGTGTGGCCTTTATGAGCGTACCTGCAAATTCCTTATAGAATTGCGGTTTAATTCTATTGCAGGTTCTGCATTGTTGAATGGTCTGTCTGACCTCTTCAACAGAGAAGGGTAAGTTTTGTGACCTGACATAATGTAGAAGTCTAGTGACACCTGGATGACACAGGTAGTCATGGTACATCTTCGTCATGGTTGCACAGTGCCCTTTAGACAAGGTGTCTGCTGCTGTGTTGGCGTTCCCAGGTCTATACTGTATATCAAACTTGAAGCCTGCCAGTTCCAATTTCCACCTTTGTATCTTATCGTTTTTAATTTTCTTGTCATGAGTGTCTTTAAATATGTATGAAATAGACCGCTGGTCCGTAATAAGGGTAAAATGATTGCCACACAAATAATGCTTCCATTTGCGTATAGCTTCAATTATTGCAGTTGCTTCTTTCTCTATGGCAGATTGATGCCTTTCACTAGGTGAAAGAGTTCTAGAGAAGAATGCAATAGGTCTTCCATCCTGATTTAAAGTGGCTGCTACTGCGATGTCAGAAGTGTCTGTTTCCACAATTAGAGGATGGTCATACTTTAAGGTGAAAATTGCTGCTTTCAAATCTTCCAATACTGTTTTCACTTCTGTAGGTACAGGAAAAATTTGATTTTTCATTATAGGATACATTTTGTCGGAGAAATTGGGTATCCAGTGAGCATAATATGCCAAAAGTCCTACAATCCTTTTCTGAGACTTCAGATCTTTTGGAGGTGGCAAATCTCGCAGAGTTTGAAATCTATCAGGGTCCGGCTTCAAATGTCCTTTGGCTATTTCATATCCAAGCAGCTTTACCTTCTTAGTTGCAAATACACTTTTACTTTCGTTGAAAGTTATTCCGTATTCCAGAGCTACCTTCTTAAAATGCAACAGATTTTTGTTATGAGAGTCTACATCTGTATTGTTACATTGTCGACATGGGCAATCGTGTCAGACAACTTTTCTTTTTCTATAATAGTGCCTATGGTTTTCTGGAAGCAAGCTACACCGTTAGTGACCCCAAAGGGTATTCTGCAAAACTGGTAGAGTTTACCGCAAGCTTTGAAAGCTGTGTATTTCTTTTCGCTCTGTTGGATAGGTATTTGGTGATAAGCACTCTCCAGATCCAATGTGCTAAAGATTTCATACCTGGAAATTTTTCTCCACCATTTCATCCACTTTTGGCATTGGGTAAGCGTCCAGGTAAGTAAATCTATTTATAGTTTGGCTATAATCAACGACCATTCGCTTTTTGTGCCGCTCATTGGTCGTGACAAGGACTTGAGCTCTCCAAGGTGATTTGGAAGGTTCAATGATACCGTTTTGTATCAATTTCTGAACTTCAGCTTTGATAAATTGTGTGTCTTGAAAGGAGTAATGACGAGATTTAGTAGCAATAGGTCTGCAGTCAGGGGATAAATTTGCAAACATTTGTGGTGCCTCTACCTTAACAGCATTGAGCAAGCAAACATGAAATGCAGGTCGACCACCGTTGAATGGAATTATCAGTTCTTTGTGTAATGCGAGAAAATCCAACCCAAGCACTACATCAGTGCAAAGTTCATCTAGTAACGAAAGTTTGAATTGATTGTAAACTTCCCCTTAGTATTTTAGCGATGCAAACATGTGGCCTCTTGTGACGCTTGACAGTTGAGATGACGCCATAGAAATTTTGTGCTTTGAACGTGTCACTGACCAATCATACTCTCTTGGTATGTTTGAAGAAATGTAGCTTTCCCCGCTACCTGTATCAATTAGGGCTTTTAGGTTCACGCCATTTACAGAGATGTGTACTGTTGATTTAGTTAAACCAGGTACAGACGAAGTAGCAATTAGTGATGTTAGATGTGTAGATTCCTTAATGCAGCTACAATCTCTACAAGATTGTCTTTTAATCTCGTAGTTAGGAGATGTTTTGACTTTTTTTTTGGTTATAGGTGTGTTGCGAGACCTGCAAACCTTTGAAAAATGTCCATTTTTCCCGCAAGAATGACACATGCAGTCTTTGGCAGGGCATTTCGCTCTGAGATGCCAACTACCTCCGCAAAAGAAACATTTAGTATTCACTGTTGCGATTATTTCTGAGTCCACCCTTTCTTCGGTTGAGATTGCCGATGATGAAAGAGATGACTCTACCAACTGAGAAGGAGCACTAAACGAACTGGATTCTTTTTGGGCCATGTCAAGTGTCTTGGCAATATCTAAAGCCATTTTCAAGTCAAGGGATCTTTGCTCAAGTAGGCTCTGTCTAATTACACTCGAACGCATGCCACTAACGAAGGCATCGCGAATGGCATCCTCTTCATTTTTGTCAGCACTAACAGCTCGGAACTGACAATCTCTGGCCAACACTCTCAGCTTGTGTACAAATTGATCAAGACTTTGATCGACTTCTTGTTTGCAAGCAAATGTCTGGCCAATGTTTCATTAGGGGCCTTCACAAATAAATTCTCAAGAAAAGATTTTGCTTCTGAGTATTTAGAACAGGTAGAAATATACTGATATAAGGATGGAGACACGAAGTTGCATAGCAGGTCAGACTGTTCGCTTTCACTAGACCCTTCCTTCGTTCCGAATCTGTCAAAACAAGAAATCCAATGTTTCCATGTAACTGAAGCATTAGTTGAACTAGGATCAGCATCCAGTCTATTGGGATGCAAAAACTTGTCCATTTAAGAATGGTTTATTGAAATAAATTGTAATATACTAAATCAATTCATAACCTTAGAAACAAGGCTTTATTTCAATAAAACACGACTGATACACACAATAACACAGTACAGACTGGTCACGATTCACAGACTACAATAATGCGAACACGATTACAAATACTAGCACGATTACAAGCACGGGTAACACACAAGTTCATTTAATGATCACTCCACTATGTAATCATAATGTGGTGGGTGCACAGAATTGAATAAATGAGCAAGACAAGGTTAGATCAATTTTAAACTTTTATTACAGAAAAACCTTCAGCCATACATGAACACAATGAAACTTGTACAAAAAGGACTACACAATGTGGCATTATGGAGTATATACGGACCCAAGGTTTAGCAAAGGGGGCCAGCAGAAAGGAACAGTGACCACATTGATTCTTCCTTTTAAATCAGTTGATTTGATGGCTTTTCCAGGGCAGAGGTCTACTTATTCTTTGTGGGCTGGTGTTTGGTCAAGTATGGCCTCCCAGTATCCTTCTCACTACAATAATATTTTATACTTCCCCTTTTCCTGCACAGACTTGTTCAGTTCCACTTAGAAAAATAGTTTCATTTATTTATATCTTTTATTGTTGACTTCATTTATTTATATCTTTTATTGTTGACTGTTTGACTAAAGTTGTCTTTACTTCATTTTTAGTGGAACACGATTCAGGTGGCAGCAGCTACCAGATGGCCTTCCCAACTCCCAAGACTGGGCTTTGGCAGATGTCTACATAGGTCCAGCTTGTCCTGAACATTGCCATGGCCACGGCTACTGCTTTATGGAAAAGTGTGTTTGTGATGATGGATTCAGTGGCCTTGATTGTTCTGTCACCATAGCTCAACCTGTAGTAAGTAGCTTGACACAGTGAAGGAGAAGCAAAAGTGGAAATAAAAGGTTTAATTAAACTGTTTAAAAAGAGCTTAAATAGTTTTGTCAGGATATGCATACAAGTGGGTTATATTTATGTTTTAAATGAAGTTTGCAAAGGATTCTCAATAAGTTCTTTCAATGGATTAAAGGTTTTACGGAATTAAAGCACTTAATGACTCGTTTGTACCTGTACATTGTGTTCTATATTAAGTTCAAATCATTGTTTTACTGATTTTTTTTACTGAGTTTTTATTTAAGGACATACAAAATATTTGGATGAAACAGTGTGACTTTTACGTATTTTATAACTATCATATAACATTTTGAACTGCTAAAATTTATATATTGTTCCTTGTACTTTTTCTTTCTAGAAATATTTGAAAGACACTTTTGAAGGTGACACAAAAGTGAATGGGACCAAATGGCAGTGGGTGCAGGAAGGAAACATTCAGACTCCCTGTGACATACTTGTGGATGGTTCAGCTCTTGTGTTTAATGGGCCAGGCGCCAGAGAACTAGTGTCTTCCAGTCTAGACCTTAGAGATGCCAGGTGGGATTGGTTATGTGTTTGTTTATATATACTGACTGTTGGTATTTTATTTTTAAAATTTTTCATTGAAATAACAGTCCATTGAATCTAATACTGTTCTTTTGTTTGTTTTGCATTGAATGCACCTCTAAATTCTATTATAAATAAACTTTTAAAAAACTTTTCAAAACTGTAAAACTTTAAGTATTTTTAATTATTTTATCTTAAAATTTTGCATTCCAGAATTGTTTAAATTTATTTTTTTCAGTACTGTACATTTGTAACTGTATTTTCTTGTGCTATATGAATTATGTTTGATTGGTTATTATTATTTTGCTAGAAGGAGTTTTAGTCTTTAGGACACATTGATCATAGTTCTATAAGTAGGACAGATAATAAGTCACAGTTATACCAAGTTAAAGATGATTCATCATTCGAAATGCCCACTCCTTCATCATCAATCTAAAATTTCAAAGGCAAAGCTTTTTTTTAAAGCATTGTCTGACACTCTAGAAAATGTATTCCCATTGACCTTGTAAACTAACAAGTTTTAGAAAAGCTGTGCCAGTTCATCACATTCTGCGTCTGTCTTTCCAACATTCAGATTTATTCAGTACACAGCCTTTATGTGGAGCAAAGTCAGCCATCTTGACACTTGTGGTCAACCTCCAGATCATAAAGTACAGAGTGTGTATTTACAGTTTTCAACTGATGGAGGTAACATATATTCATCTTATGACATATTTAAGTAATTACAGTCAGTTCCTTTAGATGGTATTACTTGAAAAAGAAATTACTCAATAAACCAACACATTTTGTATCAATATTAGAAACCTTCTTAGACTCCATTGATCTATCTATTTTAGATATTTTGAAAATAAAGTCCAAATAAACACACCACTGTGTACATTTGTAGTGACTAACATAATGTAGGCTCAAGGCGCTGTAATAACATTGTAAAGGCTAAATGTGTAATGCTGTAGAATGCTGGTTTCGTGTGTCCATTTAGCACGTGACAAACATGAACAGTATATAACGACTTTAGTTGATCTTCAGCAGACAATATGACATTTATTAAAAAATAATAATGTACTGCAACTTGTTGGTCGTTACACATGAAAATATCCAATTTGCAATATAATTTCATCCGCATAACCGCGGTATCGAATATACAAATCCTTTATAACACAACTTCGCTACTAAAATACATCCGCATCACAGTGATTACAATAAACAATAATATGTATCCAGCTCCAAGTACAGAAAACAATTATTAGAAATATATGTACTGTCTCTACTCCCAGAGACAACTACTCAACTCAAAGTTACTACTATTCTCTCGTGACTAGAAGATACTACCGACTCTCAAGTGACTACTCTCTCAACTCTTAAGGTTGCTACTGTCTGCAACGGACCAAAAGATACTACTGACTAGAAGTCAATTTAGTCATTCTTACTTCCTGTTTCTATATCAGGAGTTTCACGTTTCTTTCACCCTCATGACCCAAGGTGAACATATAACAGGCAATGTCAACCGAGACTTGACAAACATTACAAATATAAACAAGAGAGCTAATGTAAAAAAGTTTTAAACAGATAGGTCTTAATGTTCATCTTGAATGTAGTGTAGCATGTTGTCTCTCTGAGATCAATGGCGAGTGAGTTTCAACCTTTGGTCCGTGCACTGAAAAAGCCTGCAGACAGTAGCTTTTGAGGGAGAAACATGGCACCACTAGAAGCATTGAGTCCATTGAGCGCAGGGCTCTCTGAGGGACATTTGGAGTGATCGGTTTGATACGGTACAAGGCATTTCTTGATTATAGATACACTGATGACAAAGTGTGGGCAAGTTGTAGTCGATTTTCGCTTTCACAGGAAGCCAATGGAGTGTGCACAAGAAAGTAGTAGCAGAATCTTGTCTTATTTTTCTTAGGACTATTCATGTGGCCTTGTTATGAATTCATTGCAGCTTGGCAATTTTGTCATCTGGTATACCTACTAGCATAGTGTTGCAGTAGTCAAAGCACGAATGAGTATGAATCCCACAGCTAGCTTTTTTGTTGACTCCGTTGTTACATATGGTCAGATCTGGCCTAATATGCACAGCTGCATATAAAGACCCTTGCAGAGCTGACTTACATATGGGTCGAAAGATAGTGTTGAGGTTGAGTCAAAGAAAAAAAAGACTTTGCACAACATGGACACTAGGAACCTGTCATGATTTGAGTACATTAAAAGAGAGATAGAAATATATCTACTAGGGTTATAAATAATGAATAATGATTGTCAACTTTGGAAAGTCTATTCTCATAGAACACAACAAGAAGATGTTCAATTATTGGATATTCAAAGACATAAAATTAATACAAATATTTATAAATATCAATCCCTCAAAGTACAAATAGAATTGTTTTGTAAGATTTAAAATCATTTTAACTGTAGTTTTACTGTTGAAACCCATATTTCCTGTTGAGAATCAGACAATAAAATACTTGAAGCTTACTTCCAGGTCTATTTTTATACTAAGAAGAAACATTGGTAAATTAAAAATTGTTAGTTAGTCTGTGTACAGTAGCAAAATAAATGCCATTTTTAAGTAAAAAAGAATATATAATTTCTACCTTCCATTGCTTAGTTGTTAGTTTCCAATAATTATTAATTAATTTATTGTCACAAAAAAATTTTTTATAGCTCAACTTTATTAAATATCTACAGTTTCTTACTTTTGTTTTCTTGTTCAGGTATTGTCTGGCAAACCTTACACACACTGTCTCCTATACGTTACTGGCCTGCCAGAAATGACTACATTTTACTTCCAGCCTCAGCAAGAGGAATTAACTCTTTGATTCGCTGGATTCAGGCAGAATCGCCCCCCATGACCTCTCCACGTGTCAACTGGGCCATCGATGATGTCTTCATTGGTGGATGGGAGATCAACCCTAGTGAATACCAACAATCTTTTGATGAAGATGATCATGTTTTAGATGACCCCTCTGCCTGGGAGTTCAGTCCAAAGGGCGCCATTAGAGGTAAAGAAGCTGACTGCCGCCCTGAAGGTCAAAATGGCTCATCTATGGTTTGGCCAGATTCAACTGGTGATAGCAGTGGTGTTGTTCAAAAATTTACCACCAATCAGATTATTGTGCAACTAGGATACATGCTGCAGTTTAAGGTAAAAATTAAGGTTCAGAAAATAAGAATTTTTTTTTTCCTTAGCATAATTTATATTATATTATATTATTATGTTCAACTTTAAAAAAAAATTATTTAAGTATAGAAAGTCCTTTATTTTTCCTTTATTATTTGAAATAGCTACTAGCTGGTATAATAATCAGGATAGTAACCAAATTAGAGTATGGTGCTGTGAGGTTTAGAACTGGAAAGGGAAAAACTGAAACAGGCCATATAATGTTAAAACAGATCATTTTTAATATTTTTGAGGAAATTTGTTTTACACATAATAAAATATAAACTATTTTTTTTTATCCAATTGTATTTTCCTTCTTTAAATGTATCCACATGACCACATTTTCTTATGTTTGAAACACTGCTTTGTAAGAAAAAGAAAGGAAAAATGCCAGAAGGCAAAAGGCCCACACTGAAATGTAGTTAACTCACATCTCATTCCCAGCTCCTAGTTTTTACTACTTAAAGACACTTTCCTCTTTCTTCTAAACTAATTCGAAAATAGTTTTTATCAGAATAGTTGATCTTGACCCTATTTCAAAATATTATTTGTCATGTTGCAGCTGATTATAGGATGTGGTAAATACATTGACTTCTGTGATGCTCCTGGCAATGTTATCAAGTTGGAATATCGACGTAATCCCAGTTCAAATCTGTGGGAGTCCGTTCAGCCATCTTGCCTTCCCAGCAGTCAGAATGACGGTTTGTGCAACCCACTCAACCACCATCATGCTAGTCATTACAGTATTTCACAGTTCCCAGTATGGACTAGAGTTACAATAGCTTTACCTGAAGTCACCTTTTCTAGGTAAGATTGCAACAAGGAATGTTGAGCTAATTACCTCTTGATAGAGGTTTAAAAGTATAAAATTATTGTTGGTTCTATCACTACATCACATACATTGTATCTATACAAAATATTTTGCTAAGTAGGGGAAAGGTACTTACTCTCTGACCCCTGAAATAACAATAAAATAAAAGATGATAGTTTAGTGTTTTGTATATAAAAACTGTTCGAAATACTTAAAACTTTCAATTTGAAACTAAACAATACCTCATTATAAAATACATCCACATAGGCCTACTTGTAGATTTCAGACTTAAAGACTTTTGTCAATGCTTGAACTTGCTTTTACAAACAATTTCCTCAACATCCTGGAAAAGTCATTTTTCTGTGGATAGCGTATTCAATAATTAGCAGCATGTGATAATGTAACTTGGATCTGATTGACTGCATGTCAATTGTCACAGGTAGCATCCCCGCAAAGAAAAAAAATCATCAAGTCCAATGGAACAAAACTCCTGATGTTTCATTATGCACTATTGGCGGAAGTTTTGAGGGACCAGATAGCATGTTGTCAACAGGCTGGATAAGACATGCTGGATGTAGTTTAGGAATCTCTGATAAAAAAAATGATACCGGTACAATCAAAATGGCTGCAAATTTTTTCTTACCTTAAATCTTTTCAGATCTATCTAACCTTGTTTTGTGTCATTCACACACATTTTGCTCTAGTGTGAATATTTAAAAAGAAAATAATTAATATGTTTTACTTCTTGGGCCATTGATTCAGCTCTACACAGTTTCGTTTTATACAAGAGGGAGGAAAGAATGGTTCCCTGTCTTGGTCTTTGGACGATATCTATATAGGAGATACATGTCCAGATCTGTGCAGTGGACGTGGGGACTGTATTCAAGGCATTTGTCACTGTGACCCTGGATATTATGGTAAACAATATGTAGCAGTATACCATTATATACTTTTTTTAGTCACAAGAGCTTGTGTTTTAAATATATTATTACATGTAAAGTTAATATGTTTTTAAGGTCATTATAACCAGTGGGGTCAATATTGTTAAGCTCCAATTGTCTATGCTCCCAAATGATATGTCTTAAATAGTCTCTGATGACTAAATTTAGCACCTTGCTTGCTCATGTCCCTTAGATATCTTATAAAATACAGACATAACTTCAAAAAAGATGATTGCATCCTAAGTGTGCCCCTAGGTCAATCTAGTCATGCATGTTAAAAAATGATTTAAACTCTGCCAAGTCATTGATTTTCCTGGCTGACTCAGGCAACCCATTTCATAAAGCACTGCAAAACTGCATTTCCTGACAGGTGTCTCCTAAATAAAACATATGAAAATTCCATAATAATTAATAGTCTTGGATCTAATAACAGTGGACCATCTATTTTATATATAGTTTAGGGGTGACATCATTGACCTTTCAAGTTGTAAACTGTAGTAAGGTATATAAGTTATTAAAGTTTTAGCTGTTGGTATAGGTTCATTGTGCTTCTGTTGATTGTAAAGAAAGATCTAAAGTGTCTCAGCTGGTAATTTGACCTTGCAAATAATAACTACATGTATATGGTGTTTATCTAGGTTCTGCCTGCCTGCCCAGGGCATCCAGTCTGCCCACAAAAATGTCTGACTCCTTTGAAGGAGGACTATTTTCTTCTCGTTGGCACAAAGTATCTGGCGGAGGGATTGGTTTCGGTTGTGGGGCTCTCCTTCCGTATTCCCATGGCAAGACATTGTACTTCAATGGATGTGGAGAGAGGCAAGCCATTACAGCAGAGCTTGATACAACAGATGCAGTGTACGTATGATATAAACTTTAATAGCAGAGCTTCATACAACCGATGCAGTGTAAGTATTGTCTAAACTTTTACAGCAGAGCTTGATACAACCGATGCAGTGTAAGTATTGTCTAAACTTTTACTGCAGAGCTAGATACAACCAATATAGCCTGGCCATATTGTTTTGCTTAGCTTAGAAGCAAAAAACATATAATGTAAATTACCACTGTCTCCAACAGTTATATGAACTCAATGTTATTTGAACTTTTGATAAGTTGTTTATGAAATTTTCACATGAAATAATCACAATAAAGTAAAGTAAAAGTTCCCCGATCTATAGGGCAGATGATGTTAAAGGTCATCTGTTTCTTTGGCCAATGTTTAACGAGCAGGGTGTCATGTGGCCAGCACAACGACCAACCACCTTTCCTTTCCTTAATTAATGTCAGGTACATATTACAGCTGGATGGAAACAGGCGCGTAAAGATCCGGGAATAAAAAAAAACAGTCTGCACCAGGATTCAAACCCTGGACCTTTGTTCGGAAGCCAATTTAAGTGCTTTACTGATCACCCACAGCGTCTCCAAATAAGCTTTATTACCCAAAAAAATTCTGTTTAAAAATTTTGCATTGCACTGAACAATACATACAATTTCAAGAAATAAATTATATTGTTAAATATACAAAGCTAAGAATTATATTCTTTAAAGCCAACATTGAAAATGGTTCAATTAAGACAAAAACATTTTAGCTTTTTAGTGGTATAATTGCCAACTGCACACAAGTTTTTGTATTTTTCTAACAAATGAATTGTAACTTTATTGTGATGATCACTGAATTACATCAAATGACTTTTTTTTTAAATTTTAGCTTGAACTTTTTTTTTCCTAAGAAAAGTCCAATTGAGACTGCTTTTTTTTTTGTTTTAAATATTATATTCCTGACAATACTGAAAGTAATTAATGCATGATCTCATTTATTCCCCCAGAAAAATCATTTTTGTTATTCAGATTGGCTGTACTGCTCAGACCAGTAGCTGCAATGTCCAGTTGGGAGATGGACCAAACTACAGAGGAATTCTTTTACAATACACCAAAAATAAGGTATTTTGAAACATTTATTGAATTACATCTTTATTATATTTCTGAAAAATAAAGGCTGACAAATCCTGGAGCTCAAATTGTCCTACTTATCTTTTTTTTTTCAACCAGGGTGCAACATGGTTTCTGATTGCCCAGCATGATGCATCAGATTACTTAAGACCAAAAAGGGTTGCTTACGATATCCCGGCAGCTGCCAAAAATATGGGAACACAGTTTCGATGGTGGCAGCCAGTGCATGATGGTCAAGGATTTGACCAATGGGCCATAGATCATGTAGAAATTATATCGTAAGTTTTTTATCTAATTATCATTTGGTATTGTTTGTAGCATTAATGTATAGAATACATTTAAGACAGCTACTATTATATTGTAGAAGAAAAATACTGTTTTACCTTAAGTAAAACTGCATAATTAGTAGACTTTGTTGCTGGGTGCTTTTAATTATGTTTTAGCTTTAAAATCTTTACTTTCAATTTAATAGTTATTTATTTATAAAAAAAATTACCTAAAAAATGTGTCATCCTCCTCTGTTGTGTTTTAGAGAAAGCTTTGTGTTTAAGTTTTTTACAATAAGCTTCATGATCTAAGTAGAAATCATTTCAAATAAGTAAAGTAACCTTCAGAGCTGAAGTATACTTTTCAATTCATGTTTTAAATCAATTTCTAACACATACCTAAATATTTTATATGCAGAGGTTTAGTACTAAAGAAACTTAATGTTAACTGTGCCAGTCAGTTTTTAGCACACATTCTTTTCATAGCACTGTATTGAAAAGAAATTGTGAGAATTATTTCTTGTTCATTCATGAATAACCATTGTCGATGAATAAAACAAAAAAAAACAAAAAACATTTACATTTCAGAAGCAGACGAAGTAATAAGAGCCACAGAAGACGGAATTGAGTGAAAGTTTTTTCACAAGACATTGATGACATGGTGTACAACAGATTATTGTTTACTTTCACTCTGAGTGTTATAGATACAGCTCTGTAATAGTTCTTGTTTCTGTAATGTTTCTCGTACATACTGTTAAAGCTTAAAGCAATTGATACAAAGAGATTGTTCTAAAAATATTTGTTTATTGAACATTCATTTTTACTGCTTTTTAATTCTGTATTAAACAAGAGTTGAGTAAATCAGTTCTTGTTTTTTATTTTTTGCTTGTAAATTTTGACCTCTTTAATTCTTCATATTTTAAATAGTTGTTTTTTTTTGTATGCAACAATTGTGATCGTACGTGTGACTTGAGTGTCAGTGAAGATAATTTCTTGTTGTTTTGGATGAAGTTTATGCAATACAACTCTAAATCCACTTCTCTCCTTAAACTAATACAGTGACAGTGTATTTTGCTTATGTATTGTTATCCAATAAAATAGTTTTTACAAATGTTAAATCACATACAGACATAGCTGGTACCAGTGCTCTAAAAATGTATCAAAAGAAGTGATTTAAGTTAAATAGATCTGTAAAGTAATTTTGACAAATTTATTATTACAAATGTTTGAATTGAAATATAACCTCTTGAGCACAGCAAACAATTGTATCTTTTTTTTTCCCCCCCTTCCCATTTTTGCACTTATACATCCTTCTGAACATTTAACATTTTCAATGAAATCTGCAGATTTGTAAATCTAGTAGTGCATATTTCAAACAGACTGCATATTTTGACTAAATAATATTACATTTCTAAACTAGTATTTAAATACCAAGAATAAACCATCTTTTTCCTTTATGTGTTTTCCTATTAATTCTGTTGATATGGGTGACTATTATTTTAATGTTAGTTTTGTTGTATTCATGTTAACTGTTAGTAGCTTCCACACTGTGTCTTGTGCAGATAAGTCAAACAGAGGTACAATAAACCAACAATAAGGTAGTCAACGCTGATAGGGATTGTCAAATAAGAAGTTCCAAGTTAAATAATAACAATGAAGGGAACGGTCGAATGTTGTCTCTATTTCCATAAAAACTGCCTCTCTAATGCTGTCAGGCATATTGTTTACATTTTGCTATTCTTCCTAAAATCCTAACCTTATTTTTACTATTCGCGTCTCTGTCTCTATGTCAAATATTTCTCTTTTTAAGAAATAAATAATTGTGACATAACAAGCACTTCAAATTCTAATACTCTGACTAAAAGAACTTAAAAATTTAATGGGGTTGCTACCACCATTTGATTTTACTAAATCTGTTAAGTTGTTTAAGATATTTAATGAATTCACTAAAACTCAAGTCATTGTGTTGGATAGATAGATAGGCACCTCTGTATCCTTTTAAATCATTGTTAATTAACTTTACTATTTGGATTGGCCTCTTTATAGTCACATGAGAAGTTGCAAAGGGAAAAGATAGTCTCTCACTTACCCCCCCCCCTCCTATATATATATATATGTGTTAGTGCAAAATCAATCTTTATTAAATTTCGACCATTCATTCTTTCGAAAGATATTTGTTGTACCCTAGAATAAGTTCTTCCTGGACTTTATGGAAAGACTGTAGGCACCTGACCCTTGCCAGCCAGGGGATCTGGGGGAGCGCTGTGAGCTCCCCAGTGGGTTCCAGAGGCTAAGCAATATTTCCAGAATTAAAAACAAAAATGCATATTCTGAGGTATCTACTGCGCATTATTTTGCTATTAAAAAATTTTAGTTCAAAAAAGCAAATCTGCTATTCACTGCACTTTATTAATGAAGCCCAGTAACTGGTAGAAATTTGTAACCCCTCTTGGCTATGCTCATAAAATTTGGTGACTGTAGTTTGCTTTAGATTTTATATCGAAAGGGGAAGTTTTATTGTCAAAACCATCTGTTGGGGGGGTTTTAAGCTAAAATAAATCTGTAGGTTTTTTAAAACAAACTCAAAACCCCCATTTTGCTATGCTCTTAGAATTTTCTGACTAGTTTGCTTCAATTTTATATTAAAGAGGTGGTTTTTAGCTTCAAGCCCAGCTGAAGTTTTGTTTTTTTTCTTAAAACCCTCTGGAGAGGTTTTAACTTGAAGCCTTCTGGAGCCCCCCTCTTAGATACGGTCATAGAATCTGGTGACTGTTGTGTGCTTTAGCCTAATATTGAAGAGAGGGTATATCTTTACAAAAGTTTTGGAGGGGGTTTTAAACTCAAAACCCCTCTTGGCTGCGCTGGGGCAAGTGATGGATAACATTAAAATATCAACTAAAATAAAACAAAATTTAAGAACTGGAAGTGAATACCAAATTTTAAACAGCATTTAATTAGAATAAAAATTGAGTTTTCACAAATGATCAGCCAATGAGAAGAGATGTGGATGTAATATGACACAACAAATGAGGTATAACAAAGGGCGACATGATAGCTGGTTCTACATTTATAGTAATGGTTATTTCTTTCCTGATTTCTTGATACCTCCTGATGCTGAAATGGAAAAAAAACAAAAATTAGAAGAAGATCAAATGTCCACCGTTATTTCACAAAAGGTTAGTTTTTCTTTAATAGTTAAATTTCTTTCATGTTCTACTCCAGTGCGATGATCTAATTTTAAACACAGGATAAAGGATTTAGCTTAATTAAGTAAGGGTTGATAAACAGTGGTTCATTTATGACAAGGTGGCCCTATCTTTCAAATGTGTTGCTCAGAAACTATATCCATGTTTTTACATTGTGCTCATAAAACTCTTGGTCGCTAAATTAAGTTTAAGTTCAGTATTTAAATATTTCACTAATGTATATTTCCAATCATAAAAGAGAATTTCACTTACTCAAGGGTCCCTTGGAAGCAGCTTTAGCAGCAGCCTCTTTCAAGGCTTTCTGCTCTTCTTTTTGCTTCTGTTTGAAAGCCAAGTCCTCCTGAAGTAAAAATAAAATGCATCAATATTGATGACTGCAACAAAGCCTCATCATCATATCAATCTAACCAGTCCTGCTCAATATATTTTAAAATGCCTTTTAATAAAATGTTTTAATCTTTAAAGAAAAAAAAATTTCTTACCTCATCAACATCACTTTTGTCTTTCTTTGGCTGTTTTAAAGGCTTCTTTTTACCACCTAAAAAAATAGTGGATTGAAATAGATTACAAAGAAAACACATTTTAAGAAAACATTTACATCATTTAAAAAGTTGTTTTTTTTACTTAAAAATAGAAGCCAGAATTAACATTAGTTAAAAAAAAAAAGTTCCCCTTTCAGACCTTGCGATCTATAGGGTAGATACAGATGATGTTAAGCCTTATTTAGGTCATCTGTTTCTTTGGCCAATGTTTAACTAGCAGGGTGTCGTGTGACCAGTTCAACGACCAACTGCCTTTACTGTCCCCAACTTCTGTCAGGTACTCATTAGAGTTGGGTGGACTCAGAGGCGCCCTGAAAATCCCAGTCTTCACCAAGATTCAAATACAGGACCCCAGGTTTTGAAGCCAAGCACTTAAAGAGTTAACCACTAAGAAACTGCGCCACCCATGCAACCTAGAGGGCAGATGATGTTGGTCATCTGTTTCGTTGGCCAACGGTTAACGAGCAGGGTTTCTTGGCCAGCACAATTTACTTTCCCCAACCAAAAGTCAGGTAATTTACCCTTCACAGTTGGGTTTTCAGAAAGCCTAGAGTCTATATCTAGAAGTTATAAGTAAGAAAAAAATATATTTTTTTTTACAATGAATATAGATCGATCTACTATAACCAAGTATAATTATATTTATTAATTTATAAATATACACTGTATATTATACAGTAAACTCTAGAGACTAAATAGACTATTTGTCGTCTCTATTTTCAGCTTCGCCCGGCTGTAAAAGTATGAGAAATCGGTTTAGATGAAAGATTGGGGTCATATCACGCTTTAAATAACATGCATAAAGTCTTCTGAAAATTTTAACCAAAAATATTGAATAATAAGATAGATATGCATGCTTTAATAACAACAAGTTAAAATTAGGGTGCCAAATTTTTTTTATTGAAGACAAAGCCAAAGAAGGAAAAAAAATCATAACTTTGCTTCTGAACTACTTATCATAGAAACATAAATTTGATATTTTTGTAAATGGGAAACCAAGCTTAATTTAATGATATCAATTACAAAACAATATGATCAAAACACATTTTTTTGTTGAAGTGCCTAACTATAGTCACTAATTGTCACTATAGTAGAAACTGTAGAGATATATTTTTGTATATATAGATCTATTCTAGTATAAAAATAAACGGGACACAACAATAGACTACAGTCTACAAACTACTGTCACTACACTCAGCTCACACTGTGGCCTGTGTTAGTGTGTAGTCTCAGTCTGTTACTCTGAAGATCTATCTAAATTATTCTAAATCTAATTCTAACTGAAGTTGAAGTGTAGACAGTCACAGTGTGAGTGTCAGATTATTAGTTAAGACTTAAAGTCTAGATCGTCACTAGGTCTATACTTAAATCAGCCAAATAACGTGTCTTTATTTTATTATACTAAACAATTTACCTTCTCGACCTGACATTTTGAGAGGTGCTGAGGAATCAGAGCTATTACCGACTCTAAATAACGCGTTGTTGAGAAAAGAAACAGTGTTGCTAACTCTAATCAAAATGTTTAAGTTTAAGCTAGAAATAGAAATGTTAGCTAGAGCCTATATATATATATATATAATTTTAAAAATCAAATTTTACATATCTAGATATTTAAAAATATTGGCTTAGATATAGATCTAAATTTAGAAAAATTCTAAGATTTTAAATGTACAAGTTTATTTAGACAATTTTAATATTCTAGTCCAATTACTGTCAAATCTAAATGGATCTAGAATCTCAATGAGTTTTCGATTCTGTCATCCCCTGTTTTCTTAGCTAAATCTATTTTGTGGAATAGATGAAAATTATGTACCTGAAATGTTCAATATTGTAAAAATGAGCCCTTTTAGTAAGATATATAGCACATTTAGAACAAGTTATTGTATTTGTTACATTTACATACAATGTCCCAGGTCCGAATTTAAGTATGTGGAGACTGAGGGGTGGGGGCAGGATTTTTGTGGAGGCCCCTACTTATTTTGAAAGCTTTAATAAAGAGCCACTTGAAAATGAAAATACTTATATATAAAAACGTGCTATATCTAAAAGAAAGAAATAGAGTTTTTGTAAATTTAATATCATTTTCTTTTTCAAATATTTAATACGCATATTTTGTAAATTTAATCTCATTTTCCTTTTTAAAATATTTAATTTGCATATTTTAGTTGTAAAATTGTATATTTTTGAGTTTGTTGATGGTAAGGCCCTTGATAGGCGTACTGTCATAAATTTGGAGTGGTATTTACTTATTCTGAGCATGCTAAAAGCATATTTATACACTTCTGAATCGCGACATTTTCGCCAATCGTAAAAAAGGCTAAAAAAAATGTTAGAAAAAAAAATTCTGACCAGTCGAAATTCGGATATATTTTATCTCTTTTGTGGAGGCACCTTTCTTGTGAAATTCCCAGGGCTGTAATCCGGTCCTACAATGCCCTTAAAAACGTTTCCATGCCTACCCCCCCCCCCAAAAAAAAAAAATTAATGTGAGCATTTATTATTATGTTTTTCATTATAAAGTTGTAATATAAGCTCATTCTTTTTAGCTAAATTATCATCGAGCAATAGTTGTTTTTTTTCCCCCAAGATAAAACTTTTAGTATAAATTGCAAGATTTGGCTAAAATATAGCAAGCTTGTCAGCACTAAGATTACTGTGCGGTCTGCAATCAGCTTTTTTTGTATTAGCCTATAGCCTCTTAGACATGGAAATAGATTTATATAGGTATGTGTCTTAACCTTGTCCTTAGACAACTTTATAATTATATCGCATTTAAACCATTTTTTTTCATGTAGTCTAGATATTGTCCAAAGAAAGGCTGTCTGGACAATGTTATTTGTCAATTTCTAAAAGAATGCGGAATGGCCTTTCTCTTGATATCCTACTAAGTACAGCTGCTGACCGGGAAAAATGGAGGGATTTGGTACCATAAATGTCTAAGCTCCCCTACGACGCCAAGGACAAAGTATTTGTATTAATCATTTTACAAAATTGGATTTAGAAAACAGGATATGTAATACATCTTTTAATGGGAAAGAGAGAGACCCAGAGAGTCAGGGCCGGCCTTAGGCATGGGCGGCATAGCCTATACATGGCAAATTAGGCAGCCGCCTAAAATATGGCCTCCGATCGGCGGAGGCCGCGCACAGGACTATAACAATAAACATTTCGAAACCTGTATCAAATCTCAACTATAGCAGAGCACTGATGCACTTTACGCAGCTGTCGTAGCCTACGTTCTGCGTCTACATAGCCTAGACCTAGCTGTCAGTAGCTATTTATGACTCGGGGTTTATTGACATATGCTTATATTTAACTATTTGACTACTTAGAAGACCTCTTTTCTTTAATGAGTTGCCTAATTTTGTTTTTTTCGGTATTTATTTTTATTTGCCTATTTCATTTGGGGTCACTTAGACTTAATTCAATTTGCCTAGCTTCCGTGATTACCACGAAGTTTATAAAGGCTGGTCCGGGAGAGAGACTCTGTGAGACTGAGAGAGAAGGAAAGAAAAAAAGAAAATTGATGCGAGAAGCTGAAATATAAATTTACAATATATATGAACTAATTTTAAGGCCTATAAAATATTTTCGAAAATGTATCCCTTTTGACTTTTGTGAATGCAGCGGTGCTCGTGCGTGAGAACTCTTAAGAATGTTTTATTAAGCTAAATAAAATTTTGTATCTCCCAAGTGGTCTAGTGGTTAGGATTTCGCGCTCTCACCGCGGAGGCCGGGGTTCGATTCCCCGCTTGGGAAGATATATTTTATTAAATATTGTAATCATTTTTAAACAATATTTTTATTGTTATAGTCTGCAACCATCTATTCCCAGTCTGTTTTTTTTTTTTTAAATTGGTATTCACGTTTGCTGTCTGCATTGAGTATTGTGAGTAATTGCATGCTTAAATTGCTATCCAAGCTATAGTTTGACTTAATTATTTACTCAATGTTCTGCTTTGCTCTTGATATTAATAATTACAATTACAACAGATCTCTATTGATATATATTCATCTGTCAAAAAAAATAGCGACATTGTAATTCTATTTTACCGTCCTATGTTTATAGGCCTAATTCTCAAATTATCCAAACTTGCATTAGATTGGGAGGGGCGGGGGAGGGGGGGGGCGTCACATAGTTTAAAGAATTTTAAAACACTAGTTTAAATCGCTTTCGCACTAAACGGTTTTCACTGGACGGAAAAAAAAAATAACGGCTGAAGTTATGACGAAGGGTACGGTGCTTCGAAACAGTCGTGTCTGTACACTGTAGGCCTACTCGACGGACGCCGTACCGCACCTTGGACCAACACATTCGATAGAGAGGTCACGGTGGCCAAGCTTAGACTCAGTGGCCTAAGTGGCTAAACCTATGTTAAAATTTATCATACATGTTTTTTGTTTAAGTAATGTGATAAACCAATCACAAAGCAATACTTTGTTTACTATTTATTTTACAAAAGAGACCGAATAAAATAAAAATGGGGGATAACTAGACTATAAAACGTCAAAATCCCGCCCATTGCGAAAGCTATAAAGATACAACACAAACCAGTTAGATTTTATCCTGTCAAACCGTTCTGTGTGAGAGCAGCTTTAGTTTCATGTACGCAAACGAAGAGATATTACAATTATACATTCGCATTAAGCATTAATTTTGAAATTTTAGCTTTTTCTCACTCATGCTAAGAGTTGTGGTTCCAGATAAATAAGAAGTATATAGGCCTAAGTTAATTTATGTTTACTTAAAGATGTGTTTAGTTTTTGTTGTTGTTTTTTTTAAATTTCCCCTCTTCCGTATAGGTCTACCGTTACCTGAATTTAAAATTCTTTAAAATTATGATGTGTATAATGTTGCTCAAAATACACTGGATGTTGCGAATGTAATTTTAAAACAAGGTTTGTGGAGACACAAACTCAAAAGTCGGCCTCGGAAGTGGTCCACCCAGGCAGGTTTCAATATTTTCAGAAAGAACATCAGAATGAAATTCTATCAAAGACAAATGACAGAGAAGAATGGAGAAAAAAGGTTGATGAATCTTGTGTGGTGCCCAAGCGGTCCACAGACCAAAGAAAATTGAATGTGAAGTTAGATGTGAACCTGACCAAACTAATGTCTTATAATGAATGTATAATTGCTCTAATTGTTTTGTAAAGGGACAATCTCTTGAAAAAAAATGTTTGTAAGAAAAGAAAATTCATTTCAAAGTGTTCTATTGCCAATTCTGTATAGTGTCGGTCAAAGCGAGAATATGAAAAACTACTTATTAATTGTTGTTTTAAATTATGCCCAACTTATACTAAATAGATTTTTTCTTTAATAAAGTAAACATTTTGTGTAAATGTAGTAGTTAGTAGAACAGAACTTACTTCACTTAGCAATACAAATGTAAAAAAAAAACAATTGACAAAAAATCTAAAACCGGTTGCATAAATGTGTTAAAAATATGATGACTAGTCATCTCCCCTACCAAGGAGCCTCCCGTGTTTGTTACTATTAATAGTAAATTGCTGTAAAAGTGGTGTATTTTTATAAAAAAAAAACAGCTTGCATAAGTGATTTAAAAAATTAGATTTTTCGCTTTCAGAAAAGAAAAAGTAGTGTTGTTTCAGAACTTTGAATGGTCTAAAATATAATGATGTCGGATTTTCCCTATCTCTTCTAGTTTATGAGATCTAAATGGGACGGATGAACATTCAACACACAACTAATAGCGTCTTTTCTCCATTCGGGGGCCGCTAAAAATGTAGACCAGTACAGTTGATGCTATTGTAATAACTCTGCTTTTGAGACGTCACTTGTAATGGGATATGAACACAATGGAACTCACTTCCCATTGATCTCAAACAGACATTATAATTCACTACATTCAAGAAGAACTTTAAGACCTATCTGTTCAAAAGTTTTTTAGATTAGTTTTTCATTTTAGCTCTCGTGTTTGTGTTTGTAATGCTATCACAGCTACTTGAGCCTACATTATGTTTGTTAACAAATACATTAAATTATTATTATTACCGTATTATTAAGGTGCAGGTGAGCAGGAGACAAAGCTGAGATCCGGCTCATGGTATGTGTTGAAGATTTGAATGTAGATATGAGAGACATATCTACTTGTACTGTTGTCTCTATTTGTCTTAAAGTTTAAGTTAATAAACGTATATAATTGTTTATACCTCTGAATCCTTTCGTTTAGTGCTTGCCTTAGATTTTATGATTTAATACATTATTCATATATTTTTTTCTCAGAGTGCTTTAAAATTCAAAATACGATTAACTATATAAATCAAGCCATATAAATAATTGACTATGATATAATCGCGCATATATCAGATCATACACAAACACACATAAATCATAAGTCTTATATAAACACACATAAATCAAGTCGTATATAAAGTAAATCAAGGCAATAATGTTAAACATAACATTATTTAATTCTTCTCATTGCAAAATCCAAGGATAAAGAGAATTGCACTTTACACAGTAGGACATAAATGAAGATGCAGTGTGACTATTTGGACAAGATGGTTGTACACCTCTCATTCTTTCTTGCGCTCTCTCGTTCATTTCTTGGGTGCTGGTTTAGCTTGACCACCTGACAAAAAAAAAAGATTTTACATTTACATCTACAGAGAAATAAGTAGATCTACAGAAGTGGCATTGCAAGTTGGGAGAAGGGTGCGAGTGGTGTTGACCTCACTAGGTGACACTCATAGAAAGGTGACACTAGAATGGATTTTTTATTTTTTATTTGCATAGGCTACAGTATCTCTGTTAAAGAACTGGTTTAGCTAGACACCCGAACATGAACAACATTTTGTTCCAGAGGGTATAAATCTTTTCTATTAACTTTTTAATGCTATAGACCGTAGTGGGCCTAAAAGGAAAAGTGTTCAATTTAAAATAAAAAAAAAAAAACTTAAGGAAAACCCAGTTTCATAGTCATTTAAAGTGATAACTTGTTTAGATACACACATAAAGGTCTACACTTTAAAAAATGTACATACATAGTTATTTAAATTCATTTATTGATATGCACAGTAAAGACAATTAGCCTACGTATCCCAAAAAAAACAGCACAAACGAGGCTCATAAAAATACCAAGTACGATTTTCCTTTTGTTTCCATTCATTTGTTAAATTAAATTTGAATATTAATTCAATGGAGTCTTTGTGTCTTTATGTTCACATTTAACCGAAGAAGATCAACTTAAAATTTGCTTCATACATTGACATGATTGAAAATATCTTAAAGGGAGTGCCTTTCTAATTAGTGCGATTTCATTAGTCTGAATGCTTTTATGATACGGTTGCAACTAAATGATATATGTAGGGTAATAATTGTGTAACCGTTTTTATTTAAACTTAATAAGTCAGGTAATTTGCATTGCGAACGTACACTAAGAAGTCAAGTTCCCCTTTCAGACCTTGTGGTGACGTGGTCTATAGGGCAGATGATGTAAAGGTCATCAGTTTATGTGGCCTATGGTTAACGAGGGTGTCATGTGGCCAGCACAACGACCAACCGCCTTTACTTTTCCCCAAACTAATGACAGGTACCCATTAGCGCTAGGTGGACTAAGAGGCGCCCAAAGATCCCAAAATTAAAAATCCAGGATTCACAAGGATTTGAACCCGGGCCCCTAGTTCAGAAGCCAAGCGCTTTACCACTCAGCCACCACGCCTTCTGTCGTTCCTCTTAGATTTAATTTAATTCGACTAGCCCACGTCGGCGATGTTAAGGGCTTATTCAGGCAAGCGGTAACACACATTCTGAAGGCAATGAGAGATTGAGATGATTGAGTCCACCTAACTCTAATGGGTACCTGACTTTAGTTGGGGAAAGTAAAGGCGTTTGGCCGTTGTGCTGGCCACATGACACCCTGCTCGTTAACCGTTGGCCAAAGTAAGATGACCTTTACATCATCTATCCTATAGATCGCAATGTCTGAAAGGGGAACTTTACATTGCAAACGTAACCAACAAATAAAGCCAGCTCATTAAAAAAAAATTAGCAAATGGTAAAAAAATACTATAAAAAAAGCAGATATGTGTGGAAGAACTCCACATTTAAAACACATCTCTCGATAATGTAGAATTTATTTCCCTCTTTTGATGTCAAACAAAATAATTAATTACCAATAACTAATTGATTGATCAGTTAATTTTTAAACTTGATTCATATTTTGTTAAGTACAGTAAATAACTAAGAAAAGTTTCAACTTGATCAGATAATGGCTGTGGGAGAAAAAAAACGTTTACAATTACCTAAGGGGACAAAATCCCACATATATAGCCATATCGCCTAATACTGCAGGTTAAGTTGCATAGTTGGTATCAAACAAAATAATATATTACCAGTAATTAATTGACTGATTGGTTTTAAAGAATTTATTTTTGATTCATGTTTTGTTACAAAAAAAATTGTGTAAAGTTTCTACCTGATCCGAGAAAGGGTGTGGGAGAAATAACGTGTAAAAAGATGTTTACTTGACAGAGAGAGAAGGTTGATATTAGCTTTGCAAAAATAGATTATCAGTATCTGAAGTAAAAAAAAATTCTCAGTTCAATATCAAATTAAATAAAAAATAAATTATTGAATAATAAAATAAAAAATAAAATAAAATGCTACAAAGAATGCCTATAAGTCTGTTCATTTTTAATTCCTTACCTTTATTGCCTCCCTGTGGAGCGTCCTGCTTTGGTGTGGCTGCTTGAGCGGGCTGGCCAGCTTTCTTTTTATCTAAAAATACATTATGCCACCAAATTATTGTAAGTGTGTCTCAACATATAGGATATGTACTATTTTACCATACCTTAAAAAATGAAATCCCAAAATTAAATAATATGGGTTTATTTTTAAATAATTATTTAAGAAGAGTTGGCAGCAGAACAAGGATAATCGAAGGATAGCATCACGATTTATCGTTATTTCAAATTACACTTATCGATATTTATAACAATAATACTATGGGCAATGTCTTCTAATTCAAAGATTAATGTAATAATAAATAGGATTTAAATATTTACAAAAGACATGAGAACAAAAAATAAAGGAGAGAATGAAAGAGCATCAAAAAAAAAAAAAAAAGAATAGGAGAATGAGAAAAGATAAAAGTTTGTTTTCTTTTTTTTTACAGTTATTAAGTTGAAGTAATTTAAGCAAAGCTCGCACTTTTTATTTGATTTTTTTTAAGACAAAAAAAGCCAATTCATGAAAATCGTAAGAGAAAAAAAAAAAGAAACGCGCCAATAATGTTGCCAACTATCATTTCAAGACAAAAGAAAAAATAAGTTTAAGAAAGTAAAAAAGAACAACAAAAACATTTAAGTTGAAGCTTGCAAAAAAATAAACAAATAATTATATGAAGCTTTTCAGTTAGCATAAAATCTAACCAAACCTACTCACCAACTCCAGACATTTTATTTGGATACTTTAATTTAAGAGTCCAAGCTAGTCAAAAGCTGTCTCAAAGTGGCGTCGTTACAGCAACAGTAAGGTAAGACTTTTATAGTACGGGCAATAGTCGACTATCACATATAATATCTATCTATGAGTACGATTTTAAGCGCAATGGTCGATTAACTACATATTAAGTTATTCTCAAATAAATCGTATACAGTATGGGATCGAGGAGAAAAGGACAAGTGACGACAAAATATTTTTGGATTCGATACCTGCCTACTCTAGGTTGCGATACACTACTGCGACTGCCAACCGCTGAAATCCAGTTGGATTCAGTTTGGGTGGAGAAACGTCAATTATACGCACTGCATGTCATTAATGCTGGTGGTGGTGGTGGTGTGTGTGTGTGTGTGTGGGGGGGGGGGTGATGGACGCTTACTATCTATAACTAAAAGAATATTATATTTTTCAAGGGCAATGTGGTCAAGACAAGTTTAAAGACCAGTGATTATATATATTTTTTTAGAACATTTCAAATGGGTCTTATTTTTTTTTTCTTCTTTAATTTTGTGTATTCGAATGTAGATAAGCTTTCTTGATTTACACACAACTACCATTATATACATATATAAGTGCTACGGGATACTGGGAGGACTCCCCTGGAATCCAGCCAATACGGTCTCGTCAAATAATATGAGCTGGTTTCTAGATCGGAAATGACCTGCGAGCCGTAGTTTGGGTATCAGTGATAAATGTACTGGACACTAAGTTATGTTATAATTCAGATGATTCTTCAAAAAATAAGATAAGATAAAAGTGCACGTACTTTTTCTAAAATTGTGCTCTTCTAACCTATCATAGTATAGTAAAGTGTCCCTTTCAGACCTTGCGATCTATAGGGCAGATGGTATAAAGGTCATTTGTTTCTGTGGCCCACTGTTAACGAGGGTGTCATGTCGACAGCACAACGACCAACCGCAATTACTTTTCCACACTTAATGTCAGGTACCCATTTTGAGGTGGACTCAGAGGCACCCTTAAAATCCCCAAATTAAAAAATCCCAGACTACGCCAGGATTTGAACCACCCGTTTGGAAGCCAAGCGCTTTACCACTCAGCCACCGCACCTTCAGTCGGTTCCTCTTAAACAATTTAATTCGAGAAATCTAAGTTGTCGATGCTCCAGGCCTATTCAGGCAAGTAGTAACAAATTCTGAAGGCAATGAGGGCGCATTTACCCATCTTTTTACAAAGCTTCTATCAACTAACTGTCTGTCTGGTCAAAAGTTTGTACACGTAATTTCTCCGACACCCAATCTCGGATCAGCTAAAAATTTTTCAGAATTATTTCTTTTACCTGACAACACAAGAATCAATTAAAAAAAAACCAATTAGCTAATTAACTATTGGTAATAAATTACTTTGTTAGATATCTCAAACAAAGGAAAGAAACAGTACTTGATTGAAGTGGTGGTATAAGCTGAATTAGTCTCCTTTATAGATTGTCATCTGAAGCTTATTACAAATTTAATTACATGACTGATCCAAACTATTGGTAATAAATTACTTTGTTAGATATCTCAAACAAAGGAAAGAAACATTACTTGACTGAAGTGGTGGTATAAGCTGAATTAGTCTCCTTTATAGATTGTCATCTGAGGCTTATTACAAATTTAATTACATGACTGATCCAAACTAATTGATACACATAATATAAGCTCTGTTGTTTTCTTTAAAGTATTTTATTTCTATTTTGCTTGTTTAATCCCTGCCTCTCTCTCTGTTGATGCATGAATCTTAAGTCCTTAAAGGAATCGTATAGACAAAGGAATGGTACAGAAAGTCCATAACTATATAGGTCTAACTAATTCAAAGAAGTTTGCAGGTTTGACATATGCTTAATTAAAAAAAAAGGTACTATTATATAAGGCGAATGCACATACTTAAAACAATACACCTTTTTACAAAGCTTACATCAACTCATTATGTCTGTCTGTTCAAATGTTTGTACACGTTATTTCTCCCACACCAAAGTCTCGGATCAAGTTGAAATTTTTTCACTCTTATTTCTTATATTGGACAAAACAAGAATCAATTTAAAAAATAAACCAGATAATTAATTAACTATTGGTAATTAATGATTTTGTTTGGTATGTAATATGGGAAAGAACTCGTACTTGACAGATGTGGTGTTATAAGTTGAATTAGTCCCCTTGAGGAGGCTTACGCCTGAGTGAACACGTTTTTGATGCATTTACAAAGCGATCACGGTAACATTAACAAAGTGATCCATATAACCCCTTCATCTCCCCCCCCCCTTTTTTTACCCGTTAACTGGTCCAGATAAATGATAGGATCATAGCTCATTGAGAAAGTTAAAAGCAAGAAATTGCGCTAAACAAAAAACAATTGGTAAAAATATTTATAACCGCACAGATTTATAATTGTTAGTCCAGATCTACTACAAATTTTATTATAAGACTGACCTCAAACTAATTAATACAAATACTCTTAATATAAGTTTTTTTTTTTAAATATTTTTATGTATCTCGTGTTCGTGTTTGTTGATGCTGATCTTTTTTTTTAATTCATTGAAAATGTTGGAAAAATCTGGTTTGGTTGTTTCTTGTCAAAATATGTTCAACTGCTAGCCCTTCACTCGCACGGCACCTTCGACTCGGAGGTCACGACTCGCAGCTCATGCTAAGGTCACGTGATGTGGTCATGTGGCTTTCATACCAGCACTCGATTGCCAATTTAACACACACACACACACACATATATATATATATACGCACACACATATATGTATATGAAATTTGGATTATATTGATAGCTTGATCCTTTGAAGTTTTCTGGTTTTATTCGCCTGCTTAAAAAAAACACCTTCAATCATATCCTAGGTTTTATTTGTGTTTCAATAAAAGACTGTTTTACAGTAAGGCTCTGGTGGGTCCAATATCTGATTCTGGCCAGTTTGAACAGGACTTTTTCCATACCAGGTCTCGTATGGCAAGTAGGACCGTGCAGTCACGTGATCAGATATCCAGTTTTGTAGACGTCATTCGAGGGCCCACACAGTAAAAGTAAAGTGAAGAAATGGAAAAGTCATTAAAAAGTCATATATCTATGTATGTATGGGCTACGCTGGAATCAATCAAGCAGCACAAGTTAGATTTCTATATTATCTGCGACTGGATCAAACTATTCTTGATTTTCATTTTTCTTTTCTGTTACGTAGATTTATTTAGTTACCCCCCTTTTTATGTTATCCGAAAATCAAGATCTATGACACCCTTGAATTCTTGCTTGATCAACATTGGTAAAGTACGATAATAGAGCGTTTGGAGACTCACTGTAAAGATAGTTTTAAAAACAAGAATTATTCCCCTTGCTAAGATTTAACAGCATACTAAATATTGGATATATCTGGAGCGTGACCATTCATTATTGTCTAGTCAGTGTCACTGTGCCACCAAACGCATGGTGTAAGATGGGGTTGGTAAACGGTCGATCAATTGTTAACGATTTTTGGTTTGTAATGTCTAGTTCACTAACAGATCTTTTCATGTACGTAATATATAGTCAAGCGTAGGTTTGTTTAATATAATGTCTAATTAACCACGAGAGAATTGTACGTGCATTAAATGCGCCAGAGAATTCAATTTTTTTTTTAAAATTCTGAATTATCCAGACTATTTGTGTTTCGAGTGCATGGGCGGACTATGCATCAAAATAGGCCTGGTCACTTCTATACCATCCGGCACATAACTTGTATATCATACCTGTACTCAAAGTCACTCTTTACTTTGATAATGTATCGATAACTGTACACATGCATGCAGTGAACACTAGATCTATATCCTTATAAGAAAAATAGGTCTTAAAAAATGTTGCTTTTTAATCGCAAAGTGTGTAGGCCCTAAAAGGGTGAAGCTTACTAGCAGAACAGCCTACGGATATAAACTAATACATTATTTCAGAAAATGTGTTACTTTAAATTAATATTACACTCTAGAGGCTGTAATAGATTTTTAAAACAAGATACTCAGAGGATCCCTTTCCTAAGAAACTATTACAAAAATCTTGAACAATTTAATACTTGTCACAGTGACATCCATGCGGCCCTTTTGGTGGCCTGCCAGCCCATTTGGTTACCGGCCCTCCAGTACGCCCGAATGCCCCTGTTCGAGTGTGATAGGTGCCCGGTGCAAAAAGGCGCCCCCAGCCCCACTACCAAATGGTGAATGCAATCAATATTTCCATTAGAAAAGTCACCAGTAAACAAAAGAAGACATACATGTAACGGAAGCTGACGAGCAAACAAGCAGAAATATATGATATATTAAGGAGGGTCGCGGTGGCTTCGAACCAGGGGTCCTGGGTTTCAGTCATGGTGAAGCCTAGGCTTTTGAATCTCGGGAATTTTATGGCGCCCCTGAGTCCACCCAACTGTAATGGGTACCTGACTTAGGTCGAGGAAAGTAAAGGCGGTTGGTCGTTGTGCTGGCCAGATGACACCCTGCTTATTAACCGTTGACCAAAGAAACAGATGACCATAACAGCATCTTCCTTATAGATGGCAAAGTCTGAAAGGGAAACTTTTTTTTTTCATATAGTGTTTTGATTCTTATTTTGGCGCCCCCAGCTTCGGCGACCGAGGAGAATACTCAGTCCTATCGGTAAGCTATTGACCTAGGCCTTACGGGGATAATTTAACCCATTTCATCCAAAAATCAGTAGTCGTGCTCATAATTTCAATGTGTTCAATTGATCTAAACACAAATCTTTTATTGAGTATTTTTGTACAATAAGACTAGCTAGAATCTTTTGTCTTTACCTTAACTCTGTAAGTAAGTCAACATATGACACAAATTTACAAATAAACTTGTCTTGTCTATCTGACTGTCCGTCCGTCCGTCCACCTATATTTACATATATTACATATATGTAATATGTAATCTACTGATACCATAAGAGAGATCTTATTCTTTAATATACTTATTTTGTTACTAGCATTATAATTATAAATGCACATTAAGAGTTGTTCCACTATCTGGTATTTCACATCCCTGACACCATTTTACCACATCACAAGTGGCGATGATTAAGACTACAGAGTTTTTGCCCTTGACGCCTGGCTGCACTCTTCCTCATGTGCAGAAAATGTATCATTCTGTGGTCTGTGTAGATATGAACCTGAATTGAAACATGTGTGTTATAATTCCTGTGTGTTTTTATCATGAGATTTCTTTTATTTCGCTTACTTGCTAAATTCCTTCTTTTACATTTTCTCCGCACTTCGCGCGCTACAAAACCACGTTAACTATTTCCATACATTTATTTCAAGGGACATATTCTTCCTATGATTAAATTTTTAATTGATGCTTTTAATGTTATATCAAAGGCCAAAATGAAAGCTCAAAGACACCCAAACGTGACGGGACGTTTTCTTTCTCTATATTTTGTTTTTGACAGTTGATGTTTGACGACGACAAACTGATCACGTGTTTTGGTATGAATTTCTTCTTCTTTCTTTTTCTCATTCTTATGTTGGAGTGTTCAGCTCACTGGGCCAAAATATGAGATGAACTGCGCAGTGGTTTCCATACCGGGGAGCTCTTCATAGAGTTTTTCTTCTATTGGGGTGTTTTGGGGCCAGTGTCTTGTACGGGCCTCATGGTAAAGGGAACAATTTTGACGGACATGGTCAGCATTCTCTGGCGTCACTCCACATGGGCAGATTTCACTCGTTCCAATTTTGACCTTCCGGTACATATATGTACAAATGGGTATGAATGAGAGAGTTGTGTTTAAAAAAAAGAAACGCGTGTTTGATAAACTTCCAAAAACCTGATTGTTTGTTTCAAAATATAAAAAAAACGAAGATAAATTCTGAGCAATAAATTGCATTCTCACACTAAATTTAACAGCATCTAGTTGGCACATCATTTTATCTGGTTTGATAAAGGCATTTTGTTTATCTGAAGATGGCAAAAATGTTTTGGGGTAGTATTTATTTTTGTATTTGCTGGTGGAACCCTTGTGTTTTTTGTTTTCCCTGTTTATTTTATAAAGTGTATAGTTTACAACTGATTTTTGGCAAAGAACATGTTAGACACACGTCAATACATAGGCAAGTTCAAAGATACAATTTAGGATATTTATTGATTTATTTTATTGTTTCAAGATTAGCATAAAGTTAAACACCGCTAAAGACTCTTACAGTAAACCAAAGATTTGGCATTATATAAATAGATGGTACCCCACATCGCCAGAGTGTAGCAACCAATAGATGCCGCCAGGAGTAAGCCTAGCTCCAATAATGAGATTAACGAAGCACTTTCTTAATTAACCCTATACCCTAGAACAGTGATATTCCCTTTTTTTTCGGTTTCGGAAAAAGGTAGGGGGGGGGCATATAAAGTTTCGACTCGCATGTTACAGGCGCATAAAAAAAATTCTACCAAAATAAACCAGGTTTCCCAGCCCAAGACCATTCGTTATAGACGACCTCAACACAAGACGTGGCAACGAGCTATCGGTCTAAACTGCCCACAGGTTGTGACGTTGTAGGTTAGTGTTCAGGCCTTCTTTAATGATTGGTCTCGGTTGTTTTATTATGCGCTGTGGGCAAGAGGCTGTACATGGCCCGCAGTTCGTAATTTGGGCATCGCTGCGCTAGAGAAGGATCTTGTGGATACTGAGTAATTTGTTTCTTAAGAGTCTCCTCCTCCTACGCTGCCACCAAGATAAGAGTCTTAGAAATATTTGGTTCAGTCGTATGCAGTAACACATCTGGATTTCTGGACCTTTCAAATAGTCCAAATAAAATATTAAGTGCCTTCTTTGTCTCAGCAAAATTACGATCCTGAAGTAAATAAATTGAGTGTGTTTGTTTCAAATCTGCAAATGAGAAATATCTACACTCAGGTAGGACCTTTGCATTGTAGAGAAATTCTTGAGTTACTTATGTAAAAAATATGTACATCTAAAGTTGGTCAAGATGTTTCTGATTATTTCTTTCAAAGAGATAATGCCATGGTTGGCGCTGTGAGAAAACACGTTGTTTTATTTGTAAACAGCAGTTTATTTAATAGAATATAATACGACGTGGGACTGTGTGATAAGCACTTCGATTGTCAATATGTTGGTCTCTTGTTCGAGATCATTCCCTCTTTTCGCTTAAGGAGACATGGATTTTGACATGATCATCTTCATTATCAAACTTTTTTTTTGTTATAAATTTGAAAAACACTTGAAAAAAAACAAAAAACTGGCGACAATAATTTAAAAGCTTTGAAAAAATAGCCAATTTGCATTTGTCTCCTCGCCCCCCCCCCCCCTTTTAAAAAAAATTTTGTTTAAATGTATGCCGCTTGTTTTAGAAAGAAATACAAAACAAAAGGTAAAATATCAGGTAACAACAAACTGACAAGAAAACAAATTGCTTGTTTAAAATGGAGGCTAGAAAAAGCCGCTAATTAACACATTTATGAAAAAGGGTTAGGTTGAAAAAGGAATCTTTTAAAAAGAAAGCTTTGAACATTATACCTTTAAGTAACCTATACCAATAAAACAGTCGACCTGCTTCAAAGTCCAATCTAGTAACTGGAACGTCTAGTCTGAAACTGATCCGGAGCCAAGCGTGTCGGCACACGAACAATAAGTACACATCGGTGAAGGGCCGCCGCTACCTATTGTGCAATGTGTGCATTGCACGCAGGCGGCCGACTTTAGGGGCGGCCAAATCATTATTCCAAGGTTACTTTTTTTTTAAAATTATAAAATAAAAAAAAATTAAATATTTTAAATAAATTCTTATTATTCCATTTTTCTTTGAAAATTTAAACGATATTCGTACATAAGAAACTCTTTTGAAAACTAGAACAAATAAAATATAGCAGCAGCCGAGGGATTCCCACTGGTTATTTACAAGAGAGCTTACTCATTTCTAGTATTAAAATTTTCGCGGGTTGTTCGTAATTTTTGTTTTGAGTCCAAGGGCCCGCCCTATAAGTAGATCTACTACTGGTAATTTTAAAAAACATTTTCATTAGTGTGTGTGGGGGGGGGGGGCGTTAGTTCCTCTCATATGGATAGGGGAGAACGCAACGTCCTGACAAAAAGGCGTGTTCTGGAGTGTTTTATGGAGTGTGTGTGTTTTCCAAGCGTTGGTAAGAAGAGGTGAAGTAATTGATTGGTTGGTTACGCAGTGATGATGAAATTAACGTACCTAGTGCAAATCTTAAGACATGGAAGAGTAAAGATTTTTTGTTTTGTTGTGAGTTAGATTTTGTTTAAATATCAGTTTATTTCATTACTATTAGATCTATATCTCATCTCAAGTTAAATCGTGAATAATAACAGTAATATTGATTTTTTGTTCACAAAGAAGTTAGTTGAAGTTATAAAAAGTTTATTTATCAAAAAATATAAAACGCCTTCATCAACAACTAGTACAACGGAACCGATGTTCAACAGACCAACAACAAGGAGGAGGTGGGGCGGCAAAAATAATGTTCAGACCCGTTGGCGACTTGAGCGGAAACTTGCCGCAACTACAATTCTATGTCCAGGAATAACTTTTTACAACAAATGATGTCGGCACCACAATGTCCGGAAACAACAACAACAACAACGTTTGAGTGAACTTTCATGGCATCACTTTGGATTCTATACACAACACAGTGTTCAATTCATAGACATGAAAAAGAAAACCTACAAAATTCTTTTCTTTTTTATTACATTTTTTAAAAACTCAAGGGCCTCACTGTCAAGGCCTACATCGCTCCTCTAAGCTATAAATTCTATAGTGGGCTTTAACGAAAATGTTATCTAGGGAGTCGCCACCTGGGAATGTGAGAAACACTGCCTTACTCTGTTTTTTACAAGTCATTGTTTAAGTGACTTGTACTTAGGATTATTTACTTTCTTTAAACTCAAGAAAAATATTCAGCGCTTAGTTGATTCATTTGTTGGATAAATTTATAAGCAACTCTGAATCCGTGTATGTCAGATGATTGTGGATACAATGCACATTTCACCAAAATACAATGGAAAGTGTACAGAACTTTGAAAAAGTTCCACTGTTTTTTTTCTTATTATGCTTTATTTTACAATAACAAACAAGTGAACATATCAGAGTCCAGACCATAGAACACTGTTGAGTAGTCAAAGTTATCGAGAAATGGTAAATAGATCATGATCATTTCCGTTGTTCATTGTAATATATCTGCCGCAGCTCATCAATTATAAATCCATCGTCGCAAATACAGGAGCATAAGCTAGTAGTCTGAACGAGATCAGTTTTTTAAGTCTATCACATAAAAAAAACAACACAACAAGATGTTTGATTTCTGTAGGCACGTATGTCCGAAATTGTTCCTAGTGCATGATTCATAGTTGTACTTGAGGGGTACAACAACTGTGCGAATATAAAAGGGAAAAATAGAATGGCCTATGAAAAATGGATTTTAATCCAATGCCACTTTTGGAACAGCGTCCAGCTCAGTCTTAATGAATTTTTTTTTTAGAAAAAAAAAGGGTGGGTTGCATTTTAAATTCCGCACGCAGGTGGCCACAACCCTCGCGGCGGCCCTGCATCGGTGTTGGTCAGGGTTGTCGACCTTTTGGGCAATTTAAAATACAGACACATCAGAATCATAGCTTAAATAGTTTATGAACATATTTAGGTATAGTAACAATTGAAGAATATAAACTAGTTGATTCGATAGACATCAATTTAATTTATAACAAGGTAACATAAAGAGTTTGTATGGGCGGCTCCTGTGGTTGTAAGTAAAAGTAATAAAGGTTCCCCTTTCAGACCGCGATGTATAGGTCTTCTGTGTCTGTGGCCTATAGTTACGAGCCAGCACAACGACCAACTCGCTTTACTTTTCACCTGCTAATTCAGGTACCCATTAGACCTGGGTGGACTCAGAGGCGCCATAGGGAATCCCGAAATTAAAAATTTCAGTCTTCACGAGTATTTGAACCCGGGAACCCACCTCCTTACCACTCCACCACCACATCTCAAGTGGTCGGTTGTACTCCCAGAAAACTTTGCCAAAAATGTATCTAGGTATTAAAGAGCAAAAGTGAACGCTTCAAATTGGCCATGGGTAACAATTCTGTTGTGCCATCTGTGCGCGTACGTGTTAGTATTATTTCATCTAACTTTTGGATATTTTTTTTTAAATGGTAAATATGAATTGACAAATATTTTGCAGATTGATTTTTGAAAACAAAGTAGTTTACTTTCAGAAAATTAGACGTAAATTAGAGAGGTAACTTTTTTTTCCTAATATGAGGGATGGTGAATTCAGATTTAAATGATTTGAGTTAATGTCAACTTGAACTTGTTGAGCTGAAAGGATAAAGCCTATAGCACTTTTACAATTCCTGGGGCTGATAACATGCGGGATACTATAGCTTTTTAAGCGACCCTGACCACTTACCTCATTTTTAGAACGAGGCTCTAATACAAATCACAATAAATGTCAACAGAACAAAATCTAAAGTTAGAAATCACGTACTATAATTTCGGACAAATATGAAATACAATAAAAAAAAAATACTGGTTTGAGATTAAAACTATTCCATCCGCTTGGCGCTATAATAAGAGCCGCACCATCTCGTCTTCTGTCAAAAAGATGATATTGACATTTTATAATTATACTTTTTAGCGGCCCCGGTAGGGGGAAAAGCCGCTATTAGGTTTGTGCAAAATGTCCGTCTGTCACACTCAGATCCCGAAAACTAGAGGAGAAATGAAAATTGTATTTCAACATGCGATGCAGCTTAAAAAGTTTAGGTGCAACGGCTACTTTTGTTTTTATAAAAACTTACCCTTTAATTTATAAAATTAATTATGCAAGCGATTTTTTTCATAAAAATACACCAATTCTAAAACAATACATAAACGTAAGGGAGATAATGTTTAAAATATGTTGACAAAGAAAGACAATATTTTGTGTCTTTTTAGTATAACTAAGACAAATATATTTATAAAATGTACAAGAATTGTTTACAACAAATATAAATATTAGTTAAAGGTGTTTTTTCTGGTCAATTAGCTGCTAAAATTAAAAGAAAACATTTCCAAAGGCTAAGAATACACTTTGTATGTAAATATCAAGCACTTTTTTTAGAATAGACTTTTTATGCAGTGACTTTCGTGCAGTAGTGTGACAAGTATCCACAGTATACGGTGCTATCTGTTCCCTCAAAATTTTTATAATAATCAGATTTTATTTATTTGTTGTTTAGTGCCCCATCAGAATAAAAGACGCTTACTTTTGTGCGCTTTGTCTGTCAGTCGGTCTGTCCCTCACGTTTAGATAAAAAAAACTAAATGCTATTTAATCTGATTTAAACTTTAATATTACTTCAAAATCAATGCAATAATGTATTGTTGCGGATGTTTTTGTGCAAAACAAATCAATGCCAACGAATGTTTGTTTGCTCTTCTAACTTATATTACATTTAATTTCCATGCTTAAACGTCGCAAAAACACATGATCAAAAATATGTTGTTCCGCTTGTTTATGTAAATAGCATATAAATGCTAAATCAAAATCTCTATACAGACTTATATTTCATTAACAGTAAAAATGTTCCGGATATTGTTTTATAAAAAATAAATTAAATTATAAATGATTGTTTGAATCGCCTAATTGACTAATATTACAACTATATTCTTTGACAATACGTCACTATCGTTTGATTTTTGATATCAAATTGTTCCGTATTTTCATCTTAAAACAAATTTATGTCAAATGACTTAATTTTTTTCAAAAATATCGACAATAAGTTGTTCAGGATTTTATAATAAGAAAGTAATTGACTAGAAACGATTATTGAAAATCACTTTTTAAACTTATTTTACATTTAATTTTCTTGCTGAAACATAAAAAAAAATTTTAATCGATAAAGAATGTTCCGCATTTTGTTTTGAAAAGAAATCGACCTACATTACTTTAATTTTCTACAAATCGTCGCCAAAAATTTCCGAATTTTAGATGAAAAATTTACTAACGCCAAATTACTGTTTGAAATCCCTCTTCTAATTAATAAAACAAATAATCTTCAGACTGACAGACAAAACATACGAAAAATGCGGCTTTAATCCTCTTTAAATAAATTCTATTAGAATTCAGTGCACCAATGTCTATGAGCCCTCGAAAACTTGCTCTTATTGATGAAGGCATTTTTAGTCTAATTAGCCGTGTGACGTAGTGGATTTTTTTCCTTTGACGTCATATGGAATTTATTCTTTAAATGGAATACTAAAAGAACTCGGTATAGTAATGTTTATTGAACTTCGTTATCTGACTCGTATTTAAAAAAGACATAATAGCTAGATTTAGAGCTTATCTAGATTTTTTAAACTAGATCTAGATTTTTTACAGCATATCTAGATTTTTAAAACTAGATTTGGATTTATATTGTAATTAAAATCGTTGTAGAGTCAAGATCTAGAATTTCTAGGTCTAGTTTAGACTGATATAGACTAGATCAAGATATAGAATTTCAATTTCTAGACTTAACAAGTAGATTTTGATTTCCAAACGTCTAGATCAATATTGCAATGCTATAATATGTGCAGCTCTAAGCTTCTATGGATTGTTAATGCTAGGTTACTAATTTATGTGTAGCTTAAATTTATTTTTCAAGTAGTGCAATGTCTACTTTACAAATTAGTTTTAAAAATGATTTTGCGTCAAGTCATTTAATTTGTATCATCCAAAAAGCCTTTACATAAAAATTAGGAAAGGCCTTTTACCCCGAAGGGCCATTTGCCCCACCTTCTACTAAAACTAATCTACTATCTTTAAATTTAATGTTGCAATCAGTCTATTGATAGATTATCAATTTTTTTTCTTCATAAATCTAATTATCTAATTATATTTAAATTATTCTAAATTTATATATTAGATTTAGATCTAGTAGGCTAGATTTAGATCTTATGAGTGCTTATATTAGGTAGATCTATATCCTCATTCTAGTTCCATTTAAATGAAAATGCCGATGTTCTGTTGTTAACTGTGCTGAGACATCGAACTAAGCCTACAAACACGATATCTATTCTTTTCATTTTTTTTTTAAATTACAAATCAATGCTGAAAGATTATCTAAAATATATATAAAATCGCTCGTCTGACATATTGTACATATCCGGTAGATGTCATGCCGTTATGTGTAATATATCTCTTTATCAATAATAGGCTATTAGTTTGTAACCAGTTTGTTATTAAGTTAACATCAATGCCTGGTCGTGCGGTTAGCGTGCGTGCTGGACTGATTATGTCGACGGTCCCAGGTTCATACCTACACGTTGTCATCCCTGTGAAACATCATTACTTTGACAATCAAAATAAAATCAAGTCTTGAATATTCCTTGCGAATAGGCGGATCCGACATAGATCCGCCTCCTTCGTAATCTTGTTTTTAGCAGCATACTTCCCCTCGCAGCTGGGACACATGTCAGTTTACAGATGTCCTTACAAGAGGGTGTAAATGTATGTACTAATGAAGAAGAGTTTACAATTATCGACAAATTTCTAATTAAATTCAATTTGATTTAATAATATTTGCGTCAGTTGTGTACTTTTGGTAGTACAAGTCGTCTGGTATTATACACGACCTTGGCATTCATTAGCTGAAATCGATGTAAAAAATTATTGGCACATTATTGGTTTAAAACATGCACTTTAACTTAAGGAAGACTTCTAAACATTGCAGATAATGATATTTACGATTTGTTTTTCTAACTAGCATAAGCTACGTTCTAGAATGTGCTTTGTAATACTTGACATGATTTGTATAACTCACACCATAGAGAAACAAACGATTTTATTTAACATCACTCAATTGAATTGAATTGAATTCTAGTACTGATATCGAAATGCCTTTTAGAAATGACACTTTCTCTGCATTCCACTTTAATCTTTTAAATGTTTGCAAAACCCATAATTATGCATTATTTCTTCCACATTTAATGCATAACATACTGGGAAATTAATAATTAACATCAGGTGTATTCAGCGAGAAATATATATATATATCTTTTGTCACGTATTACAAATTGAATTCTACTTTTAAATGGCTTGTCTAGGGGAACGTGACAATAGAAAAAGGTAGTTGTGTCACTTATCTTAAGTCTGACTTTAATCAAAGACTTACAATGAATAACAAAAAAAAATGACACAAGAAATCGGAAGGTAAAATATCAACTTAATGTTTAATCATAATATAACTCAATACAAAATGGAAGGGTTGACCAAAACCCTTTTACAAAAATGGCATGTAAAAATATTACAATACAATAGTTTGAAAATATAATTACAAATACAAGCAAGGCCTTGAAAAAAAGAAAAATCTTAACTTACACGATCAATTGGTATACCACGCACGGGTCGCGCAATGTCTCCGCTATTCTGTCCCACGGCTGTCTCCGTATGTCTGTCCGTCAACGTCACGCGGGCGGTCTTTATATAATCTACCGCGCGTCGATCTCAAGACAAATCTAGGAATTTCTCGAACCAAATACGTCATCAATTTCCCAGATCTAGAACGCTCTTCAAAGAGACAGAAAAAAAAACACCCTCCTTTCAACCAGAGGTACACACACAGGTCAAGGACCGGTCACTGTCTGTGTGGCTTGACGAATAAAAAAAGAAAAAAAAACTTATTACACAAGGGGGCAGACAACCTACAGGTCAAGAAAAAAATATAGTATCTAGGCATTGTTACCTAGATACGTAACACCTCCCTCCTAAAAATAAAAAGTTTACATTTCCACGAAATGGAAATCTTTTTAGAATAATTAAAAAAAAGGATTTTTACATTACAGAATGTATTTATCATGATATACATAAAAATATATGCATCAAAATACTTTTTACAATCTAGATAAGGCATCGGCGATAACATTTTCGCTGCCTTTTATGTGTTTAAGATCTAGGTTGTACTCTTGTAAAAATAAACTCCACCTGAGAAGTCGTTGATTCTTGCCAGACATTTTGTGGATAAATGTAAGGGGATTGTGGTCAGTAAATACAACTAGTGGCCATCTGGACCCACTGATATAAAAATCAAAGTGTTGTATAGAAAGAATCAACCCAAGACATTCTTTTTCCACAGTAGAATAATTTCTTTGATGTCTATTAAATTTCTTGGAAAAGGAACAAATAGGGTGCTCTACTTGGAAATTATCTTCTTGGTAAAGGACTGACCCAACACCTGTGTCACTGGCGTCAATAGCTAACCTAAAAGGTTTTCCGAAGTCAGGAGCCATCAAAATAGGGGAGCTAGATAATATCTGCTTAATTTGGTTAAAGGCTTTCTGACATTCATCCGTCCAAGTAAATCGGACGTTCTTTCTCAGGAGGTTTGTTAAAGGACTGGCAATGACAGAAAAATTTTCGCAAAACTTTCTATAATATCCAGACATTCCCAAAAATCTTCGGAGTTGTTTCCGATCAGCAGGAATAGGGAAAGCTTGGATAGCTTCTACTTTGGCCATTACAGGTTTCACCTGGCCTTGTCCTACAATATGGCCTAAGTATTGGATGGAAGCCTGGCAAAAATCACTCTTACTCAGGTTTACAGTAATTTTTGCATGTAAAAGTTTAGTAAAAAGACAATGCAGTTGTTTACAATGGCTAGAAAAATCTTGGCTAAAAATTACTACATCGTCTATGTATGCGTGGCAATTCTCCATGTCAGCAAGCAGGGCATTTATCATTCTCTGGAAAGTGGCAGGAGCATTCTTCATGCCAAATGGCATCACTTTGTATTGGTACAGACCATCAGGGGTGACAAAGGCGGAGATTTCCTTTGCCCTATCAGTCAGGGGAACCTGCCAATAACCTGAAAGTAGGTCTATTTTGGTGATGTACTTAGCGTCACCAATACGATCTATGAGATCGTCTATCCTAGGGATAGGAAACGAATCGGTCTTTGTTACAGCATTTACCTTACGGTAGTCTGTACAAAAACGATAAGTCTTGTCCTGTTTAGGTATCAAGACACATGGGGAGCTCCAGCTACTGGAACTTGGTTCAATGAGGTCATTTTCAAGCATATACTTGATTTCTGACCTAAGTATGGCAAGTTTTTCAGGGTTGACCCTGTAAGGATGCTGCTTGACTGGATTAGCCTCGCCAACATCTACATCATGCATTATAACATTAGTCTGTTTTGGTACATCAGAAAAAATGTCATTAAATTCATTAATGAGTTTCATGATAACTGGCCTTTCTGTCGAAGACAGATGAGACAGTTTTACATCCAAATTCTGTAATACAAAAGAATTAGGTATTTTGTATTGTCCAAATTTCTCCTTTACAATATCATCATCAATAGGAGAAACATGGCTATTTGAACAACTTTTGACTGTATTTAAAACACAATTACTCTTCTCTGAGTGATCTGGCCTAGATACATAAGGCTTCAGCATGTTTATGTGACATAGCTGAGTCTTTTTCCTACGGTCAGGGGTTTTGATTGTGTAATTGAGGTCACTAATTTTGGTCTCAATTTCATAGGGACCAAAATATCTGGCTTGCAAGGGTTGACCTGGTATGGGCAAAAATACAAGCACCTTATCCCCGGGAGAAAATTCTCTAACACGGGCCTTTCTATCATACCAGCGTTTCATGCTGGATTGGGTGTTTTGTAAGTTATTTTTGGCCAGAACACAAGCATCATAAAGTCTAGTTTTAAACTTAATTACATATTCTAAAAGTCCTTCAGTGGCTGTTGGTGACAACAAAGTCTCTTTTATACATTTCAAGGGACCGCGCACCGAATGGCCAAAGACTAAGTCAAAAGGGCTGAATCCCAATGATTCCTGGACGGATTCACGGGTTGCAAACAGCAGCATGTGGATTCCTTCGTCCCAGTCTTTTTCGTGCTCAAAGCAATATGTTCGGATCATGTTCTTGAGAGTCTGATGGAATCGCTCAAGAGCGCCTTGCGACTCGGCATGATACGCACTCGACATGCAGTGTTTGATGCCCAACTGAGTCATGACTTGCTTGAAAAGATTGGCCGTGAAATTCGTTCCTTGGTCCGATTGGATGGACTTTGGTAGACCAAATAGAGTAAAGAACTTGATTAAGGCCTTTACAATGTTCGATGCTTTTATGTTCCTTAGAGGAATAGCCTCAGGAAAACGAGTTGAAGCACACATAATGGTCAACAGGTATTGGTTGCCAGCTTTTGTCCTTGGGAGAGGACCAACACAGTCAATAAGTACTCTGCTGAAAGGTTCTTCAAAGGCTGGAATCGGCTTCAGAGGAGCAACAGGGATCTTTTGATTTGGCTTGCCAACCATCTGACAGGCATGACAGGATCGGCAGTACTGGATGACATCTTTCTTCAAACGTGGCCAGAAGAAGTGTGACATAATCTTGTGGTATGTCTTGTGGATGCCGAGATGACCTGACATTGGTGTGTCATGAGCCAGATTCATGATGTACGCTCGGTATCTTTCTGGTAACACGATTTGATGGCATATTCTCCATTCTTCTTCGTTGGATGCGTCTGGAGGTTTCCATTTCCTGAAGAGCATATCATCTTGGATGTAGTAGCACGTTGATGCTAGCTCTGCCTCTTGTGATGTCATTGCGGTTTCTCGGAGTTTGGCGAGCTCTGGATCCTTCTTTTGGTCCTCAATCAACTGTTTTCGAGTTGATGCCGGCTTTTCAGAATTTGGCGTTGGTTCTTCTTCAAGAGAAGCAAAGAATGTGGTGCTCAAGTCCACATCATCTTGGTTACTGTTGGCTTTGATGACGTTCTCTTCTTGAGATGCTTTCAACCTCATTGCCCTTGTTACTGCACACGCTGGATATAACTCTAGGTCTTCCTCGGGTGTGGCAGATAAGTCGGGTGTTTGAGTGACGATGGGTTCGGCTATCACCTTTCCACCTGCTAAGTCATTGCCTAACAGCAACGAGATGCCTTCCAATGGTAATGTTGGTCGGACACCTACAACAACCGGTCCAGTAATGAGATTTGACTTTATGTCGATTAGATGTAGAGGCACATCTATACATCCAAGCTCTACGCCTCGTAACAGGATGCTCTTCCCAGTCGATGATGATTTTGACAAGGGCAAGATACCCTCTAAAAGTAGCGATTGTGAGGCACCTGTGTCTCTCAAAATGGTGATAGGTCGTAGACTTGTAGAATCACCGGGTAGTGATACAAATCCTTCCGAAATGAAAGGCTTAAAATCCTCTAATAAAACATCAATTTTGGTTGATGCAGACTGGACTTGGGTCGAACTCTCGCTGGAGTCATTGACATCTCTAGGAGACGCAGTGGAGAAACTCTTTCTTGAGTCAGTAGAACATCTTTTGGATGTATTTGGAGAACTCTTGATGGAGTCATTGGAACATCGGGGGGATGTCTTATGGGAACTCTTGATAGAGTCATGGGAACATCGGGATGATGTATTATGGGAACTCTGGATAGAGTCATTGGAACATCGGGGTGATGTATTATGGAAACTCTGGATAGAGTCATTGGAACATCGGTGTGATGTACTAGGTAAACTCTTGTTTGAGTCATTGGAACATCGGCTTGATGTATTTGAAAAACTCTTGTTTGAGTCATTAGAACATCGGCTTGATGTATTTGAAAAACTCTTGTTTGAGTCATTAGAACATCGTAAAGATGAATTTGAAGAACTCACTGTTGAGTCATTTGAACATCGTGGAGACATTTTCGGAGAGTCTTGTACAGTCAATACATTTGAAACAGGTGGTGTCGAGGTATTCTTGATATGACTTGATGATGAGGGAGTAAACCTCGCCGACCACTGTACTGTGCAAGCGCTGACTTTTGAAGGAGCTTTTTCGTTTCTCTTCCTCAATTTCCAGCAATCGTCAATTTTATGGCCTTCTCGTTTGCAGTAGGAACAAGTAGCTTTACTTGTAGTAGGTTTTCTGTCATTTGTACTGCTGTTCTTGATGGAGTTGCTAGCAATGGACTCAGGCTGTTTGACTTGTTTTGGCTTGACATCCGTCGTATACTTGGCAAATTGATGTGATATTATATAATCGTCTGCCAACACTGCAGCCTTGTGCACATCTTCCTCGCCACGATCAGCTATATGCGTACGGACGTCCAGCCGCACACAACTCTTGAACTCTTCCATCAGCATTAGGTTCTTGAATTTTGCAAAGTCGGTGCCGATTTCCCTGGAAGTGAGCCATTTCTCAAAGCGTCGCTCCTTTTCCCGCAGGAATTCTACATGGGTTTGGCCATCCGATTTGCGACAATCCCTGAACTGCTTTCGGTAAGCTTCCGGAACAAGTTCATATGCCTTAAGAATTAAGGCCTTAACAACATTATAATCTTTTTGTTGTTCAATGGTCAAAGAACAAAATACCTCTGCAGCTCTACCAGTCAAAACTGTTAGCAGCAAAGTGGGCCACAAAGTTTCAGGTACATTAAAATTTTTCACAGCAAGTTCAAATTGTGGAAAATAATTGTCAATTGTGGCTTCATTAAAGCGTGGAATTATTTTCAAAAATTTTGTTGCTTCAGCAGTATGACTGGCAGGGGAAGAATCTGGTCTTACATTAGCAGCTAACTCTAATTTTTTTAACTCTATTTGTAATTTCATTTCCATTTCTTTCTGCTCTCTAGCCATTTCCTTCTGGGCTTCTATTTCCATTTGTTTTAATTTTATCTGAAGTTCTAAATCTGATTTACCCTCATCGGGTCTAAGGGTTTCTAAAAGGTCTTCAGAAAATACTTCCTCGTCTACATAATGGATTACAATGTTATCTCTTATTTCTTGTTTAAGGGCATTTGATTTTATTTTTAACCCTAAATGTTTAGAAATAAGGACCAGTTCCTTCCTAGTAAAAGCATCAAGCTCTTCCACAGAGGGATTTGCAAGAAAAACCTGAATATCCATGACTAACTAACAACTATTACAAGCAAAAAATATGTATACAATGTAAATATACAGTACAACAAAAAAACCTTAAGAGAGTTTGGTCAATACTATTGATACTTTACTTCCGACTCTTTGACACAAAAAAAAATTTTTGTTAAAGTCAACTTCGCCTTTACAAAATTACTCAAGTAAGACGAAAATAGGTTCAGAAAAATATCCGGGACGAAAGCCCTCAAACTTCTTTTGTCACGTATTACAAATTGAATTCTACTTTTTAATGGCTTGTCTAGGGGAACGTGACAATAGAAAAAGGTAGTTGTGTCACTTATCTTAAGTCTGACTTTAATCAAAGACTTACAATGAATAACAAAAAAAAATGACACAAGAAATCGGAAGGTAAAATATCAACTTAATGTTTAATCATAATATAACTCAATACAAAATGGAAGGGTTGACCAAAACCCTTTTACAAAAATGGCATGTAAAAATATTACAATACAATAGTTTGAAAATATAATTACAAATACAAGCAAGGCCTTGAAAAAAAGAAAAATCTTAACTTACACGATCAATTGGTATACCACGCACGGGTCGCGCAATGTCTCCGCTATTCTGTCCCACGGCTGTCTCCGTATGTCTGTCCGTCAACGTCACGCGGGCGGTCTTTATATAATCTACCGCGCGTCGATCTCAAGACAAATCTAGGAATTTCTCGAACCAAATACGTCATCAATTTCCCAGATCTAGAACGCTCTTCAAAGAGACAGAAAAAAAAACACCCTCCTTTCAACCAGAGGTACACACACAGGTCAAGGACCGGTCACTGTCTGTGTGGCTTGACGAATAAAAAAAGAAAAAAAAACTTATTACACAAGGGGGCAGACAACCTACAGGTCAAGAAAAAAATATAGTATCTAGGCATTGTTACCTAGATACGTAACAATATATATATATATATATATATATAATATATATATATAAAAAATAAGAAATAATGGGAGATAAAAACGAAAATAAAATGAATAATAGTCAGGTGGAGTTATCTCCTAGTTATTCAGGCTCAGCGCATAAGGGGGGGGGGGCACGTGCTGCCCCCCCCCCCCCCCCCAGGCCTCTGGTGGACTTCACTATACACTCCCGGAAATAGATATAAAAAATGAAGATGAATGGCGGGGCTCTATTTAGAATTTCTTGTAGGGAGGAGGGGGGCACTTCAAGGGCTGGAGGCACGATGGAGGGGCCATTAAGTGCAAATGTCCATTGGGTCATGGCCCTCATTAAATGAAAAGGGGGGGGGCATGGCCTGATGCCCCCCCCACTAAATGCGCCACTGGTAGGGCTATATCTCCATTTGAATACGCAATACGAGAACGGTGATAATAAAATCTGTTTTTTAAAATATGGACTTTCCATCTCTCAAACTATTATAATGTTCTCCCGTGCATCAGTATGCTGGAGTCTGTAGTGGGGTGGCGGAGTTGTGGTTAACTACGGTGACCATAGGTATAGACAGTATTAATAGGACATTTGGCTTACCCAAAATAGTACAATAGTTTCATTTATTGAGGAGTTCTTATTTATTGTTATAATCATTCCTCACTTATTTTTATCAGTACTTCAGTCACTCAATTTTACTTTCGCAAACGAAATGCAAAAAGGAGGTGCACAAAAAGTTAGAGAAAAAAGACATGCGGAATTACAGCAATCAGCAACCAAATGCCGAAAATTAACGAGTTTCTACTCAGTCGAACGTTAACTAGTCCTTCAGCCTTGATGATCCTATCACCTACCACCCTGCGTGTAAATAACAAGGTTTTATTTTACTTAGGTTTTCTTCTATTTTAGTTTTATGTAAACTGTATATCATTATTAATGTATATCATAATTTATATGTACAACAGGATCTACTTCAACATCAACTGGCTCTACGGAATGTACTTCAACATCAGCTAATTCTACCAGTGAATCTACTTCAACATCAACTGGCTCTACGGAATGTACTTCAACATCAGCTAATTCTACCAGTGAATCTACTTCAACATCAGCTAATTCTACCAGTGAGTCTACTTCAACATCAGCTGGCTCTACTAAATCTACTTCAACATCAGCTAATTCTACCAGTGAATAAAGATCAACATTAGCTGGCTCTACTAAATGTACTATTGATCCTAAAACAGACAAGTTCCATCCAGATAAGTCCTTTCATTTTCCACTTACTCAATTTGGCAAGTCTGCAAAAAACCGCAGTTTTCGCAGTGAATGGTGTGAAACACATGACTGGCTACATTACTCAATTGAAAGTGATGCTGCATACTGTTCACTTCCACAGCCTCAAAACAAAACAGTGAACATGCATTTACAAAAACTGGCTTCCGTAATTGGAAAAAAGCTATGGAGAGTTTTAGACAACATGAAAAGAGCGAATTCTACAGAAATGCATATGAATAGACATTATTTAAATCAGACATTGGAGAACTGTTAAGTAAGCAACACAAAGAGGAAAAAGATCCACACAGTCGTATGCTCCTTAAAATTTTACAACAATGCAATTGTTAGCACGTCAAGGACTACCGTTAAGAGGAGATGGTGATGAAGCAAACAGCAACTTTACACAAGCTCTCTTATTCTTTAATCAAGATGATCAATTGATGTCGGAATGGATGAATAAAAAACAGTTGAAATTCACTTCTCATGAAATTCAAAATGAATGTTTGAGAATAATGAGTCACCAAATAATTCGCAATTTATCATCCTGCATTTGTCAATCTGACTATTACTCAATACTTGCTGATGAGTGTACGGACCTAAGCAACAAAGAACAGTTCACAGTTTGTCTTCGGTGGATCGACAAGGAACTCACAGCTCATGAGGACTTTTTGGGCTTGTATCAGGTAGACAATGTATCGTCTGATACACTATTTAGCGCTTTAATGGACGTACTTTGCAGACTCAATCTTGATATAAAAAAAATGCAGAGGTCTATGTTTTGATGGAGCTGCAAACATGTCAGCTGTAAAAATGGCGTTGCAAAACAAATAAATGATCTAGAACCTAATGTCACGTTTAGTCACTGTTATGGTCACTCCTTGAATTTAGCTGTATCCGATGTTTTCAAAGATATTGCTTCGTTCCGAGATACATTAAATACATCTTTTGAAATAACAAAACTAATTAAATTCTCCCCTAAACGAGAAACCGCATTTCATAAATTACGCCAAGAGATGAAACTTGATAACTCTGGAATTCATGTTATGAGTTCGACCCGATGGACTGTTAGAGGAGAAACTCTCAAAAGCATTGAAACAAATTATTCTGTCCTACTTCGATTGTGGTATGAATGTCTGGAACATAGGAACTTGGATTCAGAAGTAAAAGCTAGATTAAACGGTGTCAGATCACATATGGACCATTTCTCTTTTCTATTTGGATTGCTCATTGCAGAAATCATTCTCCTACATACGGATAATCTAAGTCGTTCCCTGCAATCTGAAAATGTGTCAGCAACAGAAGGGCAACATCTCGCAGATTTGGTTACCACTACCTTAGACAAAATGCGAGATGAAAGCTCGTATAATTTGTTTTGGGAGAAAGTCATTCGACTGTCAACTGAGTATGAAATAGAGGAACCAAAGCTACCACGGAAACGAAACATGCCAAAAAGATATGAAATTTCTACTGGCGATGCTTATCATCATCAGGATGTTAAGTCCTATTACAGACAGCTATAGTTTAAAGTTCTAGAGCTAACTGTGGCATGCATCAGGACGCGTTTCACTCAAGAAGGATACAAAGTTTTAAAATACTATGAAGATCTGTTGCTGTACGCTTGCAACAATAAAAACTGTCAAAAGGAGCTGGACTTTGTCACTGATTTCTATAAGGAAGACTTAAATAAGGATACACTATCAATACAACTACTACTTCTACCATCACTTTTCAACCAAATAAATCATGTGGACCTTTCACATCTAAAAATGGAAATTATTGGATTTTCAATTCCTCAGAGATCACTTTTCTCAGAGGTTGTTACGGTGTCGAAGTTGATGGCATGCATACCTGCAACCAACGCATGTTCTGAGCGATCATTTTCAACAATGCGACATGTTAAGTCCTATTTAAGGGCAACAATGGGACAAGAAAGATTGAACCATGTCATGATTTTAAACATCCACAAGGAACGGACTGATAAGCTAGATCTCAAATCAACGGCAAATGAATTCATCAGTCATAAAGTGCAACGTGCTAGATACTTTTCAAAATTTTGAATTTTTGTACATGACTTCATTACATACCCCATAGAGTTTGTTTGTTTGAACAATGAACTACCTACCTGATTATTCAATAACATTTGCATGTTGCATAATATTTGCATTTGCATTTACATCTGGATAAGTGGTTAACTTTTTGCTCAAAAGTAGGTTTTGTGCATTTTTTAAAATTTACAAAAACATTAAATTTAATTGGGTTAACACTGCTTTTACATGGAAAATGTTGATATAGGGGAAGTACGTCAAATATAGACACACTAAATGTCAGAGTCTAATTTGGACACCATTTTTATATCTACGTGTAGATTTAAACTAAGAAGAAGAAAATTTATATTAACTTCTTCTAACTACATCAGCTAAGAAGAAAATTTATATTAATATTGCTTTTTAATTCTGGGCCGCGTAAATATGTGCCCCCCCCCCCCCCCCCCCCCATAATTTGAATAATATGGCGCCGGGCCTGTTATTCAAAAATTCATATTTATTTTAACATTATTTAACATAACAAAAAAACATTAACGACTATATTAATCCAGCAACAGAAAAAGACAAACACATTTTCTTATGAACACGAAGCTAGATGTCAATTCTGAATGCTTGATGTTGTATTTGGGAAGTTGCTTGATCTGTCCGTGCGTCTTCTTTGTCGTGAGACAATTTTTTTAAAAGCCTGTTTGAACTCGGAGTTGCCAAAGTTGTAGAGGAATGGGTTAATGGTGGAGTTGACGTAGGTCATCCAGAAGGTGAAGTCATACAGCACTTTTGGGACGGCTTCAGGATCCAAGGAAGTGATATCAAAGACAAAATGGAACGGTACCCAGCAGACAAGATAGGCTATAATGATGTATGTCAAGGTCATGAAGACTCGTCTCTCCCGACTTGCCCTGTTTGATTCTAAGGGTTTAGGGGCATTCTGTTTTTTCGATGCTCGGTTATCGAATGGTAAGAATTGGGCTTTTTGGACGAGGTGGACATTGTCTTCCGGGACCTGAACGGTAGAGATGTAGGCTATTTGTGTGGTGACAGTTGAATTAGGAGTGCTTCTGTCTAAGTCATGACCCTGAGAGACTGTGGTTGTGGTGGTCGTTCGGACGTCACTTTGATTCGCGATCAACTCGCCGTTGCTCTGACCTGTCATTTAAAATAAGATGCATTTGATACTTTGATGAGCAATTAAGTTAAGACAGAGTTTATTACTGCTGCAAACTATTCAGATCGCAACTTGCGTGGTCACGTGAAGTACTGCACTCATCTTTCATCTACTGAATCGAATTGTTATTCTTAAGCCTTAACTCAATCTGTAGCATTGCTCTTGAACTTTAAAAAAATTGCCATAGATAGAGGAAGTTATAAAAATTTTCTGGAAAATATGCAATGATGTTTTTTTTTTATTATATTAAACTCCATTTCTAACTACTTTTAATGAATATTAGCTATGCGGAAGTCTGAATATAAACTGTATGAAATAAAAGCAGACATCCATTAGCAGAAACTCTAAGGATAGTTATATTAAAAAAATATAATATTAGTAATATTTAAAAAATATAATTAGAGTAGAATAAAGAATATAACAAAGCACTTACAAAGACTTAATTATAATACATGTACACAAAGACTTAATTACAATACATGTACATTTGGTGTAAAAGTTGCTTCAATGTGTCAAACATCATCGAACTGATATAACCACTGACAGCAACACTGAAACCACTACTACCACTGCTACAGACAAAACCACAGCCACTGACACTGACATCACTACTGCCACTGCCAATAACACCGCCACTGACACCACTACTAACACAACCACTAAAACTACCACAACACAATTAATCCAGCAATAGATAAAAACAGTTTATGAACACAAAGCTAGATCTACTGCCACCGACATCAACACTAACACCATCCCTGACACCTCCACGGACACAATCACTGACGCCACCACTGACACTAACACCATCCCTGACACCTCCACGGACACAATCACTGACGCCACCACTGACACTAACACCATCCCTGACACCTCCACGGACACAATCACTGACGCCACCACTGACACTAACACCATCCCTGACACCTCCACGGACACAATCACTGACTCCACCACTGACACTAACACCATCCCTGACACCTCCACGGACACAATCACTGACTCCACCACTGACACTAACACCATCCCTGACACCTCCACGGACACAATCACTGACTCCACCACTGACACTAACACCATCCCTGACACCTCCACGGACACAATCACTGACTCCACCACTGACACTAACACCGCTACTGACGCAATCCCTGACTCCACCACTGACACCAACACTGAAACTGCCACTGACGCACTTAATCCAGCGATAGATAAAAAATAATTTATGTACAAAAAGCTAGATCCACTGCCATTGCTGTAGGCAGCGCCACAGATATCACCATGTCACTGCCACTAACACCATTGACACCGATATTACCATTAACACCACAACTGACACCACCAGTAACAATCTTGGTTTGTGAGTTACCTGAGATAGCGACAACATCCTGTATTGCGGAAGATTCAATTCTTTCATTTCTTAAAGTGTTGGCATCTAATAAGAATGGAGGTTTGTCTTTTGCACCTGATGTCTTGAAGAGATTATACAATTATTTTAAAAACAAAATGAATGAAAAAGATTAAATTTTAAAAGCATTTAGACAAAAACGAAAATATAAAGGAAAACGTTTCTCCTTCTAAAAACAACACAAAAAAAATCAATGTCTTTAAAACAGTGGTTCTCAACCCATTTTTGTATGGCTCTGAAACCTGGGTACTCTTTAGAAGGCATCTATGGCTCCTCAAATGCGTCCGTCAAGGGGGCCTGCATTCCATAATGGGCGTAGGCTGGCATGACACAAATAAACATGATCTGCTGGAAGGCGAGGTAGACAAGAGTAGATACACTACTTATTTTTTTGACATCTGCCATGGGTCGGACACCCATCCTGTATGGGGGATAACTACCTGCAAAGGACGAGCTTAAAGGAGGACGGCATAAAAGAGTCGCTCCTGGAAGCGCCATGAAGGTCAACTTAGGCGCCATTTCGCCCTGACTGGCATAGAGGAAATTAGCTCCAAAGAAGATCACGGGACACACATTTGAGATTCAACAAGAAGCATTTGCCGGAGGCAGGAGCAGAAAAGATAAAATTTTAGGCCGTCCTCCCTCTGGCGGACAACGGCTTAATCAGCATCAGATGTAGCAAGATAGGCCGTTCGCAACTAGGTCTGCGTAGTAAAGTGAAATACTCCGCTCAAACTTAATCTTCGGAATCAAAGGCAAAGTCTTATAGAAACAATGCAACGGTTCACTGTGCGTGGTTCTATTTGCAAACAAAGAGCATTACGGTTATTTCATTAAGAACCGGATCCCAAAGAACCGAGTCGGTAAGTAAATGCGTAACAAAATAGCAGGTCACTAAATAAAAGGTCACTAAGTAGCAGGTCACTATAAAAGCCACTAAATCACGTGGTCATCAGCTGCCAGGTCAATAACGTGCAAGGTTTAGATTTCCATGAGATATTGACTGTCCAAATGCGTCAGGACGAACGTCAACAGAGTAACAACCAACCGCCTCCTCAACCTCCTTCTCAACCTCCTACTCAACCTCCTCCTCAACCTCTTCCTCAACCTCCTTCTCAACATCCTTCTCAACCTCCTCCTCAACCTCCTTCTCAACATCCTTCTCAACCTCCTCCTCAACCTCCTTCTCAACATCCTTCTCAACCTCCTCCTCAACCTCCTCCTCAACCTCTTTCTCAACCTCCTCCTCAGCTAGGCATGCGTAGTGAGCAGGCCTCTCGTCAGCACGGAGACGTAGACAACATACACAAGTCACGAATGTGAGCTTTACATTTCAATAAATAAGAACAGATACAAAATATGAACTATAGTATATGGTTGTTATTCTTATTATTGCTGTCATTTAGTAGCAATGGGGTAGCTACCAATTTGCGTGTGGTGAGGGCCGCACGGGCATCAAACTAAGGATAAACTATCTCAGTAAAAACAACACATTGTACATATATGACAAAAAAATCTACTGTATTTGAAATGTTAACTACAAATTTAATTACTTTGCTAATTTGTTCATCTCCCATGTTCAATTTCATTTAAGCTGTAGACTAGGTTGTATCAAATTATTAAAATCAGATTAATTAAAATCTCTAAGAGCGACGAATTTTTTTATACCCATTTTCTTCTGGGGCAAATGGTACATTTTGTTACTTCATTGCTCATTACGCTGATTTCACCTAGAACTAGATCTTAAACCTCTAGACTCTAGATCGAGAATAATTGTCGTTGTATATTTTCATTCTTGTTAGTTTCTTGTAAGTTTTAATCACCATTGATATCAATATTTTTATGCAAATTGGTATTATTTTTAAAAAATCACAAATTAGTTAATTTTGATACTGTTATGTAAACAATATTAAGGTATCTCTACTGGATTAAAATGCCCTGTTGGCGCGCATAGTGCTAGCTTAGACGGAGAGATTATCATCTCTGGTTGAAATGATTGACGGTATGGATCAAACGGTTCAAAGAACAAAAGTCTGAGAGTACTACCTCAAAAGAATCTTAGATATCATTAGTTTTATCTCAAAGCAGAATCTAGCACTCTATGGGCATCGCAAACAAGTTGAAGAATTGCAAATACAAAATCTAGATAATTTCTGGGAGTTTGTAAAATTACTATCCAAGTAAGATCCACTCCTTAGAGAACATGTAATCCGAATATGTAAATGTCCCCACAAATGCTAAACGAACTTATTGTAATATTGGATGATTACGAGCTAGATATTTCTAGATTATTTTCACAGTACACCCGATATGAGCAATATCATGATGTGGTAAGTAAGCATGAATTTTTGTGGCCACCCCAACTATTGAATCCACAGATCGAATTTATAGCGATCAAGGATGAAAAATTTAAGCCTCAGTAATTTGACGATTGATGTAAAATATAGATTTCGATTAAATTATTGATAGTTGAACGAGCAAGAAAGCACGTAAGATTTATTTGTAGTATCTTTTTGATAAATTGACTTTTTTTCGCGAATTAGCAATACTTTAACAATAAATAATAGACTCATTAGTTCGGAAAAAACAACTTTTTTCTCTGTTTTATTTTTTTTTGGGGGGGGGGGCATCATCGCCATCAGGAGCTACCGATCTGGGCACCATATACCATAGCTACGCCACTGTTCAGTAGACTTACTTTCATTGGTCTATATCTGTCATCATTACCGGATTTAGAATTTAAACGGATTTCCCTTGTGAAATGAGATGGCCCTAAAAATGAATTCTTCCTAAAGCTCTATGATATTACATTAGATATTAAATAAGACACGATAACACCAAGACTTAGTTTAGGAGCATAAGTGTGTCTTGACCAATCAGCAAACTTATGACTCACACCTAAACTAATTTGACCAGCTGAAAGCTAAAGAACATACAGCATCAGCTACTCAGGACAGTCATTTTAGAAACAAAAGAGAATGAACAAAGTAAGACTAAAAAAAAAAGATAAATTGCTGGAGAAATCAAACAATAAGTGGTCTCCCTCTTTATCGAGTGATACGCTTAGCATGTAGCTTATCATACTGTAGTCGCAGACCTCTCTCTAATATATAGTGGTCTGTGACTGTTGTCTCATGACATTTCATACACGATCGTTTTCATCCCAGAGAGTAATGTCAAGGACGGCACGTGTGTAAGCAAGAGGAAAAGGAAGACACAACAAAATTGTTTGATCTCGAAGAGAAAAATAAGTAAATTTCTTTAATTAGGTTTTGGTTGATCCTCCACGAATTCTGAATACAATGGAACATTTTTTATTTTTAAATCTGTGTAAAGGTTAAAAAAAAAATTTGAGAAAATATAAGGAAATAAGAGCAGCTACTCAGTTATCTCCCCTAAATAGCATGCTAATGTTGTAAGTACGTCAGACTCATTAAGACTTTAATGTGAGATTTATTTAAATCATTAAACAATTGATACAGTAGCTAAGGAAAAAAATGAAATGACCAACGGAACAGACAACGAACAATTAGGTCTTTTTTTTTTTGTGGTCGAATTTGCAAGAGATTATATGATGAATCCAACACATAAGTGTAATACTGGATCCTATTTATAGGCAACATAAGCAATAGCTTTGGACCCCCCCCCCCCACTTGTTGTGAGGCCCCTTTAAGATATAATTTCATCGAAGAAAGAGTAATGGAAGAATTACCAATGTTCATTTGGGGGGGGGGGGGGCATATCTCAAAAGGCTTAGGGCGTTATCAAACCTAAATCCGGCCCTGCCTAAGTCTGGCATTTAAACACACAATCTATGACTTTCAAACACACAATCTATGACATTTAAACTCACAATATATAGCATTCAAACACACAATCTATAACATTAAAACACACAATATATAACATTCAAACACACAATCTATGACATAAAACACACAATATATAACATTCAAACACACAATCTATGACATTTAAACACACAATATAAAACATTCAAACACGCAATCTATAACATTTAAAACACAAACTATGATATTCAAGCACAGTAAATATGACATTCAAACGCTCAAACTATGACATTCAAACAAACATTGACATTCAAACACACCAACTATGCCATTCGAGCACACACATTATGACATTCAAACACACGGCTCTGTTACTTACAGTTTCTTGAAGCGGTGTGGTCAGCGGAATGACCCTTGACCTGGTTTTTAGATACCCGAAGACTGAGAAGTAAAAAACGAGCATGGTGATACACGGCCCGTGGTGGCCCAGAATGGCGATGACCACCACAAACTGCCGGTTCTCTGCAGGGTCCCACATGCAGGTGCCTGCCAGATGATACTCCTTCATTCTATCGACTGTCAGCGCAGGGACCCACAGGCATAACATGAGCAGCCTGGAAGCATACAGGAAGTCACGTGATTGCGACGTGTTTTAAACACAAGAAACTTTTTCAAACATTGATATAATAACACAAATCATAGAACCAGTGGCGTAGCAAGGTACCTGTGGGCCCGGGTTCAAGAATATCTTAGTGGGCCCCACTTCCCCCAAAAAGACAAACTTAGTGTGCGACATAATAAAAATTAAGTGTGTTACATGACATTCCGATACACAAGTCAGGTAGATCGGTATATTTGCCAACAGATTTCCAATGCAAATATTTTACCTTTTTTAGATTCTATTGTTTAAATCGGCTTTTACAAAAAAAAAAGCAATTAATATTTTCCAAGGGCTCGCGTGGGCCTGATTTGGACACGAATGATGGGCTCATGCTCAACAAACTCATTTGAGCCATGGTTGGAAGACACGAATGATGGGCTCATGCTCAACAAACTCATTTGAGCCATGGTTGGAACGCCTAAGGCTGTGGGCCCCTAAAGGTCGTGGGCCCGGTTTCATTGAACCCCTTTGCGCTTGGATGCTACGCTACTGCATAGAACAGATCAAAAGATCTGCTAGAAAGAACAAACGTAATCAGTTTTTTTAAATAATTTTACTAAGAATTGGTAAAAGTTACTAAGTTTGGATGGTATCAGGGAAACCCATGATACATTTTAAACATACATGTTTAAATTAAAATTTCTAGGATTCGGTTTTCATCCTTGAAACAATACAAACTGTAACAGAGAACTAAGAATAACATAAAAAATACTTTAAAAAAACAACAACAGAAGTGTAATTTTATCAATTAGTTTTGATCTGTCAAGTAATTACACTTGTAATAGATCTAAAGATTCTAGACCGACAACAATAAATCTGGGTGATTAGTTATATTTTTACCAATGAACCTTATTAACCAAAACGAACGGTCACGTGATAATATTGCTAAAACAACGAAAAAAAAGGGGGAGTGGGAGGAAGAAAGAAAGGGAGAGATATGGATGAATGTTTACAGCAGTTTTAAAAGCATTTACGAAAAAAAACAATAATAACATTAAAAAAAATTAAAAAAATAGAAGATTGTATACTTATCTATTGTGTGTATAAAGTTACTATGAAGCAGCAACCTATAAAGAGGACTAGTTCAGCTTATACCAGCACTTCAGTCAAGTACTATTTGTTCTCCTTGTTCGAGATACCAAACAAAATAATTAATTACCAATAGTTAATATACTAATTGATCATTTAAAAAAATGATTCTTGTGTTGTCAGGTAAAAGAAATAGATGTGCAAAATCTCAGCTTGATCCGAGATTGAGTTTTGGAGAAATAATATTTACAAACTTTTTGCTAGATGGACAGACATAGTTGATATAAGAACAACAATAAGAATTGTAAAAATAGAAAGATATATGGAGAAAGGGAAGGGATGACCGATATAAGGGAACTTAAACTTGAGGAACAACAAACAAAAGATTGAGAGAGATTTTTAAATAAATATGCTAACTAACCCCCCCCCCCCCTCCATGCCAGGAGCCCGGGAAGACAAGGACACCACACACACACCTCCCAATAGTGAATGTAAAGACAATATACATAGTTATCTATCTTATTTTTTTCTAACTTGTAAGTTGTAAGCATATAATTTATGTAAGTGTAAGTGCCCCCCCCCCCCAACCCATTCCCAAAGATTGTTTCAATGCGGCCCTCGATTGAAGAGGGTTGCCCACCCCAGGGCTAAAGACATTGAAGAAGAAAAGAGAGAGCAACTAAAAAAACTACAACAATGCCTGCGTGGTTCGTACGATCATGTGCCTGTTTATTTCTTGTTTATGCTTGAAAGAATTAATTTTGTGCTTGTTAACTAAGAGGGCATAGAAACGGCGTTTTGGCATCAAGGACTTCCATCACTGGGCGTTGTTAATTTTACTTTGTTGGGCTTCATCACAGAACGTTGTTATTTTTTTTTTTCATTTTGGGGCTTCATCACAAGACGTTGATAATTTTGTTTTCTTATTTTTTTTTTTGTTATTGTTAAATTTATGTTTTACCAAGTATTGTCGTTTTCTATTTTGACATTGATTTTATTAACTTTTCTAAATTTAGCAGCGGTGCACTGGATAAAAAAAACCTGAGTCAGAGCATATTAAAAAAAAGAGTGTATTTTGTTTAAATCCAATGCATCGTTGCTAAATTTAGATTAGAAAGGTCAAGGTCCAGCTATGATAACACCAATTGACTTGTGAGTTATAAAACGAATAATAAACCTTTTTACTATAACCTCGGGTCTATTTAACTCGTAACTTTGTGCATTCTAAAGCCTGGGTGGATGGACTCAAAAAACCCGGACATGGATCTCAAAAACGGCTCTAACGATTTCCTGGAAATTTGACAGATGATGTATAAATAATAATGTATCTTTGCAAAAAGAATTAGTAGCCTTTTGGCCACGATGGGAAAACTCTAGTTTGACAGTTAGAATTAAAATTAAAAAAAAGAAATTTAAATTGGGCTAGAAAACTAGAAAATGCTTATCTTGAACGGATTGTATATCTTTGGGTATTTTCGCATTCATTCCAGAGGTTAATAAATAAATGTTAAGGAACGTCTTGCGCATCAACTTGTAAGTCTGAGATGAACTCCGACTGGGAACAGAACAGGAAAGACTAGTCCTCCCGTAGTGCTCTGGCACAAAACTGGGCCGTACTTGTAATTCTTCGTAGCCGGCGGCAATTTCAGGAACAAAACTTTTACATAAATTATATAAAAATATTCATAATAATTATCGAAAAATCTTACTATAACCTCACATGTTTTATTTCTTTATAATTATTTATAGTAAATACCTCTTAATGTTGAATGTTTTAAAAATGGTGTTACATATTTGAACGGATAGATAGACCATACAAAACTAATACCTACTTTTCTCCAGTTCGGGTACCGCTAAAAAAACGTATGAATGAAATAGAAATTTTTCTGTAAAGCTCTATTGTGATTTCGTCTGCGGCTGAAGATAACAGAAACTTAATAACGGATTAGCACTGGTGACCTAGTTTTCTTTTTTTAATGGGGAAAATCCTATGGTCAAAGACATTGAATCGGACTGCCCACTACTGCCCACAACATAGTTGTAATGCACGGAGCATTCTCCCGTCTTATTGTAATTAGAGATTATTCTTTTCCTTGTAGGCTGATAATAACAAGACCTGATCAAAACTCCATTTAAAAAAAGAGCTCTACAATAAAGTTAATTAGATAGGCTAATAGAAAACCATTATTTATTTAAAGACGAGAATAGGATTATTTTTTATGGATTACATGTTTTATGTTTTTCCAATTCATGTGTAATGAACAAAAAAATTAAAGTTTTGAACCACGAAATCACTTGTTATATTTGTTTCCCCTTTCAACTCGTTTTTTGTCATTCATTTGGAGGTAAATATTATGACGTCTCTCTCTAAACATTTCAGTGTCAAAGAATGACGTCAGGAATGATGTCAGGGACAAGAAGGCGAACCGAGTATTATTTCTGGATCTTCTTAGCCAGAAACCAAAGAAAATATCACACGAGATTTTATAAATAATTGTGTATTTATAATTTTTTTTTTTTGGGTCATAATTAGCTGATGTAAAGACGCTGTTTGAAGGTATTTTCGATACAAAGATAACAAAAAATACTTACAGACAGCTAAAGATAAGGCAAAGATATGAAACCAATAAGTATGAGAGGACGTTTGGTTACGAAGGTTTATAAGAGCACAAGGAAAGGCCAAATATTAAGAGTATATAAAAAAACAACAACAAATAAACCAGGTAAAAACTCAAATTACCTATAGGTGTTATAATAAATTAAAAGTTATAACAAGACCCAACATTAACGATACTATTTAAAAATCTAACAAAACATTAGAGTTTATTCTAAAAAATATTATTTTTCTTTTTACAAAATCAAACAAGAACAAAAATATATTTAATCTTGGTTAGATCAATATTAGAATATTGCCCTGTTTGGGACTCCTCAACTTAAAAAGCAACATCATTTTTTTCTTTTGCTGGCAAGTCTGTAGCTTGTAATAAGATTATCTAAGAGAGCTTTCAGGCTTGAGCAAGGAAGTTCAGCACATGATATGAGAGTTGTTAGTAAACATCCTGTTCTGGTAATTGACTTTCAAGGATCGTCCAGCTCTCTAAGCTCCAATGTGACAACGGTCATGGAAGGAATCATGGCTAAAATGAGACTTGCTCCCAGTGGGTTACCTCATAGAACTGGGGGGACTTTACTTCATGGTACTGTCAGATACACAATCTAATAACTCGGTAAAATAAGTCATTTTTGTAACTTTTCCCTATAATCCGTTAGTTTCTTTAATTTCCGTAATACAATTTAGGCCCAAACGGATTATTTACATCCCACACTTTGAACTGCGTCACTTTAGAGAGCAAATGTAAGCATAACAAGAAAATATGAAAAATTATAAAAAGAACAAGTAGATCAATCATTTCATTAAATGTGTAATAGATCTTGGCTAACAAATAATGAATCTGCGATTTGATATATTTTTACCACTTGTTTTTGTCTAGCGCATTTTCAAACTTTTAGCTTTTTCTCACTGCGCTATGATCCTATCACGTGACTGTACCAGTGGGTAAAGGAGGGGAGTGGGAGAAAGAAGGGGGCGGGTATCTATATGAATGCTACAGTAATCGCTTTTGAAATGCATTTTGTTAAAGGATGCCCGACTTGAAATCGATCTCGCGGGCTCAAGCCTTCTCAAGTTTGCCACTGTAACTACTGCGTCATTGAAGTGCTTATGAAAATAGATGATTTTATAGTTATTTATTGTTAGTTTCAAACTTTTAAACGACGACCCATAAAATGGACTCATTCAACTTATTCCAACACATCTGTCATACACGATTTCTTTCCGTAGTTCGATACCAAATAAAATAATTAATTATTAATAAACTACCTTGTTAATTAGTTTCTTATTCTTGTTTTGTCATGTAGAAGAAATAATTGTGAAAAATTTCAACGTAATTCGGGATTTGACGTGGGAGAAATAACGTTTACAAACATTTGACCAGACAGACAGACAGAGGGAAACGATATAAGCTTTGTAAAAAGTGAAAAATCTACCGACAAGAAGACATTTTAATGTTCTGCATGATTTGATCCAAAACTTTCGATTAGTCAGCCAAGCGTTAGAATTTAGTTATAATTTGTAGAGACAAGACTTGTATTTTATTAAATCTAGAGTAATTTGAATATATTTTATTATTGAGCTTTGAATGAATCTATTCATCTGATACAGTTCTATTTCTGTACATACAATGATTCCTAGTTATTGAATTAAAGTTCTGTATTTGAATTAAAAAGGATCTTCATTTATTGAATCTCTAAGATAGTATTTAGATCTAGAGATATATATCTACAGAATCCTCGGCATCACAGTTACAAGATATCAGCGCCCCCTGACGAATTTCTTTAAAGATCAACAGCGAGTTCAACTAACAAGAGAGAAACTTACAAACCGTGACATCAGGCTCTTTAACTGTGATATCTTAAACTGTGATACATTCATACATACATACATACATACATACATACATACATACATACATACATACATACATACATACATACATACATACATACATACATACATACATACATACATACATACATACATACATACATACATACATACATACATACATACATACATACATACATACATACATACATACATACATACATACATACATACATACATACATACATACATACATACATACATACATACATACATACATACATACATACATACATACATACATACATACATACATACATACATACATACATACATACATACATACATACATACATACATACATACATACATACATACATACATACATACATACATACATACATACATACATACATACATACATACATACATACATACATACATACATACATACATACATACATACATACATACATACATACATACATACATACATACATACATACATACATACATACATACATACATACATACATACATACATACATACATACATACATACATACATACATACATACATACATACATACATACATACATACATACATACATACATACATACATACATACATACATACATACATACATACATACATACATACATACATACATACATACATACATACATACATACATACATACATACATACATACATACATACATACATACATACATACATACATACATACATACATACATACATACATACATACATACATACATACATACATACATACATACATACATACATACATACATACATACATACATACATACATACATACATACATACATACATACATACATACATACATACATACATACATACATACATACATACATACATACATACATACATACATACATACATACATACATACATACATACATACATACATACATACATACATACATACATACATACATACATACATACATACATACATACATACATACATACATACATACATACATACATACATACATACATACATACATACATACATACATACATACATACATACATACATACATACATACATACATACATACATACATACATACATACATACATACATACATACATACATACATACATACATACATACATACATACATACATACATACATACATACATACATACATACATACATACATACATACATACATACATACATACATACATACATACATACATACATACATACATACATACATACATACATACATACATACATACATACATACATACATACATACATACATACATACATACATACATACATACATACATACATACATACATACATACATACATACATACATACATACATACATACATACATACATACATACATACATACATACATACATACATACATACATACATACATACATACATACATACATACATACATACATACATACATACATACATACATACATACATACATACATACATACATACATACATACATACATACATACATACATACATACATACATACATACATACATACATACATACATACATACATACATACATACATACATACATACATACATACATACATACATACATACATACATACATACATACATACATACATACATACATACATACATACATACATACATACATACATACATACATACATACATACATACATACATACATACATACATACATACATACATACATACATACATACATACATACATACATACATACATACATACATACATACATACATACATACATACATACATACATACACACATACATACATACATACATACATACATACATACACACACATACATCCATTAGTAGCTTTCGATCTAAAAAAAAAAAGACCAAACTGGAAGTCTGATTACGAGATTCATCCGAAAGGTTTGAGGTGAAAGTCTGAAGCAAGTGCGAAATAATGGGAAAGGGGGGGGGGGGGAGGGATAATGGATAATTGAATGTTACATCTAGTGAGAGGCATGAAATGGGCCAGATGGGGGGGGGGGGGGGGGGGGAGATAGTCAATAACTTTGAACACTGTACACCACAAGGTGTTACACTTTAGTTTGTAGAGACTTTTTGTTTCGTTTCTTCTCGTCAATCATTCCTAGATTTGACATTTTGGAGATTGCTTTTTTTTTTCTTTCTCTTTGCTAATTCATAGCTTAGTACGTTTAAGTCATTGATTAACATGCATGACTAGATTGACCTAGGGACGCGTTTAGATCGTAATCATCTGTAACGTCTGTATTTTATAAGATCTGGTGCGGCGTGGTCTTCAACGGAAGATGAGTTGAGATCAAGATAGAATTAAAGATTACTATCTGAACGTTACGTTTGTATTGAACTGAAAATCCCTGAAAGCCTATTTCATCATCTATATTATATTTCTAGGTTACCACTCACTGACTGATTGATCAAAGGATCTCGTACAATGGGTCTCGTTTACCTCCTAAGAGCTTGCTAAGAATCGGTTTCGACATTCTAGTAAAATGGCCACCGCAGATAGCGAAAAAAACACAAGCTTTATATCAAAACGTTGTATTTTATTTTCGGTATTTCCCTAAACGCCCGCATTTTATATATAAAGCTTTAAAATATCACGAATATATGTTTTTGTATTTTTAACGCAACCGAAGAAGCCAATGAAAAGTCGTAGAGGACTAAATTTTGTAGTTGCCGGTGGAGGGGGGGGGGTGTGTCAGGGTGGGTTTTGCCGATTAACTAGGGTATGATATTACGGTCCCATATCCCCAGCCTGAACAGAGTAACGACAAAACCTAACGGCAACAGCAATGTACAGTACTTAACAACAAGATTGCACGTTTACCAATTTAATGAATGTATGAGATATGATGACATGAGTGATAAATAAAAGTCAATAGTATGTTCAAAGGGAACACAAGGTATACATATTAGGCAACGAAACATAGCACACCTTCCCTCGAGGCCATAATTCAATCACGACACATCCTACACTCAAGGCCTTAGATACACGGGCCATTCAACAACACTGTAACTCGAGCTTGACTCCAACAGAGTCCCAAGCTTGCGTCCCTATTACAGAAATTACGTATTTCTTAAGATCGCCGTCCACACGATCGTAGGAACAACGAATTTCGAGCTACACTACGAAGACTAATACAGTAAATAAATAACTTACCCAATACTGGTGAAAGAAAACCCATAAGAGACTCACAGGAGATCTAGCCTCATCACCCAACAGAAGCAAAACAAGTAAACAGAGATGACATCAACAAAAGCGCGCTCCTAGAAACCAAAACTCGCAATCGCATGACAGGGTGGATAAATAAAAGTGATATTAGAACGGGCCAAAAATATGAGAGCATCTATGGGTCAGGGATGCATTATGATGCGGGTCTTTCCAAATCAAGTAAAAAATCTATGTCGGAGAAATCAGGATGTGTAGATTAAAAAAACAAAAACAAATTGGGGGTTCCAGGGAGAGAGAGAGAGAGGGAGGAAAGAGAGAGCGTGCCGTGAAATTTCCTTGTAACAGATACACTAATTCACGGACTGTTTGTTAGGTCGATGTTTAAATAATAAACAATATAAAGCCTGGGAACAGATCAACGGGCTTAGCCGGTGTGTACTGCTAGTATTGAATATATTTTTTTTTATATTAATAGAGTTACAGTCTACAGCATCACTTGCAAATCTCAAAACAATCTGTAAAGACAAAGGTATAGCCCTCAAAACTAAAATCAGACTGATTCGCTCTCTGGACATTGACACATTCTTATATACCTGCGAATGTTGGACGCTGACAGCAGATCTCGAAAAGAGGATCCTAGCAATGGAATTATAATGCTCCATTACGATCCTACTAGGTATCACTTACAAAGACCGCATCACAAGTGAAGAGTTTAGAAGCATAATTATTACAACAAAAAAATAAATTTAAAAAAAAGCAAAACAAACCACAAAACGAACAGTTAATTACTAAGTTGGGTTTTAATTAATTTTGTTTTATATAGAAAAAAAGATCTTATATGCAGTATTGAGATACATGGCAGTAATTTTGTGTTTTTTCTCTCTGATAAATTAAAAGAAAAAGATATTTTTAAACAGTTTGATACTTTGTTTATAAAGTACGTCTACAACAGAAGTATCTTTTTTCTGTCGATAGTAAACGTACACAACACATACAACAAAACTATGACTGTAAACTACACAATATACATTGTAAACCTGCTAGATCACACAAAGTTCTAGCCTTCAGTTACTCGCTGTACTACACTTGATTCAGATTTGAAGGAACATAATTCAGAATAGTACTACCAGATTCTCCTCTTTGTACTTAATAATATCCCTCAGATTTGAAGCTAACTTCCTCAACCTTGAACTAAATCAAATCTTATCAGTTACCCATAATCCCCAGTTATCTTTTTTTTTTCTTTTATGATGTCTTTAGATAGTTTTGATCTTGGAACCCAATTAAAGCAAAACAGTTTGTTTCAGATAAATATTTATCAACCAATTTGCATCCATTCGCTGAGTACAAATAAAGTAATTTTAATGAGTTTTATTGGAAGCGAAAACAACAACAACAGCCAAAAAAAAAAAAAGCCCAATGATAGGTTGGAATTTTTACCACAGCACTTAAAGCGATCTATGATTAGGGTAACCAAGAACCAATTATCTTAGATCTGATCCAGATGATGCATTAGTTGTTTCTTAGTGAAATGGAGAGTGCAAGAGCTTTCGATCTTTCCAAATTATACTGAGCGCCAAATAATTGAATGCTTTAGGAGTGTGTGTATGCCTGTGTATGTGAGAATGTGTGTGTGTGTTTATTTTGCTGGTGTTAGATGCAAGTAATTGATTGATCAGTGAATGTTACAATTACCCACATCGTTATTTTTCAAACTTTTCGTACCGGTGCTTTAATATTTGTGAACAGTTTAGACTTACTTTTCAAAACATAAAGTTTGCTGTAAGCAAATAAGAAATTCATAAATTCCTCCAATGAAAAATAAATTATTGAAATGAACAACATTTAGGCTAAGCTAAACTACATTCTCACCATGGCTTTTGTGTGGGCCTACGTATAGACTTATCTAAACTCAACTCGACTAGTGAAAGAAAGTTTTTATTGATTTTTTTATATCTGATTATCTAAAAGCTTACTAGATCCTTTCAATATCCCTGAATATCCTGAATGGCGATGGAACTTTGGGTAAAACCCTTATCATTTGAGACATCATTCAAGCTTCCGGCTAGAAATTTTTACTTCTGTCTGGAATGACTTTCGACTATATCAACACAGTTGAAGTCAAGCATACATTACACGCTCGAGACAGACAGTACTACTGAAACAGGTGAAAATTTATTCTATATTTAGTATATTTATTTAAAACTACGCCATTAGCTGACGTCCCCGTTTCTATTTGTTATTAAATGTAAGTGCTTGTGTCTGTAGTTCAAATTTTCCGTGCTTAAATACAAATCTTTTAGAATACTTTTGTAGTCACAGGACAACGTTTTCTATTTATTTTCCTTGTATGAAAAACGATAACTCTAAATTCTCCCTATCTCGCCTCTCAGTTTCTTCTGGTACTGTCCCTTGCAGGAAGTGTTACAAAGATTTAAAAGAATTTGGTCACGTGATCTCAGCACCCAAATTAACGTATGAAAGCAAATGTAGAGAAAGAAAGAAGAAGAAAAAAAAAAAAGAGAGAAAGGAAGAGAATTGGTTGCACTTCTTTGTTAGTCAAGCGGTTCAACGAATTAGAGGTCTTTACAAATGTCACATACTTCAACCCACCGATGTTAACCCTTACGTGACTACAATGAAATGAAGCGTTGAATTAGAAGAGAGACACAGACATCCATTTTAAAAAGACAACATTTATCAGCAATTAGCGAAGGACAGTGTGATCTTTACCATATTGTGGCTATCATGGTCAGAGATTTCTTCTTTTTGTTTGTTGATCTGTAATTCAAACTCCAAAATACTGACCAGAATCTGTAGAGACAAGAGCTGACTGTAACGACATGGTTCCTTGACAATTCTTTACTTCACACATTGAATAGCAAAACTATGCATCAATTGATTTGGACATTTGTAAACATCTTATAGGATTTTTTACAATTCCTCTTTAGAACTTGCAAATTCTTCACTGGGTCAAAAAAAAAAAAAAAAAGGAAACAAAATACTGGACACGGCTCTAACGATTTTCCTAGAAATCGGACAGTTGAGGTATGTCTATGAAAATAAAATTACTAGCTTATTGGCCAGTTTGGGAAAACTCTAGTTTGACCGTGATGATTTTTCGAAATATTATCTTCTAAAATTAAATTTGGTCTACACCATTTTTTATCTTGAACAAACATCAGCGGGTATTCCCCCGTTTAGGCCCAATTTATTAAGAGGGTTAAAATGGAAAATACAGAAATAGACATTTAGGACTATTATGCGTACTGTCTTCTAAGTCTGGAACAATAGGCCTGTTATTAGAATTTTATTTATACATTCGCTTTACCAGTTTTTTTTTCGAGGAATTAAGGAATGATGTGGGGTAAAAATTGTTCCATTTTATTTAAAATCTATCCTTCGTTAAAATTTTCATTGTGATATATGATTAGCTTCATAAGAAAGAAATTTTCTTTGAAAAAAACAACTTTGTTTGTTACTTGCTTAAACCAATATATCCTCCAAAGTTAATAAGATTATAAGATGAATTGTCTATTATGCTTCTGAAGATGATGACCAATCATAACGATTCATGCGATTCACAGTTTAGTAAATGCATTTATTACTGTATTACCTGTCTGCAGAGATGGCAACTAGAGTAAAGACCGAAGCAAATGTCAGACCGTAGTCACAAAATATCCAAACTGTACACATGATGGAACCAAAGGGCCAGTAACCCAGCATTTTATCTGTAGGAATGTACATATAAATAAATGTTTAAAATTTCGAATAGAAATGTAGACATTAATTGGCATAGAACATTTAAATCATTGGATTCTTGTATACTATTGTAATTAATGGACAATGTTGTCGATAGAAGGAGCTAAATAGAATATACTAAAGAAAAACTGAAATACACATCTAAATTAACGGACAGACAAAATCAGCTGTGGAGTGAGAAACTATGAAATCACTCAGATATCTGCTAGTCAATAATTGCACCTGGATCCATCTGTATACCGTGGGATAGATACTTAGGAAAATAAATACTTGCACAGTTTTATACCGAGAACTTATACCGAGAAAAGAAGTTTAGAAAGAGAAAAAGAGAGACTGAGGAAGGATGGCTGTAAGATTGTGTTGTATGCTCTGTCGTCACGACTGTTTTTAGTTCAAACATTTGCTGCTTCTATCCCCTGTAGTTCTGCTGGAGGTTTTTGCGAGGATGTAATGATCTTCATTTCTGGAGGAATAACAGGAAATTATAAACAAGAGAAGAGATAGAAAGAAAAAAAAAAGATAAAGAGAAAGAGAAACCGAGAGAGAGAGAAAGAGAGACAAAAAAAGAGAGAGATAGAAAGCGAGAAACGTAGAGAGAGAGAGAGAAAGAGAGAAGGAAAGAGAAATATAGAGAAAGACAGGATCTCCCAAACAACAAAAGAGCGCTTAAATTTTTCCCATTACCAACAACAATGACCACACTTCAATGGTCAGTACATAAAGGTAGAACTAAATGTCTGACCAACATTTATTAAAAAAACTGTCTTTCAACCCATTTGATCGATTTTGTTTCCTCTTAAGTCAGTAATAGCTGAAATGAAATGTTCGCCATTACAAAGTAAACACAAACTTTTTATATTAGTACAGCTAAAACGATCATCATTGTAGAGGCATACGCCCAGGAGTAAAACAACAGGGAAACCCACACTATTCTTTTTTTAAGTAGCAAGAATAAAAATTTTAAAACGCAAATAGGACACTTAATCAGTGGCGTCTACTGAATGGAGTCACGCTGCAATTCTGCTATTAAACTACCAGGGAAGTGTTCACAAAATCTTCCGTTCTCTTCTAGCCTGTCCATCTCACTTGATTGTCTCCCCTGAACTTCATAGAATAAAACCATTAAAAAGGAATCTCTCATGAAAATAATCCTTTAGATAAATGCAAGCGTGGGTATAATTGGCTATTAGTGAATGTAAATGCTACAAATGGAATGTTTTAAAAATTTCTTATTTGACGCATTTTTGAGATCGCTCGTAAGGATGAGATGAACCTGAACTATGAGTTTACACTTCAACACGTGAAGAGTGTTGACAACATTGGTATTCTTTCCAAGATTGATGGGAAGAAAGTTATTTCGAACAATATCATTTCATAAGGTCTGTTTCTTGACAACATTCAAAGTTGACACTATTAGCTAGGCTTTTTGAAAGGGAGTCTACCTCATTAGGACATCTTCCTACACTCCATTTTTTGTTCGTTTTTGTTATTTGAAGAGAGAGAGAGGGAGAGACGGTGAGAGAGAAAATGAGAGAGAAAGAGAGAGAGAGAAAAAGAGAGAGAGAGAGAGAAAGAGAGAGAAAAAGAGAGAGGGAAAGAGAAAGAGAAAAAGAGAGACGGAGAAAGAGAGGGAAAGAGAGAGAGAGAAAGAGAGAGAGAGAGAGAAAGAGAGAGAGAAAGAGAGAGAGAGATAGAGAGAGAGAAAGAGAGAGAATGGCGATTTCTATATAGACCTGTCTCTCTCTCTCTCTATCTCTCTGTATAGATATTAATCACTTTGAAACCTTTTATTTATTATATATTAACACCATGCCTTAGCCCTAATTTGCCCCTCTAATTATTACCTTAACTTCAACCATAACCAAAATTCTTAATGTCACCTAAACAGCCTTAGACCACTTTATCATTTCAAATATCTAATAGTTTTGGCTTCGGTCAGAATTACTTTGATAAATATTGTACGATTTGCGTTATAGGTCTACGATATCAATTAAATGAGATTTTTTTAGGACTAGAAATAATACATTCACGTTAATTAATATTTTTTTTGATTACCTGTGACGAAAAGGTAACATCCGGATGTTTATTATGAAGTAATAACAAAATCTAACATTTTAATCAGAATATATGTACTTTTTTTTCTTTTTCATACAATAAGAATAACATTAGAAAACTGAAAAATTGAAATCGATGCTAACGCTTTCATTTCGTATTCAGATTCTGAACTTCTTGCTAAGCCTTTATACAGACTCATATATATACACTCACGCGTACGTGTGTTATAAATGAGACTATTCGTGAGTGAAATGTTTGCGGTTTAAATTACCCCCCCCCCCGGCTCCTTCACTCTCCAGGGGGACATTTAAAAAGTATCCTCATTACTATTAATAATTAAGACTAACGGATGTTATTTATTGTATAGGTCAAACAAAAGCAATAACAAAACAACAACAACACATTGGCATTCAGCCACCGCCACTCAGACGGTGCGCGGTGGCTGAGAGGGGTCTAGGGTTCAAAACCCGGTGAATACTGTGATTTTGAATTTCAGGATTTTAATTGCGACCTGAGTCCACCCAACCTGACAATAGTTGGGAAAAAGTAAAGGCGGCTGTCGTTGTGCTAGTCACATGACACCCTCGTTAACCGTGGGTCAGTGAAACAGATGACCTTAACATCATCTGCCCCATAGATCGTAAGGTCCGAAAAGGGAACTTTATTTTTTTTTCACTTCAGTTAGTATGTTCGTATGTCTTATTGACAATGTGTGTATCGGAGAGAGAGAGATGTAATGTGTGTGTAAGTGTGACCGAGTGTGAGTAAAAGAGAGAGAGAGAGAGAGAGAGAGAGAGAGAGGAGAGAGAGAGAGAGAGAGAGAGAGAGGAGAAAAATGGACAAACATGAATGAACAAGAATATCGGTGCTGCTATGCTAATCTTCTGAAATTGCAAGATAGAAATTGTTTCACACCTGTAGAATAGAAGATATACCTGTAACAATAAATGTCGTAACTGTAACATTTAAGGTCGTACCTGTAGTATAGAATGTCATAGCCGTCACTGAGACAGCCATATCAGCTATAGCCAGATTGACAATGAGGAAGTTAAAAGCTGTGCGTAGAGACTTGTCAATGTAGACGGCCAGGAGAACCATCAGGTTCCCAAAGAAGGTGACAAAGGCTACAGCGTACATGATGGCACCGATGAGAACATTCCTCCAGTCGATGACATCACTGCCCGAGTCTGTCAGGTTTCCGGTTTCATTGGCAACCAATGCAGACGAATTCATCTTTCTTTATCAGTCCAGGAAATCCCCCTTCATCTGAGCTACGTACGTGATGAAGGGCCTAATAGTGCCTGAAGCTTATCTTTCTGCTGACATTTCAGCCCATTGCCATTTTGTGTCCATAACTGGAAATCTTACGAACAGAAAGTATAAGATGAAAAGTAATACTGTATTGGCATGTATAATTTTACAAAGCTTAATTCAATGTACACTTTATATTCCTCCAACACCCCCCCCCCGTCAGTATAGCACACGTTTTTGTACACGTTATTTCTATTAAAACCATTCTTGAATCAAATTATTTGCAGTACTCCCCGCTCCCAAAACAACAACAACAGCTACAAAAAAAAGCTTGAATCAATAAAAAAAAATTCAAATTAAATAACTTATTGGTGAATAATAATTTTTTTTTATATCAAAAAAGAGAAATAAACGCCAATTATTGAGAGATGTAGCTGTATATTGGGAGTTATTCTCCTTTTTACTATAAAAAAAGGTTACAAAAACAGTTTGTGTGGAAACACAAACTTAAAATCAGCCCCCTAAGTGGTCCTCTTGGGCAGGCTTCAATATTTTCAGAAAGAACATCTAAATGAAATTATATCAAAGACAAATGAGAGATAAGAATGGAGAAAGAAGGTTGACATATCTTGTGTGGTGCCCCAACGGTGCAGCAGATCAAAGGATAGGTGCAAGTGAATGCAAAGTTAGATGTGAACCTGGCCTAAATAGTTCCCCTTTCAGACCTTGTGGTCTATAGGGCAGATGATGTAAAGTTCATCTGTTTTTGTGGTTTACGGTTAACGTGGCTGTCATGTAGCCAGCGCATAGACCAACCGCCTTTACTTTTCCCCAACTAATGTCAGGTACCCATTAGAGCTGGGTAGACTCAGAGGCGCCCAAGTATTCCGAAGTTAAATATCCCAGTCTTCACCAGGATTCGAACCCGGGACCCTCGGTTCTGAAGACAAGAGCTTTACCACTCAGCTACCGCGCCTCTCCAAGCCTAACTGAAGTCTTATAAATAATTTAATTGTTTTGAAAAGGTTCAATCTCTTATTCTTTTTTTTTTTTTTTTCAATCTCTTATTTGAATTGTGATAATCTACACATTACGGTACCGAAAGATATTAAAATAATGTTTATAAGATTATTATTTCTTTTAGGCTAGGTCTAACTTATAATGCATACTAATTAGCTTTTTCTCTTTAAAAAACTGCTTGCATAACTGATTTTAAAAATTAGATTTTTCGCTTTCAGAAAAAAAAAAGTAGCCGTTGCATCATAACTTTGAATGGTCTAAAATATTGTAATGTCGGATTTTCAATATCTTTTCTAGTTTACGAGATCTGGACAGACATTTCACACAAAACTAATAGCGTCTTTTCCCCTTTCGGGGGCCGCTAAAAAATCCAGGTATTTATCACGATCCGTTGGCCAGACAACATCACTTATAAAGAAATGAGGCTAATAGTAAAGCAGCAGTCCCTTGAAGTAGATATCCTTCAGAGACGCTGGAGAAGGAGAGACGAAATCCTTTGTAAGACTGCATCAAACATCACAAGACAATCCCTGGACCATACCCCCCTTCCCAAGGAACAAGGAAAGGGGACGAGCCAGAAATAATTGCGCCGAGATTAGCTAAGTAGATGGGCAGGACATGGGGACAGTTATCTTACCTTATCTTATATAATACAGACGTTACTTCAAAAAAGAAGATGATTACGTCCTACGCGTCTTGTATTTAGTCATACATATTAACCAATGACTTAAATTCTGCCAAGTCACTGGTTTTCCTGGCTAGCACTAGGGAAGAAGGAGTATTTGTACAAATTTGTCCTAGCATAAGAGACGAGGAATTTGCATTTATCTTTGTGTCTTTCTGAGTATTTTGTTAGATTTTGTTTTTGTATTTAAGATTATGGTTCAGTGTTTTATGTATAATTTCTACTTGAGTCTTCTATCCTGAAGATTTTCTAAATTTAGTGATTTTACTGAAGGTGTTACTCTAGTCAAATTTGAATATTCATTTGTTATGAATCTCACTGCTCTATTTTGTGTCTGTTCCAGTTTCTTAATGTTTTCTTGAGTTGAAGGGTCCCAAACAGAGGATGCATATTCTATTATTGGCCTAACCAAAGTTAAATACCATTTTAGTTTTATGTTCTTATTTGATTTATAGAAATTTCCGATTTTTTGTGCCCAGAACTCTGACGCCCAGGAGGTATCTGGTTGGTGACCTTTGCCCCAGAAGCGACCACAGGGAGTGAAGAGGTGAGATGCATGTCTCGCAGTCTTTTCTTTTCAAACCCTCAGAAAGTTTCAGCATGTTTTAAACGTTACAATATTACTTCCCAGAATCCCTACATAATGTAATTTAGTTAGAGTTCAAGCTCGGGACCACGTGACTAAAGCATGGATCACATACCAAACCACCAGGCAGACAATCATTTTTAAGGATTACTTACAAAAAAATGTTAAGTGAAAAATGGAACGGAAGCAATTATTTATGACGTCCCCTTATTTGCTTAGACTTATATCCTCCCGCGCCGTTCGGCGCTTTTAGCTGTAATGTCTGAAGCCTCTTCCCATCTAGTGTCCACTGCTCTGAGGTCCTCCATGAAAGTGTGAGATTATGCGACATTGTCCTTGCTTGCGATTTCCTGGTAATTCATTATGTCGGAGGACATGTCCCGCAAATCTCACGCGACGCTCTGTCATAACCCCTATTTATACACTGTATGTATATCGTAAACAGCGAATAGCGGTTAGGTCCTTTATTACAACCAGCAACACCGTTTGTTCTAAAGTAGAATAATTTATATCTTCTAAGAGAGTCATGAGTGTCAAAGGATTAATGCCATACACAAGACTAACGACCTCAACATATACTCTGGCTCTAGTTATTAATAGTTTGCACTTGCTGATATGACGTCAATTTTCACGTGTAAATCACTTCCTGGTCAAGACAAACACTCGTAGCTGTTTAGTGTGATGTAACATTATAAATATCAAAGACACACAAGGAGAGAGAGAGAGAGAGAGAGAGAGAGAGCATTCATCAATAAGTCTATTTATAGTAGCGCTGTCTGTCATGGGAGGTAATCACATGTTCAGTAAACCGTTACTTGTATACAATACATTTGTTCTTCTTTTCTTTTTGTTTTCTCTTCTATGGCTAATTGATTTTTAGACAAATGCACAATTATATAAGGTAGGCGAAGATGTTATAATTATATTTTTTTTAAATGTAACTGGCGCCGGGTACCTTGACATGAAGGAATACGTTAGCTGTAAATAAGTATTGCTTATGCTTTGTTGTATTTTGGGCAGATCCCCATAAATCCTCGCTGCATTCTTACTTCTTCTTCATTTGTTCATTAAATGTTTTCTTAATTATGAAGATTATTATGTCCTAGCTGGCTGCCCTTCTAGGAGAAGGAAAACTCCGAAGTCCAAACCTCCGCTGCCTTGCGGTTAAAACCCAAACACGGGAAAGGCCTCGGGAGATAACCTTGAGGAAAAATTAGAAGCTGACGGTCATTAGGTAGACTGTGGCACACTGTGTGCTGCAACCTCCGACCATAAATAATGCCCAGGCTTTCATATTGCTGTATCTGTGAACGGGAGTGTCTCTCCGTCATAGGGCTCCACAGTCACAGGAGGTCAGTGCTCTACGAGATGAACCGTTACAACTAATGAAGACCAACAAAAAACCCTAGCTCAAACCTTCCACAGGGAAGCGGGGGATCGTGGCAGGTAAGGTTAGGCAGAGTTGGGCAAGGGTAGGCATAGTGTATATCTCACGACCAGGAAGCTACTACGCTACTTTTTTTCTCACATTTTTGATACTGCATGACTGTTTTTGAGCTTCCAATAGTTCTGATAAACTGACAATATACGATGTTTGTGTAGATTCTATTGGGGGTAAACATCATTCCTGGAACTATTGCGTACAAAAAAAAAAAAAAATTCCTCTTTCAGACCGTGCGATCTAAAGGGCAGATGATGTTAAGGTCCTCTGTTTCTGTGACCCACGGTTAACGAGGTTGTCATGTGGCCAGCACAACGACCAACCGCTTTTACTTTTCCCCAACTAATGTCAGGTACCCTTTAGAGCCGGGTGGACTTAGAGGCGCCAAAAAAAGATCAAGAAATTAAAAAATTCCAGTCTTCATCAGGATTCGAGTCCAGGAACCCGGTTCGGAAGCCAAGCGCTTTACCGCTTGAGAATACAATGTGTTTCTATTTTTGACTCTTTCCATGTTAAAACTTTTAAGATAAGATAATTGTTTTCCTTCCAAACAAATGCTACTCAGTTTAACAACAATAGTCTACCTCAGCATTACTACTATAACAGCGTGTACGTAGAAGCACAGAAACTTCAGTAATCAATTTATAATATACCTAAAGGAAGAGGGAAAAAAACTGGTTAAAAAATTTTGATTACGATATTAAATCATAATCTTCAAATACGAAAACAAAACCTAAAAAAAATACTCAGAAAGACACATAAATAAAGGCACATTCCTCATTCCATCTATACGGTCAGATAAGAAGAACTTTTTCTTTCCTTGAGTTATTAGAGCATGGAATGGGTTCCCTGAGTCAGCCAGGCAAACCAGTGACTTAGCAGAATGTAAGCCATTGATTAACATGCATTGACTAGATTGACCCAGGAACACGTAGGACGTGATCGTCCTTTTTTTTTACTTTAACGTGTTGGTATTTCACACTATAACATAAAACATGTTCTGTTGTTTTTTTTTAGTACATGATTCAACCATTTTAGCAAATGATTTTGTTAATACATTTTATAGACTTACTAACTTACCGATGAGTTTTGTAGTCATATAAATACTATCGATTGTGATGCTTCAGGGATTGTATATATCTACACATTAAGTTATCCTCAGCGAATTCTTTTCAAACATAAATCATTCAGTAATAACTACATATTAAACCTGGCATTGTAGTGACAACACGACCGAGATCATTTAACAGTGAATTCACAAACTGTACCGCTGACAAGCCCAGAGGCTGATTCGTCAAGGCTCCAAATTGAAGGGGACATTACCGGGCGCAGTATTGATTTGTTTTCTTTGAGCGTTTTTTGTTGTTTGTATTTTGTCTTTTCAAATATCTTCGTGTTTCCAAGCCAAATTATATCCCACTAAGTGAGTTGTCTTACACCATCGGTAAAGTGACGTGAAAATGTCACTGGAACCTGTTTCTTATGAGAGGAAGATGTCAAAGGTATAATGACACGAGACCAGAGTAACAAATCTTAAAGTTCAGCACAAACTTTCGTAATAAATACTGGATATATTTTAAACCAATATTTGGTACAAGCTAAGCTACATTGAGTGCGATATACTGGGCTATATTGACTAAGATACAATTGGTACAGATATTGCAGCCATCATTTGTATTGTGCCAGAGAAGTTCAAATGCAAATAAAAGATTTTATAGCTATCTATTGTTAGTTTAAAAATTTTAAGCTACGACCTGATTCTCTACACAAAGTAAAAAGGGGGCTAATTGAACTTATACCATAACATCTTACCAGCATAATTTATTTCCCTTGTTCAATACCTAACGAAATAATTAATTACCAATAGTTAATTAACAAATTGGTTAATTTCCATTATTGATTCTTGTTTTGTCATGTAAAAGAAATAATTGTGCGAAATTTCAACTTGATCCTAGGTTGGGTTTAGGAGAAATAACGTGTACAAACTTTTCACCAGACAGACAGAGTGAGTTAAGATGAGCTTAGTAAAACATGATCAAAACACAATTTTTTTGCATTTCTGACAAAGAAGAATTACTGCCCATTATCTTTTCAACAGCGAAGTCATATAACAAAAAAACTTTAATTATTTCAAGTCAATTTTGCTCGTATCAATACATCCACTAGTACCTAAATCTCTCCTTTCACCTACACAGCGAGATAAAAGTTGTTTCTATTTTGAGCCTCAATATTCAGGGGGAGGCTACTGCTGTCATCGGAGAAGCATGAAAATGTTTATCGTGATAGATCTCACGGACTTCATATAAACCATAATTTCTTATTCTGTCTCTCCAAAACCATTTTCATGTCAAAATTTATCAAAGCCTCATATTACAGGTTTAATACGTTTGTACGTTACTATAACAAAACCAACAAGAAAATTACCATGATTTATCACTATGAACAATAGTAAAGAAATTTACATCTGCCAAAGTCACAACAAAATTGCAGATTATCATACTTATCAAACATCTGTCGCGCGCCGAGTGCATAAACACAAACTAATCTATACCTTTCTTTTAGCGTGGCCGCATCGAAAAGCCGTTATGGATTTTGTGCAGTCTTTCTGTCCGTCGGCAAGTCTGATTATCTGTCTGTCACGTTCCGATTTCAAAAACTAAAAAAAAAATCCAAAGATGAAAAGCGAAGTTGAAAATCCAACGTCAACATGGCAATTATCATATTAAACATAAGACCTAATGCTACTTTGGTCTTCTGTTTTTGAAAATAGAAACTTTTTCCTATTCCTACCCATTTTAAAACAAGACTTAGAAATATTACAATGTATTACAACTGCAATCAACTGCATAGCCTCGGAGTTTGGAATATAACGAACAAATTATTTTGCTTTTTTAACATTGGAGCACTATGTGAAGACTGGGATTTTAAATGTCGAGATTTTTATTGCCTCTCCTGAATCCACCCAACTCTAATGGGTACTTGACGTATTTGGGGAAAGTAAAGGCGGTTGGTCGTTGTGCTGGCCACATGAAACCCTATTCTTTAACCGTTGGCCAAAGAAACAGATGACCTTAACATTAGATCACAATGTCTGAAAGGGAAACTTTCTATGACTTTAAATACGATAATTTTTTTTTCAAGCAGTGGAACAAAATGTCTAATGCTCTTTCTCTTAGAGGACACATACATTTAATTGTCAAGAGATCTTTAAAGTTGATTTCCTTGTTTTGTTGACCTACTCTTCTCTACTTCTTTTCTTTTTCTTATATTTGTCTTTAAGTTCTCTAATATTGCCCTCTAGTGACATTCATTCTTTTTTCCTTGTGTACTTTATTGCGAAAGCAATCAACATTTTCTGTTTCCATAATGCTGGATAAAAAAATTTAAATGTTTCCATTTGCTTTTGATTTTTTAAATCTCTTTTCCGTCGTTGGTTTATTGCTTCCTTTAATTATATTTCAATAAGCTTTTCTTTGTGAAAAGAACTGAGTTCGAGAACTTCTCGATTACGGGATTTAGAGTTTATAGTGAAACTCGTCAATAGCTACCTTCGAAATCGCCCACTTATGTTTTTAAAAAAACAAACTAAGTGTGAACATATATATATACAAACATATTTCAACATACCATTTTTATATAATTACGCTAAAGCAGAAAGAACCAAAGGGGTATAAAATTCCTCTAATATTTAAAAGCAAAAGAAATATATGATAAATCAGAGAAAATTTTCAAAAATCATAAGTATTTATGTACTTAAGTAATAGTTGACATTACCAAATGCTTCGACTTACCTACAACATTAAAAAAATATTTTAAGTCGTCCTTCAAAGATCTATATCCTCCTTGACTAATTGTATCATATTAGAAGATTTCACATTCTGAGCTTTTCATTTTATTTAACTTGTGTAAATTTAAGAATACAAATAATTAAACTGTATCTATAGAAAGCTAACCGTCCTGGACACATGAATCCATCAAGAGCTGACACTTTACAGATCACTCTTTGTTCACAATTTTTGTTGTTCGATGTTTTTTAAACTACTGGTTCATCTCAATTAATGGAAGAGCTCGAATAGCAACACGTTCTCTCGTTTCAGATTTTTAAATAGATCTAGCTGATCTCAACAATTACAATCGTTTTCAATTCTCCGTAAAAACCGGGTTAAGGAACTTGCAGAAACAAACACAGTAAAACTTTTAGAAAAAAAAATTGTTTTGATTTTATAAAACATTGTTATATTTCTCAATACGCCAGAAAAACAATAAAAACTCAAATACAAAAGAGAATCGTTCTTGAAAGAAACAATAATGTCTCCGCATGTAAAATAAAACATGTATCTTACCCGGTGTTTGATGAGTCTTGTTCTCTGTTTATTGAACTTTCTCATACACTTGTAAGAACGGCAAGGTCACCATTCTAAGAGTAACGTCTGCTCCTCTTGTCCCTGAACGGGTCTATTTATATCCACCTGAAATCACTGTTTCTATTGGCTACTTTTTTACTGGTGCATAATTTCATTCCGATAGTGGCAGACGCTCAATTCTTAGTTTCTCAATAACCTTACAGCTGGAAAATTTTGTTTGAATCTTCATTTATGGATGTCATTTTTGTTTTGAAAACGACAGTCTATGCTTGTCATTGGCTTAGCATGAAAATGTATTTAAATAAGGCCCCAAACTGCAGGTAGACAACTAAACCGCAGTAGGCGGGAATATATTTTAGCTGAAAACTAGGATGACGTCGTTTGTGAACGAAACTAAATATAACTTTTATTATAATAGAGACGAAATCACGTTGATATGAGATAAAATAAATGTACTAGACTTTAGTAATAACATTTTTTAACAGCGTTTAACTCACTACTATAACACAACCTTTCAGTCTCACGTTCTGCCCTAACTAAGACGCCGACGACAATGCCACCTATCTTGCACCATTCACAACCAATCGCTAACATCTTCCCACCGTCACCATAGAAACACACACGCACACACACTCCATAACACTTATCTTATAAATTAGAGACGTTCCTTCAAGCGAGAAGACAATTACGTCCAAAGCGTCTCCACATGTTAATGCAGTCATGCGTGTTCACTAAAGACTTAAAGTCTGCTAAATCATTTGTTTTCCTGACTAACTTAGGCAATCCGTTCCGTACTCTAATGAACTTTGGAAGAAGGAACCCTTAAAAGTCTTGGTCTCAGCATGTAGAAAATATAGTCTTTTTTGAATAAACATACATATTTTGACCCTCTTTCTCTCTCTCATCCCCCCCCCCCCTTAAAAAAAGTTATAATTTTCTCACATATTATGTTACAAACATTTTATTATTGCCTTAGCATATAGAAGCAGAAATGAATGAGCTGTGGCTGGTCACTGTTTGAAATTAGTTTTTTTTTTCAAAATGGCGCTGCACTGTGGCGACATGCAATTTGTGCTTTCAAATTGAATTCTATTATTGCTTTGATGAATGCATTTTGGATGTTCATTTGTTATGCAGATGATGACTTCTGTCTTTCAAGGTGGGCTCCACAATGAGTATTCACATTAAATTTGTTACTAGATTTAGATTTGTTCAACTTTAGTTACTCTAATATAGATAAAAGAAAAAAATGGCGACCCAAGATGGCTGCCGATCTAGTCCTAGATCTATCCATTATGGTAGAGACCAACTCCTCAAACTTCGTTCAAAGAGGAAGCTTCTCCCACCATGTTATGCACAAAAAATTGTCTCTACCCTTCCTCTGTTAGTACAAGGAAAAGAGGGAAAAAAGAGGACTACGTCAAAGGCTGAGAAGAAGAGGTTTTCGCCCACCACTTCCTACGGTTATTCTAGCTAACGTTCGCTCAATAAGAAACAAAGTGGATGAGATATGTGCCCATGTACGCTACGACCACGTTTTTAGGAAAAGTTGCTATTGGCTTTTACAGAGACATGGTTAGAGGAGGATGACAACGACGATCTGATTGCTATTGATGGTTTCTTCTGTATTAGATCTGACAGAACGGCAGCCACCGTTTAGAATTAGCGATTACTAAAGAGCAAGTTTGCATCATTTTCAAAAACGTCAACCCAATGAAAGCTGCTTGGCCTGATGGTATACAATGGCGAATCTTAAAAGAATATGCTGAACAACTAGCTGAACCCTTTCTAGAGATTTTTTTCCACTTCATTACTAAACCACGAGATACCATTTGTGTGGAAGTCATCTATAATTGTACCTGTGTCAAAGGTTTCCAAACCAAAGGAAATGAATGACTTTAGACCTGTTTCACTTACTTCCATTGAGTCTAAATGTTTAGAAAAACTGGTTAAAATGTTTATACTGAATGATCTTTGTAGTAAGTTGGACCCTTTACAATTTGCTTACCAAACGGGAAAAGATGTAGAGTGTAGACGATGCCATCCTAAATATTTTAAATTGTGTCTACTAACATCAGGACTTACCAACACTTATGTAAGATTGTTCTTTATTGAGTTCTCATCAGCTTTTAACACTATACAGCTTCATTTACTTATTGAAAAAATGAAAGCGTTGAAGATTAGTCCATACATAATATTATGGGCTAATAAATTTTTGAACCAGAGATATCAGTGGGTTAGGGTAAACAATTTAATACCAAATGCACGCATAGTTAACACAGGGGTGCCCTATGGGGCTTGTGACATCGCCATTTGTGGTTCATTTTGTACACCAATGATTTTCAATCCGATAGTTCTTTTTGCTCCTTTACAAAATTCGCTGATGATGCGGCTCTTCTTGCCCTGCTCTCAAAGAGCTCAGACGTAAATGAATATTTCAGAGAAATAGAACACATTGAAAAATACTGTAAAGATAATTTTTTATTATTAAATGTAAAAAAAAACAACCCAGAAAGAAATGATAATCGAAAAGAAGGAAAATGATATTGTTTATGTAGCTGAAGAGATTATTGAAATAGTGGAAACGTTTAAATACCTTGGTACTATCTTAGACAATAAACTAAACTTTACTGCGAATTCTGATTATATCAGCAAAAAAGGGCAGCAAAGATTACGATTTCTGAGAAAACTGTCCTCGTTTAATGTTAGTGAAAAGGCCTTGGCTGTGTTTTATCACGCTCACATCTGCAATATTTTAAGGTTTAGTATGACTGCATGGTATGGCAAATCTAAGCATTAAAAATAAAAATAAACTCCATAGAATCCTAAATGCTGCTGGTAAAGTCATTGGCAAAAAAAAAAAACAACCCCATTAGGGCAGCTGTTTGAGACAAACATCCATAAAAAAGCTAAAAAGATTCTAGAAATAAAAAATCACCCTTTGGGTCAGGATTTTGTGATTTTACCATCACAAAAGAGATACAAGACACCGATAGCAAAGACAAACAGTCAACAGACACAAACACTTTTGTTCCCCTGGCAATCAATTCATTAAATAGAAACAATCTAATATAAACTTTTCACATGTAAATTATAAGTGAGTCAGGTGTGAATGTACGTTTTGTTTTTTTCTAGTTACAATGTTTTGTTTGGTGTAATGCACAAATTGTAAGACAAATTTCGTACGGACAATAAAGATTATTATTATTATGAATTCATCCCAACAGCGAGTCAGCCTGACATGACCATGGAACATCAATTAAACTGTCTTGGGATTTTCGTTTTCATGCATTGCAACATCAATTTGTTCTAGTTAGGAATTTTTGTGTAGTAATTATAGATAAAAAAAAAGATTTAAATTACCTGCGCATGTGTGTAAAGCTGTAAAGGTCGAAAGATCAAGTTTCAATGATTTTATGATTGTTTTCCGGGTGGCATATTACATTCCATTGTCAGAGTTTGTGATGTACTATAATTAGGTGACTTTTTACAACTTTTATTAATGCTAATATAAATAAGAGATGCAACTGTTCTCACAAATAGTAAAATGAGGAATGCAGTATTTCCCGTGGCTACGCAGCCCGAGCTGCGAACTACATATTTTGCCACATCCAGTGCAGATGTAACCGTTATCCGCCGGTGGTCGACTTAGATTCTCTTTCGCCGTCTTCGTCTGTCCTCGGCAGCGGATTTTTTTGTGTGTCTCAAATGTGTATCCCGCGGCCTTTGAAATCAATTTATAAGATAAGATTGAAACCAGGTTTGTTTTAATAAGAAAATAGTAATTCAATCTTGTGTTTCTATTTTACAAGGAACGGAAATAGATATTAATATTACGCTATATATAAATGTTGAAAAAAACACACTTTAATTTAAGGCTAATTTGCTTAACTAACAGGTACCATTGTGTGAATAAGTGTTTTTTTTTCAAGAATGAAACTTATCTTGCTTAGTTACCTAGTTTTGACACTAAGGCCAAGGAAACTTTTATGCTTGATCTCAAAATTATTTTATTTTCTCATCCATTTGTGATTACCAAGATCAAATTCAGTGCGCAGCGAATGGTTGAAAGATTGTGCTAATCTACTGAAGCGACATTAGTGATTTTTTGTTCAGGTAAAAAAACAACAACCATAAAAAAAAAAAAAAAAAAAAAAATTTGGTGGTCTTGTTGAGTGGTAAGCTCTTTGAACTGTCATCACCTTTGGTTCCAACTCCGAACCCTGCCCGCTTCCATTCCCTGCCATTCTGCAAAAGGTTTGGGTTTCATTTAACTATATAACCAATTTAATTTTGTTTGCCACAAAGTACAATTGCAACAAAGGCAGCCAAGGTTACATATAATACCCAAAGTACACATTAATCTAATTGGTCGTAATAGTCTTCATTTATAAAGGGACGCCCGATACTTGCATAGCAAAACAAAACATAATGTTAGTTAGTTAGTGAAGGGGAGGATTGGATGACTAATTTAAAAATTAAAAAGCTGGAGCATTGTGTTGAATTTCCAACGAGTGAAAGAATTAATGAATGTTTCTAGTCACATTTAACTTTCTTAGAGCGTTGGAAATTTGATCTGTTTTTATTAATATCGCAATGTGAGTTTACTTAGACTGATATCCCTTTCGGCTGTCTCTATAGAGATCTGTCCATGGCAATGTCTGAAGACTCTGCTCTATCGTCCTCCATGAAAGTATGGCGCCAGGTTATACGAGGACTTCCGTGTTCGCACTTTCCATGTATTGGCCTCTAAGTCATTGTCAGCTTACTAGCGATTGAAATAAAATTGTAAAAGTCTGAAGTGGATTTCATCCATTTTCTATTGACAGACTTTGAGTGTGGAATACATTTCTGTCAGATTTCTGAGTTTGAAGTCAAACAAATATTTCATACGAGCTCCAGAGAAAAATGTTGATACAGATTGCAAAATTAATATATATATATATATATATATATATATATATATATATATATATATATATATATATATATATATATATATATATATATATATTGATTGATCTGACTAAAGCTTTTGATATGGTCAGCAGAAGTGGCCTTTTCAAACTCCTGAGGAAAATAGGTTGCCCTCCCAAACTACTGAAGTTCATTGAGTGTTTTCACGAGGAAACTAAATGTTCTGTCAAATTCAATGGAGCCCAATCAGCACCTTTTGAAGTTTGCAGTGGTCTCAAGCAGGGATGTGTGCTCGCACCTACTCTGTTTGGCATATTCTTCTCCTCCTGTCTACTGCATTATGCGTACAACTACATAAACGAAGGTGTGTTTCTCCATACAAGATCCTCTGGAAAACTATTTAATGTATCAAGGCTGCGGGCAAAAACCAAGGTTAGGAAGCTACTCGTCAGGGAACTCCTGTATGCTGATGATGCAGCTATTGTGGCTGATTCTGATATTCAGCTTCAGTCCCTGGTTGACAAACTATTTGCTGCTTGCCAGAAGTTCGGCTTAAACATCAGTCAAAGCAAGACTAAGATACTTGTCCAAAACACAAACACTGCACCTAAAGTAAGCATTAATGGCCAACCACTAGAAATTGTTGATCACTTTTGTTACCTTGGCTCCATCATATCCAACAACACTCTACTGGATAAAGACATAAACAACAGGATAGCCAAGGCAATGGCCACCATGTCACGGTTGCAGAAAAGAGTCTGGGACAACATATTGCTGACTAGCAGTGCTAAAGCCCTAGTCTACCGGACCTGTGTGTTGAGCACCTTGCTGTACGGAAGTGAAACATGGTCAACCTACTCATGGCAGGAAAAAAAGCTAAATGTCTTCCACCTCCGATGCCTAAGGCGGATCTTTAAAATAAGGTGGCAAGATAAGATAACCAATGAGGAAGTGCTACAAAGAGCAGGGTGCCAGGACATCCGCTCTGTTATCAGCAGCAGACGCATTGGCTGGCTTGGCCACGTTCGTAGAATGCCAGTAGGTCGACTTCCGCAGGACATCCTGTATGGCGATCTAATAGAAGGCAGGAGAGCCGCTGGTCGCCCACTTTTAAGTTATACGATGTATGCAAACGCGACATGAAGCTTTTCAAAATCGACACTGCCAACTGGGAAGAGGTGGCACTGGATAGATCTACATGGAGAGAGAGCATAAAGGAAGAGTCACAGATTGCAGATGTCATACATAACAGAAGCAGAAAGAAGGGTGAAAATGCAACGGCGCCTGGTGATTATATTTGCCCAACCTGCGATCGCAGCTGTGTATCAAGGTTTGGCCTCTTTAGTCACACAAGAAGTTGCAAAGTGAAAATATATAAATATATATATATATATACTGAAGAGAATATTGTTCGTTAGATAAACAGTTCAAGAGAGAAGAGAGAGAGAGAGAAAGATAGAAGAAGAGAGAGAAGGAGAAAGAGAGAAAATGAGGACAGAGAGATGAAGAAGGTGAGAAAGAGGCAGAGAGAGGAAAAAAAGGAAATAGAGAGAAGAAGAAGGAGAAACAGATATGGTATCTAGATATCATTTTTTCAACTGTAGTGGATAAAAGTTAGAATATCGATACTACAGCACAATTCTTTGATTTTATTGATGGGCATACTGTTGAATGGTATTAGTTGTCTGATTACGTCACTGAGAGAGAGAGAGAGAGAGAGACTCAATTTCGAATCCCAATGAAGACTAAGATTTTGTACTTTGAGCTGAGTTGAATTGTAGGCAGCACAAAAACCTTCTCAATAACACACTCTCCCACTACATGCTGACAAAACAGATTTACAGTCCAGAGCGCAGTTCAAAAGGAAGCATTGGAAAACCGTCATACGAAAATATTTTTTTTTAAATACTGCTTAATGCTTCAATTAGATTATTAGACTAAACGAACCTTTTTTTTTTCGGACATTTCCCAGAATCTGTAAAGAAGAAAATGATGGAACACTTAGGTCGTTTGTCACACGTCAGTACACTTTCGAGATTTATTTTTTCAAATATTTGTTTGTTAATGTCGTTCCTACTTTTTGAACTACCAGACATCTCATTACGACATCTTCGATCACCCCACAAAATTAGCTTGTGTCATTAAATTGAACGACGATCAATCATTTCCATCAGTTTGGTTCATTCATATAATTGTGAGATTTCGTTAGGATCGTATAATTTGACACTGTCTCTAGGCATTGATTTAAACCAGGGCGATGGTAGCCCCTTTCTTAAAGTGGTACTTATCCTCAGTGGCGTCTCTTTACACCACAGTACAAATTCTTAAACACGCACACACAAAATCTAACTTGCTTTGTAGAAGACATGATTCTTCTGAAGTCCTCTTGTGTTAAAAAACAATAATTTATTATAATTTAACGTAGTTTTATTTAAGAAAAAAAAATTGATCAAGTTGAAAGCTGTATACTCAATCGAGAAGCTCAAAATAGACATTCGCCCCAACACAAACTTATAGAAGAAAAACTATATAGAAAGCTGCCTGATCTAGAAACAACTGGGAACTTCATCTCAGATATTGCAAAAGTCATCTGAACCTTCCAACATGGTAATATTAACTCTTTCTCTCCGTAATTCTTTTTCCACGTTCCAATGGAATTATTCATTTTGCTCATTTGTGTTTCACTAACCTGTTATGATTAAACTTCAATAACTTTTTTTTGTTTGTTATCAGAAAATGTTATATTTGGTATTGAACTCTTTTTATTTAACACGAACTAAAGTTTATAAATCCTAAATTTAACTTAATGGGGTTAAATACACGTTGGCATCGTCAGTTAGGAGTGAAAGAGTTAATAATAAGTACGCAGTAGATGAAGAAATTATGAAGACTGTAGTAAAATTGATTTGTATGTGCAAACTTAATTTTGAAAACAAAACGTAATGGTGCACAACAAATGCGATGCTGATATCGGATTTTCAGTAGTTATTATTATTTTTAAATCACTTCTTGAAAAAAAAAGACTAACAGACAGACATGAAGACAGACAACACAAAAAATAGCGGTTTTCCCCTTCGAGGTCATTTATGGCAATTGAAATTTAGAACCACTGTATCACACCCACCTCTCAAGATTTATCAATAGATCTACTAGCCAGCTCAAAGTGTTCACTAGCTATTATGTGTTATGAAACATTATGACTGACTGAAATTATCATTGATTAAAACAATTTTCGTATTTTTAAGGCGTCGATTCAGTGAATTTTTCCTTAAATAGCTACTAACTTCATTTTAAGTCTGGCTTATGTAATCAGGTATTTAAGTACAACTGAACTAAATAATCAATAGGAAATCGGGTGCATAAATGTTTTAAATACCATTTTAATCCTTACAAAGTCAACGCCCAAATGTTAAACTTACACTGAAACAAAAAAAGTTCAATACTGATTCATCATATACTCGATTGATCAAACTTAGTCAACCCTTTTGACTTGAAATTTTCCATTTTGATGATAACCGGGCCGCACCTCTTGCGTACCACACTGATCACGCCACTGGTGTCATTTCTAGATAGATTTTTATATAAAATCTAATCATAGCTTCAGTCTAATTGGATTACTGATATTAACGTACGCTGTCACTTTATTTCAATGCCAAATTGGAAATAACAGGTGGAAACCAACGGGGTAGACCAGCTCATCAACGTACTTTTGTTTCGTTTGTTGCATTGATTTCAGATTAAAATATTTACATAATCGTTGACGTCTTCGCCATTCAAGAACTTTAGATTATTTTATGACCCCAATTACACGGGGAGAAGAGAACCTCCTGATTTTTAAACTGCAATTATCTTTTGGAACGAAAAGTTTTTAAAAACAAAATTAGCTTGAAATAATGTTATTATGTAATTTTTATTTGAAAGGAGTCCAAAACACGCTTTAAGTCTGAGAATAGATCTATATGAGACTAGATCTAGATCGTAATTATATTCTCTGGAAGTAGGCCCCACTTGATCTAGATACACTGGCGGATTTGGGGGGTGGGGAGGGCAGCGGTAGGCGTAATAATTACAGAAATATAAAATATAAAAAAATATCAGACATTTTATTAAATCTGAGTGTACTCCTGACATTGTGATGCAGTTTGAGTGTACTCCTTACATTGTGGTCCAGTTTGAGTGTACTCCTGACATTGTGATGCAGTTTGAGTGTACTCCTGACATTGTGGTCCAGTTTGAGTGTACTCCTGACATTGTGAGGCAGTTTGAGTGTACTCCTCACATTGTGGTCCAGTTTGAGTGTACTCCTGACAATGTGGCCCAGTGTGTTTATCCTGCACGTGTTGTCTATAGCTGTTAAAACCAGTGATAAAAAAGCTAACATTTTATTTTTATCTTTCCTACACATTAGTCTTACCGATTATGTGCACCAATAATCTATAGGCTATTATAGACTTTGTATTGGGATGGCCTGCATTACGTTATCACATCTCTACTTATACATAAGTATATTTTTGTGTGTGTTCCCTTTGTATATTAGGTCTTTAGTTAATATGCAAGACTAACATGCATGACGCGTAGGACGTAATCATCTTCTTTTTTGAAGTAACGTCTGTATTATATAAGATAAGATATTAGCCTAAGAAAACACACTCACAAACTAAAACTGAAGAGGCTCTTCCTTCGTTGGCTAAAGTGAACAAAATCTTATTTCAAATATTCTCGAAGAAGTCTGTGGAATTACATCTTCACTATGCCAAGCCGATTACTTTCAGGGCGCTGGTAGGTTAAGCCCATTTGCTATTTTTTTATTTCTTTCATTTGTTTTGTTTACTTTGAAATAATACTTTGAGATGATACTTTTGCTTTCACAGTGACTATCGTTTAAATTAAGGGAGTTTCGTGCTACATCCACATAAAAAAAAAAAAAAAAAAAAAAGTCGTAGCATTTGTTTTTCTTTTTTTAATAAGCAAAAGTGTATTACTAAGTTTAGAGAAAATTGAGATTGTACAAATCGTAATAGGCTCTTTGTTTTTCTTGACATTGGATGGTCCATTTCTCGTTAGTTCTCTGACTTTCTACATTTCTTTTGGGAGGAATTTTCATTCTCCCATCTTCAGCCTCTGTGTGTGTGTGTGTGTGTGTGTGTGTGTGTGTGTGTGTGTGTGTGTGTGTGTGTGTGTGTGTGTGTGTGTGTGTGTGTGTGTGTGTGTGTGTGTGTGTGTGTGTGTGTGTGTGTGTGTGTGTGTGTGTGTGTGTGTGTGTGTGTGTGTGTGTGTGTGTGTGTGTGTGTGTGTGTGTGTGTGTGTGTGTGTGTGTGTGTGTGTGTGTGTGTGTGTGTGTGTGTGTGTGTGTGTGTGTGTGTGTGTGTGTGTGTGTGTGTGTGTGTGTGTGTGTGTGTGTGTGTGTGTGTGTGTGTGTGTGTGTGTGTGTGTGTGTGTGTGTGTGTGTGTGTGTGTGTGTGTGTGTGTGTGTGTGTGTGTGTGTGTGTGTGTGTGTGTGTGTGTGTGTGTGTGTGTGTGTGTGTGTGTGTGTGTGTGTGTGTGTGTGTGTGTGTGTGTGTGTGTGTGTGTGTGTGTGTGTGTGTGTGTGCGCGTGCGTGCGTGCGTGTGTGTGTGTGTGTGTGTGCGTGCGTGCGTGTGTGTGTGTGTGTATGTTTGCTTTTTTTTTTTATTGCCTTCTATTTTATTGTAGATGGGAATCCACCAGATAACAGTTTCCTTGCTGCTGAGGCTGACAAAGGCTGTCCTACGATGCTTAGTATAGGAAGGATAAGTGTTTCTCAGGCCTTGCAGGACTGCCCTGGCATGTCAGAAAGACTATCTGGCTGTTCGTTGTGCTGGGCGATGGGTGTTTTGGCCTAGTAGTTGCTGGCTCTAGTGCCTCTCTATCTGATTCATGGCTGTCCGAGAGATTACCAGTTGCAATGAGCTTTCAAGTCTTTCTAAATTGAGCCATTCAATTAGTATGTCATCCTCCTATTTTTGTTGAATACTTAAGATCAGGGTCGGATTTACCTATAGGCAAGACCGGCTATGGCCAATAAATATTTGGTACTGACGTATAGGCCTAATAACTGGACTTATAAGGAGCCCCATATCTCAAATAGACATTTTAAAGTCTAAATACGACAGACTCTGGGATGATCCATTTGTGGAAACTCTTTTTTTTTTTGTGTACAGTTATATTAGTAATGGCAATAGTATTTTTGTCATTTTGATTATTTTTTTTGCACAATTTAGGCCATGTTGTGCCCATAATCCCTCAAGGGTTACTTCCCCTTTATAGCTGAAGTGCTAATTGTTATACAACTAAATTATTAAATATAAGGTCCATTCACAACTCTAATAGTGGATATCCTTACAATATTATGGAAATAATGGCTATAGTTAAAGAGGAAAGAGAGCTTAGCTCCCAGCTTGGAAGTTCATTATGTTGTTTAGTGTAGTCAATAAATAAGTTTTGCTAACTGGTATTTCTCTTTCAGGTTCAAATTTAATGTCAAAAGAGACAATTTTCTTTATATTTTTTATTTTATTGTTTAATAATCACAACAATAATTAAATAAAGAGGAAAAAAAAAGGTTGATATCTTGAAGTTTGTGCTTAACGTTTAGTTCTTGCCCTTGAATTGCTATTTATAGACTCATCTCACTAGATAGTATCAATTGCTAGTGTTATAATGAAAAAGAAGAAATAATGAATCTTACCCACCCACTGTAATGTTTACTTAAGCAAAAGGATACAGGGAAAGCACAAGTATTGAGTAAAAATAAAAGGAAGTTCAAAGTGCATTTATGATATCAGTTTATTTCTTGTGGAATCATAAATCAAATTTATTGTTTAAAATTATATATATATATATATATATATATATATATATATTATATATATATAAACTAAAAAAAAAATTGTGAGACAAGTTTGAGAAAAAATACATGAAAATTACAGTTTGTAAGGTATAGTTTCAGTGTAGAAGCAAACACAAAAGAATTAGTTATCATAACAGTGATGAACTTGTTCACAATAAAAAGGCTGATATGACACCTTTGCTGTTCTTCATTCGTTTTAAAATTATCCCACTTGACAAGAATCAATATAGGTTTTTTTTTGTAACCATTTATATAAAGGTGCAAACAAAATAAAATTCAAAGTGCTAAGAAAAAAACAAACAAACCATCTCTTAAAAATGTAAAATTAAAAAAAGGAAAACAAAGTAAAGTTTATAAAATGCTGACAACTTTGGTTGACACACAAAAAAAGTATAAGTTGGCGGTAAGAAAGGGAGTGAAAGTACATTGGTTTAAATTGGTTTGAGTGGACAAAAGAATGGAGAAATAAATAGTCATTGTTGATTGTATAAACTGACAATGTTGAATAAAAATAAATATGCTTTTACATGTGGTGGTATATAGCTATGAAAATGGACAGTGGTCTTTTGAAGACAAGAAAAGGTTAAACTTATACAATATGTCTAGGTAATATAAAAATAATACCAGTATAACTTAATTGTAAAGAGACCAGTACACTATATTAAATATTACAACACCTATCATCTTTCTCAAGAGCCTGTTTAAAACAAAAATATTGCAAAAGTTTCTAAGTGATATGATTCCACACAGCAAATGATTGGAGGTGCACATATTAGAATGTCACCCACTAAGATGAAGATTGTGTACATTTTAAAAATAGATTTATTCATTAAGAAAGTAGATTTTTTTTATTACAACCTTTATAAAATTTCATTAATAAATTAAATTGATATTGTTGAAACGTACACAAAAAGCCTTCTAAATGTGTGATTTTTTTTGGTTTTGCATGTTTTGGATGTTCCTTTGGAATTAAAGATTATAACAACCTAGTTCAAACCTTCAGCAAGATAGCATCGGCTGGGATAGAACTGAGACTGAACCTGGGGCCATCAAGATAACAGTCTAGAGCACATATCATATGACCAGGCAGCCATCCATTTTGCACATTACACAAATATGATGATCTCAACTTCATTACAAACTTAACATACTTCTACATAACATTAATGAATACATTTATGCCCTCAAAAGGAAATGTAGTGACACATTTTAGCTTTACTCTTGAACTAGTGGCAAGGAGAGAGTATTCTCACTTTAAGCATTATATTTACTATTAACATAGTATGCTATGATACAACACCTTACCGAATTGTGTTTTAAATATAAAGTGGCTACTAGCATAGTTATTTTGTGCTTGATGAAATTAGCTCAATCATTCTGCTGCAGATGTCACCTAACAACTTCTGCTAGTAAGTTGTTAGTGTTGGTGTGTTGCTTACTTCCCTTGACGTTTCCTTATTTTATTATTTGAAATTTGTATCATTAGATCTAGATCTAGTTGTAAAACATAGCTAGCTATAGTACATAAATAAAAAACATGAAGATATGTTTTGTGCTTTTATGTAAAAAAAAAATCAAATTAATCCTTAAGTCTGAAATATGATCACATATATTTGAATATACTTACAACATATTTGAGGGGTAGTCTTTCACACCTGTCAAACAGAACTCACTGTTATAGCTGATAATTGAAATGTTCACATGATATTTAGATCATGACAAAGGGCTGTAACACTTACGAAGTTATCATTCTCATTAAAAGAAATGACCATGAAATGAGAAAAAGTAATTGGTTTCAGTAACTAAAAAAGTTAATGCATTTCAAATACAGCTTTTTCTTTCTGCTGAAATTAATTCTTTCTATTTCAGTTATATTTTTATTTAATATTTAGTGTGTTTTTTTATTTCTTATATTTTTCTTCATTTTTCGTTACTGTAATCTTGATTTAAAATCTATAAAAAAAAATAGTGTTATGGTAAGCTCAGGCCATTCCGTAGTTACTTTTTCATACTCCGTATTGCACACTGCTAAAAAATATTTAAAAATTTTCTTACATTATAGTTTCCCTCAATGAAAAATTATATTATGTAGCACACCAGCTTGATGCAAGTTAAAATTAACTCAAACATGCACACAGTCAAACATAATTATCACTATTATGTACACATGTAATATAATAATATTCCATACATAATTTATACACATAACCAATGCTGTCAAACAAAATAAATAAATATATGGGTGATAAATAAAATATCCCCAAAATGTTACAATCTACAAATAATTATAATACTACATAGAAAAAATGAAGTCACAATAATAACAACTTGTTTGAAATAAAATTATTTGTTATTCTAAATTAATGTTTCTCAACAAACACAAAAAAAGTGCTAACTACGTAGTTATATAATTAATGTCACAAAGTCATACATTAACACAAAACTCGCCAGGCACTGTCTAAAAATAATGGTGAAAAATGTCTGCTTGCTTTCCAATTCAAACAAAAGCACCCATGGAAAATATGACTTGGTGTTCGGACGTAATGAATAATTAATAAAAAAATATGTCAAAATTTTGTTCAGATCTGCCTTCCTCTTAGCTCTCAGTTCTTAAAGATTTAAATATGTATAAAAGTTGTTACACTAGAATCTTTTGAGATGCCAAACCAATGTCATGACCGCACTAAACACATCTCAATTGAAAATTTGAGTTGTTTTTTTTTTACATTAAAACTGGCATTGAAATTTCAGAAGAAAAAAATAATGAATTTAGTGCGTTCTTTAAAAAATTAATTCATCAAAGATTTACAAAATGAAAAAAAAATTTTGGAAAAGATTATTTGTTATATTTAGCATCATTTGTCTGTGTCTGCCTCTGCAGTCAAGTCTAAGCAGATGTCTTGATTGTAGACATACAATGACTTCAGCTTTTTGCATAGCTGTCTAGAGCAGCGCATGTCACAAGATGCCATGAGAGGTGACAGGAGTAGCATTGTAAGGAGGGGTCTCACCTAGCAACCAATATGTGGTTTGTACACCTTTGCCCTAAAAAAAAAGAGTTCAAAATATAGAGCATTAAAAAAAGTGATAAAGTAACAACTGTTTGTGTAAGTTGGGCCTTGGGTGGCTGAGTAGTAAATCACTTAGCTTCTGGGCTGAGGAGTGTTGTGTTTAAATCTTGGTGAAGACTGTGACTTTCAATGCGGGATATTTAGGACGCCTTCAGATCCACCCTACTCTAATGGGTACCAAACTTTAGTTTGGGAAAGAAAAGGCCATTGAACTGGCCACAGCCCACCCTTGTTCTTTACATTATCTGCCCCATATATCCCAAAGTTTAGAAGGAGTGCTTTACTTTTTAAAAAATATAAGTTAAAATTAATATCTTTTCTGAAATAAATAATTCATTTGTGGAAAAAAGTTGTTTGAGATTTTTTAATGAAAGAAGTTATTGGATCTGATACATATTAATGAAAGTAACTACCAGGTGTCACATGTAAAAAAGAAAATAGCTTCTAGGACATCTACTGTATAAATGAGCACTAACTAATTTACTTTTTTTTTCTCTATTAGCCAAACAAAAGAACAAAAAGATTTAGTCTTATGTCCCTTATGACCAACAAGGGTTCAAGAATATCTATTTCTTTTCTTTTATTAGCATTATGATAATTATTTTAAAAAAAAAATAAAAAATGCCTGGACCTTATTTTTCATGACTTCTGTGAATGCAAAGGAAAGTGTAATATGTTGTTTTTCTTGGTACAGCATAGTGAAGTATAACTACATAACTGCTTTTGTACTCATCAAGTCTTAGAATTGAGTAAGTATTCATGATTTACAGACATACCGGCATCAAACTGTGACCTACATAATTATCACATTTGAGGAAGACTCAAATAAATAACATTTTCTATCAAGGATCTTTGACTGACTCTTTTAGAACGTTACAAAAATGTTAGAATTTTTTTTTTTTTACTTAAGATAGTATCATTGTAAACAAAGGTATTGAACTTAAGTTCATCTCATTATAAGCACTTTTTAAATGGGTTATCTCACTTTTTATTTAGCACGGTTAACTCCTTAATTATGTACACATTTTCAGAGTTCATCAAATGGATAATCCGCAATGGGTTTTACACTGATCGTTTGATCATCCATCGGTTGCAATTAGATCACAAAAACTAAATATCCTATTATTTCACAATCCCTGTATCGTGTTCAGAATGGCTACTTTTGGTGTTCTAAAATATAGAAAATAACCCTTCTGTTTATTAGGGGAAAAATATTGTAGAATCTGTGTATTGAATGAAATAAGAAAAATGTCAACTTTGTGTTTTAAAGTGCAGAAGCCTCCTATAAATTTGAAAGCGTGAACTCTTGCTTTAAAAAAAAAACAACAAAAAAAAACAATAATTACCTTCATTTCCACTTCTCCTCTTAAGACCAGATTAAATGTTCCAAAGGTGTCCAAGATATCTTTGGTTTGGGGGCTGACGTGAATCTTCAATGCTGGAGAGTTAAAAAAGAAGAATGATAGATTCACTGAATATTTACATTTTACGAGCAGATGACCCTCTTAATTATACACCAAACAGACTCACACACACACACACACACACATATATATATATATATATATATATATATATATATATATATATATATATATATATATACATATATATATATATATATACATATATATATATACATATATATATATATATATACATATATATATATACATATATATATTTTATCTTATCTTATGTAATACAGACGTTACTTCAAAAAAGAAGATGATTACGTCCTACGCGTCATGCATTTAGTCATGCATATTAACCAATGACTTAAATTCTGCCAAGTCACTGTTTTTTCTGGCTAGCTCAGGCAACCCATTCCATGCTCTAATAGCACTAGGGAAGAAGGAGTATTTGTACAAATTTGTCCTAGCATAGGGGACAAAGAATGTGCCTTTATTTTTGTGTCTTTCAGAGTATTTTATTAAGTTTTGTTTTTGTATTTGAAGATTATGGTTCAGTGTTTTATGTATAATTGCTACTTTACTTTTGAGTCTTCTGTCCTGAAGGCTTTCTAAATTTAGTGATTTTACTAATGGTGTTACTCTAGTCAAATGTGAATATTCGTTTGTTATGAATCTCACTGCTCTATTTTGTGTTTGTTCCAGTTTCTTAATGTTTTCTTGAGTTGAGGGGTCCCAAACGGTGGATGCATATTCTATTATTGGCCTAACCAAGGTTAAATAACATTTTAGTTTTATGTTCTTATTTGATTTATAGAAATTTCTTTTAATAAACCCTAATGCTTTGTTGGATTTTTTGTAGTTTCATCAATATGTGGATTCCATGACAGTTTTTCATTTATTATAACACCTAGGTATTTCGCGTTTTTAGTCTGTGTTACTGGTTTGCCATGAATAAGATAAGTGGAATTAATTTGTTTTAGTTTTTTTGTTACTCTTAACAACTGACATTTTTCTGGGTGGAAAGACATGCTCCAATTTGATTCCCATTTCTGTAATTCATCTAATTCTCTTTGTAAAATATCTATATATACATATATATTTATATATATATATATATATACAGATATTATATTATGAGGATTTTAATCTTTATTTAACAAGTAATAATATCTTATTCATAACTTCGTTTACATTACTCCATTTCTAATCCTCTATCTTACAATCTGGCCCATGAAAAATTGTATATCATATGATGGGCATCTAAATATAGGCCTACCTGTCCGCAAAGATCATTAAGATAAGTTTGATAATGTATCGATAACTATTCGCACGCATACAGTAAACTCTATATCCTTATAAGAAACATAGACCTAATGTGGCTTTTTAATCGCTAAAAGGATGGAGCCTACTGGTAGCACAGTCTACGGATGTAGAATATTACATTATTTCGAAAAATGTGTTACATTAAGTTAGTATTACAATATAGTGCAAACGTTTATTTTTGGTTGTTTTTTTTAAACACGACGATCAGTTTTAGAGAATATTATAAAACATTGAACAATTTAATACGTTACATAGTGGCATCTATTTGCCCGAATGCCCAGATAGCCAGTCCGCCCTGGATGCCTCTGTTGCCTTGCGGCTAAGCCCAACCATGGGAAAGGCTTCGGTTGTTCGGTAGTCAACTCTGAGGAAAAATCAGGAGCCGGCTTACGGTAGGCAGCACACAGTTCTACCCTCTGGCCTGCGACGCCGCTGACCCCAAACTGTATCGGCTACTGCCGTTCCTTTGGACCCAACAGCTGCACGGAGAGGGGGTGGGGGAGGTTGATGTGTGGGCGACAATGTTTCGACCACAGTCAATACGTCATATAACCGAAAGAGGCCAATGTCAGTCATTGGAACAGAGGAGCCCAAGGTCGCTTTTTTTTTGGCAGGACACCCCCCTTTCCCTATTTAGACAAGATGCCTCCACTCCTTTTTGGCAGAACGCCTACTGGACGAATTGAATTCAAACTGGATACCATCGAACGACCGAAGCGCAGTTTGCAAGACAACGCAGCCACCTAGGCATCCTAGTGTGTGTATGTGTAAATTTGATATAATTGTATAATTCATACATGTTATTCATACATGTCATTCATTAAATTTCTTGACAGATTAAAAACAAATTTTTTTAGGGCTTAGATAGAGGGATGACTTTAACTGCTTGGTTTAATGTCCTTTCCACACTTTTTCTTATATGAGATCTTAGTTGCATAAACCAACACTAGATCTACATTTGTTTAAAAGATTGATACATGTATATAAGGACTGACCTTCCCCGTTGGACTCCATCCTGGAGGCTGTGTTCACCGTGTCGCCAAACAGACAGTACCTAGGCATTTTAAGACCGACTACCCCTGCACACACAGAACCTGGAAGTAAAAGAACCAACAAGTTTGGTGTGACCTCTTAAGGCAAATGTTAAAAGTTAAAACTGTTAAGTAAAAAAAAAATCCCCTTTCAGACCTTGCGATCAATAGGGCAGATGACGTTTGAGTCAACTGCTTATTAGGCCAATATTTAACGAGCTAGGGTGTCATGTGCCCAGCACAACGGCCGACCACCTTTAATTTCCTTGACTTAAGTCAGGTACCCATTAGAGTTGGGTGGACTCAGAGGCACCTTAAAATCCCGAAATTCAAAAGACCGGGCTTCACCGTTCGAAAGCCAAGTGTTAAACCGCTAGGCCACTGCGCCACATGAAACTGTTAAGTGCTTGAACAAACAATTACTGATAAAGTAAAACGTATTTCGGTTGATGGTATTCCCTAGCGTGATTAATCATGATCAATCTCGGATCAATATTAGTATGAAAAAGTTTATTTACATTGATCACATCAGGTCAGAACTTGGATGTGTGCTAACCGGGGCCGGATTTAAACTTGATGAGGCCTTAAGCTATTTTAGAAATGAAGCTCCTTATAGTCAACATAAGACAATTTTTCCCTTTCATTTTTCTTTAAAATGATTGAAAACATCACTGGAAGAATTTGTAGGCAAGTCGGGTTAGCATCCTATAACTTGTGTTAAGTGTGAGACAGCACCATGTCTCAAGACAGAAGGTAAATAGGTTCAACCATCAGGCATAAGAAAAAAAAATGTAAGTCTAGATACATGTAGAAAAAAACCAGTGCGCGTATTAGGTCATTCAGTCTAGTAACAGTCTAGTCAATTTTCTGTACTATTTAATAGTTAATTGTTCATTAATTTTCTCCTTTAACTTGGATATTATGGTTTCTACCTTATTTCAGTTCATTGCTATTCCGTGGATGTAAAATAATATTTCAGACCTTACAATAATATGAAAGATGAATTAAAGCTAATCTGTTTCTATGGCAGACATATAAAAAGTGTGTCAAGTGATCCAATCGCCTTTACTTTTCCAATTAATGTCAAGTACCCATTAGAGTTGGATGGACTCAGAGGCGTCCAAAAAATCCCCAAAATTCAAAATCCCATTTTTTCTGAGATTGGAACCCGAGACACGTCGGTTCAGGAAGCCAAGCCCTTTACAGCTCAATAACCAGGCCCTTTTTTCTATCGATAAGGTTAAAAAAAAAAAGAATTATATATTCATTTTCTAAAGTTATTGCTGCATGCTTCGGTGTGTAACTTAAGGACTTAAAGAATCGTAGTGTGTTGGTCTCCATTGGTAGTTAGTACCAATACTTAAACATCAATCTCTCAAACAAAGTCGTCACACTCACTAATAAGTAAAGTTCAATAGTGCTAGTACCTGAGTGGATACCTATCCTTAGTTTGAGCTGGTAATCAGGTTTATGCCTTACTTTAATACCATATGTCTCCTTCAGAAGAGCTAAAGACATTCTTGCGATCTCTCTGGCGTGAAGGTTACCGTTACGCACCGGAAGACCCGACACCACCATATAGGCATCTCCAATCGTTTCTACCTGTAAAGATATTATATTAAACAAAAAACTTACATAAGATGAACAAAAAAATCATTTTATATTAACTAGCCGTATACGGACCGTGGGCCGTACTTTATGTTTCACTGATCTAGCACCATGTTCCCTTATGTAGCAAATATAAAATAATGTGACAAAGGATTTACCCATTCATAAAAAGTTTCATTCTTCAATAGAAATATTTTTTTTTTTTTTTTAATATTTAGGACCTTCTAGCTGTAGGAGAAACATTTAACACCGCTATCTAAGAAACATTCATGCTAAATTTTATCAAGATTAGTCGAAAGATTTTAATTTCTATTTGGGACATACATATATACATACATACATATGCCTTACATTCTGTTTATATATTAGATCACTACAAGAATCTCGATTAAACTTTTCTGTAGTGACAAAATTACCTTGTATACATCGAAACGGGAGACCACTGTATCAAAAGCTGTGTACAAATCATTGAGTAAATCAACAACCTGGAGAAATGGAAATGAATATTAAACAAGTTTAACGATGTTCATTAGTTATTAATAATCGCTCTATAAGATGTATAAAGGATGCCAGGTATTTTTACAAAGCTTATATCAATTAGCTCTGGACCGCAACAGATGGAGAGAGACAGTGACCAAGAAAGCTATGGACAGTGAAAAAACATGGGCTTCATCTCTGGAAGAAAAACGTACAATGTACATGGTGGCAAACTTCTCTACCACCAAAGCGAAAGCCATCTTAACCTGCGATATATATTTGTGTACGTGAGTGTCTCTCCAAAATAGGGCTTCAAAGCCACGTAAAAAAGAAACTATTCGAAATGAACCATATAGTCGTTCTACGACTGAAGGAGGCCAACAATAAAATATCAATTACCAGATGTACAAGACCTTACGATAACTAACAATCTATAATTAGATATCACACGAGTATAAACTAGCCTACTGACCTGCATGGCTGTACTCTCCGCTGACAGGGCGGTAAAACCACATATATCTGAAAAGTAGATTGTTACGTGTTCGTATGTCTCTGCCATCACAGATTCGCCTTTGATGAGTTGAACTGCTACTGACCTAGGATGTAGAAGGTATGCACAGTTAGTTGTACATGATAATCTTAAGGAAGGGTGAAGGGTAATTGTAACATATTCATTTGCACACTAGCGCGTCAGTGCAACACCGCTAGTGTTTACGTAATAAATGGAGTTCCTAATATGTCTTCCCTCTTAAACACTAGTTTGTTATTTATGTAATACGAACATTCTACATGGTGTCAGAAGTGGGATATAAACTCCACGCCCACTTTCGTGGACCGTGTGATTGTCAAAAGAGCTCTAGGCGTGAAAGCCTGCTTGAACAAGAGTTATGTCTGAAAGAGGTCCAAGTCAATGCCTATGTAAAGCATTGCTATTTCCGATATATATGGTAATCCGGGCACATGGACTAGAATGCATGGCCGAAGGCCGAGTACCCCGGGAACCTCCATCATTTTCCTATGTTGTACCAAGCTAACCGTGCAGGACTTGCCATAAGTGTAACGGTCCCTTGAGGAACGGCGCATGGATTATCGACAGGTATGTGGAAGCTCTCTTTCAACTCCGCACCGTACAATGGGAAAGCTATCGCATTCCCTTGAACACTCCCACAGGAGTTTTGTTTTGCTATTCATTTAGCCTAATTACTTCTTCAAGTAATCGTTTCCACCAGGGTGGAAAGTTGAAGCAGAATAGCAGAATCGTGGATCAGAATATTCTATAGTTACGCAACGCCAACGTAATAAAGAGATTGCGAAAACCCAGAATAGTGTTTTTTCTTTAACGGAACACTTCGCACAATCTGAGAATTGAGCGGAACGCTTTGATCATTTTTCAGGTTGGATTATTTCCTATTTGTTTAAATAAAAAAAAATTAAACCCTATTCTAAACTAAGCATTTTTATTTATTTTCAATTATAAAACTAAAAAAAATAATAATAGTCATATCGTTAGAAAAATTAAGGTTGAATCACTTTGATGGTATCAAGTTCTTTGAAGAGCATAACTACTTAGTGTAAGGTGGGATATTGATAAGCTGAGTTGAAATATCTGTGTGCCAATCCTGTAAAAAGCTCGTCTTTTGTTTTAACAAATAAGAAAGTGTTGCTTCATACAAATAGATAGTAGGAAACGGAGGTTTAATAACGCTACTTTGTTTATAACATTGTGGTACTCTTCAGACAGGTTTGACCAGAAATCATTTAATGATTGATCCATGTTTCAAATCAGAGGGAAATCTAGAGCAGTTATAGTTATAGGGGTATAGATTTGTTCCCCGTTATCTTATCTTATATACTACAGGACGTTAGTTCACAAAAGAAGATAACTTCCTACGCGTCATGTATTTAGTCATGCATTTTAACCAAAGACCTAAGTTCTGCCGAGTCACTGGTTTTCCTGGCTAGCTCAGGCAACCCATTCCATGCTCTAATAACGCTAGGTAAGAAGGAGCATTTGTACAAATTTGTCCTAGCATATGGGACGAGGAAGAGCGAACAAAATCAATTCTTCTGTTCTGCATTGACTGTGGAATTAATTCACGTTTAGTCAATTCCTCCAACAGTTCCTGAAACACATAGTCAGACCTCGCGGAACCCTAGGGATAACGTTCAGATTTTACTGCAATTGTAAAGGAAGACTAAAGGAGGTAACTCAACTGGTAACATTAGAAGATAACCAACAGAGCTGAATCCAGCAGAGTTAAATCCCATGAATTAAATGTTGACGAATGCATATTTGAGATACTACATGAAATTAATTTTGTATAAGATAATGTGTACGTCTCAATAAAGTTTTAATGTCACGACTTTTCTGTATGTAATTATGCAGAGCAAACAAAGGGCAGACCCAGAACTCCAGAAAAAAAAACTAATCTTAGACGTACTTAAAAACCTCACTCTAACCCGAATCTCTACTATCATTATAGAATATCTTTCTCTTTCACACTATTAATCTTCCATTCTCTCCATCTCTTTCTCTCGTCTTCTCTTATTCTATCTTCCTCTCTTTAATTTTTTTTCTCAGTCTCTCATTTCAATCTCTTATTATTTCTTTCTCTTTCTCTGCTTTCTTCTTACTCTTCTTTGATGTAAAGCAGTAGGTTCTTTCTCTGTCACTTTTTACCCTCTAAATACTACAATAATTCTCGTTAAATAATATAAAAAAAGATTTCGTTAAATTCGTTTTTTTCCTCCCATAAAAATCTCTTTAGATATAAAATAGAGATACGAATAAAACTCCCATCACCTAGGCAACATACTGTACAACAGATCCTCTGCTTTCCGCTTCTCCTCAAGGTAGTCTGCTGTTCTTTCTGCTACCAGGGCTTCCAAATTGTTGGCGTACTGCTCCATCCTGGAGAGCAAGTTGTCCAGGATATTGCCTTTATCTCCGTCTCTGAGGACAACAAAAGTCAAAATCGACATAGTCCAACGAAGTCTGGGGTTTTCATTCATCATTGTGACTCTTATTTACTATGTGGTGTCAACAAATATAGACCACTATTTTTTTAAATTTTATTTGTAGTCAGAGCCGGATCTGAGGGAGGGCAGGCGGGGCTAATGCCCAGGGGAACTCCACATTAGAGAAAAAAAATGTAAGTTTCGATTAGTACTATTTTTTTTTCTCATTTTAAGAAGGGTCAATGTCTATCAATACATTAACATGGATTAAACAAATAAGAAGTTGGGGTGATGAGCCCTCCCTTTAAAGATACCCCGTAAACAAACTTATTGTCCCGGCCAATATTATAAAAGGTGTGGCTTGTTTCCAGACCCTTGACAACCTATCTCATAATAAACAAACTCATACCAGATTAACCTTATAGAGATTTGGCTTGTAGTCCCGCCTCTAATAAAAAATTCTTCTCCAAGTAAACAAAACTTAGTTCTCTCAGAAGATGTGATCTCTAGACAGTGTCAACACGTTGACATCTGGCTTAATTTGTCAGCTGTCTATCTGTGAATTCAATGTTATGGACTAAACAAACAAAAGGAGGTGGGGGTTGCTCCTCTCTACCTCTGGAAATATATCCGCACATCTAGACAGATTATCAGCTAGTTAAGGAATATTCCATGTTTACTAGACCACTCAATGGTCAAGACAAGCTTTTAAAATGTGCCAGACATCGCTTCTACGTATATAATGCGAATTTATATTTGTATCTATTTAGATTAACACGCCTTGTCTTTGTACTAAAAATATTTGGTGCATAGTCATAGTTTATAGTTTTAAAAACAAATCCTTTTATTTGAAACAAAAACGTTAATGTATTTCAGAACTGACATTATTGATTCATGTCCACTTTATGAGTATTGGTTTATTTTTATTAACATGGAGATTTAGTTTAAACTTCTTGTTGGACATTTATCAGCATCGATTACCTTTATATTGTTTCGATATTTAAGCGTTACCTCCGTTTGGCGTATCTGGAAAAGACTTAGCGCGGAGGCGCATAACAATATTAATAGAAATACAGGTGTAGCTTTTACTATCCGGTAGTGATATCCGACAGAAGCCGGATAGTGAAAAGTGCCGAATATTCGGCAGAAGCCGGAGCCGAGGGACTATCCGGTGCACCCCTAGAAAATATATTTATGTACTGTTGTGCTGTTAGAAAGAGAGATCCTATTCAAACATGGTCTTTTTCTTATTTCGCAGCCTCAGACTCCACAAGTGTTTGTCAACCCTGATATAACTGTTTGTGAAAACGTGTGTGTGAATGTGGGCTTGCTTTAGGCTTCTTCTGAAGCATGTATCTGAAAAGTTGTTGCAGAATCAAGTAAAAAGGTGTACAAATGGTAGGATGCGATACAATGGGCGAAGCTGAATACTCAAAATGCTATTTTTTATGTAGTACTAGTAAGAAAAAAAAGATTTTTAGAATGCCATTTGCTTAATAAAATAAATAGATTTGATAAAAGTAAATAAATAATTTGATTTATATTGGTTGTTTATTTATTTTTTATTAAAATTTTTCTCTATATAGCTATGTTAAATTATGCCCCCTTTTACTGCATTGATACACGGTGTGTACAAACGTACACATGATGTAATTCGCTTAATTGTTAACCGATGGACAAAATCATTGCTTTACTTACTCCTGGGGTCTTTTGCATCATAACCCACCCACAAAATAATTTTTAAATATTTTTTTTAATATATATATATATATATATATATATATGGAGAGAGAGAGAAAGAGAGAGAGAGAGAGAAAGAGAGAGAGAGAGAGAAAGGGAGAGAGGTTGGTTGATAATATTGCTTGGCGAGAAATTAAATAAATACATTTAGCGTTTGTTTATATTACAGAATGAAGACTTGATTATATCAAGAATGATTTGGATACCCCAGTAAAAGCAACCCAGTGGTGGCCAATCTTTGCTGCGTTGAAATGGGATTCGTCTTTAATGGAGTATTATTATTTTTCTACTTGTCCTTTCGAGCTCTTGTCAATGGGTTGGAATCAAGTTCCTGCAATGCTAATGTTCACGCTGGAAACACTAGTGTGGCTATTAAGCTGGCAGCTATTTTATGTTTTCAATCTCCTAAAGACGGAAAATGCAGCGGAAACTTTTCGGAAGCTACTGTGAAGGTAAGAATATTGGAATAGTATAATACATGTAATTTTTATGTAATAATCCTTTCTTGGTTTTAAAATATTGTTGTGAGTCAGATTTGTACCCCTGTGATGCGCACAGACATCTCGTTCTGGGAAAGGTGCATTGCTAAGAACTAGACTAGAACGGGATGTTGACATCAAAGAAGATAACGGTGCTGATAAAGAGGCTGTGCTCAAGGCAGACATTGTTCTGTGTGCTTGTGATGCCTTCCTGAGATAAAACATCTAGAGAGATGAAATTCAGGAACTTCCGGTGTCCAAAAAATGACTGCTACTGTCTTTGTTTGAAATCGATTATGCTCACTATATATAAAGATATCATTGCTAAAAAGAGTGAATTCGATTACTTTTGATGATGGAGAACATTTCTGTTTTTAACAATTTTTTGAAAAAAAAAATTATTTCAATATTTTGCATTGAAAGTATATACATTTTTTTTTTGCTGATACTCAGCAGAAAAGTCAGAAAAGTCGTACCCTGTTGATTTTTTTCCTGCTAATAGTACATGTGTCTGGCTATATTCCTACCAATATATATATCCAACTATGCTAAGCATCGAGATGCCTCTATAATTGTTACAATCTCTCATTTAAAGCCTCAACAAAATATAACTTTTCACTTTAACAAACCCTTTTCCCTTTGGTTTGAGAACACTGCAGTTCAGTTCACGTGTATAATACGAAACACTACTTATTTATTGTTTTGAATTATATTCCACTTATATACCTACAGTTTTTCTCTTTTTTTAAAAAAGTAAATATTTTTTTTTAATGTAGGTATTTAGTATGACAGGTATTACTTAATTTAGTAATACAATAAAAAAAAGTTTTGACAAAAAAAAAACTATGCTTATGCTTATGTGTTAAGAATATGGTCGGGCAGGCAGACCTTTAAATCTAGACTTCGAAGAAGATGTGCACAATTTTCCATAACATTGATCTATTAAACTCTTGAATGAATGCATGTCACGGGTGAATGTGTGTATATATGTATAATCTGTTTTTACAAATGAGCGAATCACCGGAAGTGTGTTAGTTGTCAAAAGTAGAGAGTGTATTGTGTGATATATGCCGAAAAGTTCATTAAAGTTTCTGTGTATTGATCTAGGTGTTTATTTGTTTTATTCGATAATTATAGCGGAACCTCGGGACACCTAGACGAATCAAGAAGGTAGTTGTCAGAGAGTTATAAGATATATAATAGGAAAGTTGTAACAATGCACATACACCCTAAAACATATGGTTCATTCAAGAATGAATATAAATATTTTCTAGTTCTCTAGACAAATTTAAATGTATTTTTTTCCTTTGAAAAATTATAACGGTCAACTCTTTTACCAACAAGATACAGCAAGTGTCAAAGTTCTAGGACAATCGTTAAATTCGTTTTCGAAAACCGTGTCCAGATTCCACCCAGAAGCTTTTAGTACTAAAATCCAATATCACTTATTCATGCTGACTCTGCAATATGTTGTGAATGCGCCATTGTATAAATGTGGTTCTATAGTATAAAAAAAAACCAAAAAACAACTACTTTTGAAAGTGGATGATAGATACTTTTTTAAAGAGGTCCTAATTAAGGACAGCTTAAAACCCCCTATGGGTCAAAATTTTCGATTTTTTGTATGACTGAATATTATCCAGTATTCATTTCTGAACAATTTGGTGTATAAAGCATGTCAAAATGCAAAGTGGAAGTATTTTAAATTTTTTTTTTTATATTTTGTATACTAGACATTTATATGTCACCTAATTAGTATGCAAAATTTAAAATTTTTATAACTTTTTTATTTTTGGTTCGATTTCAATAATCTTTTCACCACAATACATGAAAAAAACAACTCTGTTCCATGAATAAGCTGAAAACAAATAAAACAAACGTTTTCATTGGTTTAAAGATACGTTTTTATGTGGTTTAAACCAATCAGAAAACAGTTTACAAATATTGACCTGGAGACCACATGTAAACAACTGCGCGGGTATTTTTAGGCTTCCAACCCTTTGCTGAGAAGCTACGTGGCTTTATAAAGCCATAGTACTTTTTTTTTGTTGTTATTTGCTATCAGTTCTCAAACTCAATATGGATAAGAAATGGGACCTACAATTAAATTTAGAAAGGTTTACTTAATATAAGTAGATCTAAGTAAGCTTTGACGAAATTAGCTCATTCAGCCCCAATAGTCCAAAACAAAGGCATGCGCCATGAATGATTGCTACTAAAACTAGTCCTAGATCTAGTAGAGTATACTACTAGAATGACTATGTCTAGATCTAACTAGTTACTAGACCAAGTCTAGATCTAGTTAGAGTCTATTAGCAATAGTCTAGTCTAGATTATAATCTAGATCTACATTTTCTTTGCATTTTAGATCTAGATTTAGGTCTACTGTCTACTAATAATCCATAATAAAAGCAGACCTAGATCTAACTAAATCGTAGAGTCATAGTAAATGATTGTAGCTACTAAGTTAGATCTAGAAAGTAGATTTAGACTTCATGACAATACTGTCACTTAGACATTTATGGAATTGATGAAAAGCTTGAATCTTATGTTTAGATCTAAAGTCTAAAGCCTAAGAAATTTCAAAAACAATTTAAAGCACCGGGATATTTGCAAAAGCAGTATATAAAGCTAGTTTCATCATATAGTGAAGGAAAACTATAAAAAAACTTGAAATAAGGGGCCGCAACCATGCTTAGAGCTCTAACTTTTTTCTATCTATGAATTTGGTTGATTCTGCTTTACAATCGTCTACTAGTATTGAATAATCAACAACTGAAGTTTTATTGAACCAGCTTTAGTATTTTCAAGAAATCTTGACATGAAAAATAGCTATTTTTTCATCATTTTAGCTAAAAAAGAAATTGCCCCAGGGTTATTTTTTTCTCAAAAAGTTGATAAGATATAAATAAAAAATATTTATTTTCTTTTTATTTGCACGTCTACACATAATACAGGAGCACCTTTATTATTAAAACATGTAATTTCTATTTGGGGGTTTAAGCTGTCCTTAACAAATATCTATTTAATGTAGGTCTTCTTGTAAAACTATTATTGCTTTTTGTTTGTCTGTAATGTACATATTCCTGCTACTATTACTGAGAATAGAGCGCAATTTGGAGTTGTCTAACGGTCAGATATATCTTAATATAAAAAATTATATATGATCAGGGACGTAACTAGGGATTTGGGGACCCGGGGGGGGGATTGACCTCATTGGGGGCCTCTTGCATTTTGACACATGACATGAGATAATGTAAGCCAAAATATATAAGCCCAAAATCAAATTGGTTCAGTATATCAATAAACTTAACAAAAAATAATCATTAATACTCTTTTAATGAATAATACCGTTGTTTATTAGTAAAATAATGTACAAGTGACAAATCTCGATATCGCTTCACGTCGTGCATTATGTGCAGCAAAGAATTCTATAACATCATCTACATCGATACTTTCTAGTATTTGTGACTTCACTGACATTAAAGCCATGATAAGCCTTTCTTGCGTCATTGTGCTCCTGAGATAGTTTTTGATGAACTTAAGCTTTGAGAATGATCTCTCACATGATGTAATGGAAGTGGCCTGAGTGGTATTCGGAGGAGGTGGCAATGTTTGAGCACACGTAATTACCATATGAAGCCTGTTTCCTCAATATGTCTTTTGGTGATTGTATTACTGGTTTGTTGATGAAAAGTGCACGTGCATCAATGACATCATTGAAAAAGCGATTTGCCATTTATTTCATCATACAAACAGGAAAAGTAGCACAGTTTTAAGCGTGTCATCTAACAGGTGTCTTGGTTCAAGAAGAAACCAAAAGGTATCCATTTTCTTTCCAGCATTTGGAATCTGCCCTTCATCTCCATATGAAATCTGTCCAGCACTTCTGTCGCAAGACTTTTGAATTGCAAATCTATGACAGTCCTACATTAGAACTCAACTTCCCATCAAGTCTTTTCTTTCTTATGGTTGTTTTGATTACAGGGAATCCATAGTATTCACTACCTTCTTTTGCTTTTTCGATGGATTGGGTTTTTGTCAGTTTCTCATCATTTCGCAGAAAGCATGAAAAGGTACTAATTTCTTCAGCAGCTTCCCGTATATGCAGTCCAGACTTTTGAAGTTTCTTCTTAACTATATTAATTGGGCGCAGGAGCTTTGATACGAATTCTAGATAGGCAAAAAATTCTTAATTTTCCACTGCATGAAGAAGATTCTGTGTTAATATTATATGATATTACGTCATTGTCGGTTGTTTATGTTTTGTGCGAAAGCACAAGTATTCAAAGCATACAAAAGTGGGAAAGATCCATATCTCGTTATGCTCGAGTATAGAAATACTCCGATAAGCGGACTGCCCTATTCACCATCACAACTGCTTACGAGTAGAAGACTCAGGGAATCATTCCAACTGATCCCAAACTATGGAAACCATCGGTAGCTGAAAATGCAGAGACATTACTCAACGAAGGACAGATGAAAAGCAAAGTGAAATACGATGCAAAAGCAAGACTACCTAAAGATCATTCTGTCAGAGAGTTCGTCCAAGTCAAACATGGTAGAAAGATTTTGTCATAAAAAAATATTCAGCACCCAGATCTTACATCATAAAGACAAACGATGGAATTACATACAGAAGAAATCAGCGCTTTTTTAATAAAAGTTTCGATGAAGACCTCTCTGGGTACTATGATACCGATGAAGTCAATGAACGGCAAACTGTTGGAATAAACGAAACAGACAGTTATAGACCAACGTCTAGAGAACTTGTTGTGCAAGTCAAGACAACCAGAAGTGGGGGCATTGTTAAAGTTCCTAGTTGATATCACTCTTTAGAACTTTAAAAGGAAGGGTGTGATAATAATTTCAAAAGGAAGGATGTGCTAATATTATATGATATTACGTCATTGTTTTTTTGTTTATGTTTTGTGCGAAAGCAAAAGGATTAGATCGAAATAAAAAGAGAGTTTCCATTGGATTGAGGAAAGATGAATAGAGGGGTAATAACTCGAGTGTGAAGTTTAATTCTGAAATTATAGACGCCAAACCTGAATAATGGACTATTCTAGCATTATTAAGAATAACTTTTGGAGCTGTTATACTCAATTCTGTAAATTTTGCTTCAATGTTAATTAGTGTAGCCATAAAATACTCGCCATTTAGATCTATTATTAGTATAGGTAACAAGATACCTGGAATTCGCTGTAAATCATAGTTTTATTCGTGGCAACAAAGTTTAAAATGTAAAACTACCTTTAAAAAAAAACTTTGATCTCTGTGGGAACAAATATTTTTCAAATGTCAACAAAGTCAACGTACTGATAGACCTAGATCTAGGTTTAGTCTTTGTGATAAATTTAATCCATAAATGTTGAAAAAAAAAGACACCCGTTGACACTATTTGTCAATCAAATATATTAATTTATGTATTTACAAATAAATTTCGGACACCCATTTGGGGGCCATCCCCATGTGGGGGCCCCGGGGGATCTTAAAATTTTCCCCTACCCCACTTAGGTACGCCACTGTGTATGATGAATCGAGAGTTAACTTTTATTTATGATGAATATTATTAAATTTAAGAACAAAATTCTAGGATATAATAAGAAGAAGAAGGAGTGTGGCTTGGATTACCTTCATCAATGTGAATAACTTATGTTGAAGGCTCAACAAAACACAAGTAGATATTGATTACATGTAGGAGTACAATTCGAATTTTAAAAAAATGAAAAATAGCCTTCCCATCAGTAGGTTTCTAGTTTAGAGATAAATAGTGTCACCCAATGGAAAACTATTCGGACAAAGAAGAGCCTCATACACATCAAAGCATGTACAAAAGACTTGTACATGTATTTACGAAGAATTTACGCTATGACTATTTAAGAAAAGGTTATCTGCAACAATGTTATCTACTAACAAAAACAATTACTGTTCAAAAGAAAATGGTTAAGAGAATATAAACCATGTCTTCCGAAAACAAATACCAATAGTGTTCCAACACAAAACCAAAACCGACAGGATAAAATAGACAAATGCTGTCTGACATTCAATAACTAAGACGTAACTCAGTACTTGGATCGCTAATGACAAATCATTTCACTAACGCGATAACTATCCCAACTTTGACAGTTTTTGAATAGCGCTAGGTACAGAGAAAATAACGACCACGTGACGGAACAGTTGGCTACGTTGCCAACCAAAAAAAAAGTAATTTGTTTATTATTCTAATCAAATGTAGTAGATTTCTTAATGTGAATTAAGGACCAAAGTACGGAGTTTTGATGACAGATTTAACTGTTGTTTTCAGCAAGCGTTTGCACTGAAGTATGCGTTGGACTTGCTCAATGGAAATGGTAATGACTCGAACTCTTTCATACCAGGAGTGCAATTCGGTGAGTTTTTTTTATAATAATTAAGACTAAAACTAAGACTGCTTTATTGACCTTACGGAAATTTGTTGTGATTACAAGGACTCTTTTTCTCATATAAGACAACACAACAGAAAAATACACATAAATACAACAGACACAACATAAAGAATTCATTCAGCGACTACACACAGGCATCTTGGTGCTTTTCATGTTATCTGATCAACGAGTGGCGTTGATATAGTCTGACTGAGTGAGATACGAACGAGTTTTTGTATCGCTCTGTTCTTGTTTTGATTGACAACAGTCTCCCACTTCGCGACGACCTGACGTAGTTCTTCCAAGATTTTTTCAATTTTCCTTAGATACTTTTGTTCAAAAAGTTCCTTTAAATATGGTAATGTTGTGAGTGTGATTTGTTGTGCCCTTTTTATGATGTTTTCTAGACGTCGCAACAGTTTAGATGAAGCGTTGCCTTGCCAACAAGTTATTCCGTATGTTAGCAGATTTTGTATAGTCGCGCCGTAAAAAGTCTCTAGGATCTTTTTGTTTGGTTTAAAGCTATTGAGTTTGTATAAAAAAAAAAGTCGCTGGGCTGTTCCAAGGTGGTCTTCCCATGAAAGTTTGTTATTAATGATAACGCCTAGTTATTTATATGCCTTTACTTGTTCTATAGATGTTGTGTTTATTTGCAGTTCACGTATAGTTTGTTTTTTCTTTCTGAAATCTAATATAAGTTCTTTAGTTTTTGTGACATTCAGTTCTAGAAAGTTGTTGGTGCACCAGTTTGTAAACTCTTCTATCGAGCTTCGATAGTGAGTTTTGTCTCCTGGAATAAGACCGACTATGGCAGTATCATCAGCGAATTTAATGAGTTTAACTGAGTCATAGATGCTTCTTATGTCATTACTATAAAGAGTGTACAGTACAGGAGAAAGTACACAACCTTGTGGAGCACCCGTACATAGTACTCGAGTTGACGATTTGATGTTGTTGACTTTAACATACTGGGGACGTTGGGTTAAAAAGTTTAGAACCCATCCTTGTATGTAAGGGCTTACATTTAAGTTACTTAGTTTATCATTAGATGTGGCTGTATGGTATTGAAAGCCGAGGAGAAGTCTACAAAGTGGACTCGTGCATATGTTTTGGGTGTATCGAGATGCTTATAAAGCTGGTCTAAAAGCAATAGAATTGCATCCTCAGCTGCCTGCTATTGACTTATGCTACAAGTTGTTTAATCATATATTTTTTAAAACATTTCATAAATAAAGGTGTTAGTGCTACTGGGCGGAGGTCATTGTAAACAAAATTGAAATGAAACGAAATATTGAATTAACCGAAATTGAAATAACACATTACTTTCATCATTTTAAAAAGAGAAAAAAAATCTCCAAACCAGTGATTCTTAACCGTCTTGGACATGGGGGTTTATATTTATTTCCCTGCTCTTATCGTGGGTTACATCATCGCAATAAATACAATATTGAGATTGAGCTGACACCAGTTTTATTTTTTTTTAAAGCCTGTTTCGAGCAATAATCATAACGTAATTAGTAAAATGTTTTTTTTTAGTTGTTTTCTCCAAACCAACCGTTGAATATCCGGCTTCATCAAAGGCATAGCACACACTTCATCCAGATTTTAGGCTGATGTTTCACTTGTTTCCTAACTCAAAAGTTTCCTCTCACGAAGTACAAAGAAATAACGAGATGAACCGTAACATATTTTTTTATTGAGATATTTGGTGAGTTTTTGTAGGGAAAATCATCTTGGAAATCAATTGTCTGCTTAGCTCAAAATTTGGCATACAGGATTGAATGTCTTATCAAATCACTTAGTTCCAGTTTTAATGGAAATAGACGAGTCTTGCATCTTTCCTGAGTCCAATAAGCAAGATTTTTTTAGCTTTTGGCGAAAGACATTTTATTGCTGATTCTTGTCGTCTGCTTCTGTTGGAAGAAATGTATGTCCACATACTAATGCATAGTCAACTAGTATGGTTTGGTGTGTTCATTCAGAAAATGTGGTGTTCATAGAATCGCCGAACCTTACAACTATTAGGGTTCGTCCTTCGTCATATAAAATCTATCAATATTATTTGCACACAAAAAAGCCCCGCCTTTTGATAGCATCCACATAACAGAGATGGAGCGACCCGTTATCCATATGTCTATCGCGATTTCCCAAAGAGGATAGCTTTATGGATTCGCTCGTCCTCCATATGGCGGACATGATTAAGCCGAAAATTACCACTAACGTAGCTACCAAAAGAAATGGGCTTTAAAAAAAGGTGCTTTGTGTCCAATACTGTATGTCAAGGAAAAGGCCAGCTCAAAATAGGTGTCATGAAACTACACAAGTATTTATGAACACTAGAAAACCACAGAGAGTTTTCCTAACCCTTTTTTTTAATTCCATTCATTCACATGCTGATTTATTGTGGAGCGGGCAGAAGTCTCGACAAACCGTAGTGTTCTAAACCAAAAGTTCTTATCACACAAAAGGGTTCAAGAAAGTGACTTAATGTTGCTAAGTAAAATACATTAATTTTGGCGCTAAACTAGAGACAACGAGTTTCTTTCCAGACAGAAATGGTTGTTTTGTTTTAAAAAAGGAAGTCTTGTCAATTATTTTGACTTTAACTTACATTTAGCTGGTATTGGACTCGCTTGGTAATTAAGCAGTAACACGAGACCGCAAACTGGTATAAAACTAGACCTGGTTGAGAGAGAAGCCCATCCCACAGTAATGTTGTGAGTGTTGTATGTGTAAATATACCAATGATTTGAAGCATGTAGTGCTTTTGTTCCTTAACAAAGTTTGCAGATGAGGTGCAGCTCTTCTTGCCCTGCTCTCAGAGAGCGCGGATGTAAATCATTGTTTATTTAAGAGAAATAAACAATATTGAAAAATAATGTCATGATGATTTGTTAATATTGAATGTAAAAACAAAACACGAAGGAAACGATTATCGACTTCCGAAAGGAAAAGAAAGAAAATTCAGTAGCTGGCATAGAAATAGTTCAAAGCTTTAAGTACCATGGAATTGTGTGAGACAATAAATTCAATTGTATTGAAAACACAGATTATATCACCAAAAAAGGGCAACGAAGATTAAATCTACTAAGAAAAATTGTCATCCTTTACTGTTAGCGAAAAAGCAATGTCCATGTTTTACCAAGCTAGCATCTGTTGTATTTTAAGTTTCAACATCACTGCCTGGTATAGTAATCTGAACATAGAAAATACAAATAAACTTTGTAAAATTGTAAATGCAGATCTTAGGTAGCAAACAAACTGTACTTGGACACTTATTTGAGAAAAACATTGCTAAGAAAGCTATCATACAAAAATCACCGTCTTCTTCGTGATGTTAGCATTTGACCATCACCAAGAAGATATAAGACACCGATCACAAAAACAAAGAGACACTAAAACGCTTTTGTTCCTTTAGCAATGAAATCGTTGAACAATATGTAACTTACTATTGTGAATTTCACATGTAATGTTAAAGAGAACCTGGGGTATGCACGTATATCTAGTCTGCTATTGTACAAATTTTTGTTCTAATCATGTACTGTTTTTTTTGTACTGCACAATTCTAAAACAAATTTCTTCACGGATAATAAGATTATTATTATTAGTATTACTAGGGCTTGAACTATTAACAACACCCTTTTGAGAACATCCTGGCGATATTTACATCATTGAACAAGGTTTGTAAAATGGAAAAAAAACAGTTCTGAATTTCTGGTCATGCACTAATTCTTTCAGTTTCGAGTCACAGTATATTAGTTTTCCAAGGCCGCAAGTCATGCAATTCACAGAAAAGAAAATTAGGGGAAAAAATAAAGTTATTTTAAACTTGTTTGAGTTTTTTTGTATAAAAATAAAAAAAAATAAAAAAACAGGTTTTCACAAAAACATTTGGGTAGCCAAAATAAATTGAGTTAAAAATTATTAATGAAGAACAATACATAACAAAAGTGTTAATAAAGGTGTCTGTATGTGTATGTAAATAAACAAAAGAAATGATCTTACTAGGTAACTTTCCATAGAAGTACAATCCACATTTCCTAGTTGGTTTCCCTGAAGTTCGAAGTACTAATTACGTTTGTTGGTACTTGCTCTCTTACTGTCTTGCCAATACCGCTGAAGAACCCCAATGCTTCTCTTGCTAGGATATGTTGCTTCTGCTGATTCCTGAAGCTACCTTTAATAATGTCTGATTCAGTCAACTCTGTTACTGAAATCGCCTGGATCTGTCGGTCAACACAGCTGCTTTTATTGATAGGTTCTGCTACTAATATTTTTGTGTTCTTGTTTTGTTTTTAAAGTAACCGTTACGTTTTCTAATGCTGTCACTTTCCATTCCCATATTGTCAATGTTTTTCTGTCATAACTGAGTCGACGAGCGATTGTATACAGTTTGGTTGAACGTATTGCTTCAGGTTTGTGGTCTCAGCTGCTATTTTCAATTGCAGATACTTTGTTGACACTTCTGCTAACTGCATCGTAGGTGTATTCCATGACAGATGATTTACACTAGTTCATTGCTAGTGGTTTTTATAAATTTCAATAAATGATAATTCAGCCTTTCATAATTAGTTACTCGTCTTTGTTAAAATGCTAAAAAGACACTTTATTATCTCAGGCAATGAAACCACATATTGCCATTATTCTTGCCATGTACTATCTGATTACTAAGAAGACTTCTTTTTAGTTATGTTTCAATAATTCACTTTTGGTATTGTTTTTTTATCCACCGAAATTGAATCAAATGTACATTCATTTAAAACGTTGAAGTGTTTATATACACCGCGGCCTCAATCAAAATATGGTTCGACTTGTGAGTTAGTAGTTTTGCGTAGGTTTATTACGGAGCGAAGACACCTTTACTGGAATCTTTGGAGGAAGCCGTGATTGTAGTTTATGTTGACCAGTTGACAGAATAAGTTAATTATTGACTAAATAAGATAAGTTAAAAACTATTATTTCTGGTGATTCTAGTTTATGTTGACCAGTTGACAGAAAAAGTTAATTATTGACTAAATAAGATAAGTTAAAAACTATTATTTCTGAATACCAAATTTTATCTCCTTGGTTTCTGTTTATACGAGTTAAAAAAAAGTCTTTATAGTATAGGCGTGTACCTGTTCAGTTTTCTGATTTGTCCTTTAAGCATTTGGAAGTCCGGCCTGTCCGCGGGATCCTCCGCCCAGCATTTCTTGATGACCCCAGCCAGCTCATCAGTGGGGCAATCGAATGTCTCCATCGTTGGACGAAAATGGGGTTTGATGGCGTTCTTGACTTTTTCAATGATCTCTGGTGGACACATTAAGCATGTTAGTGGAACTTACTCTAAATAACAAGTAACGCCTATAAATAAAGCAGGGGGTAATTGTAAGTAAAGATGGAAGGATTCTTAAGTGGCTTTAACTTGCAAGTGACATGGAATATTATATGGCCTACGGTTTTCCAGAGACTTTATTTAAAAAAACATAAAGACTATCTATCCAACAATAGTGTTTTTTTTTCCACTTACTAAGAAGGAGGAGTTGCATGTTTTTGTACTGTATTGGGATTAATAATTATTTTAATTAAAATCTTGAAGTAAGTCCCAGTGAAAGTGTTATTTTACATTGTAAATGAAAAAAAGAAGCTATTTTATGAATGCAGCGTAAGCAGATAATTGTCTTTTTAAAATGTATTTTTTACAAACTTTTTTTAAAGCTGCTATTTTACGAAAATAAGAAGAATATATAGAGCTCATCACTTCAGTAACCTGTGGTTTACGAGTGTGTTATGTGGGGAGCACAAAGAGCAATCTTCTTGACATTTCCCAACAGGTAATACTGCTGTGATATACCTATTTTTCAGCACAAATGACACGCATAAATGCCAGTCTCCACAAGGCCTTAAACCCCATGGCCTCTAATAGGGTTAGGAAGCCTATTTGCATATGTATGCGCGTGATTTGAGAAATATTAACACCATGACATAATAGATTTTGTAACAAACCTTTAGGTGTAAAATCTAGATTCTGAAGATAGAAGACACCATTTCTATACACAATCTCTTGACAGATGATGCCGAAGCTGTACACATCACCTTTCTGAGTACCTTCGTGTGGTCTCTGAGCCATTCTAAGTAGCTCTGGCGCTGTCCATAACATTTCTAAATATAATACACATACAACTATCAATTGCATAAAACTTCTCCAGAGTAAGTATTCTTGAAAGTTCGTTTAAAAATAACTACTAAAGTAATTAAGTAGCTTAGTGAGTGTTATATTTTCTAATATAAAGGGGAAGTAGATGAAGTAGAGTCTAAATTTTGTTTAAATTGTGAATACTGTGCAGCTTGATTTCACTGTCCTACTTAAAAAGTGTCAGTTTATACTTAAAAAAAACAACAATAGTGTATTCTCAATATACAACAGTAGCTCTGGATTTACTGCATTGCCTAACCCTAAATATCTACATTTTTGGTTGCTAAAATATACATATTAAATAATTTTGTTTCATTATTAAAGCCAACCCACTCAACACAATGTATCAAGACTACCTTGGAACATCACGTATCAATATTACGTTTTATCACTCCAACATCATGTGTTTTGTTTAGATATCAACAACAAATAATTATTTATAGGCAGTGGCGTCACTAGCGGAGTGCTTGGGGGTGCGAAAGGCACCGGGTGACGCCCTAGTAGAAAAATTCACTTTTGCAAAAGCAGACATTTATTTACAAATAAATAAATGATAGTAGCTAGATACCCAACTACGCTTATTCAAGTTTAAAATAGAAAACCTGTGGAATAATTTGACTTGAAAGACTGAGCTGGACACTATACCAAAAGTGCCCTTTGATTTAAATCTATTTTCGTTGACCATTCCTTTTTTACCTTTTACATTCACATCTTTGTTGTATCCCTCTAGTACAACAAGGAATCATGCACTATGAAAAATGTTGGATTTAAGTGCGTTCAGAAATCTGACATCTTGGTTCTTTGGGATAAAAACTAAAAACTGATCTTGTTCTGACTTCTCAGTTATGCTCCTGTATTTGCGACGATTATAATTGATGAGCTGCGGCGGGTATATTACAATGAGTAGTGTAAATGATCATGATCTATATACAATGCTCAGCAGTGTTACATGGTCTGGACGTGGCTATGTTAACTTGCTTGTTATTATAAGTTACAGCCAAATCCTAAAAAAAAACCCAACTCGAAATAAAAAAATTATTGACAGTGGAACTTTTCCAACGTTCTTTACACTTTCATAATAATCATCACGATTGTATTTCCGAGAGATGTGCATTGTATCCACAATCATCTGACATACACGGATTCAGAGGGGCCTACAAATTTATCCAACAAATGAAGCAACTTAGCGGTGAATATTTTCTTGAGTTTAATACAAAATAAATTATCCAAAGTACAAGTCACTTATAAAATAACTTGAAATGAAAACATAGTAAGGCAGTGTTTCTCACATTCCCGGCTGGCGACTCCATATATAACAACAGTTTCTTTCGAGTCCCCTTTAGAAGCTAGAACCCAGATGAGCGATGAGAGCTTCCACAGTGAGGCTCGTGAGTTTTTAAAGAATGTAATAAAAAAAGAAAAGAAACTTAGTCACAATTTTTAGGTTTTACTTTTCATTAACACTGTGTGTATAGAATCCAAAGTGACGTCATGTAAGTTCACTAAAACTTTTTTTTGTTTTTTTTTGGAAATTGTTTTGGCTACATAATTTTTAAGCGTCGTAAAAAGTTCTTCGTGGAGATAGAATTGAAAACACGGCAAGTTTCCGCTTAAGTCGGCAAGTGGTCTGATCCTTTTTTATTTGCCACCCCCCCCCCCCCCACCCCCTGTTGTTGGTAGAATTTTGGCTTGTAGCTCCAAACAGCTAGTACAACTGTACCGATGAAGGCGTTTTATATTTTTTAAAATAAATAAAATTGAATAACGTGAACATACTTCTTTGAGAGCAAAAACTTAATATAACATTTACTATTCACGATTTAGTTTGAAACGTGATATAGATCTAATAGTAATGAAAAAACTGATGTTCAAACAAAATCTAGCTCACAACAAAAAAAAAAGTCTTTTTTTTTCATGTCTTAGGATAGTCTCACATTTGCACTAGCTTTGTTAATTTCATCATTGTCACTGCATAACTACCAGTCTATCGCTTAACCTCTTCTCACCGCCGCTTAGGAAACACACACACTCCATAACACACTCCATAACACCTCTTTTTGTCAGGACGTTGCGCTCTCCCTCCTCCATATGAGAGGAGCTAGCCCCCCCCCCCCCCCCCCAGTGAATTTTTTTTAAAATTAACATTTTAATTAATAGATCTACTTACAGGGCGGGCTATTCGACTCTAAACAAATATTACAAACAACCCGCGAAAATTCAAGGCCAGAAATGAGCAGGCTTTTATGGAAGTTCCCGTTGGAATCCCTCGCATGTTACTCTATTTTATTTGTTCTAGTTTTCAAAATAATTTCTTATGCACGAATATCGTTTATATTTTCAAAGCATAATGAAATAATTAGAATTTACTTAAAATATTTAAGAATTTTTTTTTTATTAAACTTTTTATTTTTAAAGTAACCTTGGAATAATGATTTGACCGCCCCCTAATGTCGGCCGCCTGCGTGCAATGCACACATTGAACAATAGGTAGCGGCGGCCCTGCTCTGAGCTATAGATTATGTCACCTATAGGTCAACCCGGCGCTGTTTATCGTTATTTATATATCTTTTAATTTAGTTGACCTTACGTTCATTTTACAGTCTTGTAACAACCAATGAGTGTAGGTCATTGGCTCACTGGATTAAGGAGGTGAAAACATTGATTGAAAGGGGTAGTGACACCCTGGCACCGGGTTACACCGGCCCTAGCGACGCACATCGGCTTAACACATAGATGCCCCAACCCAATTCGACACCCGGGCCATTTTAATTTCGACCGGGTACAAAAACTAAATAAAATCGACCTTAAACAATTTTTTGAGAAACGTCTGAATTTAGTACTTTGATTGATTAATGGCTTACCTAAACGTTATCTTTTTACGCGTCGGAAAAATAGCTTTATTTCTCTATTTAAAATGTGAGCATCATTGTAGCTACTTTCACCACCGAATCATTTGCTTGTCTTTTTGTTTGGTAAATGTTCCTATCGATGCTCCAATTTCTAGGCGTAGCTTATTCGCAGCTCAAACCAAGAATGCTGTCATATTTTTTTTAATAATGCCGTTTAAATGTTGATATTTTTTAAAACAGCTACATTTTCTTACAAATCAAATGGATTATTATCATATTTCATAAAAAGGTAAAGATCCTTTCACTTATCCTGGTTGATTCTAAATTCAGAGACCACTTGTAGTTTCTTCGGCTTGTCTATTTCATAAACGTATACATGTTAAGTGTCATGGTACCAATCAATCAGAAAAAAAGTGAGGATCCTAACGTTGATTAAGATACATTTTTCAACCTAATTTTTTTTTTGGTGGAAGGGGATTTTCCACACTTTGTGCCAACGTTTTGGCGGGCCAAATGGAACCACATCGCGGGCAGTATTTTGGACATCGCTGGCTTAAGATGATCAATACTTTTAAATTCTATCAAATAATATACATTAAAAGTTACTTTGATAAGTCGCAAAAGTTTCATCGTCTGGATCTTCGTCTGTCTTCCTGAGATGGTGAAGACCAAAGTCTGTGATTTTGACGACGAACCGGCTGTCTACAACACAATTTGTTGACTTGAGTTTACCATGGGACTTGATTTCACTGCTGTGTAGATAGGCCATGCCCTGGTGGGGACAGAAAAACATTTGAAAAGAATGTACGAAGCGTTGCTTTCTCGTTTTTTTTTAACTTTGTGAATAAATCTAGTCCAGTGTTTCCCAAACTGTGTTCCGCTAAACCTTAGTGTTCCGTGAGGCCTAAAACGTTCCAGTAAATACTCAGAATGTGTGAAGTGTTAAGGAAAACGCCAAGGAACCACTGGTCTAATTTTTAAAAAAGTCATAGTAAAAAAACCTATAGGCCACACATATATAATTTCATGTTTTTTGTTTTTTTTAATTACAACTTTTGGTGAACTCTGACAAGTTAAATTGACACAACAATTCCAGAGGACATGACATGCCAAGTGAATCTGACAAACGTTAAGTAGAGAGGGCAACACAAGACTAAATGGACATGTGAGGACAAAGCTAAACAGACATGGCTTGGCCTTCACCAAGCTAAATGGACTTGATATTGGCCTTGACAAGGATAGATGAAAATGACTTAGCCTTGAGGGGGCTAGATGGACATGGCAGTTACAATAGCCATAAATTAATGTGGTTATCCTAACTTTTCATTCATTCATTAGGGAAGTTATTTTTTTTTTTATTTTACATTTTTTTTGATCTTCAGCTTCAAACCAGTTTTTTTTTTTTGCTGCTGAGCTGGTCAGCTCTTTTGCAGACTGTGCCAAGGAAAAAGAGAGTGCTAATCATCTACAAGTGATCAAATCATTTTGTAAGGATATCACAACAAAAAAATGTCCTACTGATGCCCATTTCTATAGGGTTGCCCAACAATTACACATGCTATGTCCGATGATGCAAATCACTTAAGAATGTCCTACATTCGCTACCAATGTCCTATCTTGCAATTTTGTTTCGATTGTCCTACTATTACTTTCGCTCCTACATGCACATCACGAACTGAATGTCCTATAATAACTTACCCTAACAATGTCCTGCATGATTGAATATCGAAACATCCAGTCCAATTTGATTTCATCATTCTCTAGGACGTCCTGTAGACTGCCTTTAGGACAATACTCTGTGATGATGCACTGATTGGGTGGGTCGATGCATGCGCCCACAAAACGAACAATGTGATCATTTTGTAAATCTTTGATCTAGAGAAAAAAAAACACCTAAGCATTAGAATCACTGCACTTTGAATGATACTATAACAAAAACATTATACTAATTGTATTTCGAATAAGACTACAACATAAATAGGAATCTTAACTATTGGAAATGTATAAAGAATTACTGGTGATGCTGTTTTAACAAATATTTTTTTAGTAGATTAATACAGTCACGAAAGCAGGGGCGGACTCGCCATATGGGCCCGATAACAGGAGGGTAGGTTGGTCCACAGCCGAATGGGACACATGGAATAACAGTATATGTTTTCAAAATTCACAATATTCTTTATGGATGTTCATGTGCGTATGAAACAAAAAAATGTTGCAGACTTTAACCCTCAAATTCTGAAACATAAAACAGGTACGCCTTCAATTTCTGATAACTCTTAACAAATAAAATAAGTGGCTCTAAAAAACTTCTTAGGATTCCCACAATTCCTCTTTACGTATGTATTATCTAACGCTTTGCGAATTTTGAAAGCAGACATTAAAACTAAAATCAAAGATGCGTTCAGTTACATTATTAAAAATTAATTAAAGATTTTGAGGAAGATAATAATGGATGCTTATCATGCGCACACAATGTTTGACCTGGACGCTATGGTAATGCCAAGGCCGCTTTATTTCACCTAGTCCGAACCTGCAGTAAGCACATTTAAATGAATCCACCACTACTTACCCCTTTAATCTCTAAAAGTAGTGGTTTATGTAATGTTATATTCGTTCTGACAATCGTCTTGATGGCAACTATAGCACCCTGAGGGACAAAAAAATATTTAGAATTTTATGCATGTGAAAAATATTAGCAAAAAAAAGTTATCAAATTTAACTCATTAACTCCTACTAGCAATAAGTTTAATTAAAACAAGGTCAGATTAACAGCGTTGAGAGACTTAAGATTTACTTTATAATATCCTGTTTTTGTAAACAGCTGTCTGTTCTCATTATTAAGATGAGCTGCGATTGTGTCCCCTGAGCAAGAGCTGTGATAGGAATTTCTCTGAAAATAAAAACGAGAAACTGGAGATCTTATATTTTGTTAATTATAATATTTCATGATTAACACAACACCTTAATTACCCCAGGCCTGTAGCGTCTGTCACGACATAAGTCAAAGGAAACGAAATCAATGATAAGTTCTACAAGAAAAAAAAAGACTGTTATATTATAAAACTGTTTTATGTTCTCTGAGTAACAACATAATAAACGACACTTTAAATAAAGACCAAGAAACAGGGGAATTAACAATGATATATTTATACTTTTATGTAGGTCAGTCTTACATAACTTAGAATTATATCAGTGATACATTTAGGATAAGAGGATATCAGTGTTACATACCAGCGATATTAATGATAAAATTGAGATGATACCATTAATATATTCACATGGGTGACCCGACAAAATAGTGCCGACAAAATAGCGCGAAATTTCCCGACAAAATAGCGCAAGACAAAATAGCATGGACTAATATATGATGTTTATAAAAGTACAGGATTTTAGTGAGTGAAGATCCTGGGCAGCATTTTTTGTTGAGTGTTGAGGCCTATATCTTCTTCAATATCATTACATCTAGAGATATTCTATATTTGCAGAGGAAGAGAGTAATTTAAAATTATCTCAATGTGCTTGTTCACCAATGCTTAAAATAAATTACTTGCTAACAAATACGCTTTAGAATTGTGGTGATCCCGTTCAGGGACTGGGTATATGTTAATGTGTGTATAATTTTGAAGTGTTATGCCGGATTGATTCGACTATACACCCTTCGAATATATATATATATAAATAAATGCTATATTTTGATGTTACTAATGTAAGCTTATTATAAATCTGGCATAATGTTTGCATATGCATATTTTACACTATTTTATGTTTCCTGCAAAATGAATGAAAAATTATGCAAATATGAAAATAAAATAAAGATATTGGCTCTATTCATATTTTAAAATGACTAAATAATGCAAATATTGAAATAAAATAAAAATATTGTCTATATTGATATTTTAAAATGATTAAAAATATTTCTACGATATCTGAAGTATATCCTGCAAAATAACTGAAGAATATTTTTTTCTGCGCTGTTTTGTCTTGCGCTATTTTGTTCGCGCTATTCACATAATATCAGTGATATATTTAGATGCTATCAGTGATACATTTAGATGATATAGATGATATCAGGGATACGTTCAGAGGATATTAGTGAAATGCGTAGCAAGTAGAAACTAGGAACGTAGGCCACAAATCCCTAACCAGGTTTGAGACTGATATAGACGAACTAAGCTTATACACCAGAGAATAGACATTCTCTCTTTGAGAAACTGCTATTAAGTCACTATTCGTTAAACATCTATTTAGTCCTCTAGTGTACCATGCATTGAAAGGTATTACATTTTTAACTCTGGTTTATAATCGTAACAACTACCACTTAAAATAAATGACAATTAAAAACATTAATAATGGATGATACCAATATGTTGTGTATACAGACATCTTCACCCATCTAAAAAAATTAATAATTTGTGATTGTTAGGGCGCCCTTGAGTTCCTTCAACTTTAATGGGGTACCTGACTTTCGTTGGGGAAAGTAAAGGCGGTTTTTCGTAGTGCAGTCCACATGAAAACCTCGTCAACCGTTGGCCATAAAAACAGATGACATGGAAGAGAGTATTTTTTTTTTTTTTACTTTTTTTTCTTATTTGTTTGCTTAGAAGAACTAATGCAAATTTGAATCGAATATATAAAACAAAACACCCAAGAAACATAAAATTCATTATAGAAAAAAAGTTTAGAAAACAAAGGTCGAAACAATTCATTTTTTCTTTCAATTTTCTTTCTTTTCCCTCTAACCATCCTCTTTACACTTTGATATTTTGGAGTTAGCAGACGATATTTTTCAAGTATAGTTTAAGACCTTCTCATTCTGAATTTAACGTTGCACTGCCTGGTTCTAATGCCAAGAATAGTTGATCATGAATTTCACCTTGGCCGTGCACAGGTCACTCACCCTGTTCAGACTCATGCGGCTCCCTTGACGCTCCAATTTCTTATTCTTCCCAGGTGAGCCAAACAAGATGTCTTCCCATTTGACCCTCCAGTTCATCTCAGCCAGCTCCGCCTCTAGTTTGATATGTCTGGGAAGAACAAAGCAGACAACTCAAGAAGATAAGTCTACACACAAACTACCTTGGCGAACATGACTAACATTTGACTAACTATTGCTGACTTCCGGAACATTGAAAGAGCCATTAGTTCCGGTGTCTCTATATTATATTTAAAAAAAAAAATGTTAAATAAAAACAATAAGTATCATACAAACTTGTACATTTTTAATATTTCGTACCAAGTATTAAATACAATGTGTATGAAGTTGTACAAGGCTGAATCAAAGTTTAGCAAGGGGAATTTTATCCATTTTCCTTCAGTGTATCGAGGAACGGCGTGTGAATCGTGACAGAGCTGTTGGGGATCTTGCTATCCCCGACAAGTGCAATGAACAAAGTTCATAGGCAGCCCAACGGTAATTTTGTTTTGCTACGCATTGTACACTTTGAGGCTGGGCTGCGTAGCCCCGTGAGTTGTACCAGGTTGCAGCAAAAGTAGCAAGTTATAGTTGGGCTTACATAGTGTATCAAATTATAGTAATGTGTAAATTGTTTCAACTGTAGCGAAGCGAAAAAAAAACAAAAAAAAAAAAATAATAAATTTGTAGCACAAGTTGTATTGAAGTGTAGCAAGATGTAACAAGATTTGCAACATAATAAATTGAGAAAGGTAGTGTATATTTTAGCAAGGTAAAGCAATGTGGAGCAAGGTAAAGCAATGTGGAGCAAGGTAAAGCAATGTGGAGCAAAGTTGTGGCAATGTTAGTCAGTAGTCGTCCATGTTTTTTTTTAAAGTTAAAAATTGCATAGATGTGAGCATCACCGAAATAGATCAAATCGACCATTAATTCAATTATTTAATTATTTTGTAATTACTACACAATGTGCTTTAAAGATGTAAGTGATCCATCTCCAATATCTCCAATAGGACACATTTGTACAAATACTCCTTCTTCCCTAGTGCTATTAGAGCATGGAATGGGTTGCCTGAGCTAGCCAGAAAAACCAGTGACTTGACAGAATTTAAGTCATTGGTTAATATGCATGACTAAATGCATGACGCGTAGGACGTAATCATCTTCTTTTTTGAAGTAACGTCTGTATTATATAAGATAAGATAAGATAGCATATATACATATAATTTATTTATTGACATAATAGCAATAACATATAATGGATATAAAAAAACTTTTCCATGCATTACAGCATTTTTAAAGCATAACCAAGTGTATGATACTTACAATTACAATTGTTTTTAAACAATTAAAAATGTCATTCTAAATTCTATAATGTTGCTGTTAATTTACATTTTTGACATATTAAGTCTATAGGTTAAAATGTATGCCAGTGAGCTATTTCTGCTAAGACTTCAGCTATTTCTGCTAAGACTTCAGCTATTTCTCCTAAGACTTCAGCTATTTCTGCTAAGACCAGCTATTTCTGCTAAGACTTCAGCTATTTCTCCTAAGACTTCAGCTATTTCTGCTAAGACTTGAACTATTTTTGCTAAGACTTCAGCTATTTCTGCTAAGACTTCAGCTATTTCTCCTAAGACTTCAGCTATTTCTGCTAAGAATTCAGCTATTTCTCCTAAGACTTCAGCTATTTCTGCTAAGACTTGAACTATTTTTGCTAAGACTTCAGCTATTTCTGCTAAGACTTCAGCTATTTCTGCTAAAACTTCAGCTATTTCTCCTTAGACTTCAGCTATTTCTGCTAAGACTTTAGCTATTTCTGCTAAGACTTCAGCTATTTCTGCTAAGACTTCAGCTATTGACTATACAGCACGTTCTCGATAAAGCGTCTTTTCCACTATTTTGCCTAACAATGCATCATTTATGTGGTGAGTTTGTTTAAAGTTAAAACTAATAGATATAAAATATTGAATTCGATTACTGGATAATTTGCAATAAACAGAGTAAAATCTGTCTAAGGCTGCCGAATGGAGGATACGATTTCAAAACAAGGAGGACAAGTGCTCCTTCCCGGACGTCCAGTAACCCTAGGCATTTTCATGGATTTGAAGCTGTCTGATGTTTTTTGTCATTTTTGATTCGCATCGCTCTGCTACAGCAAATAAGAAATATTCTTATAAGACACCTCTCCAAGGTGTGCAGAATTAGATAATTTTCATAAAATCTTAAGAACAAACAAAAACATTAATACGAGACACAAAGTCCAAAGCAATAGTTATATTCTATTTATTTCCGATAATAAAGAACAGAAAAAAAAGTTTTACTTTAGATTGTAACTTAGAGTAAAATATACATATACAGCAATACAGAATACACAAGAGAAAAAAATTCTGATGATGTCAAAACATAGGTTGTAAAAAACAAAGGGAGGTAACGCAATATAAATTGTATCACGTTTTCCCAAATGGTTCACTCTGAACGTTTTTGATATACTTTTGTGAACAAGCTTTAAAAGTATTTTAAATGTTTGAGTGAAGAAGTTCATTAATATGTCTTTCATTATTATGTTAGAAATAAGGTCAATGTCATAGCACAAATCTTTATTCATGTCGTACTACAAGACAATGACTTAAAGACTTTGCCTGAATAATGTGTTGTTAAACAAAACCCTCTCTACCCAATAAAGATTCTTCGAGATAACAAGAGTACAAATAACTCTATAATTCTTTTGTCGTATGTCAAAGAAATATACCATTAGTACGGTCAGATATCCTACATTTTATACAAACTTGAAATTCTGCACATTGTTTTAATATGCCCAAAATGGACCTCATTCACCAATCGTGAACAAACAACATTTAGTCACATGATAATATTGATAAAACATTGAAAAAAACGTATCGCGTGACAGCCTCAATGGTTTAAATATTTTGTATAGAAGATATAGAGAATCGCGTGGCTAAATGTTGTTTGTTTACGATTGGTGAATGAGGTCCATTTATCATAGTGTTGCCAACTTGAAGTATTTTAATTTTCAAAATTAATTTGAAAGATTTTTAAAGGCATTTTATGACCTATGGTTTAAATGTGGACTTCTTGTTTATTTAAATACAAACCCGCACCCCCCGCACCCCTCTAGTGACGCCACTGGTAAGAGCGATTCTCGGTTTAATTGGGCAGAGCTTGTGCTAAAATCTGGCTATGTTGATGTACTTGTTCTTGAGACCTTCAATTATGTAAAAGAAAATATATCACTGGCAACTCATATCTCACGAATAGCTCATTTATTTTTTTCTGACTCCTAAACATGTTTTTGCTATTCTTTTGGTGGATTTTATAGTGAATAATAGTGCATAGCTTTTAAGTCACACACGAGTTTTAATTAGGAGTGGAATGCCATTTGCCTTTGACTTCAGGCAGGGCCGGCCTTATGTAAATACTAACAGTACACACCAGCTACATCGGTTCATTTGTTCACAGGCTTTATATTGTTTATTATGGCCGGAACACCCCTTCTTTTCATTTTTTTGTTACTTTTATTAAACGGACCCTATTTTTAAAGACCCACCTAACATACTCTTTTAGGCCGTGAATTCGTGTATCTCTTTTTCTTTCTCTCTTTTTTGCTCAGGAATTCTCTTTTTTCTTTTTTTACCTGCGCATCGTATTTTCTCCCAAATACTCACTCCCCATAGATCTCAGACAGACAAACATTCTACAATACTGTCAAGACCTACCTGTTTAAAACGTTTTTAGATTAGTTTGTCATTTTAGCTCTCGTGTTTGTGTTTGTAATGTTATCACATCGCTTTGAGCCTACATTTTGTTTGTTAACAGCCTTTATACATTAAAATTATTATTTAATTGACTTTTGACTTGATTTTGAAAGACCCATTTCATAATGCTCCCATCTATATTTTTAAAAAATGAAATCTAACGGACCATGTTGTAACTATCAACATAACATACATTTATAACAAGGGAATTAGTGAAACTGTTACGATAAAATTTCACGGCCCGCTCTCTCTTTCTCTCTTTTTCGCTCTCTGGGACGCCCATTTTTGTTCCCTGCGAATCGTACTTTCTTCCATATAAACTTTTGACTTAATTTAGAAAGACCCGCTTCATAATGCACCTTTACTTCTTTGTTCCAGCTCCCTCACACCGCCAACAACAAAAAGTGAGTCCTTCTTACACATTTCCGTTCCCATGTCTACATTTCTCTTGGTATTTTGTTCTCTAAATAAAAAAAAACAATATCAATTCAGTTTATTATTTGTTACTGACCCCGTTTAAACGTAGCAAAAATGACAATTGATCTATATTTATCTTTTCAATGCTATAAGAATTATTTGTTATTTTTTCGACACTGTTACAGTGGTACCATTGCTCTCTCTCTCTCTCTCTCTCTCTCTGATAAGACAGATATAAAAATGTAGAGTTTTTTCTTTTATTCGAGTGGCCTTAGGCCACTGCAACCTATGCGACCGCAAGTAGCCCCACACTTTTATAAGCTCCGCGCTAATTCTCAGAGTAAATTATTAAATTAAGCCATTTTATAACTTATAACATATTTCCAGCGGCCTCCTGATTTACCTCCTGGAAATCTCTTGAAATTGCAAAATATACGAAAAGTCCCGGAAATCTCCGAAAATTTTTAAATTTAAAAAAAATCAGAAAAGTCTCATGAATATAGACAAAAATTATCCTTTTGGGGTGTAATTCAATATGGAAAACGCCAATTCTACGGGCGATTAAAAAAAACGGCATTATGCAATACCCGTAATTGTGGAATCTGGTGAAAGAAGCTTCTCGTGCCTCAAACTAATAAAGAATTACTTGAGGTCAACAATTCTCGTAGACAGATTTAAACATTTTATAATTCTAGCTATTGAGGGTGATCTATGTAGGAAAAAGAATTTTTATGATATACTGTATGACTTCACTACACGCAAAGTAATTCTGTACGTAGTAAAGAATGAATAAAATGCAAAGACGAATTTATTTTATAATACAAATGTTCACTTATTATCCGTATCCCTACCCAAACTTGGCCCCGCGAAATTCATTTCACATAGGGCCCCGCAATGGTTAAGTCCGGCCCTATATCATGTTAACGCTATTAGGATAAGTTTGTTTTTTACTCAATAATAAGGCTTGTCTACAAGTTCAAAAATTATTGAGGAATGCAGTATTTCCCGTGGCTACTCTGTTCCAGCTGCGACCTACATATTTTAGAAAGGACCTAAGGTATATTCAAATAAAAAGACTTAGGGAAAAATAAAAATAAATGCTTTAAAAATAAGGAATTGGTGATAATTTTTAAAATGCCTTACATGTAGATTGCGGCCTTTTGTGGAAATACCGAAAATAAAATACAAAGGCTTGATAGAAAGCTTGCGGTTTTTCGCGAATAGTGGTCCCAAGGTTACTGCGATTCTGTCTTAGTGCGCGTCAAGGAGGTAAAAAGAACATGTGTGAAATTTCATGCGGATCTGTACGACAGTTTAAGAGACTTCTTCGTGATCAATGAGTCATTGGTAGATATATAAAGTGGAATGAGGACATAGTCGACGTATAGGTACTGGTACATGAAACATATGTGTTGAATTATGTTTTGACATTTTAACATTTTATTCTTACTAACTAAACAACAAAACGAGTGCAGCAGACGACATCCAGCAGACGACATTGAGCAAACATTTTTAAAAAGTTTGAAAATGTAAAAGGGTGAAAAAAAAAGTTATCGTTAACAAGAAGAAAAGTGAATGAAAAAAATAAAAAGAAAGAAAACAAGAAAAATAAACTTCTCGTTGAGAGAGAGTGGTTAGTTAGACTCTGGGGTAGATCTGTGTGAGTGTGTCTAGCTGGTGAGGCGCTCCATAGCGGAACTGTCATGACGTGGTTGTTTTTTACTGCACGAATAGTTCCTAGTGATTATATAGGGAAGACATTGTTATCTGACTAGAAGAAGGGGACGCACTCTATAAGCCAGTGATGCCCAAACAATTTTTTGTCAGCCTGGGGTCTATATAAACTTCTCACACCTGTTTCACGGGTCGCATTGTCTCAAAAATATCGTCGTTCCCAATTCTGTGACTTCAATTTGCACTGTGGGTAAAAGTTTCGAGGGAACGGATTGCATTACGTCGCAGGCCGAATGTGGCCCGCGGGCTTTAGTTTGGGCATCACTGCAATAGTTTTTATTTTTTTTTAAAGAGAGTTTACACAAGAGAGGGAGAGTTTCGGTGGAGCAGTTAATTAAAAAAAAATACTGGTATTAATATAAGTTTTAAAACAGGAACAATGACAGCTGGCAGAATTAGATATTTTGTGAAAACTTTGTCGTGTGCAAAGAACATTTCTTTTGAGTTACATGTTTTTTTTTATTGCAAATACGACGTCCAGTGCGTGCTGGCGAAACACTATCGATCAGAAAGAATTTTTTTCAGGGAATCTGGTTAGTTGGATGGACTAGGCTGGTCCTGTGTTGTCCAGAGGAATTCCAGCTACCCGTCGCCTCAGCGTGGCCCCTCCGGTGGAAACGTCTAGATAGCCTAAGTACGAGTAGTGAACCTGGCCGGCCTGGCTTCCCTGGGTGAGCTTTTGTTTTTTTTCTCTCACTTGGGGTTGGGATGGAAAGAACGCCCGGCACACAGTCCAAAATGTCCGACACGCCGTTCCACATGGGGGCCGTCATCAGTGTCCCGTTGACCGGAGTGGCGGTCTCTGCACGGAACAGTGGCGGTTACAGTATAGGAATATGAGACAAGCTCCCCGCAGTTAGCACTGTCCTCGGCCACTTATAGCGAGTTGACCCAGGACCGGGGACGGAGCGCTGTGTGCACGGCACGTCCCGGTTTAGCCCAGTCAACCGATATGGCCGCCTACCGTTGGGTGCCCTCAGACAGGACAGGGGTGAAGAGCCCCATGTCCAGGCCTGGTGGTTGGATAAAAGCCTTTCTAACCATCCACGGGATAATGGCGCCTTCATTGAAGGTCCCGTGTTGCTGCTAGTCGGAGTTGCCAAATCAGAGGGTTTCGTGCCCAATTCAAGACTGTTCATTATTTGGCTACATTTATTTCACTATTTAGTCTCATTTTAAAAGTTGGAGCCAAGAGCCTCCGTTTTATATGTACTATGCATGCCTTACGCTCCATGGACTCAACGCTTCTAGTAATGCCACGTTTCTCGCTAAAAAGTTTCTGTTTGCGGGCCTTTTCAGTGCACGGCCCAAAGGTTTGGAACTCACTCTCCATTAATCTCAGACAACATGCTACCCTACATTCAAGAAAAACATTAAAATCTATCTGTTCAAAACTTTTTTAGACTAGTTTGTCATTTTAACTCTCGTGATTATGTTTGTAATGTAATGTTTTTTTGGGGGGGATCTACAGGTCAATATATTTCAAAATGTATATATTAAGATCCCATATATTAACGACAGTTAGATAGACTACACTTAAGAGAAAACTCGTGTTAACGTACTGAAATGGCTGGGTTCCAACTTGTTCGTCCAACTTATAAAACAAAAATGCTATATTTACTTGGTAATATTTATATATAATATAAACACAAAATAGATGACTGAAAAGTATTATTACTTTAACTCTTTGTGTCATAGATGCAAGCTAAAACTTGTTTCAATGTGATTATTAGTTTTGCTAAAAGGATGCCAGCTCTGAAAGTTTCAGTATAAACAGCGGAGTTAAACAAGGATGTGTCCTGGCCTCAACCCTCTTTGGAATACTATTTTCACTGCCAATCCACAACGCGTTTGACAAATCCACTGAAGGCATCTATCTCCATTCCAGATTTGATGGCAAACTCCTAAATATTGCCAGACTGAGGGCCAAAACTAAAATCAGAGCCACCCTCGTAAGAGATATGCTATTCGCGGATGACGCAGCGGTAGTGGCACACACACAAGAGGAACTTCAGTCACTAATGTCCCGCTTCTCTCAGGCCTGTAAAGAATATGGCTTAACTATTAGCACGAAGAAAACAAATGTTATGGGACCATCTGCTACAGCACTCCCTCCATCCTCATAGACGATAACAAGCTGGACGCCGTAAACGAATTCTGCTATCTGGGATCCACAATTACAGATGACCTGTCCCTAGAAGAGGAGATGAAAAAACGCATAGGGAAGGCTGCCTCGACATTCGCTAGACTCAGACCAAGAGTTTGGGAAAACCATAAGCTAACTACGGTGACCAAAATGGAAGTCTACAAGGCATGCGTTATGAGTACACTGCTGTATGGCAGTGAATCATGGACCACCTACGCAAAGCAAGAGAGAAAACTAAACTCATTCCATTTGAGATGTCTCCGTAGGATCTTGAATGTCACATGGAAAGAAAAAGTGTGCAATACTGAGATCCTTGCGCGATCAGGTATTTCCAGCATCTTTACAGCCCTCAGACAACGCCGTTTGCGCTGGCATGTTCGCCGGATGGAGGACAAGCGCATCCCGAAAGTCATCCTCTATGGTCAACTCGCGACTGGCACAAGAAAAACTGGTCGCCCCCACCTCCGTTACATAGATGTAATAAAACGTGACCTCAAATCAGTGAACATCAATACTGACAATTGGGAAGACATAGCTCTAAACCGCAACAGGTGGAGATAGACAGTGACCAAGAAAGCTACCACCGAAGCAAAAGCCAAGGGGACCCTAACCTGCGCTATCTGTGGACGGGAGTGTCTCTCCAAAATAGGGCTCCACAGCCACACGAGGAAGTGTGGTCTGAGATGAACCATAGTCATCCTACGACTGAAGGAGGCCAATCATAAAAGGGATGCAATATTTGGCGCTGTTAAGTGTATATACAATTTCAAGACAATGAATGTTGTATGTTTAATTTTTTTCCGTGCTTTGCAAAATTGGCGTTGAAAAAGGGATGAAAATAAAGTAAGGTTTTAGGTTTTTGCATCCTTAATCACGGAGTTGTTGCTTTGTATTTCATGATTATATTTACAATATGTTTTTTTTTCTTTTTTGTAGTGTACTGTTTACCACTATCAATAGCTAAGAGTAAACTATTGAGATTATTACAGTAAATTGAACAGAAACAGGCCCAGTTCATTATGAAAGAGATAAAAGACCTGAAAAGAGCCATGGGAACACGAAATGGAGCAGGTCATTCACAACATTTACACTCGATCACGTGATCAGACTTACCTGTACACCAGGAAGGAGATGATGAGAACGAGGATGATGATGGAGCCAAGGACAATGATGACGATGACGTAGAGGGGGAACGGCTCTGAAAATGTAAAGGATTAAAAAAATGTAGGGATTAAAAATTGTAAGGATTGAAAAATGTAAGGATTGAAAAATGTAAGGATTGAAAAATGTAAGGATTGAAAAATGTAAGGATTGAAAAATGTAAGGATCGAAAATTGTAAGGATTGAAAAATGTAAGGATTAAACAAATAAGTAGATTTGTGTATATCTTAAAACTTACAGAAGTTGCTTCAAAAGAGAAGATAATATTACGTCCTGCGCATTTCGTGTGTCAATATAGTCATTGGTATTCCTGGCTTTCATCCTATATAACTCTAAGCTATCAATTCATGTAGTCTATTAGTTTTCAAGTCATGTAATCTTTTAGTTTTCAAGTCATGTAACCTCTTAGTTTTCAAGTCCTGCATTCTATTAGTTTTCAAGTCATGTAAGCTCTTAGTTTTCAAGTCATGTTACTTCTTAGTTTTCAAGTCATGTAATCTTTTAGTTTTCAAGTCATGTAACCTCTTAGTTTTCAAGTCATGTAAGCTCTTAGTTTTCAAGTCATGTAACCTCTTAGTTTTCAAGTCATGTAATCTCTTAGTTTTCAAGTCATGTAATCTCTTAGTTTTCAAGTCATGTAATCTTTTAGTTTTCAAGTCATGTAATCTCTTAGTTTGTTTTCAAGTCATGAAACCTCTTAGTTTTCAATCTAGGTGGAGAAACACAGCTTTCTTTGTTAATCGATTTAATAATCATGTTAAGAAGCGTAACCCTTACTACTCGAAAGTGCTAAATATTAATAGAGTTTTGTCCCCTGTTTTTAAATTTCATTTTAAATTCCTTTTCATCCCGATAAAGTAAGTGAGGAAATATACGGGTCAGTTATTCTGCGGAGTTAAAGACACTCGACTTGAGTGAAATAATTTCTAAGCCAAATAGCTAGGCGACATATGTAAGATTTAGATCTACCTTTATGAGAATACTTGCTGTTGAGGGTATTGAGTTCTTCACAAGTTCTCTGGAGCAATGGGTTTAAAATAAACTTTCAAACAGCATATTACCAATGTTAGATCTACATACATACCTTCCGGGGGACACTTTGATCCGTCAAAACCACACTGTGGGGTGTCGGGCGGGGGTTCCTTGCGCCCTCCTGCCCAGAAGATCTCTTCCCCAGCCACTTGCTCGTACTGTTTGTAGTTGCCGAAATAGTTGGCTACCACCTGCAAATACAAAGCTTATGGTCAGTTGTGGTCAAAATTTAGTCAAGGACGATGACAGATACGTGTGAAGCAATTAGCACTATAAGACGAATGTTGTATGAAGATCGGAGACTCTTTAAAGAAATAACATAAAAGAGTAGCCCTAGTCCCAATTTACTCATTTTTTTGCTTTTTCTTTCGTGCAACACAACATCACCATTGGTTACGCCCCTGACAGTCTTATATATTGTAATTTTTTTTTACTAAATGTACCAACCAAGAGGAAGTAGATCGAAAATGCCTTTTAAACTTAAAAAAAAAATGTTTAAATACATGCATAAATTGTAAAACAAAAGATAACAATTTTGGATAATTAAAGGAATACGGCGTAACAGAAGCGCCCCCTCCCCCGCGCGGAAGCATTATAGCGCCATTTTGCCCTCCCTAGCATAGAAGAAAGAACCGGCAGTAGATGGCTTCTGAAAGAGACAGCTGGAGACATTTCAAGAAGGTCATGGAACAAACATTTAAAACAAATTTGACAAATACAGTTTGCTTATTTACCAGCAAATATATACAATACTTACGCAGGCGTACGCATATGTCAAACATATATTTACATGTATGGTTAGAAAATGGTATATGGGAATATAAACCGTTTATAGATAAAGTAAAATAAAATATTTAAAAAATGGTTTCCATTGTAGAAAAAAAAGACTAGCAGTCACGCCTAATTTAAGTGCTATACGGGACCTATTTCAATAGCTATACAGGACATTTTCAAGTGCTATACAGGACCTATTTCAAGTGCTTGAAAGGACCTATTTCAAGTGCTATACAGGGCCTATTCAAGTGCTATACAGACCCTATTTCAAACGCTATATATTACCTATTTCAAGTGCCATACGGACCTATTTCAAATGCTATACCGAACCTATTTCAAGTGCTATACAGACGCTGGAATCATCGGAATTTCAATAGTTTTCTTGTAACTTTTAAGATATAAATGTGATAGACGAATTACAGTCAGTTCAAAACCAACAGTAGCTTTTCCTTTCGAGCACGTCAGTACATTTTCATGAATGAATGAAGTTTCAGTTCTTTCAGAAGCTGGTGTCAACTATGCAAAGCAGACAGGCGTTGGATGGACGCAGTCCAGCTCTATAAATTATGTGACGCACTAGGACTGTATAGGTGCTTCTTAGTAAGGGAGTCAACAAAGCCATTCGGAACTTATTGCCAGCATTGCTAGTTGTTCTCTGTTTCGACTTTCGTGTCAATTAAAGATTCAAGAGATGTAAATTTTTTGTCGTCTCGTGTAGGACAGTCTACCTAGTCCAGTACAGACCGAATGTCAAGCTGGAGAGATGAAGAGAACTCTCATGTGTTAGTCCTGGCCTAGTGTATAAGAAAACCTGATTGCTGTCTCAGCGTTACGGATTGGCCAAGTGAAACATAGATCTGGAACTTCTGGTTTGAAATGAAAGGAAATTAAAGATATGAGAGTAGAGAGAAAGCGGAGAGGTGAACATTTATGGGAATGTAAAAAGGGAGGGGGGATGTGAGTGGGAGTGGGGGAAGAATGGGAGTTGGGAGTGGGGAGAGAATGGGAGTTGGGAGTGGAGAAGGAATGTGAGTAGGGGTAGGGTGGGAATGTTTTGTTATTTCGATGCTGGAATCATTCAATGAATATTCAAATTGCGTTTTTACTGTACTCGCAGAGAGCACCGGACGCCAATATTGCGCATGTCAGGCACTAGACCCGATGTCCAGAGTCTGTGATCCGAGATGTCACGTGCTCCCTGTGCCAGACTTTTCAAGTGGGCAGGGGGAGGAAATGAGACTAACATTTTGGAGTGACCCTTGAGTCCATCTGTCCATGTCTAGAAGTGTGTGTGGTATGCGTGTCTCGATTGGGGGGGGGGGGGGGGGGGGGAGAGGAATAGCAAAAATGTCAAGGACCTTTAGCGTAAAATATCGGGTTGAGGTTTCAGTGTGATATCAACGGGAAGACCAAGTTCAATTCTCACACTGAGGAGATAATATCAAAGTATGTAAACTTCTCTCAATGAGTGTAGGCAAAGTTGGCTTATTGGTTAAGGTAAATTTCATAATTAGTCAAAGTACATCTTATAATTGGTCAAGGCACATTTGATAATTGGTCGATGTACATTTTATAATTGGTTAAGGTACATTTCATAATTTGTCAATATATATTTCATAAATGGTCGAGGTATGTTTCACTATTGGTCAAGGTATATTTCATAATTGGTTAAGATACATTTCATAATTGGTCAAGGTATATTTCATCATCTGTAGAAATCAAACTTACAATTTAGATAACACCAATAGAGTGAGTCTCCCCCTAAGTTTAAAATATACTTTTCAACATCTAGATTTAAATTTTAATTTAGAGTGAACGCTTTTTTTTTTAAAGATTATATGAACTCTGCCTTTCTGTCTGTCTCTGTGTATGTCTGGTAGAATATTTGTTCACGTTATTTCTCCCACTCCCCATTCTCAGTTCAAGTTGAAACTTTGCACAAAAGAGAGAAAAAGAAAGAGAGAAAGAAAGAGAGAGCGAAAGATAAAGACAGAGAGAAAAGAGAACGAGAAAAGAGACAGAAATGTATAGAGAAAAATTCATCAAATGATGTTACAGGATGCTAGGTCTTAGAATTTTATTTTCTCAACTTAATATCGGTTCAGAGGTTATCGAAATTTAATACTAGCAACAGAACCCGGTCGTACTGCATGACCCGTTAACTTGTTCTGTCTGAGTTCCTTAATAGGGCAGACTGACATTGATAAAGGAACTATGAGTGTAACGATCACGTGATCGATCACCGATGACTCCTAGGACACTACCATTGTCTGGTTCACTTTTGCCATCACAGACATTTAGCGTACCATTTGATAGGAAACTCACACACTACTTGCATTTCATCTAGTGAAATATTCATTGCTATCTGTGAATGAGTCTTTGCTATCTGTGAAAGTGTCATTGCTATCTGTGAAAGAGTCATTGGTATCTGTGAAAGTGTCATTGCTATCTGTGAAAGTGTCATTGCTATCTGTGAAAGAGTCAATGGTATCCTTAGCACTAGCGGATCCAGAACTTTGGAGTGGGGGGGCGATTTTTTTCCAAACCCTAACCCTAACGCCCAGTAAACCCTAACCCTATGCATAAACGTGCGTACAGTACACACACACACACACACACACATATACATATATATATATATATATATATATATATATATATATATATATATATGAGAATTTAAAAAAAGCAGCATTTCTCAACCTTAAGCGAAAAACAAAACAACTGGGGCAGCGCTATAAGGTTCACTTGTGAGGTTCGGGGCTAAGCCCCGACGCCAAAAGCGTTTTCTTGCTTTTTTCACTGCAGAAACGCATTCTCCTGACAAGTACAGCTCTTTATTCATCAATTGAGTTCGGGGCGAAGCCCCGACGCCAAAAGCGTTTTCTTCTTTTTTACTGCAGAAACGTATTCTCCTGACATCTACAGCTCATTTTTCATCAATGGAGTTCAAAGCTAATTACTAATACTATTAAAAAGGACCTTTTGAATAATGTTGTACTTGAAAATTAAATTTAATATGAATTTATAGGCCCTTAATACATTGCAAATAAAACCGATTTTTTCCTTGAAAAGATAAGATACCCCACATATTTAGATTTTGGCTTTGGGGATCGCCGCCGAAAAAAATAATTATTCAATAAATAGTATTCAATAACATTGCAGTATAAATTGTGAGTTAAAGTCCCAAATTTATTTAACTTGAAAAATATCAAATTGAGTAAAGGTTGGTAAAAGGCGACTATGAAAACATTATTTGAGTTTATAACTCATCTCAATCATGGCTTTAATACTGAAAAATTTCGTTTGAATTCTAACTTTTCCAATGCAAAGTCTTACTTACAATAATTATGATAAATTCATGTGAAATTAAATAAACTCTGTCTGAAAATGGGAGGAGCGGTAGAGTGAAAACAATTAATCCTCGCTCCTTTAATAACTTCTGCTAAAGATTGCATTTGGCATTAAAGAATAGGGGTTGGGCGACTCAATATAAGAATTTAATTTATAGTGTATATAAATTATGATGGGGGAAATGCGATTGCATGTATCGCCCTTCCCACCTGGTACAACCCTTTTTCATTTAAATTTACTAATGATACTATTTGAGATTAGATTGTGGTAAGACATAATATACAATGGGTCACATATCAATACGTAGTTTATATTATATAGATATTCAACTAATTTTGTTCCTAAACTATGATTCTCCACAAAAATAGGACCGCCCCACCAGCACTCAGAGGGCTAGAGTGGGGATGGCAGTACACGCAATCGCCCCCCCCCCCATCACCCCACCGAATCGGCCAAAATACCAGAAAGGGAGCGACATAATATAAAATGTATATATTAATTCAACTAATTTTGTTCACAAACTATGATTCTCCACACAAATAGGACCGCCCCCCCCCAGCACTCAGGGCGCTATAGTGGGGAGGGCAGTACATGCATCGCCCCCCCCCTTACCCCACCGAATCGGCCAAAATACCAGAAAGGGAGCGACATAATATAAAATGTATATATTAATTCAACTAATTTTGTTCACAAACTATGATTTCTCCATCGCCCCCCCCCCCCCTGGATCCGCCAGTGATCCTTAGTTAAAACGCGTCCTTGCTATACAAAAACCTGAACTTGATGTGCATCGAAAAAAGTAAAAAACAAAAGTCCTTTTAGTAATAGTATAATACAAAGACTCTCTCTCTCTCTCCCCCTCTCTCTCTCTCTCTTACAATACCTCTATTTAACTAGTACCTTCGTGGAAACTTCCAGGTGGGGTGGGGGGCTCAAAAACCTGGGTGGACAAGTATCTCGAAAACTGCTCCAACGATTTTCCTAGAAATTTAAAAGTTGCTGTATATCGTTGGGAAAAGAATGACTAGCTCGTGGGCCACACTGGGAAAACTCTAGTTTGACAATTATAATTTTTCAAAGTTTAAAAAAAAGAAGAAATTTAAATTTGGCTTGACAATGAGGAACATATTTCTCTTGAACATATTTCTCTTGAACATATTTCTCTTGAACAAAAAAAAATAATTAAATGTATTTCTTTCTGTAGCGATGTACTTATGTTATATCATTGACCAGTAAGCTTATTTCATGACTTAGTCCAGTTAACACATGTAAATGTAAGGCTATTGCATCAGTCAGTCCACTTAATGGGTGTAAGCTGATTACATCATTCAGTCCATGGTGTCGCGTAGTTCTCCTAACTCTTTTTTTTTTTATGTCCTCTCCTCATAGTACTTGTACGGGGCGAGAGTGCCTTGTATGTTTGTTTGGAATTGTTTGGCTACGTCACTAAGTCCGGTGACATCTAGTGGTCATTCTTTGTCATGAGGCAGTTCACCCTCTGACTTTGGTTGGAACGGACGGTGTGTTGGTCCGTAAAAGGTTATTATATCTATAGTCTGTACTAGTTTCTCGGACTTATTATTCAGTAGGATTTTTGGACCCCTGTTTAGGGTGAGTTATTCGTTTGTGATATCTCTTGTTGTATGAGGTTGTCACTATTTCTAGTTTTAGAGTAGAAGTTAAGTTTTGTGTTTATTTCGTTTATAGGGTGCCAGTGTTGGAGTTGTATATATATACTGAGCTTGAGTCTATGCTAGTGTGGGCGTCGCTTGTCGTCTCAGAAATATATATTACAGTTTTCAGTGTCATTGTCAAATTGGCGATCATCTGAGGTCTAACTTTACTATTACCGAGGTTGGCAGTTTTGTGACGCCAGTCGGTCAGAGTCTGGTGGACTATGAAACCAGGGTGACAAGTTGATAGCAGTAGCGAAGGTGCTTTAGTGAATTATTGAATAATATATTTATATATACATATGATATATATATCTATATATTGTCTATTTATCATCCTCATTGTACATACACATATATCAGTTTCATACAATTAAATTCATTTATTTTTGTTGTTATTTAAACTATTCACATAGTTGGTTTCTCTATGTACGACTGTGTGTGAGTGATGTTCTTGTCAGGTTGAAGCCCGGGACCTTAATGGTGTACAGCTAGTTAACAACACAATAAATCCTAAACCTGACACATCGCAATTGCATCAAAGAAAGAGATGAAAAGTCCACTTTAACATATATAGGCACCGATGAAGTGATAGTCATCTTAAAACATGTAAGCACTATGACATTTGACCAGTTCACTTAAGAGATGTAAGCACTATTACTCGACCAGTCCATTTATCTATTGAATGATTACTTTAGAGGTTAGCTTATTTACAGCATGTATGACTCCCCATCTGCACCTAACCAATCGTTTGCTAAAGCGTCTCCTCTATATACCCGACGACACCCCCACATGTCATCAATTTCTACTCTGGACAAGTCCAATGTATTGTGACTCACAGCTCTGCTTAGAGGTTTTAAAAAAATCTCTTCTCAGACGAACGCCGTACCAGGAAGCCTATATGTGGTCACGGCTTGACCTCTACTCCGAAAACTACTGTCTTAGACGGACAGCTGGGCTGTTTTTAAATCCTTCTAAATTTCCCTTTTTCGGCTAAAGTGACCTACATTATGAACAGTCTGAACTCAATCTGTGGGTTTAATCAAGTTACTGACCACAGAGTATTAACTGATGGATTCCGGAACAAGGAAGATATTAAGACACGTATTAATGAATGTCAACTTATGATTTTCAACTGGATAAATGTTCGTTTAACGGTTAACAATATTGACCCGATACTGACCACAGATTTGAATAGACATTAATGAATTCCTGATGAAAGTAAGCTATTGGCCGACGTAATATTTAGTATCAACGTGCGGGTATAGAAAGGTAAATTGAATGATCATCAATACTGACCAGACACTGACCACAGGTTGAGTACATCTTGATGTCGATAAAGGAAGCTATGGACAGGAAAGTGAAAGAAGTACATAGAAAGAGGATGAATCGACTTTTGCTTCTTAAGACAAAATCATGTTTACATGTTGTGATTCCATGACTTACTATTCTAATCTGTCTTCTGTTAAGTCACGCACGTTAGTAAGCTGGGGCTCTTAACAAGTTGTAAGCTTCTATGTAAGGATACTTAATACCAAAATTATGTCTTATTGTGAAGATAGAAAAAGAGTAATTGTAAACTTAAACTAATTTCTCATTTAGAAAAAAAAATTGAATGAAAATATGTAAATATTCTCTTAAGAATTATATATTTTTTTAATTGTGGAGAACTCTTCTAATGGTGAGGCGCTCCGCGACTACACAGTCTCGCACCATCGAAAGTCCTGCCCTTTATCTATCTCAAAGTTAAGCGAAAAAAGCATGTAGATAGGTCTAAGTGTTGACATTACATCTAAAATGTTTTTCCACACAAGAGATTGTCATGATAGAGCAAAACAACGGCGGCCATCTTCTTTCATGCGCTGCAGAAAACAAAGGCTGGACTTAGTCACTTTGACAAACTTTTAATTGTTCACCGACTAAATGTTCACAGGCAAATCGTTCACTGGATAGTAACAAATTGTTAATATTATATATTCTAGTCACGTGTTTAATTTGTTTACATTAAAACTTTTGTAGCTATTATTTCCAAAAATAAATTTGAGATTGCTAGAGATCGAGCCTAATCTGAGTTGCTTTGTTAATTATTTTTTCTTTGTTAATTCTTTGTAAATGAGGACAGTATGCGATAAAAATTATACTTTAAAAAATGCGATCTAACAACAAGATAGCTGAAAAATTTTAATGGGACGTCACTTCACTATAGGCAACATTTTTACTTTCATCCTGTCGGCCTTCTTTGACACTCATGTCCGTTCTGCAGTTTTGTTCGTCCCACTCACTTTTGCTTATCTTCTTAATAGCGGCCCAGATATGTAATTGACAGACCTGTTCCATCATGCCGTTAGGGTCAACACTCTTTATGGCCTTCCTCTACCTATACCCCCCCCCCCCCCATTTCTTGATCTACCCATTCAGCTGGATACTCTAGTTAAAACCTAGTTGAGTGGTACACAGAATGGCGGCTCTTGAAGTAATACAACTTTATCGGACAGGGAACCGTTATTTATAAAAGGAGAAATTGTTTATTGACAAGTCTTTGTCTTTTACGTTCATCTACGCCTTTGCAAAACATTAGTGAATTAAAAAAAAAATTTTTTATCCTTGAATATTTTTAAAACATTTATTTATTTGTTTACATTTTTTCCACCAAACTTAACATACCTATTGGACATTTTGTTGTGTGTAGCAGTCTGGAGCTGTCTGGAGCAGTCTGGAGCTACAGACAAACGACAGAGCAACAACAGCGATATAATTTAAAAAATGGTCTATAAATATTATGTGATGACTTTGCGTAAAAATTCTCAATTGATTTTAAAGTTATTTAGTTCAGTGAATTAACTTACACGATAAACACCAAGAAATAGGCGCTACCATGTCAATTCATTCTGTCGTTTCCCACGCCAGTTTCTAATTGCTATTGCTGATTAATCGTCTGATAGAAAAAAAATTATATTGACAACTGCATTCACACATCTGTCAGTGTTTGTACGTTTGTTTGTATGTGTGTGTTTGCCAAATGGGGAAAAAAAAACACAGTGTTTTATTAAAATAAAGCAAGACGGGCAAAAACGTGTAAATACGTCACACCAGGGCATTATTTTATCCCTGAAGAGTTTTCCCCTCAACTCGAAACATCCAGCTATTTCATATTTTGTAAAAAAAAATAAAATATGAAAGCATACAGATGTAATAACAAAAACATAATTATGTAGCGATTCCCTAGTCAATATGTATTATATCTCTAATCCCTTGTCAATATGTATTATTCATCTATGTGTACGCTTTCTTAACAGGCAATCTTTCTCTTCTCCGTCTTATTTAAAAGCATTAACAGAACAAGTATTAGTCGAATCAAATTATTTCTGCATTAAGAAATATTTTTTTCCCTTGCTGATTGTTTCACACGGCTGGTTTGAGTTCGTTCAATGTGTGTGTGTGTGTGTGTGTGTGTGTACATGTGTGTGTGTGTGTGTGTGTGTACATGTGTGTGTGCGTGTGTGTTCGTGTATGCGTGCGTGGGAGAGTAGGAACTGAAACTATAACAGGAAATTGCTTCATTTCAGCCAAACGATTGACTGAATGGTTTGCTTCCAGTGGTCTTACTAATCGTAGACTATAAGGTTGACCACTTCTCCACACCCAATCAACTCAATAGATTCCAAAACAAACATTCATAGTGCAGTGAACAAATGTGTATGTGTGAGTTTGCCTTCTATGCGTGTGTGGGAGTACTTAACATATTTTGCCTGCCTGACTTAATCTCATATGCTATGTCAGAGACCTACCATCAGTGAATATTTTCTTAACTATGGGAAAATGCGCGCCTGTATGTGTGTGTGTGAGGGTTCAATTAATAAAAATAAAATGTCAGCCAACTACATCTTCCAAACCCACCCCCACCCAACCCCCCAAAAAAGTCCTCAAAATATATAACAAATTTCGATAAAAAGGGAGTAACAACGCAAATCTCTCACTTGTTTATGCCTCTTCTGGTTGCAAATGTTTCATCTCAGACGAACTTGTTGCTAAAGAATTAGCTAGATTAACTTCTAAGTCATAGATTTATATATTTTTTTTAAAGGGAATCTTAATCCTCGTTGAGTCCAACTACTTTGAAAAAAAAAGTTAAGCCTAAGCACTCATCAGTACGAGGACCATGCGTTGACATAGAGCTACATGCCAACTACATACCTGAAAGCGTAATAATCAAAACACTAATCACAATTACGGAATGAAGATAGTTGGCAGCACAGAGTTCATTTTCGTCAAGAACGGTAACAAAAAAAAATATGTATCCAGTATCTCGTAGTTATGGTTCCTGAGGGATAATTTTGAAAAAGCAAAGGGATTGCGTTGCGGATGTTAAACAACACCTGATGGAGGGGGCGCATTAACGAAATAAAATATATGTCAACCATTTGCTGATTAAAAGTTTACTTTTTGTTAGGCTGAACCCTGAACTGACTTCACGTGTACTTGTTCGAGTTGAACACTTTCAATTTTTATTAAAGTTGATTCTTTACCAACAGGCCCGAACAAGACACTGGCCCCAAAACACCCTTATAGTAAGAAAACTATATGGAGAGCTCCCTGATTTGGAAACCACTGTATAATTCCTCTCATATATTTGTCTAGTTATCAGAACGCTCCAACATAATAATAAGAGCGAGATAGATGAAGAATTAAAGTTGAACTTATTTAAACTCGTCTAAATATTTTCATCCTTTTTTTTTAAAGTACCGGTATAGCCTTTTATTCCCAAGAATAAGGTGCAATATTTTATGAGAAACAAAAGACCATACCTACATAGGCTATCTTGACAAACCAAAGAAATGTAACAAGCAACATCAAAACTTCCAATTAAATTACTGGTTCAATGTGTAGCTAATTAAATCAATAATTGGAACTAAAATATGATTAAAAAAAAATTCTGTATTTTTCTGTTACATCCATATCTTATGCACAACAACACAAATGACAACAAAACAATGATGGCGCAGTTGTCATAATTGAATGTTCCAGAATCAATACAGCCCATATAAGAGGTGAGCATGGATGTTAAATGTTGGTCCATGTCGGTTAAATATTTCTGTATTATGTAAAAATGACTACATAATAACATTAATTTCTATTTGCGTGAATCAATAAATTATCTGTCCATACGAATAACAGACCCAACTACTTTGAAGCAGCATCAGAGTTTCATCGTTAAGCTCACACTCCTGTACTTGAAGACATCCTAGGTTACTCATATGTCACGTTGCTTTTCTAGTTCGCTGATATAAAACCAAAGACAAAAAAATTATACATCGAACTTCAAAAACACTAATTCCTCTCTTGCCTCTATCGGATTCGACCCCGTCACCATCGGTTCAGCAGCGCAGCGTGTAAAACCACAAAGTTACTTACAGAAGTCAGACAGACAGTATCTAGACGAATGTATCCCTATTTTTACTTAGGACTCACTGCTGTTGCTTTATTATTATTATTATTGTTATTATATATATGTATATATGCCTTCATATAATTTATTGCAATAGATTGAAGACAACAGTCTCCTTACTGATCTCAGCTTTTATTGTGATAGTGATGAATAGTACCAATAAAGCCCCCCCCTCCCTTTTATGTAAGTAAGTAATCTCAGTAGAGATGTTGATATAGTGGTTTGGTAGACTGATACCCCACCACGCCCCCCTCCCACACCCGCTCCACAGACATGCTTCTCTTATTTTTACATTCAATTAAATTTGCTACCGTCGTATATCAGAGAAACAGCAAGCGTCTACTCAGTTGCTCCAACTCTGGTAAAACCAAAGTATCCAGAAGTTTCTTATGTACCCCCCTCCTCCGCCCCCCCCCGTACCTAAAAAAGGAACGTAAGTAATCCTATGGCTGTGTGTGTGTGCAAGTGTGTGTAAGTGTCAATTGAACGTAGAGAGATGCTGACCCGGTCATCTGGCTAGAAATTTCCATTACAGTAGCGTGTTTGAGCAGACTAAGACAGACACAAACAACAGACAGACAATATCCAAACACAGAGTCTTCATTTTTCACGTCCATAATCTATTTGGGCACAGAACAGGACACACACAAAAAAAAGTCACACAAACAATATCTCACAAGCAAACCCGAAAATTACTTAAGGTGCATTCACAATGATTTGTTTCCTGGAACAATCTCGAACAAGTGTCAGTGGCAGAAAGCACTTTGGATTTAGGAAAACTGATAAGAGTTAACAGAAAATAAAAATATTCTACTTAATGTTTTCTATCATTGTAGTACTGCCCTGTTGTTACGTATCAACATAAATAAATTGATGAAGATATTTTTGAATGTAGAAGAAGCCAGAATATACCCTATAATTTGTTATAAAAATAAAATATCTATTTAGAACTTGATGCTACCATAAATAAACACAAATGAAGTAAAAAATCACATTATTAGCTATATATAAATATATATAAATTATGAAACTTGATGCGCAAACACATTGTACTAAATTTCTAAATAGCACTCAGGGTAACCGCACCCATAGAGGAGAAGTCAATGTTCGATTGAAAACAAATAATTTATTGGGCGATTTCTTTTTCTTGCCTTTGTTTTTAATTGTGATGCACCCTGATGCACCCTGTCTGTCTTGTACAAAGTTTGAACAATTTATTTCTCCCACTTCCCATTCTCGGATCAAGTTGAAGCTTTGCACAATTATTCATAGCTCCTAACAAAACATGAACCGCCCAAATAATTTACCAATTATTTAACTAAATAAAGACTATTAATTAATTTTATGTGATTTCCAAAAAAGGGAAAATAATCGTACATTATTGAGAGATACTGCTGTAAATGTGGAGTTTTTCCACTCCAATAATATTGTTAAATATTTTTTTTTATTTTGCTTTTTTTTTTCCTTGTCTATGGAGTGAATGTAAACCATTTCAACACGAAACTCGAGTTCAGGGTCACCTTTCTATGTACACCTCACATCCCCCTCACAGCTAGTGCTAGGGATAGACAAAATATTATTAGTAGATTTTAAAATGTTTGGTTTGAGAAAAAGAAAAAAGATCTTCATTCTGATTTCTTTTTTGTTTTGTTTTTAAATTTTAATTTCTAAAGTTTTGATTTTTTTGTGACATGGTTTAAAAGTTTTGATGACCGCGATAGATATTTCAAAGCCTTCGATTAATAGATATGTCATTATTGTAGTGGCATCATATGAGTGAGTATATTGAGAATCACTGCTAAAGTGACATTTTTATATCCTGTTTGACCTATTGGCTACTATATTTACTTAAATACCAATCGATATAATGTAATTTTTCTAAAAGCTTAGCTATTTCAGAACTCGTTATAGTGAGTGTGGCCTAAATCTTCTATTGGTCTATTCCACAGACTTATATATTTCTATGTGTATGGTTTGTTCCTATAAAGCTTACAGTTACAGAATTTACATGAAACAAAAAAAAAATGGATGGCTGCCTGGTCGTGCTGTATGAACGTTGGACTGTCGTTCGGATGGTCCAGGGCTCATACCCTGCCCGCTGCCATCACTAGACGTCCTGCGGGAAGTTTGGACTAGCAAGTAGATTATCTTCAACTCTGAAGGAACATTTGAAACTTGTCAAACAAACGTTATACCGAACACAGATACATTTATCGTTTGCTGTTAAGTTATAATGCATCTGGGTTTAATAGATTTTTTCTTTTATTCAATGTACGAAAGAAAAGAATCAGGTCACTCACATCACTCACATGGTCAGTGTATATGGAACTTACGATACGAGCACAACGCATTTATTTCCGCATTTTTCACGGCCCGAGAACACACGTGGTAAATATATTACTTTTTTTAACCACTCAACCACCGCGCCTCAGATCTTGAATCAAATATGTGAAGAAAACCATTTGCCAACAGTTCACAGTGACCTTTGTTTGGTTGGTAGGAGGGAAACAAAGAAACAAACCCAAACCACTGTGAGAGGAGCACCTAGACGCAGATGAGGTACTCACCCTGAATTTGCCTGTATTTGGATCCATGTCCAGCAGTGAGTAGTCGGCATTTCTGTCGCCATTTTCATCAATGCTAACGTTGCCCGTAATACCTGTGTACAAAGAAACAAACAAAATGCCATTCATAATACTAAATCCTTGGACAGCACTTCAAATATCAACTCTATTCGTATCTCCCTCCACCTTTAGTATTGACTTTCAGGGTGGGTTTTACTACTAATAATGAATGCATTTTGGTCAGTTCGTCCATTCCGAAGATACGTTAATCTATGTAAGGGTGACGCGAAGCTCTTTAAGATAGACATCAACAGTGGGCCCACGTGGAGGGCAAGCGTAAAGGATGGGGGTCGATGATCTCAGATGGTGAGCATCCCAGAATTAAGAAAAGGCTTAAAACGTTGCATGGTCCTGTGATTTACAAATTCCTAACATGTGACCTTGGATGTCACAGGACCTTGGATGTCACAGGACCTTGGATGTCACAGGACCTTGGATGTCACGTGACCTTGGATGCCACATGACCTTGGATGTCACATGACATTTGATGTCTCTTAAAAGGTTGTAATGTGAAGAAATGTTAAATCGAGACACATTATACCACAGACAGATTTGAGTAGGATACACCTTTCTTTTTGTTTACATATTTTAAAAAATAAATTACAATACACATGACTCTACAATATTTTTGTTTTGTTTATCCGCGTATACTCGTTTTGACTATTTAGCTTTACGCCAACAGATGGGTGGGAATATTTGTAAATGGCCGATACAAATGTCGATGTTAAAAGAAGTATTCCAAACAGAAAAGACAATCGATTCATAAATCTACATGCAAGACAGACGTAAACAACCAGTACGCCCACGCAGGCAATCGATGTTCCTCAAGAGTCCCGAAATGTGGGCATCTTTCGTTAACTTTATAGAATCAAACTCTTCCACTAGCATAACCTGAAGTAAACGTGTCTCCGCCCCTGGGTCGTGGACTACAGAGAGTGCTCCATCAAGCTAACAGACCAAAACAGACAAAAGTTTTGTTAAGCACATTACATAGATCAGAAAGTCTGTGTTAACGCAAGCGTTTCGTACTAAGGCACTTTTACTTAAACGCATTCTAAAGATTTTTGATTTGTTTTTAATGATCTGTTAATTAAAAACAATTCTTCATGTCTGTAGTAGATATGATTTGGAGAGGTCCTTTGACTGGCCCTAGTGAGTGTTAGCTGATGTGTGCCGGTCCTGAAGAACGTCGATCTTATCCAGTTGTTTATTTCATTAAGGTTGGTGGCAGATGTTTGGATCTGGATGAACGACTGCTAATTGAAGTTGGGGAGTTGAAGGATCTAGATCGAGGCTTTAGAGAGAAAGAAAGGAAAAGTGCAGGCATGGAAAAAAAAAGAAAAAAAACAACAAGGTTACAAAGACAGTTTGTGTGGAAACACAAACTCAAAACTGGCCCCGAAGTGGTCCACACAGGCAGGAAAAAAAGACAGGTTTCAATAATTTCAGAAAGAACATCAGAATGAAATTTTATCAAAAGCAAATGACAGAGAAGAATGGATGAGGAAGGTTGGCAGATCTTGAGTGGTGCCCCAGCGGTCAAGCAGACCAAAGGATATGTGAAAGTGAATGTGAAGTTAGATGTGAACCTGGCCTAACTGATGTAGTACTTAGTATGACAGAACTTACTTAACTTAGCAATAAAAATGTAAAAAAAATAAAACATAAAATCTAAAATCGTTTGCATAAATGTGTTAGAAATATGGTGTATTGTGATCTTCCTACTAAAGAGCCTTCTGCCTTGTTACTATTAATAGTGAATAGTTGTAAAATTGGTGTATTTTTATGAAAAAACTGCTTGCATAAGTCATTTTAAAAATTAGAGTTTTCACCGTCAGAAAAGAAAAAAGTAACTATTGCATCAGAACTTGGAATGGTCTAAAATATTACGATGTTGGTATTTCACTATTTTTTTATAGTTTACGAGACCTAAACGGGACGGATGACGGACGGACGGACAGTCATTCCACACAAAACTAATAGCGTCTTTTCCCCTTTTGGGAGCAGCTAAAAAGTAATGGATGCTTTAAACAGAGGCGGCTCGTCTAACTAACCCATAGTCAAAGAAAGTACTGCTGCCTTCCTATGTTCATTCTACTTCGCCTGTCCCTTAGTCTGATGAACCGTTGGGGCACAACGCATCTGTCGACTGTGTTTCTCTATTTATCTCTGCCTCTAGCCTGGGATACATTCTCATTCAATGACAGGCCCGACCATTTTTTATTTGACTTCCCATTGCTTTCTCTGTCTGCCTCTTTTTCTTTTTTCATGGTATTGTTGCCTGAAGGAATGTTTTTGAGGACCTTTTAATAAAGTTTTAGTTTGTGTCTTTTTTTTTTACAGTGGTTAGTAGGTCAACGTTGCTGTTGTGATCTCGTTTCCAATCTCTTTATGATGCGGTCTTTGTATATGATACATAGAACGCTTCTTGAGCATCTCAAGTCCATAGCTAGGATCATCCTCTCTAGTTCTGCAGGATTTTCAGGCATATAAAAATGTAGCCATGACCAGAGAGCGCATCTGTCTAATTTTAGTGTCGAGGGCAATGACTTTGTCTTACCATATTGTTTTGAATTTAGCAAGTATTGCTGTGGACTGTGCAATTTTGGCCAGAGTTTAGGTTGTTTCCTTCACCTGAAACAATCTGTGGCAGTCCATCTGTCCATTACTAATGAAGTTTTCGATTTTTTAAAAAGCTACTTCTGTTAGTGTTGCGCATGGGTACAGCTGAGCTTAACAGGTGTTCGATCTAGAGTTTAGCTGTTAGCTACATACGTCTGGGAGAAAAAAAAGCGGAAAGTACCCGCATGCTTTTGCTTCGTACATTAACACTCATTGTAAAAATTGATACGGTGGTAAGGTGAATGCAGCTAATAAAAACTGAAGCAATACATTTGCATAAGTAGTTTGGTTTTTCTTTGTCATTGACTTGACGGCTAATATATCTCTTCAGGAATCGCGTGAAAAGCATTGAAGAGCCAATCCCTCAGGTTTTTTCTCTCACTCTTTACATCCATCACAATGTGGACAGGGTCTTTGATCACCTCCATTAGTTGTACTTGCTTGGTACCTTATCCACATTCTCGACACTGTCATCTTTTTTTTTTTGACTGCAAGTTAGTGACTTGTGTCCCAAATTTATTGCTCAAGAAGAATGTGCCAACTCTTTGTAAATGTTGGTAATGAATATGGAGTCTGAAACAGGGAGAAGTCATCTAGCTTAGCAGTTGATCAACGCGCGACATGTACGGAGCTAAGTTTTATCGAGAGATGCAGGTATTACTTTTTTTTTCACTTCAGTTATGTGTTCCTCAAATTTCTCAGAGAAGCCGGTGACCATTAGGCAGATTCAACGCCGCTGATTCTAAACTGTAGAGGTACCTGCCACTCTTTTTAGATACTTCAGATGCGTTTGGAAAGGAATTGTTAATCGGTCGTTGCTGTGTAGCTCCAAACAGCTAGTACAACATAACCGATGTAGCCGTATTATATTTGTAAGGAATAAACTTCAAATTAGTTGAACAAACTTCTCTTGTGAGCAAGAACTTAATATAGCTTTTATTATAAGTCGTAGATTTAAATTAAAATGAGATATAGATCTAATTGGAATAAAAAAAAAAAACACCTGATATTTAAACTTCCAGCTAGGAGGCGCTGTGGCTGAGTGGTAAAGAGCTTAACTTTTGAACCAGGGGTCCCCGTTCAAATCCTGGAGAAGACTGGGATTTTAATTTCTTGATCTTTGTCCACCCAGCTCTATTGGGTACCTGACATATGTCGGGAAAAGTACAAACGGTTGGTCGCTGTGCTGGTCACATGACACCATCGTGGGCTACAGAAACAGCTGACCTTTACATCCTCATCGCAAGGTCAAAGAAAATTTAACTCACACCAATAACACGTCTTTACTATTTCATGTCTCAAGATCGTCTGCCGTTTCACATTTGCATTACGCTTGAGTCCTATTGTAATTTCATTATCCTCACTGCAAAGCCACCAACCAATCACTAACTTCTCACCGTCACCTTGGACACACACGCACACACTCCATAACATGGAGAAACTTCCAGTATGGGCTTTTCTGAACATAGCTAATGCCCAGGCGTTCATCTCATTGCTATAAAATGAACCATAGTTGCTTCGCAAACGAACAAGGCCATAATATAGTATACTCCTCACTTACGTACCTTTGTATTTTGTTCACATTTGCTTATTATGTTACTTTGTTATACAATACCCGCCATGTATTCGATTCCACAGTTACCATCAAGGTATTGTGCTCCATAGAAATAGCCACTATGGTACTTGGTTCGATAGCTACCTAGTACGATACTGCGTTCAACAGCTACCCACCATGCTATTGCGTTCGACACTAGATTACCTGTAAACGTTCTGTTCCACATTCGCTTGGTAATTTCCGAGCCGTTGGATATCGAGATGTTATCTGCCAAACTCTCATTCAGGGCGATGGCGTACAGAATAACGGCGTCGTGGAAGGCGCCCACAAAACTGTTCACCTGAAATACAAGGTCAGGCACAGTACTATATGCAATATATTAGTTAGACTATGGGCAATATAGATAAATAAACTATAGTTCACTAAGATCTAAAAATGCCTACTCTATAACATTACAATGATTTACAATGACTAGAATGAAAATAAGTTTTCTTTTTGATTGAAAATTTCAATTTCGCGTATATTTTTAGACACTTCATACATCAACTTATCTGTCACATGCCTCGAACGTGAGAATAGGTTAATTATTGATATGTATTGCACTTTTAACTAGTTGTGTAGATCTTAATATGTTGATGTATAATTTGACATATGCCCTTTTTCAATATGGAAAATAATACTCATAAATACAAAAACAAAATTTAATAAAATATTCTGAAAGACATAATGATAAAAGCCCTTTCCTCGTCCCATATGCTAGGACAAATTTGTACAAATACTCCTTCTTCCCTAGTGCTATTAGAGCATGGAATGGGTTGCCTGAGCTAGCCAGGAAAACCAGTGACTTGGCAGAATTGAAGTCATTAGTTAACATGCATGACTAAATGCATGGCGCGTAGGACGTAATCATTTTTTTAAAGTAACGACTGTATTATATAAGATAAGAATAGAAGGACTTGCCATTTAAAGTTATTATAGCCTATTATTCTGTAATTTAAAGGAGATAGTTATTACGTATTATTTCACTGTTTATCTATAAATAATGTTAAATGAACATCTTATCATATCAAAGTGCTACAAAACTAAAGTAATGGTGCAGGACTCAATCGCGTTCTCAAATGATTGAAGTTGTGAGTTGAAAGTTTACATTCTGTGCGGGACTACTCAAACGTGTGAGTGAAAGTCGAAAATACTAAAATAATAATACCAGTGATGTTCCAACGGCAACCAGCGGGTCACATCTGACCCACAAAACCTCTGCCCTAGGGAGGAATAAAAGCCGCTGATGATAATTCGTCTTTGAGTATTATATAAGTGTTTAATAAGATAATCAGGGTACAAAAAAAGCATCCTATGCTAGTCTAATAGTTTAATAAATGACTTAAATTTACAAACTTTAAAAAACCTATGACGGTAAAATCCACCCAGCTATCCCTTTCTTTCTCTCCCCCTCTCCCCTTCCTATTCTCCTTCTCCCCTCAGACAATTGATAGGATCCTAGAAATAACTCAAGGCACGAAATAGCGCTAAATAAAAACAATGGGTAAAAATATTAATCACAGAGATGTATTGTTGTTGGTCTACATCTATTACAAATGTAGTTATATGACTGATCCAAACTAAGTGATACAATTACACTTCGTATAAGCTTTTTTTTTTTAAAAGTGTTTTTTTAACAATATATTTTTATTTAAAATCTGCAAATATTTATGTAAAATTTGTTGAAGGCTGAACTACGCAGCACATTTTTGAGTTTCAAGACGTAGAAAGGAAAGAGACACCTGAATGTACTTTGTAGATGAACTAGGAAACTTATTTGTGACCCAATGGTAAAAAATAAATAAATCAATAAACACGGGAACTGGTGGCCTAATCAATGTAGATTGAATCAAGAAGAGGAACAGATTGGACTCAGATCGATGCATTCAAAAACTCACTCATTTTTCAGGACATAACACTCCATCTATATCGCGCATCTTCAGGCCACGGATTTAACCTAAGCCCAACAGCAGCCCAATCGTCCTACTGTAAACATGAGCCTATTTGTTTCTCCTATAACAAAGTGTTGTATTTTTGAAAGGAGTAAGACCTAAAAATATTGTTCTTTTGTTGTGTCAGGACAAACTTCTAGTGCATGTTCTATACTAAAAGAGTACTCAAGTTATCTATGGTTTTTTGGGTTCCTTGAACAGATAATGTCTTATGTAATAGGCGGCTAAAGTTACTAGAGACTTCAGATGAGAACATTTCTGCTTTCATTAAATATCAGATCAGTGTCTACTTGTTCTACCTTATCCTTTATACATACATAAATGGCAAACATGAACATTTTATTACCTTTTTTAGTGATTTTGTCTTGTACCAAAGTTTAAATGTGCACATATAAATAATAATTTGTTGTTTATTGGCTTCCAAACCAAGAGGTCCCTGGTTGGAATCTCGGAGAAGACTTGAATTTTTAATTCTGGGATTTTTAGGACGCCCCTGAATCCACCCGTTTCTCATGGGTACCTGACTTTAGTTGGGGGAAGTAAAAACGGTTGGTCGTTGTCCTGTTCACATGACACCCTCGTTAACCGTCGGCCATAGAAACTGATGATCTTGACATTATCTGCCCTATAGATCGCAAAGTCTGCAGGGGTACTTTACTTTGATTTACATTTATTTTGTCATCTTTTAAGAAATTATGTTTGCATCTGGCTTCATATTACTAATCATGCGAACCGCTGATTGCATTATGACGCGTGTTATTGATCAGTGCCAATGTGACTCTTCAAATGTCACTTATCTAATCAAACTATGACGTCTTCAAATTGCCCACCCCCACTACTCCCTCTCTCAGTGAGATGACAATGTCAGGCCTAATTTTCACTCCATTTTCTTCCGATATCAAAAATTACCCCTCCTTTTTTTTTCTGTTATATGCCCCCCCTCCCCTCCAGAAGTACCACTCACTTAGAAAGCAATAAGTGACCTATTTCAGAGACCTTTCAACGACTAGGTCTTGGATGACATTGAGAATTCGACTCTCTGAAGATCTGGAGCGCAAAGGTCAGACAGACAAACGAGTGGAAACCAAATTCTACGCCAAATTAACCCCATCAGTGGTGTGCTCTCAGGTCAAAGCCAAGTCAAGATGGTAGCTACCTTCGGCTACCCAAACCGATACAAGAAGGTTGCGGTAATGAGTCTGCTTCTTGGTTGGAGGCGAATTACATGGGGAATGAACATTATTTGGTGTGAAATAGATTTGGATACCATTACTTTGTACATGATTTAAAAAAAAAATATTTTACTTGCATGACAGCACAAGAAGGGGTGGTGGCTTTCGAACCGAGAGTTTCTAGGTTCAAATCTTGGTGAAGAATGGGATTTTGAATCTAGGGATTTTCAGAGCTTCCCTGAGTCCACCAAACCCTGATGGGCACATCTAATGATATTAGTTGGGGAAAGGTGTAAGTGCTTGGTCGTTGTGCTGGCCATGTGGCACCTTCGTTAACAGTGGGCCATAGAAATAGATGACCTTTACATCATTTTCCTCATATATCTAAAGATTTGAAAGAGGAACTTTACTTTTTTCATTGAAATGGCAAATTAAACTGAAAGCACCGTGTAACGTCACATTCTTTTAATCTGTAAATGTCTATTTCCCAGACGCCTTTGAACGTATTTTTACGGAGAAAAACAATTAAATGCAGCTGCTTGCCACCCCCCCCCCCACCACCACACACACAGAAATAAAATCGTCTTTTCCCTCACATTTAAACCACTAAACAAGAAACAATACAAAAAAATACTTTAATAAAAAAGAAAGCTTTTATAAGGGAAAGAACTTCAAATTTAAAGCTTTATGAAACGAAATTAATAAATTATTTATTTATTTTTTTATTGATTCATGTTTTCATATGGACAATGAATAATTATGCAAAGTTTCAACCAAAGACTTATATCTATGATATCTAGACTGGACATGGAGATCTTTAAACACTGCAAACAATGTCGTTAATTTTTTTTAAAGTTAAAACAAGGCTTTGTTTTGTAAAGTTGCTATAAAAAGTAAAGTTTTTTTTTTCAACCCTAATCTAAGTGACAGATAATTTTATGTTTAAATCTACATGTAGTAATTGAACATTAAAATAAGAATACTCTAGTCTCATAATTATTATTTTGCAATTTTTAGATACATAATCTAGAAAGATCTAGGTAATCAATATTTGAATGTACGTAAGATGATTAAAATCAACAGACATGAATTATTTCGATCTAGGATTTTTGGAACATTATCTCAATGGAAACTAACAGGAAATGGTTTTGTTTCATATATTTGCATGAATATATAGTTTTGTGATTAATAGCCCATTCTAAACTTTGAAAACTAAAGATCATTACTTTTCTAAGACAGAAAGATTGATTTTCCTAGATTTTGGGCAACTTTCCTTACAGCTTGAAAATGAGTTACGTACATAAATGTCTCTTTCTATATATATATATAGGTCAATTGAGGATAAGAATTTATTTCCGATTTCCAGTCTAGATTTAGTATATATATATATATATAGGTCTGTGGTTTCTACTTGATCCAAGAATAAAAAGCGGAAGAAAGAATATGTTCCAAATGTGTTACCTGAGAGACTGACAAAGTTTGTTGATAGAACTTTGTAAAAAAAACATTTAAAGAATTTAGTCATCTTATGTTGTCTGTAGGTAAATTTAGCGATGTACAGTGTGGGTTTAAATATTTGTTTGTTTGCTGTTTCTTTGGTCCCTACGTTTTCTGATTATTTAAGATTTGAAAATTACTTTTAAATTATACAATTTCCTCAGAGTGTGCCTGTATGTGTGTCCGAGAGAGAGAGAGAGAGAGAGAGAGAGAGAGAGAGAGAGAGAGAGAGAGAGAGAGAGAGAGAGAAAATAGAAGTGATGATAAAAGTACAAGACACAAAACACAAAACAATGGAGCAAGTCAATAATGTGGTACATTCAGCACTGTTTGGTTTACTCCAGACGGCTAAAAATACACTCTCTATGAAACTCTCAGGTCACGTGAATAAGCGTACAAGTCTAATCTCTTGAGCTCATTAACAACTTATTCACCAGAAAGTTTCGATCCACGGTTCTAGTGCCATCAAACGTTTGCCCTCTCCTACCAACTACAGCCAGCAATAAGATACAAGCTTAGAACTCCACTGGAACGTTGTTCCGATCTATAGTTGACACTATTTTAAGCTTTAAATAAAGACATAGATCTACGACACACCACTTTCTGGTTATGGCACCTCATTCTCAAGATGCTCGAGAACCACTGGTTTCGAAGTGGACAAGTCAGTGACCATGCCACTTCAATAGTTCTTCGTTATCTCCCCCCCCCCCCCGCATGACGTTCTCTCCAGGCGGCATATCGACTTTATGGTTCGAAACTATGCCCCGATTTCCCATTTTATTGATTTCTCTACAGTAGAATCATGTCTTTCTTTTCAAAATTCTTTCTTAAGTATAATCATCACACCTGCAAACATCATGTTCCCCACACTACCACACACTCAGTAGTGTGAGAAAGAAACTCGTTACAAGTCGTAGCTGAAGTACCGATTGAGTTTAATTCACCGAGCATTCAAATCTCGTGCTATAATTAATTTTCAAACCGCCCTTAGGGGCGCCGACACCGAATTCTATTAGGGAGGACGGTGTTTTAAGTATGAAGATTTACACCCTATTTCATCACCGGTAGCTGGCGGATTATAGCCCTTTCTTTGTGAGGTCAAGGGGGCAGATAACTGGGACTACTATAAACACGACATCCCATTATCTTTGAGGGATCGTAGAGTTATTGTCCCGTAAATATGAATAAGGAAAAAGATTGACGGACAACTTTTAATATTACAAGAAGTAAGCTATCAACTTTATAGCAAGCAAACGAAACTCTTAGTTATGAGACTTCTACGCATACTTAATTTGTTGAATACTAAATATGTCTATATGAAATGAGAAAAAGTTCTACGAGACTGTATGTATTTCCGAAATATCATACCGATTGTAATCTTTTTTTTTTAAAATATCAATTCCTACTTTATGCAAAAATAATACAGTCAACTAAAGACTCTAATCATATTTGTTATTGAAAATAAAATATGCAACCTTCCTGATACTTATCAGGAGCAATAAAGGTTCGTGAGAACTTTACTATTTTAAACTTTAATCTCCGTGTAGGTGCAATCCAAATTAGCGACGAACTATAGACTTAATCAACCATCCATAATACTATTAGCTTGAAATAAATGAAATAATTTTTATACTTGGGTATTTTATGTATTTTGACCACCTTTCAACAGTTGACCACCCTCTGACCATTGACAGTATTGAAACCAAAAGAAGGAAATTGCCTAAACAATAATCTCCATTCCTAATGAAGCTTCTATACAAATCAACTGCATGACCTTGATCTGAAGATCTGATGCCAAACTGTTAATGCAACCATCTTCTTATGTACTGACCAGCAAACGCGAAATGATTGGATCGTCTGTTTAAGCAGAAGCTGCTTCCGTTTTTAGCTACTTGCCAGCCCCAATGAAGAAATTTTAGCAATAAGCATCAAATCAACACGGATAGCGGTGGTTTTATTGGTTTTATAGTAGCGAAGAACTTTGCAACAGTCTCTGCTTTTCGCATAATATCTTCTAGTTATCTCTAGGAGCAATGTAAATATTTCGTGATCAAAAGGTTCAAGCTTGCAGAACGTTAACAAAATGTTGTTGTTTTTCTACATTGATTCTAGATGCTTCGTGTTTCTATTACGAAAAGTAAACAAGGCAGAGGAGGTAATTAATAGTGAAAATGTAATTTAGCTTCCTTGTAGGATATGCCTATCTCGCTCTGTCTGCATTATACGGTATATAAATACCAGTAGAAGACAAGAAGCGGGGTGATTCTGTAAATTTTAGGTTTAACTTAGTTTTGTGGATTCAATTTTTTTAAATATACAATATTGTACAATTATATAAATTAATTAAATTTATACCAGTGTGATTGTTACATATGTGTGACTTAAAACGCTGTTCTCAAGCTGCAGGCTCGAGCCATTGACGCACGCTCGAAATTATTCGGGAGTTGTTGACCCAGAGCTCACCACTATTTAAAATATTGTTATAACCCTGCCATGCTCAGCGCCATCCAAGATAGTGCAGAAGGTGTGCACTATTAGACACTGGACTAGGAAGGATGTTGACATTAGGGAAGAAGAGAAGGATTTCCGCCATAGTCTAGAGACGAAATGAAGATGCCGTTCTCAAGGCAGATGCCCTATGTGTTTGTCATGTCTCCGTGTAAATAAACATATATGTCTCGTTGAGTCGTCTCACTTCAGTTATCTTATCTTATCTTATATAATACAGACGTTACTTCAAAAAAGAAGATGATTACGTCCTACGCGTCATGCATATAGTCATGCATATTAAACAATGACTTAAATTCTGCCAAGTCACTGGTTTTTCTGGCTAGCTCAGGCAACCCATTCCATGCTCTAATAGCACTAGGGAAGAAGGAGTATTTGTACAAATTTGTCCTAGCATATGGGACGAGGAATGTGCCTTTATTTTTGTGTCTTTCAGAGTATTTTATTAAATTTTGTTTTTGTATTTGAAGATTATGGTTCAGTGTTTTATGTATAATTGCTACTTTACTTTTGAGTCTTCTGTCCTGAAGGCTTTCTAATTTAGTGATTTTACTAATGGTGTTACCCTCGTCAAATTAGAATATTCGTTTGTTATGAATCTCACTACTCTATTTTGTGTTTGTTCCAGCTTCTTAATGTTTTCTTGAGTTGAGGGGTCCCAAACGGTGGATGCATTATTTGCCTAACCAAGGTTAAATAACATTTTAGTTTTATGTTCTTATTTGATTTATAGAAATTTCTTTTAATAAATCCAGTTATTACAATACATATATGTTTAGATAGATAGACAGATTGATATAGCAATACAGAGAAAGAGCAAGAGAGAGAGAGAGAGAGAAAGAGAGAGAGAGAGAGAGAGAAAGAGCGAGAGAGATAGATAGTAAACCCTCCACACCGCTTTCTTCTGTCTATTAAAAATAAAACAAACACTAGTGCTCCCATTCTCTTCTATCTTTACAGACCTGGGTAGAACTGTGCTATTCATTGGGTCTGCGAGGACCGTGTTCAAAACAACAACAACACCTACCTCATCTTCACCATACGTAAAGTTCCGCTGCTCCGCCCTCCTCTTGACATCCTGAGAGAACTCTCGGTACTTCTCGTTCGTCGGTTTCCTCAAGGTGACGGTCATCAAGGCTTCGTACGCTTTCTTGGCCATATCGTTTCTTTCTGCAGTGTCCGATTCGTTGTACCAAGGCCTCTCACTGGAGTTTTTGCTGCGACAAACAAGTCAACAACATGGAACAGTTTAGTAAAACAAGTCAACAACATGGAACAGTTTAGTAAAACAAGTCAACAACATGCAACAGTTTAGTAAATGCCAAAAAAAAAAAATGCTGATAAAAAATCTAAGATTTAAGCGGATCTGACAGACAGAAGGACAGAAACAAAACAAAACAACAACAACACAAATAACGCTCTTCTTCTAGTCAGATTTTTGCTGCTGGGCTGTAAGCTCTCTTTGCTATCTAGGCCAGTAAAATAGCGTGTTTTTATTTTCAGCTGTTTGTAACTGCCTTAACGGGTGTTTGTTATTCTAGGTTATAATGTCTGAATTAATGTTGAATTAAAATGAGGTATTCAACGAGGGTATGCAGGGTTTTGTAAAACTCTATGGAGAGCTGTCAGATTTGGTTTCGCAGTTATAGGACAATACGTCTAAACACTCCAACGTAGCTATGAGAACAAAGACATAGAACTAAAGTAAAGGTGCCATTGTTTCTATTGATAGACGGACAAAAAGCAAGGGATTAAATGTACAGGGGGGGGGATGTCTAGAAATAATATGTACATCTATATGTCTAACTGATATTTTGAGTCTTCAATCAATCTTTTACAAATATGTTGATTTCGATTAATAGGGACAAAATATCAAGAACAAATGAATTTTTGGATTGAAGCAGATTTCAGATTTTCATGTTCACACTTACAATCTTTTTATTTCGAGGCGCAAAACGTTAAAAGTTGTTTTTTTTTTGAGTTTTTATTTTAAGCTATGACATGACCTGACAAACTTAAGTCTCACGCAGAAGAGAGAGAGAGAGAAAGAGAGAGAAAGAGAGAGAGAGAGAGAGAGATGCCGACAAGTGAAAACTTAAAATCTAGTCAAAGTGGAGTATTAACGCGTAGCTAAATTATGTTGAACTGAATCGTCACAAATGAAAAAAAAAGTTACATAGTTTTACACCCATTAAAAAAATTACATAAATACCAATGTGTGTGTGTGTGTTTGTATATGTATGTGATTAGAATGGACACAAAGCTGAAGAAAAATGTGAAAAAAATGCCAGCTTTTAATTTTAATCAATGTTAAATTACGCCCCCCCCCCCCAAAACATGTATGTGCACAAAGCACATGCCAATCGAGACCTTTCAAAACTTAAAGCTTGACAAATACTTTTTTTTTTAAAGTCAGAATAAAAATAGTCTATTAAACGTTTCCGTGAAGAAAATTTTAGTGAAGTGACATAAAAAAAACGATTTATTTGGCAACACTTTTGCCTCGGGGGGTTTCTGTGAAGGTAGTGTAAGACAGACCTAATAAAACACCACAGATACAGTGCAATGGAAATGCCGGAGTGTACAAAAGTGTAACTCATTTCGATGTGCGTCATCAATATTTGCCGGAGAGACATATTTACCCCATTGCCATTGTGTGTACATTATAGGTAAAAATAGTAATAAGATGGTTGTCGTATGACAAAGTAACCTTTACATGAAGCGGATGGCTCTACGTAGGGAACCGAGACTCTTTAAGGAGCCCTTGCCAAAGACAGGACCAGGCAACGAAAATGAGGACAACGGCTTTGTCTGCGTGACAAAAGTCCAGGTAGCAAATGCTTTTTTGTAGACATGTGAAATGCTGCACTCATCCTTAATCTTCGGAATCGAAGACATTGTGTATGATTCTATCTTCATAATTCTGAAAAATTTAATTTGAAATAAAATGTTGAATTATGTAACTCGATTAAAGTACTAAATTATGTTTATTTAAGGTATACATTGTCCTCGATATGACATAATGTTACATGCATTCTGCGGCCACAAAGATCCAGGTGTAAACTATATATTTTACCACATTTGACGCAGAAAGACACATAAATCGATATATTTAATTACAATCTAACTAAGTAAATCCAATATAGGCAACACATGATAAGTTATTTAAGTATGTTGATTGTTTATTATGAAATACCGAGTTACTTCAACAAAATAAAATAGAACACGATTACGTCATACGAGTGTCCCTGGGTCAATCTAGTCATGCATGTTAATCAATGACTTACATTCTGCCAAGTCATTGATTTTTCCTGGTTGACTCACGCAACCTATTCCATGCTCTAATAACACTAGGAAAGAAGTAGTATTTGTACACATTTGTCTTAGCATATGGAACCTATATAAGACTAGCTTAAAATACAAGTAAAGGCAATAAGATTTTTAAAGGCACCAAGGTAGGCAATATGTGTGGGCAAGAAGAGGTAGGTCTGAATGTTTTGTGTGGGTCGTTTCTTGATCTTTTGTTTTCATTAAGCTTTGATAAATAATTAAAGTAAATATCTAAATTAAATTTTTTTTGGCTTTAGTTTAATGAAGCGTTCAACACAGTAAGCTATCACAGGTTCTATTTATTATTGACTCACTGCACCTCTAGAGATCTAATAGTTTTTAGTGTTTATTTCCGATTAATATCTGCCTATTTGGACTACATAATGCCCTAGAGCCGGATTTAAGGAAGACAAGCCACTGCCACTGCCACTTGGGATTACACAGAAAGGGGGGCCTACTCCAAAGAGATAAAAATATATCAGAATATCAACGGATCAGAAACTTTTTACGATTTTTTTCATAAAATTTTTTTTTGCATTTTTACCGCCAACACTTTAAATTTTACGTTTGCTGACAACATTATAGTGATTAAGAAGTGTCTGCTTGTAGCATGCTCGTAAAATGTAAAGGCAGCTCCGGATTTACGGCAGTGAATCTAAAAAAGGACCATACCCTTCACAAACTAAAAAATATACCATATTTAAACTAAAATATATATATCAAATATTTGTTGTATAAAATGAAAAAGAGATGAAAGTGAAAAGTACACTATTTCTTCTCAAACATGGCATACTTTTAAATTTAAGGATTATTTTTCATAACTGGAACTTAAAGCTTTCGAAAAAGTGTAGGTGCTTTCAAAAATTACTGCCCCGAGGCCTCCACATATTTGTTCCGGCCCTGTAATGCCATTATCTCATATAAATATCTGCTTTTTGGTCTATGTAATTTAATAATATCGCGCATGTAAGATTTAATACTGGACAACTTTGATCAGAAATAACAACAGAACGCATTTCCATGTGACAAACATTACATTATTTATTTCTGGTAGACAATATTAGCAGCACTGTTGTCCTAGCTGACTGGGGAAGTGTGTATGAGCGTCCCTGAATGTGTGAACGACACCCAGGCAGGCACGCGAGCCACAGAGCTACTGTCACCCTTTTGACACCCAGACGTATGAGAGACTTCTGTAGAGAGACTTCTGTAGCATCTATTATACAATACCCCGCATACTTTCACCCATTCTATGAACTGGTTTATCCCTAGGGTACCCTCCCTTTGTAGCCTGGGCTCAATCACTCTATAAGATGTCTCGGGAAAGGGGGGGGGGGGGAAGAGACTAGACTGTTCTAAATTTAGGCCTTTCAAGAGTTCTCCCCCCACCCCACCCCTCCATCTTTCAACCTCCGTAGTTCTTTCTTTCGTCCCAACGATTCTCTTTTTTTTTTGTCTATATCAGAACTAATCCGCTGGAGCACTTTCAGTTGAAGGAGGCAGTCAGGGATGTTGAGCAGGCAAATATGAGCATTGAATTGCTTGACTCCTATGACAGGTCTATTCAACTCACGTTGTGACAGCTAACTTCAAATGTTGTGAAACTTTGTCTTACTTCGAGTTCAGAACATGTGATAAGTGTCTTACGAGAAGGAACGCACATAAAAAGTCTATGTAAATAATTTTTACCAATTATAAAACAATATTTTTTAACATAAAATAGCTAAATTTTTCAGTCTTTACGTCGCATATAATGAATGTAGATTTTCACTGCATCAAAGTGCATCGTAAATGAAACCTCATAAACTAACTTATAGGATATGACCAGTACTGTTGTATCCCTGACAGAAACATAGACGGCATGACGCAGGAATTTGATACATTTTGATAGGAATTCAAGATGGCGGATGCATTATCTGTAATCTAGATCTAGTGAATTCTAATGCCTTGTTTCTAGGATATTGGATGCTCTTTGCTTCTAGCATAGGGGTTTTGATTGCTCCTGGGTTTATTTGTCAAGGGAGTATATCGATATCGTTGAATTTTCAAATTGCTGTCTTAATTTTTGCGTTCTTCTTGATATTTTTATTGAGTTAAAGTCGGTCGCGTTCCAATCGCGTCCTACTTCCTTTATTGTTCATTTCCTGTTCCTTTTGTTGTTGTGCATTTATCCAAAGAATGTCTTATCCGACGTTTTTGATTGACAAGAAAGGCTTAGAGGGTGGTCTTGTCCACCCGAAAGGTACTCTCCTGTTGAATCTATCTGGCAATAACGCCATGAAATCTTCTATTGGGAGCCTTTTAGAGGCTCTCAAGCTGTCAGCTGCTGAAGTAACAGCATTATATAGGTTCGAAAACCCTTATACATGGTTTTTGGTACCAACAACTGTGAAAGTAAGAGACAGACTTGTTGGTAAGTCTTTCGGTAGTACGACTTCCTTCAAGGTTGAGATCTTCCCAATAGAGGAAGAAAGGCTGAAAATTACCCTACATTGGGTATCGCCTTCAATTGCGAAAACCAGAATTGTTGAAATCATGGAAACATTTGCAGAGCAAGGATCCAAGGTGGAGGTGACGAAAATAGGTGCTTCTGACAAGTGGGTTTCCTTCATCAAAGCAAAAAAAGATGCACCCATCCCACACTACATCCAGCTACGGTATGAAGGGGACCCCAAAATTTATAAAGTTCTAGTCACGATACCAGGTCGTAGACAACAATGCTTACATTGTGGACTAGACCAGCATTGGTCAAATCAGTGGACCACCCGAAAGGCCGGCCCGGCTCGAACTGTGCCTCCCAAGGACAAACCTGGCCCTCTGAGCTATGCACAGGCGGTCAAAGAAGGTAATCCCATGGAGAAGGAAATCGAAAAATGGTTGCAGAAGGATGGCTTCACGATGGTAGAGAAGGGTAAAAAAGGAGTCTTCAAAGTTTCGCCAAAGAAGATATCTAAAGTGTCGGATGTCGCGGCTACCTCGATGATGGCGGATGCAGCTACTTCATCGGATGTTGCCAGTACACCAGAAATAGCTGTGGATGCGGAGGTTGGGACCCCCCAGAGTCGCGAAGATTTCAAACTAAAAAAGCGGTTCCGCTCTAGAGAGCATGTGAAGTCCGCTCCTGGGTCTCCGACAAAATCGAAAAGGAAGAGATGCTTATCTGTCTCCTCGTGTGAGGATCTTTTCGCGGGCCCGCGTATTACAAGAGAAGTTGTAAGCCGACCTAACACGAGTCTTGATGTTAGTGTGTTGGACATTCCTGAGACTCCACCCACATTGGTTATAGATGAGGGGGGAACACCCATAACCAACCACTAAAACTGGTTAAATTTACTTTTACACCCAGTCATGACAGACATTACAATTTTATCATTAATATACGTAGTCTTAGGAATAAGCAAAAATACATTGTTCACCTATCAAGAAAATACAGGCCAGACTTTATATTAATTCAAGAAACAAATATAGACACACATTATAAATCACGCAAATACACATCCGACATAGGGCTGAAAGAGGGCTGGTTTAGCTTAGGTAACGAGTGTAGAGGGGTAGCTATTTTTCTAGTCTCGGATAGGTTTAAAGTAGTGCATGCATTTAAGGACACCAGGGGAAGAATAGTGATCATTAGAGTAGAATCAGGAAATCAAAATTTACACTTGCAAACATCTACGCACCAGCAAAGAGCGCGGAAAAACAGGATTTTTATGAAAATTTAATCGATATACTAAATAACAATTATAGAGAAGATACGCTAATCATAGGGGGGGGGGTTCAACTACATAACTTCTGCATTAGATAAACAGACTACTTTGACAGTGGACCCTGCCTCTCATAAAACCTTTCCGAATCTTAATTTCTTAGAGGAGATAGAGAGGAATTTTCATTTAGTTGACGCTTACAGGACACTAGAACCTATGGGTCGTGACACTACCATGGTGCATAGGTCATACCCCGTCTCGACACGCTTAGATAGAGTGTATGCTCCTAATCATTTCTATATAAGTCGGGTGTCGCATTTGGAAGAAACATTAGAATACACAGACCACAAAGCGGTGTTAGTTACTTTGGACATAAAAAACAAAGAAATTAAAAGAAAGTCATCCCACTGGAAATTTAACAATTCGCTGTTGGAAATTCCCCTTTTCGTGGAGTTAGTTTCTGCTAATCTAAATTCTTACTTACAAGATATACATGATCCACATTTCGATTTAACACAGACATGGCCACTGCTAAAAAGTTCTATCAAGCAGCAAAGCCAGTTAATATCTACATTAGTTCAGGGACGTAGGAGGCAAGAATATGAACAACTCAAATCCACATTATTACACACGGATGATGAAACCGTTAAAACAGAAACTCTTTTAAAACTAGAAGAATTAAACAACTATACTTATAGGGGTGCTGATATTAGGTGTAAAAATTACTTAAGCAATGAAGGTCCTAGTGAACTATTCCTATCGTTTGAACAGAATGTGCAATCAAGTAAAATAATAAACAACATCATAGATAGTGAGGGGAATAAAGTAGATAATTATGAGGATATTAAGAATATTTTTACAAAATACTTCACTACTATATACAGTGAAGAGCCAGTATATACTGATGCTCAAGATAATTTTCTAAAATTTTGCAAGCAGCTGGACAAGACAGATGAAGATCTTTTAGGGAGTGCATTTACGCTAGATGAACTCAGGACTGCCCTGGACGCGACTAAGAACAATAAATTACCCGGTCCAGATGACTTAACCTTTGAACTCTATAAACGCTTCTTCCCCGCGCTGGGTCCTCTCTTACTGCGACTATATAGCGACGCCATTCGACTGGGACAATGTCCCTCAAATTTTAACGAAGCATATATCACGCTTTTACCCAAGAAATCTGAAAATAACACTTCACCTAGCGACTTTAGGCCCATTTCACTTCTCAATACAGACTATAAACTTCTCACAAAAATGATTTTCCTAAGAATGAAACCTCTCATAAACCAACTTATAGGATATGACCAGTACTGTTGTATCCCTGACAGAAACATAGACGGCATGACGCATTTTTTACGGGATTTTATCATGTACAGTAAGGATAAAAACCTCAATGTGTCTATTTTATCTCTAGATCAAGAAAAAGCCTTTGACCGAATAAGTCATAGCTTCTTGTTCAATGTTCTTGAGAAACGTAAAATAAGTTCCCTGTTAATCAGATATATAAAGCTTGTCTATACAAATGCAACAAGTAGATTGATAATTAACCATTCTCTCAGTAGGAGTATCCTCATACAAAGGTCTGTCAGACAGGGCTGTCCCTTATCCCCCTTCTTGTATATCCTTTGCTTGGAACCCTTCTTGGAATCTATAAGATCTGACCCCTCTATTATTGGGATTAATATACCGGGTCGCTCCTTCTCAACCATCAAAGTCAAAGCCTATGCGGATGATACAGCTTTTTTTCCATCTTCAGAGCAAGATATTGAGAATATACTATAGAAATTTACACTCTTCAGAGAAGCTAGTGGTTCAAAAATAAATATAAATAAATCCTCTGTAATGGAACTAGGGAAATGGAAATTCAAAGAGAATTGCGCTTTCAAAATTGTAGATAAAATCAAGATTTGTGGTATTGTCTATACCTGTAATCCTTTATTCTATTGTAAAGACCAGTGGGAGAATATTTTTGTCGAAGCCTCAAACTTGCTAAAACTTTATAAGCACACAGGTTCTACAATATTTGGTAGAGCTGTATTGATAAATAGTCATTCCAAAGATTGTCTATTTAGCTGACATTACAGAGCCACCTCCTAAATTCATAAACAAGCTGAACAAGTTAATTAGAAGCTTTATATTTAAAAACACTATTAGGAGCATTAAGCACACTACACTCATTCAAAACAAAGAGGATGGGGGAATAAACTTACAAGATGTCAAAACAAAAATACATTCGCTAAGGCTAAAATTTGTAGGTCAAGTAGTTAGAAACCCAACAAACTTTCCCTTGACAATTTACTATTATGGTTTAAGATTAAGTAGTCTTATTCCAATACACAATGATACTTCTCACTATTTTGGTACAGTCACTCATCCATTTTACAGGTCTATTTCCAGAATTTTACCTGGTAATGAACATTTAATACACAACAAAACCAAAGAATCATACACAACACTTAAAAAGCTGTTACATGAAAGTCCAGTGAATAGGATTAAGTGGGGGAGAGTTCTTGGGGTGACAGAATTCAAAGACACATTCATAAACCTACACAGCAAACATATCCCACCAAAAGCTAGAGAGATAAGTTATAGACTTATCTTTGGGATGACCCCTATAGTTAGAAGACGAGCAAATGACCGTGCCTGTATATTATGCCATCTTGAAAATGCTGGCAATGAGAAACATATGTCTTTGGAATGTCCATTATTCCTTCAAGTTAGAAGTACTGTAAGGGACTTATTAGAAGCAAACTGTGGCAACTATGTAAATGTTAACTTGTCAATTGTATTAAACAAGCTGCCAAAACTATAAAAAAAATGATACATAACTTCAACTTAATTATTGTTTCCGAATACAGGAACCTTGTTTGGGCTAGCTGGCTCAAAGCTCTACATAATAATAAGGTTTTTCATCCTAATCACTTAGAATTGACATTTAGAAAAATAATGGATTTCAGGGTAGAGAATTATCTAGTTTGATTTTCATATACTTGTACAATGCTCAGGTAGTTTTCCAGAAATGGGGTGATGGGGGTCAGGGATATTTGATATTGTGTTGATTGTTCTGGGGTAGAGGATACTTGCATCATTGTTCTGTCTTTTATGGATTCAATTGCTAGGATGGTTAGGTAGTATGTCTTTGATATTAAATAATGTTTCTGTTACTATTGTTGTATTTTTAGGTTAATCAATTTTCAATTGTTTATGATTTAATACTTGTGAATTATGAGAACTTACAAATAAAAACATTGGAAAAAAAAAATAATAAAGCCCACAAAAGAGGCAAGATGGCCCATACAAGAGGCACATTAAGCCCAAAAAAGAGGCAAAGAAAAGAAAAGAGACCTAAGGCCCAAGGATTCCTATGATGATAAAGCTAAAATTGAATAGCGCAAATTCTGAGGTTTCAGTTCATCCTTTATGATTAATATTTGTAAAATGTGAGAACATACAAATAAAAAAAAAATTAATTAGTCCAAGCTTTTTGGATCCGGAGGACCACTTTATATAGCCGAAACTTGCCCACGGACCCATATATTATATGTAAAAAAACAAAAAACAAACTAAAAACAAACAAAAACAACATCTTGTTGGAGGTTTAAATAAAAAGACTTGGATGAGGTTCCTGAGACTTTATGAGTGTATTTATGCCCGGCTCAAAGAGCACAATTTACGAGTCGGTTTCTTTGATTTGTGATGAGAGTTTCATGATGGCAATGAATCTATCAAGAAGACGGGAACTTTTTACAATGACCTGTAATGCAGAATTTGTGGTATCCTTGGTTTGAATTCCTCGATTGTAGATATTTCAAAACAGTAGGTTCAACACTCAGTCAAGAATGTCTTCAAATTTTCGACTTAAGTCGCCATAGAATAGTACGTAACAGACTTATTAAACAGTAGTGATGGGGGGGGGGGGTGATTTGATTATTATTCACGTTATACGATCGGATTTACTGTTTTTTAATTTAATTTTATACAATTTTCATCTTTCTGTGGACCCCTTTAAGGTTTCCTCCCGGACCCTCAGTGGTCAGCGGACCCCAGTTTGAGAAACACTAGCTTAGTCTATACTTCACAGACTATCCTTGTTAACCTGGAACAAGAACATCGATTTGAGTTCAAATTTGGGTTTTATTATCTTTAACTATTATTGTTCTAACCTCTTGAAAACAACATTGGAAGCGGGTAGGATTCGAACTCAGGACGATCGTCAAGGCAGTCCGAAGCGGGCATCAATGCGACAAACAATGCAAGATAAGATACTTTTCTTTTCATTTTGGTCGTTTAGATGGCTGGGGGGGGGGGGGGGGTAAGATGCAGGCAATTTTTAAATGAGCTGTTTTTTTCACTAAAGGACGTAGGGAGATACGTGTGGGAGTATTGCTTCTTAATGGACAAACGCATGGGGTAGATTCCGATAGATATAAGACGATGTTGCTACTGAGTGATTCGAAAAGCATCAAATTCCTTTAGAAATATTGCCTCAATTTCAACAAATAAAGCGATAGGTATGAGAGGTCCACAAAATAGTTTTGATTCCTTTTTGAAAGAAGATAAAGCCTACACCAGAAAGCACTCCGTGCGAACAGACATTTGCTAAAAAAAATTCCAAAATAATGGAATTAATAAAATACGACTATCAACTCAATTGTAGCTGAATTTCTTAATGAGGAAGAAAGTACGTATGCAGATCTTCTGTTGCATAAAAAGGTAGTTTGGTTATATAAGATAACATAAGATAGGATAAGATAAATGCTATGTATAAATAACATAGCATAAGATAAGATAACATAAATGTTATGTATAAACAATTTGCTTCAATGTTTACTGAAAATACATTTCTTTCTAAAAAAAACAAAACTGTTCACTTGCATAGTTGACAAACGATCTGTGGACCCGAACATGGAAACGGAGGGGGAGGGGAAATGGGGCGTGGTAAAAATGTCCCCCATTGTTTTTTAATCTAACATTCATTTAGTTATTAAGAGAAAAACACTCAAGGGTATTGTCTGTATAGAATTTTTTCTTTTTTCTTTTTAAATGTATTTCTTGTTTGCTGAATATTTTGAAAGAGAAACTGGAATTCTCTTTTCTATCTTTGAAATATTGTCACAAAAACAAAAGTCTATTATTGACACTTTTACTATTTCAGAACATTATTGCAAAGCAAACGAACCAAGTCCCAACATTGACTTCAAATTGTGGAAAAAAAAAAGAATTGCCTACAGGTGAAAAAAAAACCCCACACGATTTGATCTGCAGAGAAGGTGATCGGGTTCAAGTCTCAAGATACATTGGATATCTTTAAAGATTAAAAAAAAACGTTATATAGAAACATAGATGAAATTACGGGAGATACCCGTTTGGTTCAAACCAATCCTAGAAGTAGAACCTCGTTATAAAGAAAGAAAGTGCAATAAATAGACTTTTAGAAACATACAATCTACTTGGAACCAATGAAGATAGCAATAAATGGTGAACATTGAGCTCATTTTTACACTTTGATTTCAAGGTGTCAGTTACACAAGCAGAACGAAAATAGTTGAGTGGTGTCTTAAATAAGCGACAACACCATAGGCTAAGAAATGACGATTAAGCGAACAACCCCATAGACTAAGAAATTATTTATAAGCGACAATATCACCCACAGGCTAAGAAATGATAAAATAGCGACAATAACCTATATATTTACTTGTGAAATAATGAATGAACGAACATCCCCATAGCCATAGGCTAAAAAAATGATGAATAGGCAACAATACTCCCCCCCCCTCCCCCATAGACCAAGAAATGTTAAAAACTTGTCAAAAACAGATGGCTCTTTCCTCACAATTATATTCACGTCTTATAGTATGAAAAACAAAAAAAACACATCCAACAAAAAATCCCCATTAAAAACAATTTGTACTTGTATGATAAATAGACAAGCCATACACTTTGAATCTCTTTATTTGGGCTGTCAGAGCTATTTTAAGTTTTTCTGTTACAAGGAGTAGTCGGCTAGATGGGTATTACAAGTCCGAAACAACGACTTTTCTAACATATGGGAGCACACATTGGATCTTGACTCAGGGAACTCCTTACAAAAGTTCCTCACTTAGTTCGTACTAGACTCGACATCCCAGTTCTGGAACATTTGTACCCTTTTTTTAAACTTTCTTTTTATTTTTAAAATGAACAAAGTAGGACATTGATAAGAAATAACTTTGAACGTTTTTAAAAAGCACCTGATCGATCTTCTATTATGCTACTTGATTCGACAAGATAGGAAATAAAATTTAAAAATCTGTCAGAAAGAAAAGTTCCACAAATTTTATCAAACGAAGATCTTTGGAGTCTGAATTTTAAAAAAAGTCTAAATCCCTTACCTCTCCCCTTGAAAGACATAACTACACATACAAACACACACACGCTTACACAAAACCACAGACGAGCTCACTGCAAACGGTTGTTGTGGGAACATTAAAGAAATGTGAAGGCCTCTTGTCACAGCAGATTGTCTCAGAACCTCGCTACATCACTTGTGAATGCTGCTAAAAGAGGGGAGTCCTTCCTTCATACTAAGTGCTCGCTGGGTTGTTCCTCTGACGATTTTTTTTTTAAAACTTTTATTTAAACAGTTGAAGGTCAGAGAGACATTGATCGTCAGTCATGTATCGTCCACAAAAAGGGGTGAGTAATGTTGGAACTGTCCCATTGTATATATAAATCACGCACTAAAGCAATTCACCCAAAACTGTCCAATCTGATTAGGAGAAAACACGTCAATATATAGTACTAGAATACTAACAAATTAATTTATGGGTTGTGATTTGCTCCCGAACACAGGGGTCTAGTGTTCAAATCCCGGTGAAGACTGGAATGTTGAATCTCGTTTTTTTTTTTGGTGCGTCTCCGAGTCTACCGAACTCTAATGGGTTTTTGGTTAGAGTGCTGACCATTTGACACCCTCGTTAACCGTGGGCCAAAGAAATAGATGACCTTTACATTTTCTGCCCTTTTGATAGCGAGGTCTTCAAGTTGAACTTTACTTTTTACTTTTAAGACAATCGAAACAAACAGCAACAAAAAGAAAAAGGATACAGATTATCGTCAAAGGAACATCCGAAATATTTGATAACATGTTAGATTTTTACAAATACCCATATTTTATTTTTCAATAACAAAGGAGTTGAGATATATGTGGATGTCAATTTGTACTGAGAATCGAATTTCATTGCTAGCGGTCGAGTTAGTTCTGCGTTGTTTTTGCTGTCTTAATTGTGTATGTGTTAGTATGTGTGCTAGTAAAGAAAGATTATATTTCATTTGTATTTATATCATGAGTTGAAAGAGTAAGATAACTAGTCACATATAGGATCATAAACTGTTCTGTAGTTTTAAGATCAATGAATCTCTCCATTGGGTTTCCACAGTCCGCTATCTTGTTCTAGCCTCTGGATAAAGATAGCCGTTTTGGAAGACATGGTATCCATTTCTGGTCACACTCGAGTCTGATCGTCCAGAACTTTGTTTTGGTCCTATTCCGTTGTGTCCTGTTTTGAGGCCAAATATTATTCGTTTTTTTCGGATGGGGATGGTTTTAATATTCATCATTGTTCTTTAAGTTTTAGTGAGAAGTTTTGCAAACAAAGGCATAATTATAAGAAGCTCTTTTTTAAAAAATTAATTCTACTCTAATTGCACTATAATATAGCCATAAGTCACTTTGACAAGAAATTGTATTTAAACAAAATGTATTCATATATATCAAATCTGGGTATTTAAAAAAGAAGATCTCAGTAAAAGCACATCAAAGATCATTCAGGAATGAATTATGTCGACGCGCTCGACATGACCAAGGGATTACAAGTGAAGCGTTTTATTACGACATTAAGGTCAAAGGTCAAATGTTATTGGCAGCGAAGCAAACATTAGCCTGCGCTTGAACGAATGAACGAAATGAACTTATGAACCCGGTGCATTACTGGTGCATTACTGGTACACAACTAGTTTCTAGAACATAGTGTGCCTCTCTCTTTCTCCCCTGCCATCGGATGTGTTTATATCAAGTCTGTAACTTGTTTGATTCTTACTAAGTAATAAAAAAAATTCAAGGTCTGATCTTACAAAGTATAAAAAAATCAAGGTCTGTTAAATGACGTAGGAGGCCATGCTTTAAATGCGAATCTTGTAACCAGATATAATTGAATGTTAAGATCATTGAGTAAAAAGGCGCTCACTTATTGGTGCAGAAGCCAGGCGCGCGCAGCCATGACACAGGAAGTTGGATGTGTGCAGGGGTAAAACCAATTGTCAGGTAATGGATGTAGCAGATGTGAGATACCAAAAGACGTACTCTGAAAAATGGGAAATAATGAGGCGGGAGGGGAAGCGCTAAAAAAACCCCCCAAAAAACAAAACAAATAAACCTGGCAGAGCGTGTGGGAGGAATTCTGTGTCCAAGTGTGTCTGACCGGTAGACAGATGGATGTTATTGTTTTTGTTGTGATTGAGAACTTTCACATAAATAATGTTGAACAGGTTCAAGAGGCCATGAAAAAGATAGGCAGTACATAAAGCTTGATATATAGATAGAGTGGCCAATATTTAGAAACACCAAAAAGTAATAGATATTTATAATTTAGCGCATGCAGTATATTCAGAGTTGTAGACATATAAATATATAATAGCATAACAAAAAATAATACACTTTTTTTCGTCTGTTAAGTTTCTAAGAGATATGGAAGCATTCTTATTTTTAAATACCTCTATTCAATTCGTAACTTTGAGGAAACGTCAAAAACCTGGGTGGGTGGACTCGATTCTCGAAAACAGCTCTAACGATCTTTCGAGAAATTTGGCAGTATATCGTTGGGAAAAGAATTACTAGCTCTCTGGCCACACTGGGAAGACTCCAGTTTTGACAGCTATAATTTTTCAAAGTAAAAAAAAAAAAGAAAGAAATTTGAATTTGGCCAAAGAATGAGAAACTACTTGTCTTGAACGGACTGTACGTCTTCAGGTATTTTCGCATTCCTAGGAGACTTTAATCATATAGTATGATTTAATAGGTTAATGTTCAGGAATTTTGTCTAGATTCTAGATCTAAAGGCCTATCATTTGAATATTATACAGTTTAGCCGATCTATACATGCACTTAACCAGGATTCTTTCTCAATAAATAAGTAAATAAATAAACCGAAACTATACTTTAATTTATTTAATGTCTTCGGTTTTTACAGTCATGGAGGAGTGCAGTATTTCGTATGACCAAACATAACCCAGCACCGACCTGCATATTTTGCCACAGTACCTATAGAGTAGATGAGAAACTTTCTAAAATGGAAGCGTTCGGTTATACAAAATGTTTTTAAAAAACAACACATTAGTATGGACAAGGTTGTGCCTAGCATGATGGAGTTATCTTTCTTGAATTAATATGATGTAATGTAAAACACCGTCGACAACACTTGCTAATGAGACAAGTACTAGCTCAATATTTATAGATTCCGGGAGAACTGCAAATAGCTAGCACCTTGGTGTATCCGATGTACCGAATATAAGAAGTGTTAGGAGTTGAAAAGGCTTATAAGAACATTTTTGTGGTGCACTTGTTAGCACTGTAAAAGCAGATTTCAAAGCTCTCTCTCCATCTCTCTCTCTCTTCCCCCCCCCCCTCTCTCTCTCTCTCGTTACTACTTAGATGGCAGCAGTGATGTTTGAATATGGCGGCCTGCATAATGTTTTATGTTTTTTTTCTTGACTTATTTTTATCTATCCAAACTCCCGCACTTTTTTCTTTTTTTTAAATTAAGGTTTCCTCATATCGCCTCCACCTTTCTCTACATCACTTTCTCCTCTTATTTCCATGTTGCTGTATTTTTGGTGCTTACGGAAATTGAAGCGGCTTTTTAAAAATAGCAAAAAGGGGAGATCACTGAGTGTAAAGTGTATCAACCAAATCAAGCAACAATGTCATCTCATATTTTCAACAATAAAATCAATCTATATATATAATTCTTTTCATGCCTCAAGAGTTTGGACGATAAGAAGTAAAGGAAAGATCACTCTTTTATTTCTGCGGATTGAGTTACCCCACGCAAAAACAAAAGGGGGGAGAACAAGTAGTATTCACCCGTCACTACGGTCGGCTATCTGGTCGTGCGGTTTGCGTGCTGGACTGTCGTTTAGATTTATCGATAGTCGCGGGTTCAAATCCTGCCCGCTCCCATCCCCCTTCGTCCTGCGGGAGGTTTGGACTAGGAAGTAAACTATCTTCAACTCTGAAGAAACATCCGAAACATGTAAAACATTTTACAAACAAACAAACGACGGACTTAAACATTGTGACCAAGAAATCATTGAAAGAGAATAAGTAATCTACTATGTATATTCACCCGTCAATAAATAGGGCCGGACTTAATCATTGTGGGGCTCTATGTGAAACGGATTTCGCGGGGCCAAGTTTGGGTAGGGAAGCGGATAATAAGTGAAATTTAAGAGTTTGTATTAGAAAATAAATTCATTAATGCATTTTATTCATTCTTTACTACGTACAAAATTACTTTACGCTCCTTGCGTGTAGCAATGCCATACAGTATATCATAATAATTCTGTTTCCTACATAGATCACGCTCAACAGCAATAATTACCAAATGTTTCAATGGCTGCCTGGTCGTGCGGTTTGCACGCTGGACTGTCGTTCGGATTTATCGATGGTCCCGGGTTCAAACCCTGCCCGCTCCCATCCCCCGTCGTCCTGCGGGAGGTTTGGACTAGGAAGTAAACTATCTTCAACTCTGAAGGAACATCCGAAACATGTAAAACATTTTACAAACATCTTTGAGAATTGTTGACCTCAAGTAATTCTTCATTGGTTTGAGGCGAGAGAAGCTTCTTTTACCAGATTACACAATTACGGCTAATGCATAATGTCGTTTTTATTTATCGCGCGTAGGATTGGCGTTTTCCATATTGAATGACACCCCAAAATGACAATTTTTGTGAATATATTTATATATATTTTAAGGACTTTTTCGTATATATGCAATTTTGGGAGATTTCCAGCAGCTCCTGGTAAATCGACAGGAGGAAGCGGAAAATCTGTTTTAAGTTTTAAAATGGTTTAATTTATATATTTTATACACCTTGAATTAGCGCGGGTCCTATGAAAGTGCGGGTCCTATGAAAGTGCGGGGACCACTGCGGTCGCATAAGTTGCAGTGGTCTAAGGCCGGCCCTGCAAAATAGCGGCATGTGCTACGCCGCCGGTCGACTAGTATATATAAACTCTTTTCGTGGCTCATCAGTTTGGACACCAAGAAGTCATGGAAAGATCACTCTTGTTTAATTTCTGCAAGTCGGACTAGAAAAAAAAAAGCGAAAGAGGTGGGGGAGGGAACAAATAATCTACTCTGTATTCACTCGTCACTAAATAGCAGGGTCGACCATTACCATTTTGGGGCTCTATGCAAATCGGATTTCGCGGGGGCAAGTTCTTTTTACAAAGCTCACCCCGTCTCTGTTTGTCTGGTACAAATTTTGTACAAGTTCCTTCTTCAACTTTCCATGTACATATTTCAATCCAAACTTCATATTATTATTTCATTGTCCATATCAAAACAAGAAACCGATAAAAAATTAGTAGTTATCAATTTTGTTTGATACAGAAAAAGAGAAATACATCTAAAAATATTGAGATATGTGGTTGTAAATGTGCAGTTTCTTCCCAGTTTCTTCACTTATATAAGCTTTGTTTTAAAAATGTTTTTTTTTTTTAAATTTTGTTTGTTTTCCAGTACAAAGAAGTGTATTAGAAACAAAAGCCAAGAGAATATTTTGATATTGTGCTTTATCTTGCTCCTTCCATACGTCTATATTTAGAAGTGAACTGATAGCTGGGTGTAATCAAACAATTTTATTAGGCTTTTGTGAACTTGTGTTATCGGTGGAGATTATCGACGGATTCCAGGAGTCAACATGAGGCAGCCACATATCTCTCCCAGCATTCCGGACAGAGAGAGGAACAAAGCTACACAATAATTTATTCTAATCACTAATCTCTTCGTCCCTCCTTATCTTTCTCTCTTTTTCTTTTTCGTATCTATTTTCTTACTCTCTTATTCCTCATTTATTGTCCTCTTTTTTTTCCTTTCGCAATAGAACCCTCAATACGAATCTCAACAGAGCTCGTCGTATGTATTACAGACGTTACTTCAGGTGTCTATTTAGTCATGCATGCTAATCAATAACTGAAAACTCTGCTAAGTCGTTGGTTTTCCAGGCTCAATAGAAGTCTCAAAAGAACTTTTGATAGATCTTTTTTAAGTGTTAATCTCATTTATTTTTAACCCTGTTCATTTTATTTCAACATGTCATTTTGGGTACTTTGTGTGTAATGATGTACATTTCTAGTTTGTTGAAGGACACCTTTCTTTTGTTACAACGTTCTCTCTGTTTCCAACATCTACTCTCAACTCGTCCTCATTTTCACCCTCTTTCTATTTCCTGTAACATCTTTCTTCTCGCTTTGTCTTTGTTTTTCTAGTTCTCTTTATATATTCCCTTTCTCCCTATGCCTAAGTCTTTCTCTTTTTTGTCTGTCTGTTTGTCTGTCTCTGGTTCTCCGTTTTTCTGTCATATTTTTTGTCTCTTTCGTGTTGCTATTCTATATTCTCTCTCTCTATCTCTCTCTCTCTCACACACACACACACACTTGTTCTTCTTTCTCTCCTTTCCTGTTTCACCCACCCTCTCCCACTCTCTTGTTCCTCTTTCTCTCATTTCCTGCTCTCTATCGTTTCACCCACCCTCTCCAACTCTCTTGTTCCTCTTTTTCTCCTTTCCTCCTCTCTATCGTTTTACCCACCCTCTCCCACTCTCTTGTTCCTCTTTCTCTCCTTTCCTCCTCTCTCTCTCGTATCTACGCTCGATGTTTATCAGCCACTTCTTCGCTTTCATCTCGACACAGCGGTTCCAACGTTTTCCTCCTCATCGCCCAGAACTCTTGTCAAGACTGTGTCAACGTGTAGACCAAAGAGGGCTCAATATTTCCATCAAGGGAGATTACACTAGATCATGGCCAGAAAACGCTGTAAAAGAGTTCCTGACCCTGGCTATCGCCGGCCATAAATTACGTTAATGAATTGAGATAATCGGAAGTCCGTTCTTATAATATTACATCCTGGAGAGAGGAAATTAACGGCGTTTGAGCTTTAGGAGGGGAGTAGAAAAAGAAGAAGGGAGGAAGAGGAATGACAAATAAGAAAAAAGGTCGAACAGAAAATGCACTATAGGACCCAGTCACACACTAACACCTGCACGAAGGCACCGAAACTCTTCCACCTAGGAATAAATGTGGTTCTTCAAATTTGAATAAAAGTCTGAACATGGTGATATAATTGTGAATAGTTTGGAACGGTTTACGCTTAACTCTTTCTCTCCTAACTGACGATACCAGCGTTGGTTCCACCAGAATGTGGTAAATAATTACGGAGAGAAAGAGTTAATGAGGATTGAGATGTTGACATGCAGGATTTCAAACAATTTGTTTACCGCATTGTCAATAAAAATGGAGGATTGCGTTCTTTAAACTCTCCCAGTCAGGACAATGGAGTAAAACAAGATATAGCGTGGGCAACGTAGGCAAGTACATGTCTAGTTCTGTTATAAAATGGTGTTAGACGAGCCCAAGACCTATAGTGAGTACTACATAAAACGGTGTGATCAAACCCAGTAATGGTCAGAGACTTTTTGAAACCCTCAAACAGGACTAGAGGATGAAATTTTAAAGCATATTTATCGCGTTCACCTACTCGAGGGATAAATGTACTATTTAGCAAGGTTTAAATCACTGAATTCAATCGATTATCTTTTATTTATTTTAAGTGGGTCAATACAAACGAATGTACTTCTAATTTTTTCTAATTATTATTTTTTAAAAAAAAGGTAAGGTAGCTCTCCCACGGTCAGATAATTTGTCTCGTGGAATTGTGGTCCTAATAAAAACTTTTCAAATTAAATATCAAGTTAATTAAATTTTGAATCGCAGGAATAAATGTTTTTCATCAAAATTCGATATCTAGATCGATAATCTCTGCTTCCTTTATATTATACAATAATCATTTATACATAGATTCTGTTAATCTGAAAATCACATGACTCAGAAGCCAAACTGCTACATTTACATTTCTGTCATAAGGTAAATCTAAATCATGGCGCTTTTGAATCAGGCAGCAGTGTTCGTGTGACACAGTGCTCGCTTTGATGTCCCTCGCAAACAACCTTCTATATCGCCACATGTCCAAGCATGTCTCCTAGTGGGAAAAGCGGTAGAACACAGGACATCCATCACACCTAATGATGTCATTCATTACGTGTGTCTTCATGGCGGTGTAGGACAGACTTTTATACACACCCGATCTATCAATCGTACGTTTCAGCAGCCATGTGACTGCATGGGGCCAAAGTTTTAGAGAGAAATGATGGGAAAAGCAAAGAAGTCGAATGAAAAAATAACAAGGTTACAAAGACAGTTTGTGTGGAAACACAAACTCAAAATCGCACCCCCGAATCGGTCCATCCAGGCTGGTAAAAAGGCAGGTTTTAATATTTACAGAAAGAACATAAGAATGAAATTCTATCAAAGACAAATGACAGAGGAGAATGGAAAAAAAAGGTTGACAGATCTTGTGTAATGCCCCAGCGTTCCAGCAGACCAAAGAATAGGTGAAAGTGAATGTAAAGTTAGATGTGAACCTGGCCTAACTGATGTCTTATAATGAATGACTAATTGATCTAATTGTTTTGTAAAGGGTCAATCTCTTATTCAAATTCTCAAGGAAAAAAAAAACATTTCCTAAAAAAAATAGCTAAGTGTACTGTTTCATCGCTGTAGCGATACAGTTCTCTCGATAATATGAAAAACTACTAATTAATTGTTGTTTTAAATTATGTCCAACTTATATGCATACTGAATAGATTTTTTTCTCTTAAAAAAAGAAACTTTTTTTGTGTGTAAATGTAGTAGTTAGTAGGACATAACTTTACATAACTTAGCAATACAAATGTAATAAAAAACTTTTTTGACAAAAATCTTAAAACATTTGCATAAATGTGTTAAAAATTTGGTGTACGGTCATCTCCACATTCTAAGGAGCCTCCAGTGTTTGTTACTATTAATAGTAAATAGTTGTAAAAGTCGTGTATTTTTATGAAAAAAATTGCATGCATAAGTGATTTGAAAAACTATACTTTTCGCTTTCAGAAAAGAAAAAGTAGCCGTTGCATTAGAGCTTAGAATGGTTTAAGATATTATGGTGTCAGACTTTCACTATCTTTTTTAGTTTACGAGCTCTAAACGGGACGGACCGACGGACAGACGTACAGACATTCCACACAAAACTAATAGCGTCTTTTCCATTTCGGGGGCCGCTAAAAATTGAAAAATACGAAAGAGAAAGATGAAGCATAAAAGTATAAAGAACTAAGGAGAACCTAGAGACAGTGGCGTAGCTAGGAGTTTGCCATCATTTGGGGGCCCTTTCATTTATTAATGAAAAAATCACCAATTTGGGGCACCCCTCAAGTGGAGGTTCGGGGTATTTTCAAATTCTTCCCCTCCCTCCCCACACTAGCTACGCCTCTGCCTAGAGAAGGTGACAGATTGAGATGAACATCCACACAAAAAGATTTTTAAGAAAAAAGAGATAAACAAGAAAATAAAAAAAATACTTTAACAACAACAACAACAACAACAAAGCTTATAGTGTAATTGTCTTAATTAGTTTGGATCAGTCATGTCATTAGGTCTAGATTAACAATAATAGTTCTGTGCGATTAGAAATATTTTTACCGATGTTTTGGTTTAGCGCAATTTTCATGCTTTTAGCTTTCTCATTACGCTGTGATCTTTATCATTTGTCTGGACCAGTTGGGGAAAGGGGAGAGGAAGAAAGACTGGGGGCATGTTATAAATGAAACCGTGATCTCTTTTGAAATGCATTTATATAAAAAAAAGTTGAAAACCTGTATTCGAACTCGAGAACACAAGTCTCCTTAAGTCAACACACTAACCATTGTGCCAGCGAATCGCTCATGAAAATAGAAGGTTTTATATTTATCTACTCATAGCTATTGTGAGCGGAGACCTACAAAGTATAAAAAAAGGGGGGGGGGCTAATTCAACTTGTGACACCACATCAGTCAATTACAATTTCTTTCCTTTATTTGATACCAAACAAAGTAACTAATTACCAACAGTTAATTAACTAATTGGCTTTTTTTAAAATTTGATTCTTGTTTTGTCAGCTACAAGAGATCATTGTGCAAACTTTTTACCAGATAGACATACAGACAGATTGCCTTGATATAAGCTTTAAAAGAAAAAAAAAGAGAAAGATGAGACCTACAGTATGAAGAACTAAGGAGAACTAGAGAAAGTGACAGAGAGAGAGAGAGAGAGAGAGAGAGAAACATGAAGATATTTACACAAAAGGATACAAAAAATAAAGCGACAGAAACATTAAGAAGAAAGAGAGAGAGAGAGAGAGAAAAGAGAAAAAATAAATCGAGAGAAATAAAGTGATGGAAACTGAGGAAAAGGAAGTGATAGAAGAGAGAAAGACAGAGTGATAGACATAGAAAAAGTAAGAGAGAATCAGAGAGTAAAGGAGAGATAAAGACAAAAAGTTAAAATAGTTTTTAAAAGTTATATGAAGTTCATGGTGGTCTACACTTTCCCATTCTATTTTTATTAATGCTTTAATATTGCAAAGAGAGAGAGAGAAACAGATAGACAGACAGACAGAATCATGTTTGGATCTAATATATCTGTTAACAGAATTCATTTAGACGCGATGGTGAGGAGGACACAACGCTACTCTCAGACAGAACAAAATCTTGATTGAGTTTAAAGATAGGCAAATTGTTAGCCAAAGAGAAATTGGATTCTAGTTTAGAATATAAATCTCTCCATGCGAGAGGCTATCCTCATCATTGCTACATTACATTCGATACAAAAAAAAAAAATAGATACAAAGGGAGAGTATGAAGAAGTTATTGCCCTTGGAAAAAAAAAAGGGAAATGATGAGACAATGCGGATTAATCTAGAAGTTTCAAATATCATTGGACATAATGAATGGACATAATGGAGTGATATAATGTATAGACATAATGGATGAACAAAATGGATGGACATAATGGATGAACATAATGCATGGACATAATGGATGGACATAATGTGTGGACATATAAATAAGGATTGTCTTCGAGTCCGAAGATCAGAGTGAAATGCAGTATTTCCCGTGGCTGTGCAGCACCAACTGTGACCTACATATTTTGCAACCAGCGAGGCAAACATAATCATTGTCCGCAGATGGTCAATTTAGATTTTCTTTTCGCCGTCTGCGTCTGTCCTGGGCAGCGGATTTTCGCTATGGTTGTGCGTTCCATTGATTTTTACTAAGACACTATTTTCTTGTGTTCAGATTGAATACAACAATGAAAACGAGGTGACAGCTTGAACGCTACAAACTGAACGGTTCTACGCTACAAACATGTGAGTGTGGTAGACTGAAGCTTTAGTTTCACTTCAAGGCTGGAACAGAACGCAAGACAGTTAAAGTCAACGTTCTCTATTAGTAATTGTTTTGAAAGCAGGTGTTCACATCTGCAGCAATTGTGGAGATTATTTTGAAAGCGTGTGTTCACTTCTGGAGCTATTGTGGAGATTATTTTGATAGCGTGTGTTCACATCTGCAGCCATTGTGGAGATTATTTTGATAGCGTGTGTTCACATCTGCAGCCAATGTGGAGATTATTTTGATAGCGTGTGTTCACATCTGCAGCCATTGTGGAGATTATTCTCAATACTAAATAAAGCTTGAACTTAAATTGCGAAGCAAATAAAAATACAAAATTCTATGAAGAATGAAACAAAAAATAAAAGCACTAATTGCAACTCATCTGTTTCTAGGGACGACGGTTCGCTTTAGTGTCACGTGGCCAGCACAACGACCAACCGCCTTTACTTCCACAAATTATGTTAGGTGCTCTTTAGAAACAGATGTGCATTACTTAATCCGACCCCATAGATCACAGGTTATCGTTCTGTGATCTAGAAACTACTCCAGCAAAAGGAAGTATATTTTACAAGTCAATGTCAAAGAAAGAAAGTTTGAAGGGAAGTGATTCAACAACAAATTGAGAATACCAGGCTGGTTACTGAGTATATTGTCACAAAAAAATTGATTTTTGGTAAAAGAGTTTAGGGACTGTTTAACTTTCGACATTCTTGAGCACTAAAATTTTATTTCAAAACAAAATAAAGTGAAGAAAAATAAAGGTATTCAGCAAGCCATGAAATCAAGTTGATTATTCAAGAAACAATGGCGCATCATACAGCCTCAGCAAGTTTCTCCCAGGCATTTTAAAACACATACAAGATACATGCTCGAAACTTTTCAACCTGCTTAGAAAGAGACCTCATCAAATTTTCAAGAGCTGTAAAATGTCTCTAAGACATATTTTTTTAAAATCCATTCATTGAACTTGAACATTTAAATAAAAAAAAACAACGTCATATAAACAGAAACTCAGCAAACAGAAACGAAAAAAATGCCCTGGAAACCAGGCCAGGGAGTTGAATGTACATTGACGCAATTTTTTTTTTGTAAGCATGTCAAAAGTCTAGATTAAAATTTAGCGTCGTTAAATAAACATATAATAGCGACCCGAGGCAACGGTGCGCATGAAACCGTGTGAATTGTGAGCATTGTACGTATATGTGGCTAGATCGGTTCATAGAAATGTAGAATGTTTCAAATGAATGGTACAGTTCGTAAACTAAACATATAAGGGCTCATCGATCCAACAGGAAGTCTGTACAGAAACTAAGACCTGGACAATGTCTTTCTATTATTAATGGCAATGTATTCGATTCCGAAGTTTAAGGATGAGTACAACGTTTTGCATGACCCAGTTGTCTTTGTCTGCACTACCTGCATATTCTTCCGCATCTCGTGCAGACAAAGCCGTTGTCCACCGGCGGTCGATACAAGTTGTTTTTTTCTTCTGCGCCTCTCTTCAATAAGGGCTTTTCTTTAGGTCTGAAATGTTTGTCCAGCAGCCTTTGTGAGAGCTCTCCAACTGTCTCTTTCCGAGGCCATCTGCTGCAAGCGTCTTTCCTCTATGCCAGTAAGGGCGAAATGGCGCCTAAGTTAAGCCTTATAGCGCTTACGCCGTCTACCTTTAAGTTCGGCAATGAACCTCGTCTTTGGCATGCGGTCGTCTCCCTTGCAGAATATAGCAGCGGAAAGTGCTCTATCTTAAAAAATACAGACGTCACTTCAAAAGTAGATGATGACGTCCTACGCGTGTACCTTTGGACAATCATGATGGATAATAGAAACTCATACCAAAATGACAAGAAGCAACCCGTTATTCAACGGTATTTACAAATTAGTTCACAACTAGCTATAGAAAGACTGCTAATATCTCTCCGAAAAAGCAATCACTTAAATATAAAACATCACATTTGAGCCATGAATACTATCCGAATAGATTCTTGAGTTGTTATTATATTTGTGTTATCTTTATTATCTTTATATCAGTGGCAATGGGATGAGATTAATCGAAATCCACAAACAAATAACGTGCCAATAAATGAACAGCTTTCCCATAAGTCTCATTCTTTTTGAAACGGATGACGAACAAGTAACAATCAACAGTGGCTGATGGGGGAGAAAAAAGCATGACCCTCCCTGCGCCATCCCTAACCTTGAAATAGGCCGGTAATTCTAACGACAGGGTACAATTTGAATCTATGCTATGGGAGTGTTGCTGATATAACCATGTGGAATGAAGGGCGGATATTTTTGGTTGTGTAGGCTGGATAGTTTCTGATGAAACCAAGAGGTGTTCTGATGTCATTTAAATGAATAAAATGAGTGTTGAGAAAGTTGAATATGAGATGAACCAGAGACGTGATTTATGAGATGAACCAAAGACGTGAGACAGATAAGACGTGAATTTGTAGTGAGTTAGATTTTGTTTAAATTTTCATTTTGCTTGTATTTCTATTTTCTCAATATATCTAATTCAAGTTGAATCTATAAATATTAATAAATGAAAGTTATATTTAAATTTGTTTTAAAAGAAGTGTTCATACTTATTCCAAGTTCTATGTCAAGAATTTAACACTTCTACATATGTACTAGTTGCTTCGTGCTACAAAGCAACGACCAAGCAACGACAGTCTACCAACAATATAACAACTCCATGATCACATGACTGATTCAAAATGGCTGACGTACAATATCACTAACCTCTATCATGGATGTAACTGTAAGCTACAAGATATGGGCTAGCGATGCTCAACCATGTTTGGCTTTAAAAGTCACGTACATTTCCAGAAATGTGTCAAACTCTAAGGAAGCTTCATTATGCAATTTAAACAAAAATTTTGAGAGGCCGGAAATGTCCCGCGGGTTGTGGGTTGGGCATAACTAAAATTTCATTTCAACCAAGTTTCCTTTCGAGGCGGAAGAGGTCTGAAGAGTCAATAGGTTTTGATGGAAATTTTATTTTTCTATCCCAGATCCCACATAACGTTATTGTAGTAATGAATAAAAAGAAATGTGAAAGAAATGTTAAAGAATCATCTTCTCATTTTACTAGTCATTTCCTTTCTGTGTGGGGGAAATCTCGGGGCTTTTGATGTCAAGTTGCAGAGACTCACCTGGTGAAGAGATCGATATTGAAGAAGACGTATTCTCCATTGTCGAAATGCAATTCATGAGCTTTGATCATAATCTCACGTACTGAGTAGGGGGAGGCACATAGCACGATTACTGAAATGAGAAATAGAAAAAAAAAATTGTCATATACTTAAAAGAAATGCATTTTAAAATGATAAAGATTGTTGTTGATGGATTTATGTGTGTGTTGGGTTACAACCCCTAATATATAGTCCAACTTTCCCTTGTTGGTGTAGGGCACAAGTTTGTCATCATAAAATTTGAAAACTACTTGTTAACAAACTAAATATGAATTTTATTGACAAATGCCCCCGCTAGTTAGGGAACATGTAGAAACACACATACAATGATAAATGTCAAACGGCTGAATCATATTTCAATTCATTTTCAAAACTTTCTTCTTTCGCCGTGCCACACACACACACACACACACACACACACAAGATTCTGTTTTTCGTCTCGTCTTTCTCTTGTCCGTAAACATTCAGCTCTTCTTACATGCTGCAATCGCACTCAAAAATGTCGTCAGATACACCCACACATACCTAACAACTGTGACTAAATAACAATGTGTATTACACGTATCAGACATTTGATGGATGATGATGATGACGTCCGTCCTAAATCCCAGACTTCCGGCAGGAGGGCTGGTGGCGATTAGAGCTCGAACGTGGGGCCATTATAACGACAGTGCGAAGTGAATACCACAAAATCCGGCCTGAAAATGCATCAAATCAAGTCAACTTTGTTATTAAATGATAATACTAATGCTTGTCATCGAGTCCGAAAATTAAAGAGTAATGCAGTATTTCACGTGACAACGAAGTCCTAGCCGTGACCTACATCCATCGCCAAACCCAGCGCAGATATAGCAGTTGTCTGACTGTGGTTAGTTATAAGGTACGAATCGAACAATAGTGCAATTTCCAATTACTATTGCGTTATATTTGGTATAGTGTACCTATAGTGTACTGATATTGTACTGCTAGTGTACCTTTAGTGAACTGATAGTGTACATATAGTATACTGATAGTGTACTGATAGTGTACTGATAGTGTACTGATAGTGTACTGATAGTGTACCTATAGTGTACTGATAGTGTACTGATAGTGTACCTATAGTGTACTGATAGTGTACTACTATTGTACCTATAATGTACTGATAGTGTACTAATATTGTACTGCTAGTGTACCTATAGTGTACTGTTAGTGTACCTATAGTGTACCTATAGTGTACCTATATTGTACTGCTAGTGTACCTATAGTATACTGATAGTGTACCTATAGTGCACTGATAGTGTACCTATAGTGTACTGCTAGTGTACCTATAGTGTACTGATAGTGTACATATAGTTTACTGATAGTGTACTGATAGTGTACTGATAGTGTACCTATAGTGTACTGATAGTGTACATATAGTTTACTGATAGTGTACTGATAGTGTACATATAGTTTACTGATAGTGTACATATAGTTTACTGATAGTGTACTGATAGTGTACTGATAGTGTACATATAGTTTACTGATAGTGTACTGATAGTGTACTGATAGTGTACATATAGTTTACTGATAGTGTACATATAGTTTACTGATAGTGTACATATAGTGTACTGATAGTGTACTGATAGTGTACTGACAGTGTACCAACTAATACATTGAGACCGCCTCCTCTTCTCCCTCATAGTTATTCATATAACTACAAAAAACACAGAGAGAGTCTTAAAAATTTCTGGTGCCGTATCACGAAATAAAAACAAAAAAGTTATTGGCCAAGAAAGTCGGCCATGTTATTACTCCGCGCGTCCTTCGTGATTGGAATGTACTGGATGTGGCCGTGGTACCGACTTAAGGACTGACTCTGAAGTTGTTCTCTGGTGATGACTCTATTGGTTTTTGTTGATGTAGACAAAAGGCTAAGTAATTCTAGACCTAGGCTCTGACGATGTGAGAAGGTCTGTCCATTCAGAAATTTGGTCTATTATTACGTTTAAAAAAAATATTTTAAATGATATAATTGGTATTAAAAATACGTATATTTAATAATGGATATTTTTAAATTCTGATTTTTTTTCTTTATCTTTTTAGTCTGAATTTTAGACTGTCTTATTTGTTTGATGCTTCTTCGCATCTTGTTCACATCTTTCTTTCTCCCTGTCTCTTCTTTCTTTCTCTTATTTCACTGTCACCCACTTTCTGTTTCTTGCTATATCTATAGTTCATTTTTTTTTTGGTTCTATTGTTCCCTCTTTCAGCTGTTCTTCTTACTAAGCTGTCAGCTCAAATCTTTCAATGGACCGTAGACCAAATCAGCAGGCAACAGCCGGACAGAACAAGAGTTTAGGCAAGATGTGTGGGACCGTGGAAGTTCAGTGTGTGTTTCCAAAAATGTGTGAGCGTGTAGGCATGTTCGTGTGAGAGAGACTAGATAGAGAGTTATAAAGGTATAAACCTAACTATTTTGTGGTCGAGGGGTTTTACATAGAGGTTCAAAGAAAACAAAAAGGTTTATAAAAATGAAACGCATTTAAAAGCTTAACCTGGGCACGGCCACATTTTTTTAAGGCCCATGTGACATGAGTACAGAGAGGCGCAGGAATGGTAGTTAGAGGTAAAAGTCAATGGTAAATGACCTTGAGTTTACAATCTGTAAAGTAAGCCCCCTCCCTTCCCCATTACTCCTTACCTGGGGTTCGAATCTGAAGTTTTTGGAGTACAGTCTAGAACTCTAGATCAAGGACAAAAGTCTTCCGTTCGATTCTTTCTAAATATTTCATTCGATCGCAACGTTCTCAGCATTGCTCATTAAAAAAAAATTACGCTCAAGGTAACAAGCTTCATATTACCGTGTCAGAAACATTTGATGGTACCCTACAAGATAAAACAAGCTAAAGGACGCGCACTAAACAAGGGATCTATCAACTATATGAAGGCCGTTCTATAGTGACGGAAATAAAACAAAAAGAACAGATTACGTTAGGCATAACAGAGAAGCAAAGACAGTATACTAAAGGGCCCTCCGGTTGAGGGAGGGTTATTTAACATACACTGCGGTGTCTGCAATATAATTAAAAATAGTTATTGTCTCGTCTCATCAAGATTGGTTACATGGTTTTGAGTTCACTGAAAAGACATACTAAATATGTGAAATTCGAAATTTTGTTATGTGACTTACAAGGACACTTGTTCTTGTTTCAAAAGTATGTAAACATAATTTAGAAAACGTAAAAATGGTGTCCTAGTTCAATTATCTTTTAACTTAATTATGAGCAAGTATTAATTTAACAAAGGGCACACATTAATCATTTTAAGATCAATCTCTAGCTTCTTTCTTGTTAACTGATACTTTATGATGAAAAAAAAAAAAGGAATCACAAGAAAAATTAATTGATGTCTTTCCCTGGTCATTGGCATCACGAAAGTTTTTCCCCCTCTTGAGTTTTTTTTTTTTAGACATTTTATGGACAGAAATTTTTTCACGTCACAAATTTAAGAATGAAAATAAATGGAAAGAAAACTAATTGGATAATTCTCATAACGAAATATCTACACTCGAGTTTGTTAATGGATTAGCTCATTAGTTCATTATAAAAACTTCGTCAGATTAAAAAAAAAAGAGGGTTAACGGATAATGATCACTTCCGGGGCGTTTGTAAAAACTGTCAGGAGTAGACAAACGTGTTTTCGAGATCTACAACAGCGACAAAGAACGCTGCTGGAACGTGTCTGCTAGCTGCGCGAGTATGAAAGAGAAGCACCTCTTGTAATGTAAATATTGATTCAATATGATACATACATCTTTATAGCACTCCCCACCCCCCACTCTTCATCTTCCTGATCTAATCTTATATCCAGATAGAAACACACACACACACACACGTAGGCTACACGGAGGTCAAACCAATTAGAAGCGTAGAAATATTGCGTTTTTTTTTTTCATGAGGCGCCAGTGGTCATCGAAAAATAGATTAATTGAGTCTGACCAACGGGTGTCTTGTTAATTGGCCAGCCTCTAATGAGCTATTTAAAAGTGAGGTTTTTATCAATTAAAACACATCACACGAGCGACGAAAGAAGCTAAAACATTCAACCATTTTCACCTTCTATCAGTCGAGATGCCCCCCCCCCCCCCATTGTTCATTATACAATCTCGTTCAGCTATAATGGTCTAAACATGAAATCCCCAATAACAGAGTCATTGTACAGAAAAAGCGGGTAGGGGTGGTGGGGGGGGGGGGAGAGACTAAATGACCTCTACTTTTTGTCCTGTGGGTTTGATAATGCGGAAGAAGGACGAAGATGGACAGAGCAGGGCCGGCCTTAGGCATAGGCAAACTAGGCAGCCGCCTCCTATTTGTTGGGGCTTTGCACAGGACTAAAACATAGCGAAGCTTGTATCAAATCTCAAATATAGCAGAGCACTGTGGCTCTGCGTCTGGTAGCCTAATAAGTCTCTACTATGACACAACATTGACCAATGTTTAAATCTATTTGTTAATCTACTCAAGTTAGAAGACGTGCGTCATTTTATTTTGTCGATGTTTATTATTATTTTTCTATTTCATTTGGGGTAAGGAGAAAGAGAGAGAGGAAAAGATAGAGAGAGAGAAATATATATATATATATATATATATATACAGAGAGAGAGAGAAATAAAGAAAGAGAGAAAGAGAGACCGATGCAAAAAGTGTGCAAAAATTGAAGAGAAAAAAATATTCGATTTTTTTAAAATTCCCAGCTGTACCTTTAATAATTTACATTGGCTGTACTTAGAGGTCTATCCGCTGTCATTTAGATTATAAACCACATCAATGAACAATAAAATAAAACAAAAAAATTATATTTGTTCTTCTTTCTTTCTCTTTCTCTCTCTCTATTTCACACACACACACACATACAAGAAACTTTAAAGGCGTTAGTAAAACAAACATACTATCAAGTAGAAAATTTAAAAAAAAATAACTTGCAATAATAATTGTAAACTATTTACTGAGAGATTTGACTAGAATTGTTAAGGGAGAAATACTTTTTAAAAAGATTTTCTTCTTCAATTCGTGCTCACTGTAAACTAAACCTCTCCTCTGCACCGTCTTCCTATAGAGCCTCAATTAGAAGAATGCTTCTTAGACCCACTTTTATTTACAACCCCTTATCAATGAGACTCTTGGTCAAACAGAACAATTCTAAACCCACAAAAGAGGAGAATTCAGTTTCGTTTTATGCTACACAAAAATTAACTGTATCGGGAATTTCCCATGAGTCAATGACGTTATACATGGGGAAGTTGTCATTAAAACGTCCGGTTCATTCATAAAATGTGAAAGGACAGAATTATGTGCACTGATATGGTCACTCATCATACGGGTCCTAAACATATTTCAATCGGATGCATATTATGTCTGGCGGTTTGAAACACAAGCCAAATGCCACATGTCAACAATCAAGATATACATAACAATTTGTTCAGATTACGTTAAAACACAAAATAAGTAACTACCCTTCCACCAGCGTCACTGAAGTCTCCTGACTGTCAGTTTCTTTAACGACGTTATAATGTCATGACATGTGAAATCAAAATTATTGGATATTTTCAGTTCATGCTACATGTAATGAAGTGTATGTATGCGTGCGAGTGTGTGGGTCTGTATGGTGGTTAAGGAAGGCGAAGAGGGAAGACTCAAGATCCCAATAATGATCATTTCAGAACACTTGACCTTTGATGGTCATAATTGGAATCACTAAACACCGCGGCTTCTCAAACGACTATGATTCTTATTTCAGTGATTCTGAGAATTTTATATACATAGAGAGAGAGAGAGAGAGATAGGAAGAGAAGGGAAAGGAGTGAGAGACAGAGAGAGAGAGAGGAAGAGAAGGGGAAGGAGTGAGAGACAGAGAGAGAGAGAGGGAGAGAGGAAGGGAGAGATTGTCTTCTATTAAAAACCTCCCGCAAGTAACCGTCAATTACTATTTCAATTATCTGAAAAGTACAGGGTTAAGCTCCACTTTTTGCTATATTCAACAAAATGAATAAATTATTACTAAATGATGAACAAATAGAATGATATTTGGATTGATTCGTATATTGATATCAACTGTATATAACTGCGCAAAATTTCAACGTAATCCGAGAATGGGAGAAAAAACATGTTCAAACTTTTTAGCAGACAAACAGACGGACAGGGTGAGTTGATAGAAGCTTGTTAAAAAGGAGGTATTGTAGTTTTAAAAATAGCATTTTTAATGTTTTTATTTTTTTACTATGACAAGAGTGTGAATAAATAGTAAAACAAAAGTGAAAAATAAAAGGCAAGATGCAACAAGAGAAATACTAAGAAAAAAACTTTATTCTGCAACGCAAATAGCCCAATAGAATTTTAAAATGAAAACTGCAATAGCAGAGAGACGGACACATATAATTCCTTTTCCTAGTTCACCGCCTGATCTAGTGAGTCAAAGACTGTTATTTATTCCGAGAGAGCTAGTCACGATAAAAACGAAAACCTCAAAACAACAACAACACAACAACAACACAAGAACGTAGTGTTTTATAAACACTAAACAATTAAAACAAAAACTTGCGGAATAATTCGATATTTATTTTGCCCCTCCCCCAATGAGAGTTTTACAATCACTGAGTTTTTTAATTTAAAAAAATAGTAAAAAAAAAAAATAAACCCACACACGCGCTCAGAGAAAAAACCCAGAACAAAACAATTGAAATGAATTATTCATGTTTGCAAGGATTATGTTGAATTCGATTTTGAAAAATTCAATTCACGTTTTATCTCTTACCTTCATTCAATCTCATCTATTTCTATTCTATTCCATTGTCTTCGTGTAAACAAACTGACTTCGCAGAGAGACTAAGTTAAAGAAGAAAAACAATTTAGTCCTACATTTAGGGTTGAAGTCACTGCTGAGCGTAGGTCTACTCCTGAGTATTAGTTGACCACAGCTAAGTACCAACAAGGATCACTTTTATGGCTCTGCCAACAGAAATGTTAACTGGTCATTTAAACTATAGACTACACATAGTCAACCTACTCTTGGCAGGAGCAACAAAAAAGAGCTGAATATATTCCATCTTCGATGCTTAAGGTGTATTTTAAAATAAAGGTGGCGAGGATGCCCTGCGAACATCAGAGCGCCAAGACATCCACGAAGTGTTATAAGCAGTAGACGCCTTTACTGGCTTGGTCATGTTCACAGAATGCCACAAGGTCGACTTTCACAAGACATTTTGTATGGCAGGTGAGCTGATGTATGCAAATGCGTCAGGAAGCTCTTCGAAATCGACACTAACAAGTGGGAAAAAAAGTGGTACTGGATAGATAGAGCCACGTGGATAGAAAGCCTAAAGTAAGGGTCCTGGATTGCAGCTGGCTTGCATACCGAAAGTAGAAAGAATGGGGAAAGTGCAATAGATCCTGGTGCTTACAGATGTCCAACCTGTGACCGCACCTATGTATCATGGATTGTCCTCTTAAGTGACATGAGAAATTGCAAAGGGAGAGTATTGTATATATCAAAATAAAATGCCATAGAAACTGAAATTCATATTAGATCTATTTTACTTTTTGGTTTTCTCAACCAACGAAATCGTAACATTGTAAAAAAAATGTATCTTGTCATCACCATATAAAGTTTATGATATAATCACAATAAAACGTATGACGTAACAGACGTAAAACAAACTTATGCAATCACAGTATAACGTTGCTTATGCAATCACAGTATAACGTTTCTTATGCAATCACCGTATTATGTATTAGACATGCCATAATCTAATGCAATCACCATTTAAAGTTGTTCATGCAATAATGCAATAAAGCGTGTGCGATTATCGTATAAAGCTTATCATGCAAGCACTGTAAAGAGCTTATTATGTAACTTCCGTAAACAGCTATTATGTAATCTCTCATGTAATTTTCTTATACAGCTTATCAAATCCCCTTATAATATTATCGCGTTATCTCTGCAAAGCTAATTTTGTAATCGCAGCGTAAAAAATATAATGTAATTGCTGCTGAAGAAAATTGCCTAATCTCTGTGTAAAGATATTCTACAATCACTGTGTAAAGATATTATACAATGACTGTGTAAAGCGAATCATATGATCATCGTATGAGATCGATTATGGAATATGAATTAAATTGAACTTATCATTGAAGAAAAAACATTTTTTTTGTGAAGAGAAAAAGCTGTTGATAATATTTGACTCCCCCTTACTCCCCCCCCCCCCAACAGTGTTGGGCCCTCGTGTCGTGCTTGGATTTAGCCCCCAAATTAATGTCTTGATATTTAGAATAAAATCTTTTAATCTCAAACTGCCCTAGAGTTTCCTTATCATATAAACATTCCGGTCGGTCTAGTCTCTAAATACCCAGGCCGATAATATTAATACCTCTTTGACTGATGTATCGACTTGAAATAAAAAAGAAAACAAACAAACAAACTGGGAATCGATACTGTGGAATCGATATGTCAACAATCTAATGAGAATCGCGCAGATGCAATCGACGTAATCGGGTAAGAAAATTGCTTTGAAACCCAATCTGGCATCAATGAAAAATAATTTACACCCGCCGCTTAAGAAAAACGAAAATAAAACTACAAAACTAACAAAGACAAATTGGTCAGCTAAGGCTTTATTAATTGTACAGACTCACGGACGTGGCGGGGGGCGTGGACCGATTCTTTAGTCTTACCACGCATTCATCTCAATGCCAGTCTATCGCCAGACGAATGTTTGTGTTTGCATGAGGAATTTATCACATCGTTCTGAGTCTGTACAACTTCAATATCGACATTGTAAAAAAATGGTATCGGCATACTGATTAGTTTGTGGGGAAAAAAAAGTCTTAACTTGTCAAATTTGGAAGAAAGGAAATGAATTTTCGATAGGAAAAAAGTGAAGGATGTTAACATGCATTTTTATTTAGTTGCACCTACTACACTAGTTCTCAGGAGAGCGACGTTCCCAGACCATTCCCTTAGAGTTAGAGCACTTGAAAGGAATCGGGCAGTAAGGTCAACATGTCCTTGTACTAGGAATAACCTCACAACAGTCTCTCTCTCTGTCTCGCTCTCTGTCTGTGTCTCTGTTTCTCTCTGTTTCTCTCTTTATCTCTTTCTGTCTCTGTCTCTCTCTCTCTTTGTCTCTCTCACTCTCTGTCTCACACTCTCTGTCTCACACTCTCTGTCTCTCTCACACCTTCAGTCTCTCTCACATTCTCTCTCTCTCTCTCCGTCTATCTCACTCACACTCTCTGTCTCTCTCATTGCTTTGTCCCTAACCATGCATGACCAGGTAGATGTACCTCAAGAGCTGTAGTTGTATTTATTTCAACAAAAGCCTGAAATCCTATTTCATGAACAATATAATATTTACAAATATCCAAAGGCTTTCAATATCAATTTAGAACATACAAAATTCAAATTGAATCTCAAGATGTTAAAGAATGTCCAACCTGTCTCACAGTTCTCACTTCTATCTCCATGTTCTGACCATCCAATATACAGACCATCTTTGTCTCTCCATTTCATCAGCTTCTCTTCTATCCAGCACATGCAATAACATCTTATTTAAAATGGTACATGTATCACATCAGCCCAATAAAATACAAAGTGGAATTGTACTTGTTTTGAAGTGGTGATATAAGTAATTAGTTGATACTTCTAAAGTACCAAGTTCAGACCTTGACATCTATAGGACGGATGATATGAAGGTCATCTGTTTCTTTAGCTGATGGTTCACGATAAAGTCATGTGGCCAGCACAACGACCAACCGCCTTTACTTTCCCCGACTAATGTCAGGTACCCAGTAGAATTGAGTGGACTCGGGCGTCCTTAAATTCCGAGATTCAAAATTTCAGATTCGAACCCGGGAGCCAACGGTTTCCGTTGAGACAATCATGTATTTGTCTTTAAATGATAAGCTATTTTTGAAAGCGAATTTTGTTGAAAAAGATTGAAATAGTCTTTTCGATGTATACTTCCCAGACAGTACAGATTGAGAATCAATCATCAAATTAAATTTTACAAGGAAAAAAAAATCAATGAATGAATGAACAAAGAAGTCAACACAATAAACGGCGAAATGTTCCAATGATGTAATTGTTCATTGTTCATCTCCTGCGCAATAAAGGACCCCCCCCTCCCCCCCCAAAAAAAAATCTGATCTCCAAGCCCGTACGGAAATCAAGTTTTTTGTCCTGGCATCCAGTTAAAGGCATTGATCAAGCAACAGTCCTCTACTTGAAGTGTCACTCTAACAGTCGATACCAGACAAATTGCGAATCAATGCTTCCTGGCCACCGGCGTCCACTGCCTTTAGTTGTGGGAAACATTTCAAAGCAGATGCCATTGCAAGGGTAAATATTTTCACTTGGGGACTTTTCCTTTGACATATAACACAATTTCTTTTTAAACTAATTTTTTTGTTATAATAAAGGAAAAAATATGTCCACTCAAGTATCTTTGCTGAGTCGATACAAGAATGATAAGTCAATTGAAGGTACCAACACAGCTTTGAATATTTAGATGTAATCTAGATAGTAATTAGGTTTTCCCTGGCTGAAACAATACGAGCTAAGAAATGTAAGTGATTGAGTATTTTTACGAGAAAGTATTTTTTAAATTTAGAAACTCCAAATCATATATTATCGAAGATAGCTTTCTTTGTGTGTGATATATAATCTTTTTGTGTGTGATATCGTTATAGTTTTCTGTATTTCTAATATTATCTTACACATTGTTTTTAGTTATTTTATTACTGTCATAATGTTTTTTCGCGTAGCTTGTTCTTCGTGTTGATATTCCTCTAAAGATTTTACTAGATATATAAAATGCAAACGTCTGTTGCTTTGGAAGCGCGGTGGCTGACCAGTAAAGGGCTTGGCTTCCGAACCAGGCGTCCCGGGTTCGACTCCTGGTGAAGACTGGGATTTTTAAATTTTGGGTGTCTCCGAGTCCACACAGTTCTAATGGGTACCCAACGTTGGTTGGGGCAGAGCAAAGGTGATTGGTCGTTGTGCTGGCAATTCGACACCCTCGTTAACTGTAGGCCACAGAAACAAATGATCTTTACATCATCTGCCTTATAGACCACAAGGTCTGAAAGGGGAACTTTATGTTGATGTCATCTTAAGTTCTGAGGACTTAACGGTAAAGATATTTTACAATTTTTTCCAGCTAGACATCAAGATGAGACTCTACAAAAACTAAAAAGAAATAGTTTATTCAATAATAACCAAAAAAAAAAAAGCAAGAAAGCAACCAAGTCGATAACATCATTTTAGTAATAACTTCTAGTGTGAACGAACATTTGGCCAGCTAATCTAGACCTGAAAATTACTATATAGTTTAAAACCTTGCATTTTGAATACAAAGTGATGTTTTCAAGACATAAAGGATGTCCATTTTTTTACACCCCTATTCAAGTGACGACTTCATCAAGAAGATCTAGATCTAGACAAGTTCTTGTTAAGAGTTCTAAATCAAAAGTCTAGGTCTGGTCTTAAATCTAGATGTCCATATAAGGAAAATAGCAATAAATAATTGCAAAAGTATGCATTGCTGGCCGAATCAGTAATCGGTGTCAAAAACACTAGCTCGATATTTGGTTTGAGCCAAATATTTATTTATTTATTTATTTATTTTTTTTAATATTTAGAGTTTTATACTGGAGCTATTGTCTTTAAAAACAAATGTAATGTTAAGTGTTTTTCTTGTTTGTTAACTAAAGCTGAGAACATAAAGACAACACCAGTTAGGGACATCGACCATTTCTATTGATGTCTTAAGACGAGTTCTGCACCCGATGGACTGATGTCCCAGCATGAGTATTTAGTTACACATAGATACAAGATGGCGATCATTTTCACTTACAACATGAACTTGAGTTCAGCCATTCGTTTACGACATTCAACTATAGAGAGATCAAACAACATTTATGGTATTTGTTCCAATCTAAGCCTCACCCTGTTTGATTTTTTTTTTAAAGGCCCCAAATCTGGATTAGCAATGCGCTTAACAAATGAAAAAATCCAAAACCATATCAAAATATCAACAGTACCCTTTAATGATCTTTGAACCATTATCTAAAAACGCAAGCTAAGACTGTACGGGTATAGGTCCACAGTGCTCGTTAAGACCTCGCAAGGACTAGCACCAGGGCAAAGAAAGCGAAAGACACTCTTGTGGCTGTTTGGTAGACATAGTTATGCCGAGCATGGAGAGTAGAAGACCAAGGAATATGTGTGTGTTCAAAAGCATACTTTTGTTTTGAAAAGGGGGGGAGGGATTCTTAACCCAAAATAGATCTTAAAGTTAGATCTTAATTTGGGTGCACCTTAGATCGCGACGCTGCTTAGATTCGAGAAATTACTGTAGTAATAATCAAAAGACAATGGAGTTTTTCTTTTTTTTTTTTTTAGCATCAACAGAAAAGGGAATATCCGCTATTAATTTAGTGTAGTCCGTTAGTCCGTCCCGTGATCGCAAAAACTAGAAAATATATTCAAAACCCGGTATCTTGATATTTTCTAATAATAACTTGAGCAAAATATATTTTCGTAAAAATTACTTTAGTAAAGGCAGCACGGAAACCTTCACCCAAATTACCCCCCCCCCTCCTCCGACTGGTCCAAAATTGAAAAAAAATGAAGCATTGCTAGAAACGTGAATGTTGCGTTGGATAAAAGTAATCGAAAAAAATTACACCCAAACGCATCAAATTTAACCTTGTTGGACTACATCTGCAAGAAGAAGATGTATTTATTTTTAAAGTCTAGATTAATTACACAGCGCAGTGGCGTGATTTCCGCGCACACGCTGGGCTATGTTAATTCCTCAAAAGTCCCCAAAAATATTGTAATCTCTTTTAGCGGACCCCGTAAGATGAAAAGATGCAATTAGTTTTTTTGTCTTCTGTCCGTCGGTCTTTCACATTTAGATCGAAAAACTAGAACATCTAATTATGAAAGCTAATTTCTAAGTTTTGGTCAAAAATATAAGTTAAATCTAACATATTAGTAAGAGATCTCATGACCGTTCATAAGTTGCTTAGTTTGTTTTCAAGTGAAAACCAACGCCAAAGGATTTTTTGCAATTACAGTGCTTTAGACAAAGCAAGTTCACTGCTTGAATATTCCTAGTCCATGGGCGGATCTGGTGGGAGTCGCCTCTGAGTTTGTGATAAAGTTAACTCCCTTTTATATTCTTGCTTTCTTTATTTTCTTTCCCGTTCAAGTTTGTATCCACAATATCATCAGTTCAACTCTTACTTCCCTCTCTTATAAAACCAAAACCTAGTTTGTTCTCAACATTAAAAATTCAAGTCCATTAGACTTCTTCCCAGCATAGCACACGATAGCACATGAACATATTTTTGTTATTAATAAAGATTTTTAAAAAATGGCAACAATTATCTTAATAGAATTAATGATTACAGTCGACTTATCTCTCCCGTGAGCTGTCAAACTAAGGCTTCAGTGTATTTAGTTGTTAGGAAAGAAGAAAAACCCACACGACCAGGCCACCCCCTTATTGGCCCTCCAGCAAGATAACGGGGGATCAGCAGCTGGCAGGGCTTGAACCCGGGACTATCAAGAAGACCGAACGACAATCTAGGGCGAAAACCGCAAGACTAGGCAGCCCGCCCCCCCCTCTTTTTTTTTTCCTAGGTAATGAAGTATGGAAAAAATTACATCACAAAAAAATAAATAAATAATAAATAAAAGTTGCTTGTATAACTTGGTAGTAGATAGACGAATTTTAACTCATTGTAGATTGTACCACTCTATTTTGGGTTGGTGGGTGGGGTTGAAAAAGGCGTGTCACTAGGGTCCACGATGTTGTTTTATCGACCGAGAGTCTCTTTCAAAAATGAAAAAAAAAATAAGTAACAGCCTTCAGGATGGCAAGGGGGATGGGGTTTGAAATCTGCAGATCTCGAACTCTGGACCTTCGTGGCGACAGTGGCAAAAAGCAAATACCATGAGAACCTCTGGCAACGAACAATAAAGTGTCATTTTCCACACATGACTTAAAAATATGCTTTCTAATTATTGCCCACAGCTGGTGGTCGATTCAGCTAACAGACATAAAAAAAACTTAATTATTATTATCGTTGGGGGTAGAAAACTGTGGGTCTTAGGAAAAAAATGCTTTAACGAGGACATTTTTCATCTTTATTCAAATAACCAGATCATTCCAACTGGTGTAAATATAATTCTTCTAATAATCTCCTATAAAAGCAATATACGAGAGGTAACAGAAGCTTATGTATAATTTTATGGGGAGTATTTGAATATAGATGAAAATGTGCACCTTATAGATGCGTAGGTTAAAACAGCGTTTTTATAGTGTTGGTCTTAGTTCCATTTGTTTTTTCTTGCATGGGATGTTGGCTTGATTGACCTAATGCCATGGGTCAGAAAAATACTAATTTAACTTTTACTGGCTACAAAGCGAAGGAAGGCGTACAAAGACATGGAGGCACCCTATCAAGTACTGTCACTACGATGCCAACGGAAATAACTAAAAAAGTAAATAAATTTTTAAAAATATCCACTGACGCAGATTTCTAAAGGATTAGTATGCAAGAGACATTGTATATGGTGAAATTAATAAATGAAAATAATATCTGTTTTATTATAATGAAAATAATATCTGTAATAAATAAATATTTGAAATAAATGAAAGTAAAATATTATTATATCCTGAGAAAAACGTGTACGACTTTGGTATTACTAGGTAGGAGTCAAGCAAAAGCAAACGGTTGGCCATCTCAACAACACATTTTATACATTCCTGAATGAAGCAACATTGAGTAGGAAAAACTGCTTTTCAATTCCAGGCAGTCAAGAAATAGTGTCTCCACTCGAGACCTGTTAGATTAGAAGTCAAGAAACTAAGCTCTATGTTAATGGTTTTCTGTACGACGATAATGCACCATACACAATATTGTTCATTTGTTTTCTAACACTTGATAATGAGTCTTTCTGAATTAATTTTTATTTTCTATGTTCTAAAGGGGAGTAAACTCTCCAGAGTTTGGAGCTCCGCGTCTGCCTCGTCGTCAGCTACGTAATTCACCGGAAGCTTTACTGATTACGGCCCTGGCGCGCGCGCTGTAGAAGCAGACGAGCGTTGGGAATGTCGACAAGTCCTCAGGAAGTGGTTGATTACCTCCCCATGTCTCAGATGATGGAAGATGAATTTCCTCCAAGCGTCGAGCAGCCACGAAGAGATGGTCGCCGGATGGGCTCCGGCTTACCGGCAGATGTCGTGATTCTCTGTCTCTGTCACGAGACCAGACTGTCACCACAATCCGTCACTTATTGTCAGTTTATTATCAAAGATCACGAGTGACAAGCGTTGCAAATAGGAATTTCTCAGAGAAAATACTTCCTTTAATGCCAAACATTTTCGATTGATATCCCATCTTTGAGCGAATTATAAAAGAATATTGAAACTATTATTGATGAATACATTGTTAACATGGAAACTTTACAATCAATGTCAATGCCTCCCATACGAATTTCTAAAAGCAACCCCCACTAATGTCCACAAATGCCTCCCTAAGAATGTCCAAAAATTCTTCACCAACGAATGCAATATGTACAGAAATATCTCCCTTTGTAATGTTCATGAAAGCCGTCCTACGAATGTCCACAACTAGATCTGGACCAGTGAGAATTAGAGAAGTTATCACAATAAAGACACACACCTGAAAAAAACACATAAATAAATAGTAATTGTTGAGAGAAGAGGTACCTCAAAATTTGCAATAATGCAACCGGACGATTACATTCTTATATTTTGTTCCAAGCCTTTCATAAAGTCCATACCGTTTGGTCTCTGTAAAATGTGCTCCGCTAACGAACCTTCTATAACTGTTTCTATTTAGTAACCTTGTTTTTGCTTCAAACTTTTGTGTGTGTTTTTATTTCCAAGCCCAAACAGCAAGAGTCACAACCATGCATTGTACAAGTGAAATAAGAGTCTAATTGTATAATCAGTATCTGGAGGAACCGCGGGACACTTTAGACCTAAAGAAACGCCCATGTTGGAAACAATTGATATCGGCATTGAAGTCATTGCTATTATTATCATCTGGCGTAAAGCTTTTTACTCTATTGATATCTGATAGTCATCTTTCATGTGTTTAGGAAAATATCGAAACAAAGATTTTGTCATCTCCAGAGACATACATTTTTTTTAAATTGAATTTTTTAAATGATTATAACATTGTGCTATAAAAATTTAGGAAGTTTAATTTTTATCAATTAAGATCTATAAAAAAAAATTCAGACTATAACTTTAACCCTAACAATGTAAGCTTTGCCTGACAAAAATCTGCTGACCACTGTATTATCAAATCACGATGTGATTATACTTCACAAAAGACCATAGTGCAGGAAACAGGGATGGGCAGAGACGCCCACAAACAAAATGGGAAAACAGCATAGAAGAATGGGCGGGCCTGTCATTGGAAGAGACAGATCATGGGTGGTGCCCCCACGGTCCAATAGACAAATGAAGAGAGAAAAGTAAATACAAAATGTAGTCAGAAAGTTGTATCTCGGTTTAGTCTTTTTTAAGTCGAAAAGAATAAAGAGGTTTGCGTGAATAGTCACCAAGAGCATCCCTCAGACCAATAACAGACCAACTCCAGTCCAGTGGAATCGTCGTGGCCTTTCTGAAATGTCACCAGTTGAGACTTTGACATTTTGATCCTGTTAATCCCGTACCATGTAGAGTCAACTTATCTTCAACGTAATCGTATTATTTAGTCAAATAGTTACTTTGCGACATGATACTGTCATTTCACTGAAGCTCACATCGTTGTATCACGTGTGTACCTTCACATTTTTAATTAGGCCTTTAACATTGGTGCAGTAGTACACAACATCACTGACACAAGAATATGTAAATACGTTAGAGTGAGTGTGTTTCCTAACCCTATTACATGTTCGAAATTACGCATCTTGTCTTATATATAACAGACGTTACTTCACATCCTAAGTATTTCATGTGTCAATCTAGCCATGCATGTAAATTAATGACTTAAAACTCTGCAAAGTCGTTGGTTATTCTGGCTGATTCATGGTACTAGGGAAGAAGGTGCACTTGTATGAATTTGTTCTAGCGTATAAAATAAGAAATGTTCCTCTGTGTGCCTTCCTGAGTATTTCTGAGATTGTTTTTTATGTGTAAATTATGGTTCAGTGTTTCACTTATTATATCTACTTTACTTTTCCTTCTTCTGCCTGAAGTGTTCGCACTAATTATCGTTCAATCACGCATGTTGACTCTACGGATGCTTACACAGCACATGTTATTAAGGAGTCTTTCTATATAGAAATCTCAGATTGGTTTTGGTCTATCTCCAACGAACTGTAATGCATACTGTTATGGCACGATCAAGAATAAGTTATTTGTTTCATAGATAGGAACAGTTTGGACTTAGAGACAATGACGCGACTAGTAAAAAAACAAGGATAGGATTTTTAGGTAGAATAGCGAAATGAAAACAGACTACTTTTGACGGCTTTAGAAAGAGGCAGTTTTATGAACGTAGAGATTTAGCTTGACGACATTCGATGGTTCCCTTCGTTATTATTAAACTTCTTGTTCGACATTCTCTATCAGCGTCGACTGACTTCTAGTGTTGGCCTTTCGCCTGTGTTGATTTCGTTATTTGAGTGTTACCTCCGTTTGACTTATCTGCATTAGACACAGCACAAAAGCGGCTTACAATACATAAAGGCTGTGTTACTGTATCAGTGATCTCAAAGCTCACCCAGTATGAACTCCTATGACTAAAGCGAGGTCACAAATTGAAACCACATGTGGCTACACAATTACACTAAATACCGAGAGTGGGACGAGAAATAAGAACAAAACTAAGGCCTCTATTCAATATGGCCGAGAAAAGGGGAAACATGTTTAATAGTCTGATTGATTTGGAAGAGCGGCTAGTGTGAAACATCCCAGTTCCGGTCAACGTACTGTTGCCCATAGGTCAATTCGTCTGCCAACTACTTAACTGTATCGACATGAAAATAGAAAGCATCGCACAAGTCAGAAGAGCTCCTAGGTCGAATAAAAAGTCACGAGTTCCTTGCCCTTGACAGCGTAGTCCATTTTGTGTCAACATTGGTGACGCTGTTCAGTGAGGACTTTTTGTTAATTTATTAGACATCGATTTTAGATTAACGGTAGCGATAAAGATAAACATCGAAGCACTAAATATTGAACGCCACGTTTGAGTAGACAGAACATTAGATATAGAATGTTTCAACTAGAATCTATAATGTTAGATCAGCGGGAGGTTTGGGCTAGGATGTAAGAATAAGAAGGAACATCCGAATCATGTTGAAGAATGCAGGCCATGTTCTTTTGCTACTTCAATGAGCACAACATTCTGTAACTAATATATCAAAATATTAAAGATTGTGATATTTATAAGAGGCTTTAAGAGAATAGGGGGGGGGGGACAGTTACAATTGGTGTGAAAAATGCTAATTTGTCGTAAGATTTGTTGTCAATTTAAATTTTGATTAAGATCTAGATTTATGTTTTAAAAGAGGTATTCCTACTTTCATTTACCCTGACTGTAGCCACACTGAAGACTTTACTCTTGACGTATACAAATAACCAAAAGTTTTACTCGGACGTTCATGATTATCATCAGAGGGGATTGTATTTACTCCACCCCTTGCCGGAAGTAACATCATCAGTTGATGATTGCTAATGATACGCTGTCGGCTCTCCGGCGTGAGTATATATAATCACTTCGGGAGGCGATCGAATGGTCTGTATATCTAGTCTGTAGGTTCACCTTCATAAAAGGGTTTGGGCTGGATTGGAATACAGAAAGATTTAAGAAAAATGATTTCCACAATAATCCTTACCGTCAGGGGAGTAGCTAGGAATTTTCCATCGTTTGGGGGCACGTGGGGCTTGACCTCTTTGGGGGCCCCTGCAATTTGCGTAATATTTAATTTTAATGTAAAATAAATAATTTGGGGGGGGGGGGGTTCAAGTGGGGGCCCGGGGGGGATTTACGAATTCCCCCTCCTCCCCCCACCCTAGCTACGCCACTGATCATAGAAAATGCGACATTTCGAAAAACGAATTGACATTTTCACGATTCGAGGTGGTTATAATATGGCAGTGTTTTTTTTTTTTTTTGTTTTTTTTTGTTTTTTTTTATCAATGACTATTTTTCTTGTCGCTATAAATATCCCCTAATAATAAAGTTCATTTGTTCAACTGTTGTATTTATTTTTTCTTGAATGTTAAGACAAATTTTTGAAGTAAGAATTTTATCAATATGTGAACAGACTCTAGTGCTGTTAGGACTTTGTGGAAAGATTAAGTGTTGGATTAAGTGTTTAGTCGAGTGTTGAATCAACTGTTGGATTAAACCTGATTTCTCACAAAATTACATAGACATCAGATACAAAATCTAAGTAATTTACCAATTTAAATTATACCTAACAACGGATCCCTCAGAAAAAAAAAATCATTTAGCAAAGCTGACTTTTTGTATTGACTACATTGGGCGCACACGTACCATGCTTCACCCTCCATCACTGTTTATTACGCTAATTCAAGAGATTGGCAGAAAAAAGTAAAAATTGACATTATGACATTTCAAGTTTGTTTCAAAGAAATCAATTCCATGTGAGAACACCTCTATACATGGCCAAGCTGCGCAATGAATGAAACGCTTTTTTTTGTAGCCACGTGATATGTGTCAGCTGGTCGCCATCTCGAAGCTAAAAGCAAGACAATCTCAATATGACATTTAAATTCAA